>CM061553.1:253818786-255018786 GCA_030864225.1 Capsicum baccatum var. pendulum
TGGAAGGATTAAAAATGCCTGAAGCATATAGTTCAAAGTCTCGAGAATTATTTTCTATCAGATTACAAATATCATTGTACGTCCTAAAACAATCAGGGCGTATGTGGTATAATCGTCTAAGTAAGTATTTGAAAAACGAAGGATACATAAATGATGTTATTTGTCCTTGTATTTTCATTAGGAAAACGACATCAGGGTTTGTTATACTCGCCATTTATGAGGATGATATAAATCTTATTGAGACTCCAGAAAAGATCCTAAAGGCAATTGAATATCTAAAGAAAGAATTTGAATGAAAGATCTTGGAAAGACAAATTTTTTTTCTGGTTTGCAAATTGAACATTTAGCAGACGGGGTCTTCATCCACCAAGCTGCTTATACCCAGAAGGTTTTGAAATGATTTTACATGGACAAAGTATATTCATTAATTACTCCAATGGTTGTTCGATCACTTGATGTAAATAAAGATCCATTCCGACCTCTGGAAGAGGGTGAAGAGATTCTTAGTCCTAAAGTACCATATCTTAGTACTATTGGTGCACTTATGTACCATGCTAATGCTATAAGGCCGGATATAGTATTTTCTATTAATTTGCTAGTGAGATATAGTTCTTCTCCTACGTGAAGACACTGCAATGGAGTTAAGCATATATTGAGGTACTTAAAAGGGACTATTGATATGAGTTTGTTTTATACTAACAAAGCTAGCCCAAATTTTGTTGGTCATGTAGATGCAGGTTATTTATCTGACCCAGATAAATCCTAATCTCAAATAGGTTGTGTGTTTACATACGGTGGTACTGCAATATCATGGTGATCGACTAAACAGTCTATCATTGCTACTTCTTCTAATCATGCGGAAATAATAGCTATACATGAAGCAAGTAGAGAATGCATATGGCTAAGAGCAGTGGTACATTTCATCAAAGAGAGATGTGGCTTGAAGCTTGATATCAAGGTACCCACGGTTATATTTGAAGACAATGCAACATGCATAACTCAATTAAAAGGAGGCTTTATAAAGGGAGATAGAACAAAGCACATTTCACCAAAGTTATTCTTCACGCACTATCTTCAGAAGAATGGTGATATTGATTTACAACAAATCCGCTCCAGTGACAATCCGACAGATTTGTTCACCAAATCTTTACCAACTTCAACCTTTGAGAAGATGGTATACAGAATTAGAATGTGAAGACTGAACCGGTTGAATCGAGGTCTTCATCAAGGGAGTGAGAATAAACGCTGCCTCTTTTTTCCTTAACCAAGTTTTTTATCCCACTGGATTTTTCCTGGTAAGATTTTTAACGAGGCAACACTCAAATGCGTGTTTAGTAAATTTTGCTTCACATAGATATCCAAGGGGGAGTGTTAGAAAGTGAAGTAAGGTGGCTGCCTATGTATGGTGCATGGCCCACTCTTTTTGTTTAGCAAATGAATTTCATCCACCTCCTAAGTGGAATAGTATCATTTTGAGGCTATAAATTGCCTATGTATGCAGGAAACAAAAGTAAGCAAAACAAAAGATTAAGAGAAAAGGCATCGTTTACACTCCAAACTATACAAGAAAAGTCAAAGCCACATCTAAATTATTATAGTGACCTATTAAACACCTAAACTATAAAAAAGTGGAACTATTACCTCCTTAGAAGGTGACGTGGAAGAGAAAGTATATTCACCTTTCTTAAGGTGCGTGAGAGGAATAACCAAAATCTTAAAATGACATAATTGCATAGATGTCACTATTTCATTGGTCATTATATCATTAATTACTCCTAAGATTCTTCTTAATATATACAATTAAATTAGTTATTTTTTCAATTAAAAAATGTTAATTAAATTAATTTTTTTTATTTATTCATTTTATATATGGCTCCCGTCTTCTTCAAAACTTTTGCTCTTTTTCTGTTGGGTTCTTCTTCAACGAAGTAATCTTTTCCAAAATCTCCATGGAAGTATCTCTATTCTTTCGTCTTAAAGCTTTTAAAGAGGATCCTTAACGAAGAAATTGAAAATAGTGAAAAATATGAAGGCTTCCATTGGAAAGTTCATTATTTTTTTTGATAAAGTCCATAATTTTTGGTTCAAACACAATGAAAAATTCAGTCGGAGAAGATCAGAGAAAAAAATTATCGAGGAAGATAAAGGACTTCGACAAAAAATCTCATGATATTTATATATAAAGTTTATCAAAAATACATCGGAGAAGACAATTACTTTCTCTTCGTCTTCTGCATTCTCGCTGGAGCATCACCATGACCATCATAATGCCATTTCAATCCCAAGTAATCAATAATATACGTAATTATTTTTATACACAAAGAATACTAATAAAATGTTTGATTTTAATCTTGAGTTATTAAAATTTTTGAAGAATTTTAGCATTTTACCCATTTGCTTCACCGACAACAATGATGTTATCACCGCCTATCAAAATTTCACTGCGACTTCTATCCTCAAAATACGACTTCCTATTGTTTGTTTCTCCCTTTGAATTTTTCTTTTTTTTTTTTCATTCAATTTATCAATCAAGGATTAAGAAGGAAGAAGAAGAGACTTGAAAGAAGAAGAGCTCAAAAGATTTTTTTTTGTTTTAAGCACAATAACTGAGATTTTTCTTCTTTGGCTGTCCTGTCGCCAAATCACCTTCAACGTCCACCATGACTTGGAGAATGAATTGGCTGCGAAGATACTGTGGAAGTAAATGCGGCTAGGGTTATGACGAAGAGGATGAAAAAAAGGAGACAAAAGAAATGAGAAAGTATTTTGGATAAAAAGTAATATTAAGGAAAAAGTTTAAATTAAAAAGAAAAATGAAAAAGTAGGAAAAATAATAAATTTATTATTTTTTTCGTATTATGCCGACGTAGCATTGTCGTGGCAAGCGCGTGTGAAACACCGCACCACATGTAAGTGTATAATGATTTACAGGGTGTAAAAAGTATCACTTTTTTATAGTTTAGGTGTGTAATATGTCACTAATATAGTTTAAGTGTGACTTCGACTTTTCTTGTATAGTTTGGGGTGAAAAAGATGCCGTTTCCCAAAGATTAATAATAAAATTCCTCCCTTGTTCAATATACTTTGGTTACTATTAATTAATTTTTTATCAGGAAAATATTATTGAATATTAAGATGAAAAATGGAGATAAAATAATCGTAAATAACTCATTTAAAAAAATAATAATTTTTGTTTAAAAAAATTGTAAATGAATTTTTTGTTGGTTTGACTAATATTATTTGGTTGAAGTAATGGTTGAGAATTTGGTGGAATAATTTATATTATTCTCTTTCGTCTAACAATACTTGTCGACTATGATAAGAATATCCAATAATTTTTATTCAATTTAAAAAAATCAATAAATAATTAACTGTTTCTTGCCATTTTATCTTTGTTATTAATTATAATTATTACCTAAATACATTTTTAAGATATTAAATTAATTATATTTAAAAAATTATATAATAAAATTACTCATATTTAATGAATAAAAAAGGAGAAAATTTGACTATTAAGCCTCTTCAAGTTTTCAATTAGCAAAATGACCTACTGAGAAAAATTTGGTTGCTAAGTTTCTTCAAGTTTTCAATTAGCAAAATGTTCTACTCCTATTTTCTTATCTATTAGATTGATAATCAATCTGTCCATATATAAATCGGATCGATAATCGATCTGTCGGATTTATAATGATCTGTCCATATATAGGTCGAATCAATAATCTATCTGTCAGATTGATAATCGATTTGTCCATATATAGATCGGATCAATAATTGATTTGTCGGATCGATAATCGACCTGTCTATATATCGATCGGATAGATAATAGATCTGTCTAAAAAATGAGTCATTTTCCTAAAAAAGAAAAACTATAGTCTATTTAATCAAAAAGAAGACTTGAAAAGGTCACCTAACAAAGAATCCCTCTTTGTTCACTATATTAAAAATAGGGTAAATAACATAAATCCCAACGCTTTGCTACCTAATTACCCTCTCTCCAACTTTTATATTAATTACATGATATTCCGAATGTGATACATTATTTAACCTCCCATACATAATCTTATGATACATTACTAACCAATTAGTTGTAGATAAAAAGGAGAAAAAACATTAAAAGTGCCTACAATTGAGGAATTAACACACTCAATTTAAGATTTTTTCCATTTAATTACATAAAATCCTCAACAACTTCATTATTTGAAATTTGAATAATCAAATCAATCTTCATTTATCATAATCTTCCAAAATTAATTTCTTCTCCAATCGTTTATTCCCTGTATTCAAAAAAAATTTGAACATACTATAAGAATCTGATGTATCAGGAGAATCTCATATCTCACACACACACATACACACACACACATATATATATATATATCTTCTATGTATCGGAAAACGAATTTAAAACTTAATTTCTTTATATTTGTGTATCAAAATAAGAAATATATATTGAATGTATCAGAAATCATTGATTTCCTCTATCGAAAATAGTTTCATGTATCAAAATGCATGTAATATCTCTGTCAAAAAAATATCTATATATCAGCAAAACGAATTTAATACTTAATTTCTTTATATTTATGTATCAAAATAAGAAATATATATGGAATGTATCAGAAATCATTGATTACTAATAGACTACATATATAATTATCAAATACATCTGGGTTATTCTGTAATTAGTTATTCTTCAGTTCTCTATATATACAGCTGTAACCCCTTCAATATCAACAAGATAAATTATTATTAAATTATATCATGGTATCAAAGCTAGGGTTTCTTCTTCCGCCCAAACCCTAATCTCTCCTCTTTTCCGACGTGTGTGCGCCGCCGCCACCGTCTACACCACGCCGCACGGCCTCCCTCCTCCGCCGTAGGTCGGCGCCATGGACAAGGTTGTTGATCCTCTGTCAAATTTACCGTCTGGAGTAAAATTACTGCTCAGGAATCTCCACAATCTCATCCCCAAAAAATTGTCTGACAACAATTACCCGGCCTGGGCACTTAACGTCCGCACCGCCCTTGCAGCCAACTTGCTGCTCGGATGGATTGACGGTGCGGAGAAGCCGCCGCCCGAGACAGCCGAGCAGGACGGCGTCATGCTCCCAAACCCCGACTACCTTCCGTGGATGATTGTAGACACTCAGATCCGAGCTTGTCTTCTCGCAGTTATTAGCCCCTCTGTGCACAAACACGCCCGGGGTTTTCTCACATCGGCTTCACTTTGGGACGCACTAGCCACAAGGTACAACTCTGTGTCTACGGCTCATATTTTTCAGTTGCGTGACAGATTGCATACTCTTCGGAAGGGAACGAAGACGATGACTCAATACCTTGATGATGTGGCCTCTATTCTGTCTGACCTAGATGCTGTGAACGAGATTATTCCTGAACGAGACGTGGTGAATGCCGTGATACGTGGCCTTCTGGCTGGCTATTCCTCTCTCAAACAGCATATTCGCCTCTCACCTGTCGAAATCACTCTGAATCAACTGTCTGGATGGCTTAATGCAGAAGAATTGAATCTAAACATGGAACACAAATTACTGCTCGGAGAAGCCAGTTCCACCCCTGGCGTCACGGCTCTTTACTCGGCTGGCAGCGGGGGCTCGGCCAGGGGTCGCGGTGACGATCGCCGTAACCAAGGGCGAGGCAGCGGCGGCGGTGACCGTCGGAACGCCGGGCAGCAAGGCAGAGGCGGGCCTCCACCGAGGGGCGGCTTCCAGTCAGGCCGCGGACAGGGAAGAGGAAACCAGCGGGGGCCCATACGAGATCTTCCGACGTGCCAAATTTGTGCTAAACGGGGCCATTCTGCGGCTAATTGCTGGTATCGTTATGATGACTCACAGAATGTAAATAGCCAGTCCGGAGGATCAAGGGCGATGCATGCGTCCACAAACGCTCAATCTGGCGATTGGTATCTAGACACAGGTGCTAACACCCATGTGACGTCGGATTATTCACAACTTCAAGCTCCTCATCCGTATCATGGCTCAGAAACTATTAGAGTAGGCAATGGTCAATCCCTTCCCATCACAAACACCGGCTCTGGGTATGTCTATACCCCAAATGGTAAATTTCATCTCTCAACCCTTCACCACGTCCCTTCCCTCACATCCAATCTTTTATCTGTTTATCGCTTTACTAAAGAAAATAACTGCACCCTCATTTTTAATGACACCAATTTCCAGATAGTGGACAATATCATGAACCGGGTGCGGTACACGGGCCGCTGTGAGCATGGGCTATACACTCTTCCATCCAGGTCTCCGTCTGTTGTGAGTCAAGCCGTTCTCTCGTCCACCTGGCATCGCCGGCTTGGGCATCCATCATCCGCCATCACCAAATCCATTTTATCTTCCTTAGGTTTTAATTTTTCAGAAAAATTACATTGCGAGTCCTGTTCAGTGTCTAAATCTTGTCGTTTACCTTTTTCACTGTCTGAACACAAGGCCACTGCGCCATTTTAATTAATTCATTCTGATGTTTGGGGTCCAACCTCAGTTCCTTCTATTCAAGGTTTTCGTTATTATATCTGTTTTGTTGATGATTACAGTAAATTCACTTGGCTTTATCCTCTGAAATTTAAATCCGTAGCTTATACTGTTTTTGTCAACTTTAACCGAATGGTTCAAACTCAATTTAATGCCAAAATCAAAATTTTTCGAAGTGACAATGGCAAAGAATTTGTCAACAATGCATTTGGTGTTTTTCTTCAAAATCTAGGGGCTCTTCATCACACTTCATGTCCATATACCCCTGAACAAAATGGCGTTGCTGAGCGCAAACACCGTCACCTAATAGAAACAGTTGTTGCGCTCCTCCATGATTCCACCTTACCTGTTTCCTTTTGGGTTGATGCCCTTGCTACTGCCAACTACCTCATAAATTGCATGCCCGCTCACACTCTCTCCAACTCCACTCCATATGCCCGTCTCTACAATCATCCACCCGACTACATCCATCTCCGCCCGTTTGGGTGTCTAGTTTATCCCTGGTTGCGTCCACACACTCAACATAAACTTCAACCTCGGTCCACCCCTTGTGTCTTTCTAGGCTATCATCCCACTATCAAAGGTTACAAATGTTTCGATCCTGTGTCTCAGAAAACATATGTTTCCCGTCATGTTCGTTTTGTGGAGGAACAATTTCCTTACACAAGTCTTTCCTCTACTCCATACTCCCCCAATCCACTTGGCATTGTGCCATTATTTCCGTCCTTTTCACACGCTCATGCTCCGGCTCACTCGGCACCTAACCCGGTACCCCACTACACCACTACCCACCCGTCCCAACCACCTAGCCACCCGAACCACCCACCCACCCACCTGAACCCCCAAACCTCCCACCCGAACACCCAGCCGACTGCCACACAACCCACCACTTCCCTACATCATACTCCTAACACACATACAACCACCCCATCCACCGCTGCACATTCCAGCTCCCACGGCAGCCCCACCCAACCCCCGTCCACACATTATACAACTCCACCACCCCTTCCTAATCACCCTCCACTCAACACTCACCCTATGACAACCCGAGCCAAGGCCGGTACCTTCAAACCCAAAGCATACCACACTCAAATACCCTTTGATGCACATCCCATAACTGAGCCTACTACCTACAACCAAGCCTCCAAAAATAGTTTCTGGTGCCAAGCTATGGATGAGGAATTTCAGGCTCTGAATGAACAACGTACATGGGATTTGGTACCTCTGCCTAGTAACCGAAAGTCTATTGGGTGCAAATGGTTGTTTCGCATCAAATGAAATTCAGATGGATCTCTTTCTCGCTATAAAGCACGTCTGGTTGCAAAAGGGTATCATCAGGAGTATGGTGTGGATTATAAGGAGACCTTCAGCCCTGTTGTTAAGCAACAGACTATTCGTCTGGTCTTGTCTCTTGCTCTTCACTATGATTGGCCGCTTCATCAGTTAGACGTCAGCAATGCCTTTCTTCATGGTCATCTTGAGGAAGAAATCTATATGGTTCAGCCACCGGGATATGTTAATCCCAACCGTCCTCACTATGTTTGCAAGCTTCGCAAATCAGTGTATGGCCTGAAACAGGCCCCACGTGCCTGGTACACACGTCTCTCTACTTTTCTGCAGGGTCTTGGTTTTCACACCTACCATCATGACAACAGCCTCTTTACCCTTTACTGTTCTCGCGGGACAGTCATCATTCTTATCTATGTGGATGATATTGTTATTACAGGCAGCTCGTCATCACTCATCACTGAAATTACTGAGGTTATGCATCGTGACTTCAAACTTAAGGACCTCGGTCCTCTGGAGTTCTTTCTTGGCCTCGAACTCATCCACAAATCGGGAACCATATTGATGCATCAGACCAAATATACACTTGAACTTCTAAATCGAGCTGGAATGGTAGACTGCAAACCCGCGGTCACTTCCATGGCAGTCCGCCAATCCCCAGGGCCGAATACTCCCTTTGCCGATCCTACACTATATCGGAGCCTCGTCGGTGAACTTCATTATCTTGCTGTTACTCGTCCGGACATCCAATATGCAGTCAATCGAGTCTCCCAATCAATGCATGCTCCCACAGAACAACACTTTCAGGCCTTGAAACGCATTTTGCGCTATCTTCAAGGTACTCTTCACCGTGGAATTTTATTTCAAAAGGGCTCGTTTGATATATCTGTTTTTTCTGATTCGGATTGGGCTAACGACAAAGATGATCGGAAGTCCACTACTGGATATATTGTTATGATGGGACCGAATCTGATTTCCTGGTGCACCAAGAAGCAAACGCGAGTGTCCCGTTCCTCCACAGAAGCAGAATATCGTGCCATGGCTGCGGGTGTTGCTGAAGCCATGTGGTTACGATACCTTACGGATGCACTTGGCATTCCCCCGACGAAACCACAGATTTATTGTGACAATCAGTCCACTATTTGTGTTACCAAAAATCCAGTCCTTCATGATCGTATAAAGCATGTTGGGTCCGACTGTCACTTTGTTCACGATGAGGTACTTGCAGGAACGATGGTCACGCACTATGTCCCATCTACTGACCAGCTTGCTGATATTCTCACCAAGCCTCTTCCGTTACAGCCTTTTCAGTATCTCTGCTCCAAGCTGCCCCTCGTTACCGCTGATCAGCTTGCGGGGGGATAATAGACTACATATATAATTATCAAATACATCTGGGTTATTCTGTAATTAGTTATTCTTCAGTTCTCTATATATACAGCTGTAACCCCTTCAATATCAACAAGATCAATTATTATTAAATTATATCAATTACATCTGTCAGAAATAGTTTTATGTATCAGAATGCATGTAATATCTCTGTCAAAAAAATATCTATGTACCATAAATAATATTTACAGTTTCATTTGTTTCATTGAACATAATGATACATAAATAGAATATATATGGACGAAATTTATCAATATGATACATAAAAATCATACCTTACCTTGGGTAATGAGTCTCTTTTCGCAACTTGTTTTTCCTCTTTGCAACATTAACAACAGACTTATGAAAAAATACGTTAATGGAAGTTGTTTCTAAAATTTTTCTGGCGGTCAATGGCCATAACACACATACTACAAGTTTTTTTGGGTCTTTTTTCACAACTTTTTATTTTCTCTTTGTAACTTCAACAACAAACTTATGAAGAAGTACGTTAATGGAGGTTGTTTGTGAAATTTTTCCGGCAGCCAATGACCATAACACAGATACAATTTTTTTTTCTTATTTTTGAAATTTTATCGCAATAAGAGTTAATAATTTTTGAATTTATTGCTAACTTTTATTACTTAATGATTAATAATTTAACAGCCATGTTTTCTAAGGAAAACATATTCTTCCTTATCTGTAACAATGTCAACGTGATTTAAGGCTTAAAAATCGGAGTTGTGTGTTATGTATCAAATAAAAAACTTGTTTAGAAATTTAGAAGGGATTTTTGTAATTAATTTAGTAGGTTGAGATTTTAAGTAGTATAGGATACTTAAGCTGTTGTTTTATGTAATTTATCCTTAAAAAATATCCAACAATTCCCATTCAGTTTAAAATATGAGTTAAAATATTGAGTAATTTATCTTTTTTCCTTTTTGCCTATTTTATCCTTCTTTATTAATTATAATAATTATTATATAAATATATTTTTAAAAATATTAAATTAATTATATTCAAAAATGATATAATAAAATTACTCATATTTAATGAATAAGTATTAGCTGTACAGAGTTGTATAAGTTTATTAATTAATGGTATTGTGCTCAAGATATGGGGGACATGATTAGTTGTACACAGGTGTTTTTTACTCTATTTAAAATTATAATTATTTTATTTTATTTTATTTGGCCTCTAAAATTATACTTGTCTAATTTATCATAACAAGAAAAACAAGAAAATTTTCTTGAGTACATTTTTCCATTTCTATCTCATTATTAAATAATGAGATAAAGTAATAATAATCAAATTAAAAATTTTAAAATATAACTAATAAGGTTAATTATTCTTATTTATAATTTTTATTTGACTTTTAAAGAGCAAAAATGGAAAGTGATGACTCATTTATGTCCTACTCCCTTTATGTTCTAATTTTTTTCTTAATTAGTGTATATTACCTTATAAATTAAGTTAATATGAACTAAAAAAACGTAACAAAAAAGTTTAAACAAAAAAAAAAATTGCTTCATCAAAGATAAAATTACATATATAATTATATATTTATATCCCCTATTGTAAATGTATTTATTTGTACATTAAAAGCAAAACATTAACATGATTACAAACTATATAAAAAAACTTATACACAAAATACTCATCGAAAAGCCAAGACTTGTGCAACAAGAAGCTGGATCGAAGCTATGCCATAGTTAGTTTTGGTCGTTGAAGCTTCGCCGTAGCAACAAAAGCTTCATACTCCGAAAACAGGCTAGAAAGATTGAGACACCAATGCATTGATAGATACAAGGAGTCGCAACGATTCTAGTACACAAATTACTCATGGAAATGGTGCTATCGTCTTCATCTCAACATCCTCAACATCGATCGCGAAACCCTTACTATGTTTCACCCAATAATCCACTTGCGGATTTAGATGTGTAGGCTCGGGCAAATCGGCCCGAGCCACTTTTATGGCACCGGTCGATATGCCATATTTGTCATCTCGTTTCTTAACGGCGCCAATTTTGATAATGCCCAAATCTACTGGTTGTGGAGACGTCATTAGTCATGGAGGCCCAATTGGTAACTTGCCACCTTTGAAATTGCAAAGTTAAATTAGCATCATTCTTGCTTAAATAAATAATAAAGATTCTATAGTCAAAAATATACTTGCAATTCTATATAAAAATCACCAACTATTTATCAAACACAATTCAATTTTGATGGTTTTATTTACTTGACATCAAATTATAACATTGATCTTAAACTTTAATAGTGCACAAATAGGACCTTTAACTATTTAAAACCTGAACAAATAAACACCCTGATCTTATGTGGCAAAATGTGTGTTGTACATGCTAAACGACACGCGTCCAGCGATGCCCTTACTAATTCCTTTTGATATATTTAAATTCTCATTATTGTTCGTTGTTCCATTTTGCTTATTAAAAACTTCCAACTCTCTTTTCGCTATACATCGCACTTGCTCAACTTAAATGGTAATACCAAAACTGGATTTCTTGCTAAATGTCAAGTCCCTATGGATCGATAATCGACTCGAAAGAGCCGCTTTATTACTTGTATAACCGCATACACTTGCGTGTGAAGTTAGATTTAATTTCCAACAGAGACAAACACTAGGTAATTTCTTTCAATCTGTTCTAGCCTTGGTGGATAGAGCTAGTTACCTGGTACCTGTTGCTAGTGAGAGGTGACAGGTACCCCGTGGATTTGGTTAAAGTACGGGCAAGCTAGCCCGGATACCACAATTGTAAAAAGAATAGTGAATCCATTATTAGTTGCCTACGACAAATCCTTTTGTTATTGGAGATGGATTATTGTTTTTAGGACAAAGATTTATAATGTAAAATGTGAGCTACAATTTTTGCCATATAAATTAGAAAATTGTATTTTTTTTTTGAAATGTCACATATAAATTAGGAGGAGGTAGAGCCGTCAATACGGGTCAGGCCTGTTGGACCGGTCTGACTCGGCCTGTAATTTGATGTAATTAGGCTTCAATTTTTGCAGCTCATTTAAGCACATGACTTTTTAGCTCAGCCCATATAAGTCCATGGCATGTGGGGCTTGAGCAATGTGGGTTGGACTTAGCCCGTGTACTAGTCCGTAAGTCAACTATACATGCAACTAGTTAGATTGCTTATTAGTATTTTTATTTGGTTCGAAGGATATCATGTCAAAAGTTATTTAATGTTGCTATTAGCAGTATTTTTGGGGTGTTGAGACTTGATTAACAAATACTAACACTATGTAATATTGTCTGATAGTATTTATGTTTATTAACATTCTAAAATTAAATTATAAAATATTATTTTTTAAAAAGTGGGCTGACCTATAAGGCCCGCTGTCACTACCCGAACCAGGGCCTGGCCGTGACAAGCATATCGAACCATGGAGGCCCAAAACATCCCTATCTGTCTGATAATCATGCACATAATTTATATAATCAAAGTAATGCGGAAGAAACACAATATAACGGAAACATTGTCAAGAATCATATGAAAACGAAAATAGGGAATAGTGTCCCACAATCTAAATTAACATTTCTAAAACTGTCTGTGAAATCTCTACAACATGACTGAAACAATGTCTATCTGAAAACTGGGACAAGCCCCCCAAAACTGAATATAAGATAAAAGGACTGTAGGACATAAGACCTTTCGAAACAAGGAAGGCTCACCACTTGTCTCTACAATTCTGTCTGAATGATCTACTGATTCTCTTAACCCCTAGACTGGGCCTCTGAACCTGAGAGGTTGGAGAGGGGAGGGGGTCAGCACAAAAGTATTGGCACACAGAGATATCAAAGCAAAACATAATATTTTTACAAAATATAGTTGAGAGACATTATAAAGCAATTTCGTATCAACTCATTTGAAAGAACATGAGTGTAATGCAATAGTTTTTCCTTAACAATAATGAAATGCAACTGAGCTAGGTGGAATACCCTACATAATCTACACCAACTGTATTAGAGTATAAGTGAGGGAGAGACAACAAGATCACACAGCATGGTGTCTCGACTCAATGTTAGTGCCCAAGATCACTTGGCCGGGGCTCCTACCTATAGTCCCAATTTGGGAATGACTTGAAGTCAAGTACACAAGATCACTTAGCCTCGTACCAATATTCCGTGTCGGCAAACACGTTTTTCCAGTGATGAGCCCTTGTGTCTCAAACGCCTTCTTCGGGAATCCACTTTTCTCATGTTAAATCAATGCATTCAAATTTCATCTTATTCAATCACATGTCATATTCTGTAGGGTATCGTCATACCCGACTTACAACTCATCAATATCACATCCACATATGCATAATTATGTAAAAACCAAGGTGCCTCATCATTTACAAGTGGTGAACAATATTTATTTCAAACTCATGCTCTTTTTTGTTGATCACAATATAATATGGAGTATCGAAACATTATCATGCGAATTTGAAAATAATTTATCATTCAAATTTATCAAACTCCCATGAAAAATCTCAAATCACATATGCATGATTTCAACCATTGAAGTATATAGGCAAACAATTCCCATGACATAAAGAAAATGACTTAGAAATCATGTTGAAAGCAAGATATTAGCATTTGATTGAAAACCCCCATTTAAAAGCATGTATGTTCATAAAACTACACCCATGAGATTTTTGGATAACCCCACGTACCTCTATTTCCAAGGATAATAGATGTTTCTTGAAGCTTGCGGATTGGTGATTTCAAATATGTAATTATCTTTGAAAACCTACAGTCAAATCTTGAACTATTTGAATTTTTATTTTGAAACACTAAGGAGAATCTTGAGCACTTTTGATGAAAGAATATGTATTTTGGGGTTCCTTGGAACTAAATCTCGTGTTTTAGGGCTAAGTAAGGGTGGAAAAGGACCACTTTGTCCTCAACACGGAGTGTTTAAATCACCAGAATTCCTTACATAGGCGCCGCCCATCCCGTTGCCTATGTTCACATAGCCGCCGCCTAGGATATAACCTATGCTTACATAGGCACCGCCTAGGCTATTGCCTATGCTTTCCAGTGGCCATGGGCGATTGATTAGGCGGCGCTTATCACTTTGTAGAGCCATAACTTCTTGCTCAGGTGTCAGATTTTAGCCAAATTAGTATCGTTGGAAAGATAACTCGAATACCTATCATTTGACACATAGTAGGCTTCCTAATTCGACATATACAAAGAGTATGGTCTATGGAAGATGACACACTTTAAAACGTCCACTAAAACTTAGTCGACTGAAATAGTTTCAACTCGTCCTTGAGTTGAAGGACCTCTATGGTCTAAATTCAAGTTTGAGTGGATTCACATGCTATGCAATAATTAACATGCCGTATTGGCATGGTATTTTATGGATTCGGGATTAGCAACGCATAGAAATCATGGTCTATATTGTAGCCCGAATTGTGGGGCGTTACATTATCCCCCTTTATGATCATTCGTCCCTGAATGATGATGCGGGACACAGACAGACACTATTTCAAGCATGATAAAGAACTAGGAAAGATAAGATAGGAATAGTACCTTCTGTCTCCTCTTCCATCGAAGCAAACAAATTGGGATATCTAATTTTCATGTTATCTTCTGACTCCCAAGTTGGTTCTTCGACTTGTTGATTCCTCCATAGTACCTTTACTGAGGCTATCTCTTTGCTCCTCTGCTTTTGAACTTGGCGATCTAAAATTTCAATGGGCTCTTCTTTATAAGATAAGGAGTCTGATACCCTCTACTGGCAATACCATAGAATGATCTCCAATGCATTTCTTCAACATGGATACTTGGAATACCGGATGAACGGAACCGAAACTTGCAGGCAATTCTAACTCATATGCAATTGTACCAATCTTCTTCAAAATCTGATATGACCCTACATAATGAGGGCTAAATTTACCCCTTTCTCCAAACCGCATAACTCCTTTCATAGAAGAAACCTTGAGAAACACCGAATCACTAATTTCAAACTCTAGTTCTCTTCTCCAAACATCGGCATAGGACTTCTGATGACTCTGAGCAGTCTTGAGTCGTTCTTTAATGATTTTCACTTTATCCATCGCCTGATGAACAAGATCAGGCCCATACAACTGAGTCTCACCCACTTCATACCATCCTATAGGAGACCTACATCTCCTCTCATACAAAGCCTTAAAAGAAGCCATCTTAATGCTGGCATAGTAGCTATTATTGTAAGCGAATTCAACCAGTGGCAGGTGATCTACCCAACTACCTTTGAAATCAATGACGTATTCCCTCAACATATATTCGAGGCTCTGAATGGTACACTCAGCTTGCCCATCCTCCTGAGGGTGGAAAGCTGTGCTTAAATTCACTTGTGTACCTAACCCCTTCTTTAAGGATCTCCAAAATTGAGATGAAAACTGCGTACCTCTATCGAATATAATGGACACTGGTTCCCCATGCAATTGAACTATCTCCTCAATGTAAATCTTAGCATAAACCTCTCCCGAATAATTATTCCTCATAGGTAAAAAGTGGGCTGACTTGGTCAACCGATCTACAATCACCCATATAGAATCATACTGGTTTCGGGATCTCGAAAGTCCTGTAATGAAGTCCATGTTTATCATCTCCCACTTCCAGAAAGGCAGGGCTATCTCTTGGGAAGTACCACCCGGCCTTATGTGTTCTACCTTCACTTGTTGACAGTTCAAACACTTGGACACAAAATCAGCTACATCACCTTTTATGTTATTCCACCAATACAAGGTTTTCAAATCATGGTACATCTTAGTAGAGCCTGGGTGAATGACATACCTCGAAGTGTGTGCCTCATTAAGGATTCTTTCCTGTAGCCCATCGAAATTCAGAATGCACAGCCTACCTTGAAATCTTAGAATACCATCTCCACCAATTTCAAACGACATAACCTTTTGTTGACCCACATCTTTCTTGATTTGCATCAAGATGGGATTTTCAACCTGCTTCTCCTTAACTTCAGCACAAAAAGAGGACTTAGCTAACTCATGAACAATCACCCCTCCATCTTCAGAATCTAAGAGTCTTACTCCTAGATTTGTAAGGTGGTGAATATTCTTCACCATCTCTTTTTTTCCTTCTTCTACATGAGAAAGGATGCCCATAGACAACCTGCTGAGGGCGTCGGCTACAATATTTGTCTTGCCCGGATGGTAATGCAGACTCATATCACAGTCTTTCAAAAGCTCCATCCAATGCCTCTTCCCGAGGTTCAATTCTTTCTGTGAGAAAACATACTGTAAACTCTTATGGTCAGTATAAATATCAACATGCACTCATGCACCTTTAACTGCCTAGATGCATAAGCTATCACCTTACCACACTCCATCAATACACAACCAAGTCCCACATGGGACGCATCACAATAAACCACAAAATCATCTATATCCTCGGGAAGGGTCAAAACAGGAGCAGTAGTCATTTTGTCCTTCAATTTCAATTTTTTTTCACACAAGTCAGACCACACAAACTTCATCTTTTTCTGAGTCAGTTTAGTAAGAGGAGCAGCTATGGAAGAAAAACTCTCTACGAACCTTCTGTAATACCCCGCCAAACCCAAAAAGCTCTGAATATCGGTGGAGTCGTGGGTCTGGGCCATTTTCTTACTATTTCAACTTTCTAAGGATCCACTCTTATCCCATCACTAGATACAATATGACCCAGGAAGGCAATAGCGTCGAACCAGAATTCACACTTAGAAAATTTGGCATACAGCTGTTGATCCTTAAGGGTCTGAAGGATAATTCGGAGGTGATTAGCGTGATCCTCTTTAATCTTAGAATAGATCAGAATATCTTCAATAAATACAATGACGAACAAGTCAAGAAACTGATGGAACACTCTATTCATAAGATCTATGAAGGCTGCAGGGGAGTTAGTCAACCCGAAGGACATGAATAGAAATTCGTAGTGACTATATTGGGTTTGGAAGGCTTTCTTGGGTATTTCTGACTCCTTAACTTTCAACTGATGATAACCCAAACGAAGGTCTATTTTTGAAAAACACTTGGCACCCTGAAGATGGTAAAAAAGGTCATAAATCCTAGGAAGAGGATATTTATTTTTAAACATGACCTTATTCAACTAACGGTAGTCTATGCACATCCGAAGGGACCCATCCTTCTTTCGCACGAAGAGCACGGGTGCACCCCATGGGGAAACACTAGGATGAATAAAACCTTTGTCTAGGAGGTCTGCAAGCTATTCTTTTAATTACTTTAGTTCTGCGGGAGCCATTCTATATGGTGGAATAGAAATAGGACGAGTGTTAGGCAACACATCAATGCCAAAATCTATCTCCCTATCAGGGGGTATCCTTGGGAGATCTTTGGGAAAGACTTCTGGGAATTCATTCACTACAGGGACTGACTGCAGAGGAAGGCTTTCAACTTTTGAATCTTTAACTCGGATTAGATGATACATACAACCTTTGGAGTTAAGCTTTGGAGCTCTAAGATAAGAGATAAAACGACCTATAGGTTCCACAGAACTCCCTGCCCATACAATTGGTGTCTCATTCGGGAAAGAAAAAGTAACCTTTCAGGTTCTGCAATCAAGGGTTGCATAACACGAATAGAGCCAGTACAACCCAAGGATGGCATCAAAATCTATCATATCCAGTTCTATAAGGTCTACCACAGTTTCCCTACTATGTGATGTTGGGCGTATTTACACGCCTAAGCACCATGATTTATCCATATTTTAGGCTAAGTTTGGAGGATAAAATATATAATTCCTGCACTTTTAGTCCATTTTCTTGTAAGTGAGCTAACCAACGTGATTAGCATATTTTCAGGTATTAGTGATGAAGATTTCAGCACTTTGTGGACCTTTGGGCAGCAAAGGAAAGCTTCACGAAAGAAGGAAGACAACTTTTGGAAGCTTGTGGACTAAATGTGATGCATGGAAAATCTGTCCTGGGCAAAATCAGTATTTCTTAATACTTAGGGGTGCAGCAGTAACCTAGTAGGACTAGGACAAGGATGTTATAAAAACCCTATTTTGCTGAATTTTTCAGCATGCAACTTTTTGGACAATTCATTCGACACTTTTAGTATTATTCAATTTACAGATTCTGTAAGTTATCAACAGAGAAACACGCTACACAGAAACCACACGGCTAGAGAGCAAAAACGTTATTCTCTTTTTGGACGCCAATTTCATCTCAACGTGAGATTCTTCTAGCTTTGTGGTATGATGATTATATCTATTGTGATCTCCGTTGCACTCATGAGTAGCTAAACTTCTCTGTTAGGGTTATGGAAGCCTTTTGATATACTATCTATTACTATGAGTTTGTGAATTCTTGATACGTATGCTACTTATATCATTACTCTCTTCATCTTAATTAAATTCTTGTGGTTGCAAACATATAGAATATGCCATTATAGCATTAACTTGTTCGAGAGAAAAGTTACATGTTTGGAAAAGAGAGTGTGACAAGGAAATAGGGCTACCAACCCCTGTTTACACGTTAATGCCTTAACCGGATTAACCTCTTGGAGAGTTTGTACCGTTAGTTATACACTTTAAGCTCGAGAGAGTTAAAGTGAAATAGTCCTCGATGGTTGAGAAACACTAGGATTTACCATTAGAATACAAACCTCTATAAGTGCATGCATGTCTGAATTCCGCGTAACTCATAGTTAATAGATACGTAGAACTCATAAGGTGGACATAACCCTAACTTATTATTCTCTGTGATTAAATTTTACTAAACAAAGCATTCAATCATTACTTTGATACTCTTGATTTATGCTACAATTAAATCCCCCCCTTTTCCGTAGAATTTTCGACCAACAGTCTGCTAACAATTACAACACTTAGTGACCAAGTATTCCCTGTGGGATTCGACACCCAACCCAGTTGGGTTATATATTTGACAGCGACCGCTTACACTCTTACGAGAGCTGTAGTTTGGGCATTATCAAATTTTGGCGCCGCTGCCGGGGAATACAGTTGTCTACTAAGTTTGTGATAGTTAATAGACCCTTTGGTGAAAGATTCTCGAATTTTATTTTTCGTATTTTGTTTTTGTTTTATTCAGGTGTTGGTCAGTGCATGCCAAATACTCGAAGTTCGGGTCAGCCATTATTACCCATAAATCCTGAACCTCAACTTATTGGCAGAATGGATGCACAACGAGACATTGATAGAAGGGCTGCCCAACAGGAACAGGCTAGATTAGCTGCATTGGCCGCTGCTCAAGTGCATCAGCAGAATATTGATAGCCCAGAGCGAGCAACAAATCCTGATGATGAGGACCTGGGTGATGATGATTTACTAAACCTAAGGCATGCTGAGGAAGTGGCGGCACCTCTGAACAGAAGAGACCGTCAAGATAGATTGAGACCTGAACGCCGAGCTGTGCAGATTCTTTCTGACGATGATGATGACAATTTGGATGGGGCTGGTGCCACAGGGGCTATTATTCCTCCACCCTTGGCACCTGGAGCCAAGTTCAATATCACTAGCACCATGATTCAGCTGTTGCAGCTCAAGGGATTATTTGGAGGACTTGCAGGTGATGATCCGAATATGCATTTGATCAATTTTATCTTTATATGCAAGTCATTCGACAATACAGGCATTGGGCAGAATGCAATTCGGCTGTGATTATTTCCATTGTCTCTATCTGGGGAGGCAACTCTATGGTTGAACGGGCTAACTCCTGATTCTATTACTAATTGGAGGCAATTGAAAGACGCTTTCCTAGAAAGATTCTTTTCGCCTTCTAAGAGAGCGCAGTTGAGAGATGAGATCAGTAATTTTCGACAGCTTCCAACTGAAGCTCTCCATGAAACATGGGAGAGGTTCAAGAAGAAGCTTATGCGGTGCCCAAATCATCATATGACCAATGTCCACTTGATGGAGATATTATACAGGTCTTTGAATTCGGTGACTAAGCCAGTGGTTGATAATGCTGCAGGAGGGTTCATGGACCTTACTTTTATTCAGGCAAGTGATATACTAGATTGTATGACAAAGCAGAGTAGATCTTGGCATACCAGGGATTCTGAGGTAGCAAGCTCTACTGTATCTATTGGCATGACTGCAGAACAAAGGCGAAGAGAGGAGGAATGTGATCAAGATATGGCGCATATGAAAACACAGATGGATCTTCTTACCAAGCATTTATTATCAGGGAAGACCAAAAAAGTCAAAGCTGTTGTGTCACAGGGAAGAGATGAATCTGATTCTGAGAAAGAAGCTAACTACTTGAATAATCAGGGGGGTTTCCGCGGCAATGCCCAAGGAAACCAAGGTCGGAACTATTATGATAAAACTGGAAACAAGGACTGAGATCAAGGTAGTTAGAAGAATAAGACTGACAGGAGTGGTTTGTATGTTCCTCCTGGAAACCGTGATGCCATGGCGTCTGGCTCTGGGAAGATGTCCATGGAAGATATGATGGCCAGGCTGCTGCAAGAAGTGGAAGCAACCAATACGGGCGTAAATGAAGTAAAGAATGATTTGTCATCAATAAATCAATTGGTTGACTCACATTCCACTTCAATAAAACAGCTGGAACAACAATTGAGTCAACTTTCAGCAGCATTAAATCAAAGGAAGGCTGGCACTTTACCTTGTGACACTGTGCAAAACCCAAGGAATGACGGATCATGTATGGCTATTACTACCAGAAGTGGTAAGGTATTGGAGAATTCTTCCAAAGACAAGCAGGTGGCTGATGATATAGCAGATGATGTTGTTGATGCCGAAGAAGTGGAGGTGAGTGTGCATGGTGTCACCCCTAGACGTCTGCAGCCTGAAAAGATTAATAATCAAAAGCAAGACACAAAGGAAGCGGTGGAGAAAACTATTCCCCTTCCACCACAACCTTTTCCGCAGAGACTGAAGAAGAAGGTTGATAACACCAGGTTCAGTAAATTCATGACCATGTTGAAGCAGCTGACCATTAATGTTCCTTTGGTGGAGGCGCTGGAACAGATGCCTGGGTATGCTAAATTCATGAAGGACCTTTTGACAAAGAAACGGGCAGTAAGCTATGAGCTGGCAAATAATGTTCATGATTGCAGTGCAATTGCTACAAGATCGCTAGTTCAGAAAAAGGTAGATCCTGGTGCTTTCACTATTCCTTGCACGATTGGATCGTTGGATTTTGCTAAGGCGTTGTGCAATTTGGGAGCTAGCATCAATTTGATGCCGCTATCCATTTACAGAAAGTTAGGGTTGGGCGACCCTACACCAATCAATATACGGCACATGATGGCAGATAGGTCGGTAAAATGACCTGTGGGTATCTTGAATGATGTGTTGGTGAAGGTTTCTACCTTCATCTTTCCTACAGACTTTGTTATTTTGGATTGCGAGGTGGATTCTGAAGTTCCTATAATCTTGGGACGCCCTTTCCTCACAATTGGAAGTGTGCTTATTGACTTAAGAGCTAATGAGCTTTTATTTCGGTTGAATGACAAAGTGGTCCGTTTTGATGTATGCAAAGCAATAAAGCAACCCAGCGATATGAATGTGTTCTCTGTAGCTGATGTGTACTATGAGGATGAGAAAGAATTATCTGTAGAGAAGCAACTTATTGTTGAGCCATTGACAGCTGTGCTTATGAATGTTGAGCGCGAGGATATTGAAGATTATGAAGAAACTATTTGTGCTCTCACAGGAATAGGGTCGTATTCTCATGCTCCCAAGAAGCTGGACCTTGATCTCAAAAATTGACCTACACCACCAGCAAAACCATCCATTGAAGAGCCACCAATGTTAGAGTTGAAGGAACTGCCCAGTCATTTAAAGTATGCATTCTTGGGAAGTGGAAACACACTTCCTGTTATTGTGGCGGCTGATTTGGGTGAGCAGCAAGTTGCAGCTCTCATCTCTATTCTGAGGAGATACAAGAGAGCCATCAGTTGGACTATTGCTGATATTATTGGTATCCATCCTGGGATATGTATGCACAAGATTCAGCTTGATAAAAATTGCATACCCTCTATTGAGCATCAAAGGCGTTTGAATCCACCTATGCAAGAGGTGGTAAAGAAAGAAATTATTAAGTGGTTAGATGCAGTGGTGGCGTATCCAATCTCCGATAGTAAATGGTTGAGCTCGGTACAGTGTGTGCCCAAGAAAGGGGGCATGTCAGTAGTTGCAAATGAAAAGAATGAGCTAATTCCACTCAGACCTGTCACAGGGTGGAGAGTATGCATGGACTACCATAAGCTGAATTCATGGACGCTTAAGGATCACTTTTCAATGATATTTATGGACCAAATGCTTGATCGATTGGCAGGGAAAGGATAGTTTTGTTTCTTAGATGGGTATACCGTCTATAATCAGATGTGTATTGCTCTCGAAGATCAAGAGAAGACAACGTCTACATGCCCATATGGTACATTTTACTTCAAACGAATGCCATTTGGGCTATGTAACGCACCTGCCACTTTTCAGCATTGTATGATGTCCATTTTTTCTGATATGGTTGAAGACACCTTGGAGGTGTTCATGGATGATTTTTCAGTGGTGAGTGAGTCGTTTGAATCGTGATTGGCAAATCTAAGTATGGAGTTGCAGAGATGTGTTGAATTCAACTTGGTGCTAAACTGGGAAAAGTGCCACTTTATGGTTAAGGAAGGTATTGTTCTTGGGCATAAAGTTTCTAAAAAAGGAATTGAGGTCGATCGAGCGAAGATTGAAGTTATCTAGAAATTACCACCTCTGATTTCTGTAAAAGGAGTTCATAGTTTCCTAGGTTATGCAGGTTTTTATCAAAGGTTTATTAAAGACTTCTCCAAGATTTCTAGTCCGCTATGCAAACTTTTGGAGAAGGATGCAAAGTTCAACTTTGATGAAGATTGCTTGAAGGAATTTGAATGCCTCAAAGGGAAGCTAGTTGAAGATCCTATCATTGTGGCGCCTGATTGTGCTCTACCGTTTGAAGTTATGTGTGATGCAAGTGGGGTAGCATTGGGTACTGTACTTGGTCATAGAAAACAAAGGTTATTTCATCCAATATACTATGCGAGCAAGACTTTGAATGGAGCCCAGAAAAACTATACCGTCACGGAACAAGAGCTTCTAGCGGTTGTTTATGCATTTAAAAAGTTTCGTGCTTACTTATAGGAAACCAAAGTGGTGGTTCATACAGATCATGCAGCCCTGAGTTATCTAATGGCGAAGAAGGATGCAAAGCCGAGGCTAATTCGATGGGTGCTAGTGCTGCAAGAATTTGATTTTGAGGTAAAAGATAGAAAAGGTTGCGAAAACCAAGTAGCTGATCATCTATCTAGACTTGAGAATGAGCATATAGCGCAACCCGATCTTGAGATTAATGATGCATTTCCTGACTAAGAGATCCTAACCACAATGGCGGAAGAGTTACCGTGGTACGCAAACTTTGCAAACTACGTGGTAAGTAATGTGATGCCTGAGAATCTCTCTTTTCATCAAAAGAGGAAGTTCATGCATGATGTACAACACTATTTCTGGGATGAACCATATATTTTTATATGATGTGCGGATGGTGTTATTAGGCGATGCATATCTCATGTGGAGGTGCCTGGCATATTGGAAGCAAGTCATGCATCCCAAGTTGGGGGTCACCATGCAGGTGATTGGACAGCCAGAAAGGTATTGCAAAGCGGCTATTATTGTCCCTCATTATTCAAGGATGCCTATGATTTTGTGAGAAGATGTGATCAGTGTCAGAGGTAAGGCGCTATTTCAAAGCATCACAAGATGGTCATGTCTAAAATTCTTGAAGTAGAACTATTTGATGTGTGGGGTATTGATTTCATGGGCCCATTTGTGAATTCGTTTGGGATGAAATATATCTTAGTTGCTGTGGATTATGTATCCAAATGGGTCGAAGCAGTAGCGCTGGCTGATAATGAAGGTAAGCGTGTTGTAGTATTCTTGAAGAGAAATATCTTCTCTCGTTTTGGGGTACCACGTACCATCATAAGCGATGGAGGATCACACTTTTGCAATAAGCTATTCAGATCCGTGTTGGTGAAATATGGGGTCAAGCAACATAAGGTAGCTACACCTTACCACCCACAAACTAGTGGGCAGGTAGAGGTTTCTAATCGGGAGATCAAGCTAATCCTTGCTAAAACGGTAAATGCTAGTAGGAGAGATTGGCCTCGGAAGCTTAACAATGCCTTATGGGCTTATAGGACTGCATTCAAGACACCAATTGGCATGTCCCCGTATCAACTAGTTTATGGAAAGACTTGTCACTTGCCCATTGATCTCGAACATAAAGCATTGTGGGCGTTGAAGCGGCTTAATTTGAATTGGGATGATGCTATTAATCTAAGATTAGAGCAGCTCAATGAGATGGATGAATTCCGTCTACACACATATGAAAGGTCGAACCTCTACAAGGAATGGATGAAAAAGTATCATGATCGACGGATTATCCAACGAAACTTTCAGAAGGGTGATACGGTACTTCTTTTCAACTCCAGACTAAAGCTATTTCCAGGTAAGTTGAAGTCTAAATAGTCTGGTCCGTTTCGAATTAGCCAAGTCTATTCGTCGGGAGTAGTAGAATTAGAAGACAATAATGGTGGTGTCTTTAAGGTGAATGGTCAACGAGTGAAGCCATATATCGGTCCTCTTGACTCGATAAAATGCATGGCCACCATCTATCTCGATGAAGTCTAAGTAATCGAGATAGCTATGTCGTGCCGCGACAATAAATCAAGCGCTATATGGGAGGCAACCCATCATTTTTAATTGTTTTGTTTTACTAGGAGTATGTTTTTGTAGTCGAGCCATGACCAAAACTAAGGCGCTTGATGGGAGGCAACCCATCGTTCTAATTATTTTTGTTGTTTTTGAGTAAGTATAGGTGCAAGATGTATAAAGGAGGAGATTAGTCTCAAATTTTGATTTGGAAGTGGTTCATGTTGAAGGTGGTAAGTTAGGAATGAAGAAACAAAGGCTATGGGTTAGGCATTGCCTATGCAAATCTAGGCAACGAACAAGGCAAGGCCTATGTAAATCTAGGCAACGAACAAGGCAAGGCCTATACTATGGCCTAAGCTCTCTGAATCTACAATGCCATAGCATAGGTGCTGCCTATGCCCAACAATTCCATAGCATAGGCGCCTCCTATGCTCAACTAGGCAAAGCATTAGGCACCGCCTATGCCAATGCCTTTGGTCTCTGAATCTACAATGCCATAGCATAGGCGCCGCCTATGTCCAACTAGGCTTTGCAAAAGGCGCCGCCTATTCTAAGCATAGGCAAAGCATTAGGCGCCGCCTATGCTTACTTTTTAGTCTCCTAACCCGATTTTAAATGGGTCAAACCCGACCCAAGACTTGTCCTATAAATAAAACTTCAACCTTAAGACAAAAGGCACTTGTTTGCTCAACCTAAGCACCGCCTACCCTTACCAAATCTCTCAAAATTTTTATTTTCCTCTTCTAAACTTGCAAGATCATCTTCCAAGGCCATCACCAAGTAGGTACTTCTTTTATATTCCGTAGTTATTACAATACTACGCCTATAATAATTTGATAAATCTCGAAGTAGTGTTGGTGATTTGAATGTAGTTGGTTTGTTATGATACATCTAGTTGAGTGAAAGAATACGTATGGGTGTTCTAAACTTTGTTCCGATTTGTATTTAATTGTTATACACTGTCATCTTTTTGCGGAATCAAAATGGTAAAGTTAATCACATAATCATGTAAGTCGAACGTTGGAATGTTTTGAATGGCTCATTCATCGAGACAAAGATCATACTTGAATACAAGCATGAGATGTTGTGATTTATTCTCTGCCATAATTTGATTCGATCTCTATGTAGTAGTCTTGTTCAAAAGGTGCACTTATCTAAACCATAAAATTGGATCAAGATTACATGACATAGAGTTGAAAAGGATAGTTAAGATGACATGAAAGTATGACTGCGCTGAATGTATTGTTGGAACATAACGCCTAAATGTATGCCGATGAAGTCTGAGTAGTCGACATCGTTCACTTAATTAGTTTGTACCTACAAATTAAGTGTGGGGTGGTGCCACTATTGTTTGTTTGTCGATCAAATCTTCCGAGATAAGCTAACATGACTTTATTTTAATCTCAGGTACAATGGCACCAAAAAGTCGACCAGGAAAAGAAAAAGCATCCACCTCACAGAAGGGACAGAAAAGGGGAAGAAAAGAGCAAGCTGAATCCTCCTCGCTGCAAATACCGCGACGCATGTTCAGGATAAAATGGGTCCTAGCGGAGGAAGGAAAGGAGTGGTACAAGAACAACAAAGTAAAAAAGTATGTTCACGTGGAGTTGATACAGAAGGAGAGTTTAGCAAAGAAAGAACCTCGCATTTTGGCTAAAATCATGGCGCTACATCGTGATTTCATTTTCCGAGACATGGGAGAATGCAATCTTGATCTAATGTGAGAGTTTTATGCAAATTGGTCCCCAAAGACTACCGGAAGTGAAGTGAATATTCGGGGCCAAGTCTTGCAACTGAATGCGGAGTTCTTCAACACTTTTCTGGGTCTTCCATCTGTCGATCCATCACCGCTTAAGGAGCTTCAACAAAGACCTCCGTACAGAGAAATCAGATACACACTATGTGGAACAAGATCAATGGCACGTTGGAGTCGACACAAGGACACCGGTTGGCACAATACCTTCCCGTATGCTTCCTTGAACAGAGAAGCACGGATATGGTTGAGGATAGTCAACTCTTGCCTCATTCCTGGGATACAGTACACAAAGATCACACGTGATAGAGTATGCTTGGTGTATGCGTTGATGACGAACATCCCCATCAATATTGGGGCGATTATTCGATCTTCAATGTGTAAGGCTAGGATGCACAAGAGGTCCCACTTCAGCTTTGGCAATCTGTTGACTGCGATATTGAGGAAGGAGGACATCAAAGAGGAACCTGCAGATCATAAGCTTCCACACAACCCGAAGAAGGTTGATCTGACAAAGGTTAAAGATGCTGAATCTATGCATGGAGTTAACCTGACAACTGCAGAAAGACATGCTCGCGATGAAAGCTTCTTATGCCATTTATATGGCATGACGAGGTTTACCATGATGAGCGGGGGTCATTTTCCAACTGCTGCAGAGCTCCAACAGTTAGATTATGACTACCCGATGAATGAGCATGCGAGGGCTATGTGTGGAGTATGTGTATATTTTGAGGAACCTCTTGATGATGATGTGCCAACTGATGATGATCGCCGAATGCCATACTCAGACGTAGAGGATAATTCTGATGACGACGACTCTGATGATGATTTGGATGCAGGGGGTATGACCCCAGACATACAGGAGGAGTCCAACTAATCAAGTTTTCCTTATTTATTTTCCACTGAGAACAGTGTGTCCCGTCTAAGTGTGGGGTGATGGTATTTGTATGCTGTATTGTATTTCCTTGCCTACATTTATTTATGTTTTTTTGAATTTTTTTTGTGATTTTGCATGAAGTACATGAAATTGTTCGGATAGGTGGCATGGTATTGTGACAAGGGTTTGTGCTAAAATCATTACTATTGAAACGTTTCGGCTCCAAGTGTGACTCACTGTGTGATAATAGTGTGGTTTAATTCATTCATCTGTTGGGTCAAGAGTCTATACTGCTCCCAATAAAGTTGACCATGTGCCTAGTGTGTGTGAGATTATAGTATATTCTGTGCTGTGACTGATGCTAGAACTTGCCTGGTGTGTGTGTAAAGCGAAATAAAGAGTGTGAGTTTACGAGATGACTTATGCATTTCTTTGGAAGCCTGTAATTGTTTACCTTCTTTTTACCTACATGTGCACATTATCCTAGTTAACCCCCTTTGAGCCTTTAGCTATTTTCTTTGACAGCCTCATATGTAGCCTAATCCATTTTTTTCAAGACCATAATTTGATCCAAATTCCTAAGCGCTTTAAATTGTAGAGTCATGTGACAAAAATAAGAGGAAATTGGGTGAGAGTGATACCTCAGAATGCATTGGTACTTGAAATAGTTATGAAAAAGAGTGGCTTTCATAGTGTTATAAAAAAAAAGAGGAAAAGAAATAGAAAAATAAAAAGATAGTTGTGTTTATGTTTAAATAACAAAATAGGTGAAAAGGGGTGGTAGATGAAAGAAAGGTAGCAAGGTTGTTTAAAAGAGAGTGTTAATGGCATATGTGATGAATTAAAGCGCTTAGGGAACATAGTCACTATTTCTGGCCAAAATACTCCTACCTGTCCCTTAGCCTACATTACAACATGTAAAGACCTATTTGATCCTAAGCTTAGCATTCTGATATTAGTAGAGCATTACACTAAGGGCAAGCCTATGGTCAACAGTTGCAACATATGAATTCTTTGTGAGAGTGAGAGCAAGGAGAATCTTATACCCATGTTTCGAATACAATACTTGTAAGTGACTATGGGTAATATATTATGTGAGACACACATGGTTGATGAGTTTTGGGTAGTGTTATATGATTTGTTGAGACTTAATTTGTGGATACGAATTAACCATCATCACGAGTCTATCTTGGAGGTTGAATTATTTTCTGGTAGAAATCAAGGAACCTACTCTTTGTTAATGATTCCCATGCTTGTCTTGATGAATATTTTGTGCTGTTACTGTGAAATCCTAAGTAGATTGTTGCATGGACGTAATATTTTGTTCGAGGACAAACAAAGCTTTAAGTGTGGGGTGTTGATGTTGGGCGTATTTACACGCCTAAGCACCATGATTTACCCATATTTTAGGATAAGTTTGGAGGATAAAATATATAATTCTTGCACTTTTACTCCATTTTTCTGTAAGTTAGCTAACCAATGTGATTAGAATGTTTTCAGGTATTAATGATGAAGATTTCAGCACTTTGTGGACCTTTGGGCAGCAAAGGAAAGATTCACGAAAGAAGGAAGACAGCTTTTGGAAGCTTGTGGACTAAATGTGATGCATGGAAAATCTGTCCTGGGCAAAATCAATATTTCTTAATACTTAGGGGTGCAGCAGTAACCTAGTAGGACTAGGACAAGGATGTTATAAAAACCCTATTTTGCTGAATTTTTCAGCATGCAAGTTTTTGGACAATTCATTCGACACTTTTAGTATTATTCAATTTACAGATTCTGTAAGTTATCAACAGAGAAACACGCTACACAGAAACCACACGGCTAGAGAGAAAAAACATTATTCTCTTTTTGGACTCCAATTTCATCTCAACGTGAGATTCTTCTAGTTTTGTGGTATGATGATTATATCTATTGTGATCTCCGTTGTACTCATGAGTAGCTAAACTTCTCTGTTAGAGTTATGGAAGCCTTTTGATATACTATCTATTACAATGAGTTTGTGAATTCTTGATACGTATGCTACTTATATCATTACTCTCTTCATCTTAATTAAATTCTTGTGGCTGCAAACATATAGAATATGCCATTATAGCATTAACTTGTTCGAGAGAAAAGTTACATGTTTGGAAAAGAGAGTGTGACAAGGAAATAGGGCTACCAACCCCTGTTTACACGTTAATGCCTTAACCGGATTAACCTCTTGGAGAGTTTGTACCGTTAGTTATACACTTTAAGCTCGAGACAGTTAAAGTGAAATAGTCCTCGATGGTTGAGAAACACTAGGATTTACCATTAGAATACAAACCTCTATAAGTGCATGCATGTCTGAATTCCGCATAACTCATAGTTAATAGATACGTAGAACTCATAAGGTGCACATAACCCTAACTTATTATTCTCTGTGATTAAATTTTACTAAACAAAGCATTCACTCGTTACTTTGATACTCTTGATTTACGCTACAATTAAATCCCCCCCTTTTCCGTAGAATTTTCGACCAACAGTCTGCTAACAATTACAACACTTAGTGACCAAGTATTCCCTGTGGGATTCGACACCCAACCCAGTTGGGTTCTATATTTGACAGCGACCGCTTACACTCTTACGAGAGCTGTAGTTTGGGCGTTATCACTATGATAGACATGACACAATTTCTATACACCCTTCTAGCAACAACAGAATCACCTACAGGAGTAGAAACAGAGAAGGGCTATACAATAACTTCGAGCTCAAACCTGAAACCAACAGCCACATAAGGGGTCACATAAGATAAAGTAGACCCGGGATCAAGCAATACATAAACATCACAAGAAAAGATTCATAACATACTGGTCAACATATGGTGAAGCTTCAACCTCCTGGCGGTTAGTCAAAGAATATAACCGGTTGCGATCGCTCCCGGCAGCTGAAGGGGTACTCTTAGGAAGAAGAGCTGTGGAGGCGGCTTGGGACTTAGCCCACCCCTACATTTCCTCTAGCAGAAGGACAATCTCTATGAAGGTGACCCACTTTGCCATAAGTATAGCAGTTTCTCCCCTCAAACTAGCACTTCCCTAGATGAATCCTTTTGGAAACCTCACACCGCGGATAAGTACGACGCTGTTGGGACACACTGCCCTGAGACTATGTATCTAGAGATTTGGATCCATGAGAAGTCTGAAAACTCTACGTTTATCTGTCTGTCGGTGGTCTGGGTGCTGGGGCGCTGCCTACTAACTATATATTATTCCAGTACTTTTTCTTCTTCGACCACTTATTTCGCCAGTTACCACTCTGCAGCTGACTCTGGTACTGGTCTGCAGATCTAGCTCTCTTAGCCTGTCTGTCTTTCTCTCTAGATTCAACAATCTTTTTCTTTTTCTGTTCCACCTGCTGCATATGAACGATCAGTTGAGCAAAGTCTAACTCCTTATTCAACATAGCCCCCTGGCACTCAAGTACCAAGTCATCAGAAAGGACAGATGGAAATTTCCTTATCCGGGCTCTCATATTACTAGTCAACTCTGGTGTATAGCGGGCTAGTTTATTAAACTCCAAAGTGTACTCCTGGACACTCATACTACCCTGCTTCAGATTCATAAACTCTTCCGCTTTGGTCTCCCTCAACTCTAGAGGAAAGAATCGATCAAGGAAAGCTTCCATAATTTTACCCTAAACTGTGGGCTCAATACTTTCACCTTTTGCATCTTCCCAGTCAGCATACCACTAATTCACAACGTCCTTGGGATGATAGGTTTCTAGCTCCACCCCTTCAACCTCATCCACATGCATCACCTTAAAGATATTTTCCATCTCATCCACGAACTCCTATGGATCTTCCTCCAACTTGGTGCCAGTGAACTTAGGTGGGTTCATCTTCATGAAATATCCGACTCTAGTAGCCTCAGATGTAACAGATGCAGACCTAATATCTTTCGATCGTTGAGCCTGGTTAGCTACCAAATGTGTCAGTATATGAATAGACCGTTTGAATTCTGTATTTGAAATATCTCTCTGAGCAGTTGGGGGACGGTTGGCATTAGTCCATGGAGCCCGAGGTGGAATGGTCGGGACTGAAGGGACTCGTGGAGTAGGGACAAATTCTGGAGTGTGAGCCTTGTTACGGGTCCATATCCCATGGGTGGGATGGACCTCATCTGCCTGAGCATTCTGATCGACAATACCACATGGAGGCATAACTGTGTTTCTGAAACACAAGTGATCATTGATTGGGGGACAGTTTAGAATCTGAAGCACAAACCAAATCACAAAGAAGGGAAACATTTTCTAAACGCTTAGCAGCCTTCTGCTTATAAGTATGGAGCGCTATACACCCATAAACAAGACTTTACCTGACGCGATTTCGTAGACACCCTGGGACCATGAACCACACTTTGATACCAAGTTTGTCACGACCCAAACCAGGGCCTAGCCATGATGAGCATTTCGAACCATAGAGGCCTGAAACACCCCTATCTGTCTGATAATCATGCACATAATTCATATGATCAAAGTAATATGGAAGAAACACAATATAATAGAAACATGGTCAAGAATTATATGAAAACAAAAAATGGGGAATAGTGTCCCACAATCTAAATTAACACCGCTAAAACCGTCTGCGAAATCTCTACTACATGACTGAAATAATGTCTATCTGAAAACTGGGACAAGGCCCCCAGCAGACCCCCAAAACTGAATATAAGATAAAAGGACTGCAGGACATAAGACCTTCTGAAACATAGAAGGCTCACCACTTGTCTCTGCAACTCTGTCTAAATGATCTACTGATTCTCTTGACCCCTAGACTGGGCCTCTGAACCTGAGAGGTTGGAGAGCGGAGGGGGTCAGGACAAAAGTACTGGCACGCAGAGATATCGAAGTAAAACATAATATTTTTACAAAATATATTTGAGAGCCATTATAAAGCAATTTCGTATCAAATCATTTGAAAGCACATTGGTGTAATGCAATAGTTTTTCCTCAACAAAAATAAAATGCAACTGAGCTAGGTGGAATACCCTACATAATCTACACCAACTATCAAACCTCTGTTACCGCCGAGATTAGAGTATAAGTGAGGGAGAGACACACAATATCACACAACATGGTGTCTCGACCCAATGGTAGTGCCCAAGATCACTTGGCCCAGGATCCTACCTGTAGTCCCAATTTGGGAATGACATAAATTCAAGTAAACAAGATCACTTAGCCTGGTACCAATATTCCGTGTCGGCAAACACATTTTTTCAGTGATGAGCCCTTGTGTCTCAAACGCCTTCTTCGGGAATCCACCTTTCTCATGTAAAATCAATGCATTCAAATTTCATCTTATTCAATCACATGTCATATTCTATAGGGTATCATCATACCCGACTTGCAAGTCATCAATATCACATCCACATATGCATAATCATTTAAAAACCAAGGTGCTTCATCATTTACAAATGGTGAACAATATTTATTTCAAATTCATGCTCTCTTTTGTTGATCACAATATAATATGGAGTATCGAAACATTATCATGGGAATTTGAAAAGAATTTATCATTCATATTTATCAAACTTCCATGGAAAATCTCAAATCACATATGCATGGTTTCAATCATTAAAGTATATAGGCAAACAATTCCCATGATATAAAGAAAATGACTTAGAAATCATGTTGAAAGCAAGATATTAGCATTTGATTGAAAACCCCCATTTAAAAGCATGCATGTTCATAAAAACTACACCCATGAGATTTTTGGATAACCCCACGTACCTCTATTTCCAAGGATAATAGATGTTTCTTGAAGCTTGCGGATTGGTGATTCCAAATATGTAATTATCTTTGAAAACCTACGGTCAAATCTTGAACTATTTGGGTTTTTATTTTGAAACCCTAAGGAGAATCTTGAGCACTTTTGATGAAAGAATATGTATTTTGGGGTCCTTGGAACTAAATGTCGTGTTTTAGGGCTAAGTAAGGGTGGAAAAGGACCATTTTGTCCTCAACACGGAGTGTTTAAATCACCAGAATTCCTTACATAGGCGCCGCCCATCCCGTTGCCTATGTTCACATAGGCGCCACCTAGGCTATCACCTATGTTTACATAGGCACTGCCTAGGCTATCTCCTATGTTTACATAGGCGCCGCCTAGGCTATTGCCTATGCTTTCTTGTGGCCATGGGTGATTGGTTAGGCGACGCTTATCACTTTGAAGGGCCATAACTTCTTGCTCGGGTGTCGCATTTTAGCCAAATTGGTATCGTTGGAAAGCTAACTCAAATACCTATCATTTGATACATAGTAGGCTTCCTAATTCAACATATACAAAGAGGTATGATCAATGGAAGCTGACGCACTTTACAACTTCCACTAAAACTTAGTCGACCGAAATAGTTTCAACTCGTCCTTGAGTTGAAGGACCTCTATGGTCTAAATTCAAGCTTGCATGGATTCACATGCTACACAATAATTAACATGCCATGGGATTTTATGGCTTCGGGATTAGCAATGCATTGAAATCATAGTCTATATTGTAGCCCGAATTGCGGGGCGTTACACCCTCAACCCATACAGTAATGGTGTGGGCTTGGTGTTTTTAGGCCAATCATTTTGATGGACCAGCCCGGCCTAGCCCGTTAAACTCAAAGTCCGTGTGGGCTAGTCCGAATGGGTTGGGCCGACCCATAGTGACAGCTCTAGGAGGAGGCGAGGAGTAGAGGTGAGCATCGGTCGGTTCGGTTTGATTTTATATATTATCGATTTGATTTATCGGTTTTTAAATATGCTAAATCAATAAGTTATTTTTTATTAGTTTTTGGTTTATTGGTATTTAACCCTTATCGGCTCGATTTTCGGTTTAACCAATAATAAAATACTCATAAAATAGAAATAGTAGTAACTAACATGAAAAAAAAAATGAATCTTAGTTGTAACCAAAAATCCTACATGATGTGTTTTAAATTACAAGAATATTCAAGTTTGAACTAAGTGTTGTTAGGAATTTAAGAGTTTTATAATTGAAATTATAGGTTTTTATATATATATATTCTTATTGAGTTGTCGATTTACCCAATAACATAATAAGAAAAAATCAAATCGAAATAATAACCCAATATTTTTTTTTATAAAACCATTAGAAACCATTAACCCAACAATCCAATAATAATAAATCAATAACATTTTTATCTATCGGTCGATTTGGTTTTTACCCAGCGCTAATATAAACTTCACACACGTCTTATTACACAACTGACAACACAAAGATAACTGCTAAATTATCGTTTACATGGGAAGACACAACGATCATCAATCCCTAAAGTAAAAACGAAAAAGAACTTAAACATCACATGGATTTATTTCATACCATCTGCTGAAACAACACAACATGAGGTATTTCAAGCACACACACCTAGCAAGCATTAACTAAATTTATTTATATAAATCTCATGATGAAACATACATATGTCCCTTTAATTCATCTTAACATGGTGATCATCAATAGCTTTGGTCATACCAACAATGAAGTCCAGCAAATTTATTAGTTCAGGAGCATTCTCATTTGACCTTTCATACTCCATTGTCCAGCATACCAAATCGATTTCACCTTTTTGCTCCATATGAGGAGTTGCTTTCCAGTTATCATATTTATTCACTAAATCTCCTTCAAATTCTTTGAATCTGATCACCTTTTTCCCCTCATCTATACCTTCAATTGTCTGCTTGGAATTTTTTTTCCCTTCTGCTTTACAAAAATAAAGGAAAATGCTCTATTTCCACCTTAAATTATACGTGAAAAGACTCAGACACACCCGAACTTTAAGAGGGTCGTATTACCCTTGACTAATTAAAATCGTATTTTTGACAACCTTAGTAACTACGTGGACCTTTCAGTGAGTTGTGCCACGTATGTGCTACATAGGCATTAAGGGTGTTAAAATTATACTTTTAATTAATTCAGGGGTAATAGGACCCGGTTAAGGTGTGTCTCAACCATTTTGGGTATAGTTCAAGGGTGAAATAGAACATTTTCTCTTACAAAAATAATGAGTTATTTTCAAATTTCACTAAGAGTCCTTAACAAAAAAACAATTGGAAAAGATGGAGGGTGTGTTTACGGGGAAAATGTTTCTCATGGAAAATATTTTATACAAAAATAAGTGACTTAATATTTATGTTCTTAAATTAATATGCAAGTAAAAATATTATCCTAAAAATATTTTATATATCTAACATAAACTATGAGGATAATATCTCTTATTTTCTCCTTTTCATTTAGGAAGTCGTTTTTCTTATTTTCAAAGAATTTATTTTCCTAAAGAAATTTTTATCTAGTCTCAGCTTTTAAAAGAGAAAAAAAAAATTACAGTTGTTATTGAGGACGTATCTTAATTGAGGGGGTTCAAAATCAAAAAATGTGAACAAAATAATTAGTCGAAGGGGGTTCAACGTTAACTATATATACATGAAAAATAATTTTAAGCTTACATACAGAGTATAATTTTTCGCCGAAGGATGAACCCCCTCACTATAAGCTGAATCCACCACTGGTTATGGGGGGTGGAATGGCCAAGGGATGGGGGGTTGTAGCCCTTAAGTGGATCCTTCTAAAGTTCGGATATGTCTCATCCATTTCACGTGTAGTTCAAGGTGGTAATAGAATATTTTCTCTTTTAAATATAATATCATACTAACAACAACATCTAATTGTTAGTTGGAGCATGTAGCTTGAGGAAGCTAACTAGTTTAAGAAAAATGATTTCATTAACAGTAACAACATTCATTAATTTTAGGGAATTTTAAAATATTTTAGGCTTACCAAGGTTATAGGTCCAAAAAAGTTTGGAGCCAACAGTTCCAAAGACACTATCAATAAGCTCACAACCTTGTATATGCAAAGGGTACATAGTTTACAATGTTTATTCAACAATATATATAGACTAGAAGTGAGAAGGGTGAGTGTTTATTTTTTTCCTTTTTTAATCAAAGATGGTAGAACATCATAATCATGTCCCTTATATATATATATATATATATTTGGTTTCTATTCGGTGTTCGGTGTTCGCATTGGAGCCCCGATTAATCCGGACGTGCGTTGCAGGGCCCATTATGGTGGCAACACTCCCAACACGGTTTTCTCTGTACCCAGGATCGAACTCTTGACCTCTGATTAAGGGTGAAACAACCCCATCCACTGCACCACAACCCAAATTGATATAAAACAATATTATATTCGTCGAGAAAAGGGACATAAAATTCACTTTTCATGCACTTCAAGCAGTGGTACTACGCAATTATGTTTCAACAACTTTTAGTTAGAAGTGGCTCCATATGCAATTATGTTTCAACCACTTCTTGCAAAATGGCATGTCAGGATACTTGTAACAACCGAAAAAAACAACAAACCCAGTGTATTCCCACAAAGTGAAGTTTGGGGAGAGTAAGATGTACGCAGTCCATACGGCACCGTGTGACGTTTCGGGATGAGATTTCGGGGCGTTACAATAAATATAATTATCATACAAAATAAATAGTAACAAATATCCTTTTCAGTACAAAAAAGATATTAAGGCAATAGCTTAATTACCCCTTAATACTGTTTTAGAGGCAATATTATTACAGACGATTGCAGTTTAGTACTCTTTATAAATGTCCTAAAGTCTATAGCGACATTAGATCTAGGGATGACAATGGGGCGGTGTGGGGCGGGTTTTAAGCTATACGGGGCGGTGCGAGTTTTAAGTTATGCGGTGCGGTGCGGGTGCGGTGTGGGTTAAAGTAAGTTTTTTTTTTTAAATAGTGCGGTACGGTGCGGGTTGTGGGTATATGCGGGTTTAAATTAAAAAAAGCTAAAAATTAGTATTGTTCTCGTGAATATACCTAAAATTATATGTATTCTTTACTTAAAAAGTGATGATACTTAAAATGACAAGTATAACACTACAAATAAATAATTTTATAATAGCCTTTTAAACATCTCTATTCATTTTAATAAAAATATGCTATTTGATCATTACTTGTACACGTTATACTTTTTGATAATTTTTAGTGAAAAGTGATATAATGTAAATTAGTTATTATTTTCTAGTTGTAGATTTAAAAATATTATGATTTTCAATGGACTTACGATTTTTTTTTAAAAAAGGAAAAAATAAAAACATGGGGCGGTGCGGTGCAGTTATGCGTGGGTATGATGTGAGCGGGTTTATGTGGGTTTAAAGGTGATGTGGTGCGGTGCGGTTTTAAAACTTGCGGATTTAGAAAAAACCCGCACCGCACCGCACCTAATTAGATCCAATGTCAATTAATTAATGTCAGTAAAAGTATTAGCACTCTTTGTTAAAAAGGATATTTATTGCTGCTAATAACTTTCATTAGATGTATTTATCGCACCTTTCCCTTATGCGATATCAATCCTTATTTTGCACTTCCTCTCACCACACTAAAATATATATGAATAATGAATTCTTCATAGCGCTCCGACAGGCATATAAGGACCATCGAAGAAGTGCCTCAACACTCTGCAACCATTACTTTGATTCCTTTTATGCAATTATGGACTCCACGGAACTTTATTAATTTAAATGCAACTTCTTGTTTTATTGCCAATAAAAGGGCAGCCCGGTGCACTAAGCTCCTGCTATGCATCGGATCTAGGAAAAGGTTGGACCATAAGGATCTATGGTACGTAGCCATACCCTGTATTTTTTGCTAGAGGCTGTTTCCACAGCTCGAACTAATGACCTTCTGCTCACATCACAACAACTTTCCCAGCTACACCAATGAGTTGGTTTAATTCCTCAATTCTATGAGCATTAGACATTAGTGTTTGGAGCAACCAAATAACAAAATTTGACTATTATTGGCACTACTCTTCACCACACAATTCTACAAATTATGAAAGCAAGAGTATTTCCGAAGAATTAAGCACACAAAAAACTAAAGCAAGACTTGGTTGACTTGCCAAGTCTTTGCTGAATAGAGGACTTTTTTGCCAGCATATTTATAATTCTGATTGAGATGTGAAAGACTTGGTTGATTTGGTGGTATTAGTATTGATATGACCAAAAGGGAGAACCTCATTTCTATTTAAAGTCTCAAAACCACATCTTATAGAGTATACCTACTAATTTTTGCAATAATGGAGAAAGCCTTCACATTTTTTCTCTTAACACTCTTATTGCTTATGGTTAGTTCAGTTATGACCCAAACCAACATTACTACAGATCAATTAGCTCTTCTGTCTATAAAATCCCAAATCATTTCTGACCCCCTTCACTTCTTTAATGAAAGTTGGTCTCCCGCTACGTCCGTTTGCCAGTGAGTTGGAGTCACTTGTGGCTCTCGTCGCCAGCGAGTGAAGTCCTTGAATCTTTCTAACATGAATCTTACAGGCAAGATTCCCCGTGAATTTGGGAACCTCTCATTTCTTGTTTCTCTCGACTTGCGAAGCAACAATTTCCATGGAAATTTGCCTCAAGAAATGGCACGCTTGCATCGGCTTAAGTTTCTTGATTTAAGTTTCAACAACTTCATAGGGGAGGTTCCCTCTTGGTTTGGGTTTTTACACCAACTTCAAGTTCTAAAAATTGGAAATAATAGTTTCACTGGTTCCATTCCTTCTTCATTTTCTAATATTTCCAAACTTGAGACTTTGAATATGAGATACAATTCCATAGAGGGCCAAATACCAAAATTGATTGGAAGTCTTATAAACCTTAGAGAATTAAACATGAGGGGTAACAAGCTCATAGGTTCTATTCCTCTGTCACTCTCGAATGCCTCAAGGTTGGAGACTTTAGATATATCTTATAATTCACTTCAAGGAAACATCCAGAAGGGATCGGCAATCTTCATAACATGAACTGGTTGTCCCTACAATATAATCAACTTTCGGGATCATTTACAATTTCCAATATTTCTAGGGTCGAATTCATTGCATTTACTGGCAATAGTTTATCAGGAAGTCTTCCCAATGGTTTATGCAATGGTCTCCCAATACTCAAAGGGCTTTATTTATCCACAAACAAGCTTCACGGTCATATGCCTACAAGCTTGTCAAATTGTTCACAACTTCAACTATTGGATTTATTGGAAAATGAGTTTGATGGACCAATACATAGTGAAATAGGAAGACTGACTAACTTGCAGACATTGTATCTCGGAACTAACCATATCTCGGAACTAACCATTTCACTGGTACGTTCCATCTTATGAATACTAGCACTACTGTATCTTATTACTTGAGAATTTTATTATATTACACATTAATTTCAGGGATAATTCCACAAGAAATTGGAAATCTTGTTAATTTGGCAGAGTTAGCCATGGAGAAAAACCAGATTACCGGCTCTGTCCCGATCTCCATATTCAATATCTCATCGCTGCAAATTTTGTCAGCGTGGCAGAACAATCTTAGTGGATTCTTACCACGGGAGATTGGCAACTTAACCGACATGCAACATCTACAGATTAGTGGAAATAAGCTTATAGGTACATATATATTCTAATGATGTCTCGTGTTAATTTTTATAGACCCATTACAACTATTAAAATTCTATGAATTTATGCTTGTAGTGAGTAATAAAATGTAACAGTTATAAATAAATCTTCAAGCATATGACAAGAAACACCCTCTTCCATAACCAATTAATTCAAGATTCTTCTTATCAATTCAAACTAAAGCATGTATCACTTGTATTCATGTTTTCTTCATGTGGTGGCAGGTGAAATACCCAAAGAGATAAGCAATCTCGTTGAGTTGGAGGAACTTGATCTTGGGTATAATAGTCTTAGTGGTTCACTTGAAATGGAGACCTTCAACATATCAGGACTGAGAGTAGTTTCTCTTATATTCAGTAATCTATCAGGAAGCCTCTCACCAAACATGTGTTCTATCTTATCCAACATTGAAGAGCTTTATCTGGGAAACTTAACCAATCTTGTTGGGACTATTCCTCATTCCATCTCCAATTGTTCAAAACTTACTAAACTAGACCTTTCAGGCAACAAACTCACTGGATTGATTCCTTGTTCTCTTGGATATTTGACTCATTTATGGTTCCTAAACTTGGAGAGAAACTATTTAAGCTGTGATTCTTCGTTAAGCTTCCTAACTTCCTTAACCAATTGCAAAAATTTAAAAACTCTTTATCTATCTTCAGTCCCTCTAAACAGCATTCTTCCAGTTTCTGTAGGGAACTTTTCCACATCTCTTATAAAATTTTACGCCAACAATTGCAAGATCAAAGGGCTAATTCCAAATGATTTTGGGAACTTAAGCAGATTATTAGACCTTGATCTTTCTGAAAACAGCTTGGTTTTATCGATTCCCAAAACAATTGGCAACTTGAGAAACCTTCAGCGCTTCAACTTGCGTATCAACAAACTTACAGGATTTATTGGTGATCATATATGTAAATTGCAGCATTTGGGTGATATTTACTTGGGTCAAAATCAACTTTCAGGATCTCTTCCTAATTGTTTAGGGAATATTACTTCCCTTAGGGAGATAAATCTGGGTTCCAATAAACTGAGTTCCAATATACCATGAAGCTTAGGGAACCTTCAAGATCTAGTGGTTCTTGACTTATCGTCAAATAACATGGTAGGTTCTTTACCTCCAGAAATTGGAAATCTAAAGGCGGTAACCAAGATGGATCTATCGATGAATCAATTCTAAAATGAAATTCCTAGAGAAATTGGAGGCTTGCAAAATCTGGTGCACCTTTCTTTGAGACACAACAAGTTGCAAGGATCTATACCTGACTCAATGAGCAACCTGGTAGGTTTGGAATTCCTAGACCTTTCTCATAATAATATATCTGGAAACATTCCTAAGTCTTTGGAGAAGCTTCAAAACATGAAGTATTTCAATATTTCTGTAAACAAATTGTACGGTGAAATACCCTTGGGAGGTCTGATATAATTTAATAATAATTGATCTTATTAATATTGAAGGGGTTACAGCTGTATATATAGAGAGCTGAAGAATAACTAATTACAGAATAACCCAGATGTATTTAATAATTATATATGTAGTCTATTATCCCCCCGCAAGCTGATCAGCGGTAACGAGGGGCAGCTTGGAGCAGAGATACTGAAAAGGCTGTAACGGAAGAGGCTTGGTGAGAATATCAGCAAGCTGGTCAGTAGATGGGACATAGTGCGTGGCCATCGTTCCTGCAAGTACCTCATCGCGAACAAAGTGACAGTCGGACCCAACATGCTTCATACGATCATGAAGGACTGGATTTTTGGTAACACAAATAGTGGACTGATTGTCACAATAAATCTGTGGTTTCGTCGGGGGAATGCCAAGTGCATCTGTAAGGTATCGTAACCACATGGCTTCAGTAACACCCGCAGCCATGGCACGATATTCTGCTTCTGTGGAGGAACGGGACACTCGCGTTTGCTTCTTGGTGCACCAGGAAATCAGATTCGGTCCCATCATAACAATATATCCAGTAGTGGACTTCCGATCATCTTTGTCGTTAGCCCAATCCGAATCAGAAAAAATAGATATATCAAACGAACCCTTTTGAAATAAAATTCCACATTGAAGAGTACCTTTAAGATAGCGCAGAATGCGTTTCAAGGCTTGAAAGTGTTGTTCTATGGGAGCATGCATTGATTGGGAGACTCGATTGACTGCATATTGGATGTCCGGACGAGTAACAGCAAGATAATGAAGTCCACCGACGAGGCTCCGATATAGTGTAGGATCGGCAAAGGGAGTATTCGGCCCTGGGGATTGGCGGACTGCCATGGGAGTGACCGCGGGTTTGCAGTCTGTCATTCCAGCTCGATTTAGAAGTTCAAGGGTATATTTTGTCTGATGCATCAATATGGTTCCCGATTTGCGGATGAGTTCGAGGACAAGAAAGAACTCCAGAGGACCGAGGTCCTTAAGTTTGAAGTCACGATGCATAGCCTCAGTAATTTCAGTGATGAGTGATGACGAGCTGCCTGTAATAACAATATCATCCACATAGATAAGAATGATGACTGTCCTTCGAGAACAGTGAAGGGTGATGAGGCTGTTGTCATGATGGTAGGTGCGAAAACCAAGACCCTGCAGAAAATTAGAGAGGCGTGTGTACCAGGCACGTGAGGCCTATTTCAGGCCATACAGTGATTTGCGAAGCTTGCAAACATAGTGAGGACGGTTGGGATTAACATATCCCGGTGGCTGAACCATATAGATGTCTTCCTCAAGATGACCATGAAGAAAGGCATTGCTGACGTCTAACTGATGAAGCGGCCAATCATAGTGAAGAGCAAGAGACAAGACCAGACGAATAGTCTGTTGCTTAACAACAGGGCTGAAGGTCTCCTTATAATCCACACCATACTCCTGATGATACCCTTTTGCAACCAGACGTGCTTTATAGCGAGAAAGAGATCCATCTGAATTTCGTTTGATGCGAAACACCCATTTGCACCCAATAGACTTTCGGTTACTAGGCAGAGGTACCAAATCCCATGTACGTTGTTCATTCAGAGCCTGAAATTCCTCATCCATAGCTTGGCACCAGAAACTATTTTTGGAGGCTTGGTTGTAGGTAGTAGGCTCAGTTATGGGATGTGCATCAAAGGGTATTTGAGTGTGGTAGACTTTGGGTTTGAAGGTACCGGCCTTGGCTCGGGTTGTCATAGGGTGAGTGTTGAGTGGAGGGTGATTAGAAAGGGGTGGTGGAGTTGTATGATGTGTGGACGGGGGTTGGGTGGGGCTGCCGTGGGAGCTGGGATGTGCAGCGGTGGATGGGGTGGCTGTATGTGTGTTAGGAGTATGATGTAGGGAAGTGGTGGGTTGTGTGGCAGTCGGCTGGATGTTCGGGTGAGGGGTTTGGGGGTTCGGGTGGGTGGTTGGTTGGTTCGAGTGAGTAGTGGCGTAGTGGGGTACCGGGTTAGGTTCCGAGTGAGCCGGAGCATGAGCGTGGGAAAAGGACGGAAATAATGGCACAATGCCAAGTGGATTGGGGGAGTATGGAGTAGAGGAAAGACTTGTGTAAGGAAATTGTTCCTCCACAAAACGAACATGACGGGAAACATATGTTTTCTGAGATACAGGATCGAAACATTTGTAACCTTTGATAGTGGGATGATAGCCTAGAAAGACACAAGGGGTGGACCGAGGTTGAAGTTTATGTTGAGTGTGTGGACGCAACCAGGGATAAACCAGACACCCAAACGGGCGGAGATGGATGTAGTCGGGTGGATGATTGTAGAGACGGGCATATGGAGTGGAGTTGGAGAGAGTGTGAGTGGGCATGCGATTTATGAGGTAGTTGGCAGTAGCAAGGGCATCAACCCAAAAAGAAACAGGTAAGGTGGAATCATGGAGGAGCGCAACAACTGTTTCTATTAGGTGACGGTGTTTGCGCTCAGCAACGCCATTTTGTTCAGGGGTATATGGACATGAAGTGTGATGAAGAGCCCCTAGACGTTGAAGAAAAACACCAAATGCATTGTTGACAAATTCTTTGCCATTGTCACTTCGAAAAATTTTGATTTTGGCATTAAATTGATTTTGAACCATTCGGTCAAAGTTGACAAAAACAGTATAAGCTTCGGATTTAAATTTCAGAGGATAAAGCCAAGTGAATTTACTGTAGTATTTAATAATTATATATGTAGTCTATTAAGGTCCTTTCAAGAACCTCTCAAGTCAGTTTTTCATCTACAATGAAGCATTGTGTGGATCTTCAAGATTTAGTGTCCCGCCATGCCCCACTTCACCAAAGCACAGATCAAATAGGAAAAAAATGCTAGTTCGTTTTCTTTTGCTGGGAATTGCACTCGTAGTTGTTCCTATCATATTTGTGTTTTTATGGATAAGGTATAGAAGAGGTAAAAGAGCTCCTCAACAAGCTGATTCATTATCTACCATAACACGAGAAAGAATTTCATACAATGAATTGCTCCAAGCAACTGATGCACTTAGCATGAGTAATTTGATTGGTTCTGGGAGTTTTGGCTCTGTTTACAAAGGTGTTCTCAGAAGTGGAACTGCCATTGCAGTTAAAGTGTTCAATCTGCAACTGGATGCGGCATTCAAGGGTTTTGATACGGAATGTGAAGTTTTGCGTAGCCTTCGCCATAGGTATCTCGTAAAAGTCATTACTAGTTGTTCCAATCTTGATTTCAAGGCTTTAGTTCTCGATTATATGCCTAATGGGAGTCTTGAGAAGTATTTGTATTCTCACAACTACTTCCTCGACATCAAGCAGAGACTAAGCATAATGATGGATGTGGCATGTGCTTTGGAATATCTTCACCATGGGTGCTCATTGCCTGTGATTCACTGTGACGTAAAGCCTAGTAACGTCTTGCTGGATGAGGATATGGTTGCACATCTAAGCGACTTTGGCATTTCAAAACTTCTTGGTGAAGATGAGAGTGATTTATACACAAAAACATTAGCAACATTGGGTTATATTGCACTAGGTACATCTCTTGATTTTGCTTTGCACATTTCATTTCCCTTTCTCTTTTTCCACCTAGTTATCATGTTACATCTTTAAATTAATTCTTTGAATGTAGAGTATGGACAAGATAGATTAGTGTCTACTAAATGTGACGTGTATAGTTATGGAATCATGTTGCTGGAAACGTTTACTAGGAGAAAGCTTAGTGAGTTTTAAGGAGATCTTAGCTTGAAGCACTGGGTGAGTTATTCACTTCCTGATTCAGTAATGGATGTTGCGGATTCCAACTTGGTTTCACCGATGGATAATCACTTAAAGAAGAAGTTAGATTGTGTAACATCAATCATGAAAGTGGCACTAGATTGCTGTGCTGAATCTCCAGCAAGACGGACAAACATGAAAGATGTTGTAGGGATGCTACAAAAGATCAGAATTTAACTTCTCGCATGTTGAACATGCTCTTGGCAATTCTTGTTACGAATAACTTCTTTTGCTGAAATGTTTGCTAAATAATTGTATTGATGAGAAGAATGTATTTTTTTTTTCGCTATAAAAGGAATTTTATGAATCACTCCTGCACTTGTTTGTTCTTATGAACTAGCTTGTTGATGTCCCCCAGTGCATTCCAGTGTTTATATTTTGCCTCTGTAGGGCTACAGAGTGTGGAAGCGTGATAAATTCAACCAAAGATTCCGAGAAATTAATAAAAACAGTAAAATTGACACCAAGGTTTTAGGTGGAAAAACCCTCTTTAAATAGAGGTAAAAAACCACCGGCGAGAGAGCCAAAGATTCCACTAATATTGACGAGAGTACAAAATATTTTCTCGGGACTAACAAGACAAAATAGCCCCTTACAAATTCTCTACGAGTATAGAAATACTCAACCAAGAAGTAGAGAAAGAAGAAAATATAAAGGAGAGATTGGCTATTGAAATGTTGTGGAGGTGTCTTTGCAAATGAAGTAGCATTGGCTTTTATAGCCAAATCTAGACCTCAAAAGTCTTGCCTTCATGTATGAATGCAGCCACTAATGTTGAAAACACAAAGTCACAAATGTCTTCATCATCCACAATTGTTGAAAAATGAGCAACAATTGTTGATAAAAGGAGAGCAACAATTGTTGACCAACAAATCTCCACCTTGATCTCCTTTTGACCGGAAATACTCTCTCGCCATGAAAACCTGTTAACAATGAATAATACCAGCTAAGTCCAAGCAATGATCGAACTTAGCGGCTGGAAGTGGTTTGGTTAACATATCTGCAGGATTTTCAGTTGTATGGATTTTTTCCACAGTTATTTCTCCTGCATCAACAATATCTCGGATAAAGTGGCGTTTAATATCAATATGCTTGGTCTTTGAGTGATGCTTGCTATTCCTGGCCAAGTGGACAGCACTCTGACTGTCGCAGAACATAACAAGAATGTGTTGTTGTAAACCAAGTTCAGCAACCAAGCCTCAGAGCCAGATAGCCTCTTTCACTCCTTCAGTAGCAGCAATATATTCTGCTTCAGTGGTGGACAAAGCCGCAATGGCTTGAAGTGATGAATACCAACTGATAGCAGAGCCGCAGAGTGTAAAGATATAGGCTGAAAGTGATCTTCTCCGATCTAAATCACCACCGTAGTCGGCGTCAACATAACCAACTACGCCTCCTGGATCAGACCTTTGTCTATCAAATACCAAACCAATATTAGGAGAACCCTTCAAGTAACGAAGGATCCATTTGACAGATTCCCAATGCTGTTTTCCTGGGTTGTGCATGAATCTACTAACAACACTAACCGCATAAGCCAAATCAGGCCTAGTACATACCATAGCGTACATAAGGCTTCCGACTGCATTAGAATACGGGACATGTGACATGCGCCTTTGTTCCTCACTCATGTGGCCCAACCTCAAATGCCACAACTTCGTGTTGTCTTTGTTGGATGAGGCGACGGCTGCAGAACCTATAACAGTTGAACCCTGAAGCAAATACAAACTACCAGATCAAATTGCCTTTAGTAACACAAGAGCTCCTTTGGACACTTTTAAAACTCCACCTTCAGCTGAGTATATACACCCTTGAGATTCAAGAGTGCTTAGGGAAATGAGATTCCATTTCAAATCAGGGACATGTATGACACTGGTCAAAGTTCTAATGACTCCATCATGTGTCTTGATTTTGATTGTGCCTTTGCCGACAACTTTGCATTGAGCATCGTTGCCCATTAAGACAAGACCACCATTAAAAGATTCATAGGTGGTAAACCAGTCTCTATTAGGAGACATATGAAATGTACAACCAGAATCAAGAACCCACTCATTTTTTGACCTTTGATCAGTACCAGAAGCAATAAAACACTCTCCATCAGATTCGGTTTCTACAAAACTAGCTTCGGCAGATTTTTCGGGTTGCTTACCCTTATCTTCTCTATTTTGCTTATTTTTCAATTTGTAGCACTCAGAGATTTCATGATTTCTTTTCTTGCAATAACGGCAATACTTAGAGTTTTTACCTTTGGATTTGGATTGGTTTTTACTGCTAGCACCTACTTCGTGGTTTCTCCCTCTAACTACTAGTCCCTCACCCGAACTTTCAGAATGAATTTGGGTATCAAATTTTTCTTTGGACAGTAGGTTAGACTTGACATCATCAAAGCTCAAGGTAACATTATTACCATATAGCATAATTTCTTTGAAATGTCTATATGAGGGTGGCAAAGAAACAATAAGTAGTACGGCTTTATCCTCATCATCAATTTCGACATCCAGATTTTCCAAATCAATTATGATGGAATTAAATTCACCAAGATGAGATTATATGGGTGTACCTTCAGACATACGGAGTGTGAAAAGTCTCTCCTTTAACCGGAGTTTATTTGCAAGACTTTTGGTCATGTACAGAGACTCCAATTTACTCCATATGCCGGCTGCCGTTTTCTCATTGATGACTTCGCGTAGCACCTCACGGGACAAGCATAATTGGATTGTGGATAACGCCTTTTCATCCGTCTCTTCCCACTGCTCCTCCGTTGTAGTGGCTGGCTTCGCCATTTGCCGGACAGAACCTTCTTTAGGCCATTCTGGGTAAGAACAGCCAGCATCTGGACTCGCCAGATAGCAAAACTAATTTTACCATCAAATTTCTCAATATCGAACTTCGTCAACATTTTTAATAAAAAAAAATCCCGGTTGAATTATCGTGGCTTTGATACCAATTTGTAGGGCTACAGAGTGTGGAAGCGTGATAAATTCAACCAAAGATTCCGAGAAATTAATAAAAACAGTAAAATTGACACCAAGGTTTTAGGTGGAAAAACCCTCTTTAAATAGAGGTAAAAAACCACCGGTGAGAGAGCCAAAGATTCCACTAATATTGACGAGAGTACAAAATATTTTCTCGGGACTAACAAGACAAAATAGCCCCTTACAAATTCTCTACGAGTATAGAAATACTCAACCAAGAAGTAGAGAAAGAAGAAAATATAAAGGAGATATTGGCTATTGAAATGTTGTGGAGGTGTCTTTGCAAATGAAGTAGCATTGGCTTTTATAGCCAAATCTAGACCTCAAAAGTCTTGCCTTCATGTATGAATGCAGCCACTAATGTTGAAAACACAAAGTCACAAATGTCTTCATCATCCACAATTGTTGAAATATGAGCAACAATTGTTGACAAAAGGAGAGCAACAATTGTTGACCAACAGCCTCTTTATATAGCGTGTCAACCCAAGCAATCCATAGTTTCTCTGTGTGTAGACTCAAAGCCCAAAGCAACTTACAGATTGCAGCTTGGTTCCATAGTTCTATAGGCAGATTTTCTCTAATGCCACCGTAGAATTCCTTGTTATTGTAGCTTCCCCAGACCACAAATAGCTTTTACAAGTGGCCTCTATCAACTTGATTGCTTTCTTTGGTATTATAAGAATTTGACCATCTATGCATTGATCTTGGAAGTAATCTTTGACAGTAGGGGTTTGTGTTGCAGAACGGTGAGTATTTTAACGAAAGAATGGATTGTTTGGAAAATGAGACCTGCTCCGGTTCTACTATATTAGTTATCTGGTGGGAGCAGACCATCAAATGATTAGAATGGAGAAAAAACATTGCAGTTTGAAGTACTCTCGTTTACAACTGTTGTCTATAAGCACGGAGCAGTGCTGGAAAGAAGATGTTTATTAATGAAGCAGAAAGCGTATTAAATAGAGTTACAGATAAACTAAGATGAGTCCTAAACTAACTAAACTAGATCAGTCCTAAATAAATAAAACTGCTGAAACATATATTGTGATTACACTTCTAATTACTAACTAACTTGACACGGGATGTGTCAATACGCCCCCTCAAGTTAGGCAGTGAGTCACTAAACCTAACTTGAATAAATTCTTCTCAAAAGCCAGTTTAGGCAGTGCCTTGGTGAGAGTGTCAGCGATTTGATTGGCAGCATGGACGTGAACAACTCGAACCTTTTTTATGTCGACACAGTGGCGAACAAAGTGAAAATCCACTGCAGCATGCTTCACTTTGCTATGGAGGACTGGATTTTTACTTAGGAATGTGGCTCCAAGATTGTCACAATAAATGGTAGGCATCTGATGTATTGGAACGCGTAGCTCAGAGAAGATTGGTGACCCACAGGGTTTCAGAAAGGGCATTAGCCACTGCCCATTATTCTGACTCAGTGGAGGAGCGAGAGACAGTATTTTGCTTCTTTGAGGACCAGCTAATCGGATTGTGACCATGGAACAGGATATACCCGGATGTGGAAACTCTGTCAGCAATGTCCCCACCCCAATCCGCATAAGAGTACACACTCAGGTTGAAGTCCTCAATAGGGGTTACACGTAGGCCTAGTTGGATGGTGTCATGCAGGTAACGAAGAACACGTTTCACTGCTTTCCAATGGAGATCTGATGGTGCTTCCATAAATTGGGACAACTTATTTACTGCATATGTAATATCCGGTCTAGTGAAAGATAGGTATTGAAGCCTGCCTAAAACCCGATGATAGCGTGTTGCATCAGTCAAGTGAGTACCATCAGATCGTGTGATTATCTCAGATGCACTCATTGGTGTGTGGACACTTTTGCAGTCGGTCATTAATTCATCATTCAGGATCTCATTCACATAGTTTGCTTGGGTGAGGATTAAACCGTCAGAGCTGCGTATCACTTTAGCACCAAGAAAGTAGTGAGGATTACCCAAATATTTAACAGAAAACTGAGAAACAAGGGAAGCAATAACCTGATCGACATGTAAAGTGTTGCTACCTATAACAATGATGTCATCCATATAGAGAAGGATAAACATTGTGTCACCTAAACCCTGCCTTATGAGTAGCGAGGCATCCAATTTCATCTTAATAAATCCTATGGATGAAAGATAACCCGTGAGGGCATTGTACCATGCCTGAGGGGATTGTTTCAAGCCATAGATTGCTTTGCGTAACCGACATATTTGAGTGGGTTTCTCATCACTAGTGAAGCCCGGAGGTTGTGCCATGTACACCTCCTCATCCAGATTGCCCTGGAGAAATGCATTGTTGACACCAAGATAGTGGAGATTCCAATTATGGCGAAGTGCCACAGAAAGGATTATTCGGACTATGGTAGGCTTGACGACTGGAATGAAAGCCGCGTGGAAGTCAATGCCTAGCCATTGAGTGAAGTCTTTCACAACCAGTCGTGCTTTATATCTATCAATAGACCCATCTGCTTTCCTTTTTATCCTGAAAAGCCACTTGTAAGAAACAATATTTTTGGTTGGGTCAGGAGGAACAAGTTCCCAAGTCTAGTTTTTAATTAAAGCATCAAGTTCCTGTTTCATCGCTTCACACCACTCGGGATGTTTTTGTGCTTGTTTAACAGTGGTGGGTGTGGTCGTGGGGTTCAATTTAGCCAAGTAATCAAAAATTTGTTTGAGTTTGGTGATATTATTTTGGGAGCGAGTGACAACACGGGTGGGGGGAGACGGACAGTGAGGTGATGAGGGAGCATGTTCTGACTCGGGGAAAGGGCAAGTTGGCTGAGGAGTCACTTGAGTAGGTAGTGTAGTTTTCCTGTGTTGATATACAAGTAGAGGTGGTGGGCTGTTATGTGTGTTTATGGGGATAGGTGTTGGTGAACTTATAGTGGGATCTGGTGGTGGGAGACGCAGGTCAGTAGTTTGGAAAGAGAAGTCCGGTACAGTAGCAATTGAAGAAGGTGTGAGAGATAGAGATTAACTTAGAGAAAATGCAGGATCTGAATCTACATCCACCACTGATGCACTGTCCGAGGAGGATTGTGAGTGTGAGTTGATCTGGAATTTTCCTTAGAGGAAATAGATATGGATGGAGAGTTCGCAATTTTGCGGGCATGTATTTCTAAGGGAGGAGGTAAATCTGGAAGTGGGGGAAAGTTGGGTGTAGGCTGTGAAGACTCTAAAGTTGTGATATTTTCCAGTTCAAGATGGATGAGTTATGTGCAACATTGGAGAATACAGTTTTAAAAGGAAAAACATTCACAATAAATTGCACATCTCCGGATAAATATACCTTTGAATCTATTGGATCAAAACACTGGTGACAGTGATGGGATAAGGAAAATCCAAGATACACACACGGGGTGGATTTAGGTTCAAGTTTATTTTTGGAGTATGGTTTGAGCCATGGATAGCATAAACAACCAAAAATGAAGGGAGCTATAATCCAATGATTTACCCAGTAATTGTTGGAATGGGGATTGATTATCCAATTGAGAGGTGGGTAGACAGTTGATGAGGTAGACAGTAGATGACACACAAAAGACCAAAATTGAGGTGGAAGGGACGCCTCGTGTAAGAGAGTTCTTGCAGTTTCAAAAATATAACGATGTCGTCGTTCTGCAAGGGCAACACGTTGAGGGTATAGGGTGGTGTTGAGAGGTGTTCAATGCCATGAATCGAGAGATAAGGGTCAAGACCCTTATACTCTCCTTCACCATCAGTATAAAGTGACATAATTTTGGTGTCAAAATGTTTTTCCATCATAGGATGGAATTTTGAAAGATCTCTTTGACTTCACTTTTAGTCTTTAATGTGTATAACCAAGTGTATTTCGCATAATGATCAACAAAAATACAATAGTACAATTTTTTGTAGATAAAACCGGTGACAACCCCCATAAATCACTAAAAATAATTTGAAGCGATTTAGAGCTACACAAAGATAATTGGGTAAAAGGATGCCTTTGGACTTTATTAGATAAGCAAGAATTACAATAAAAATGTTTGTCACACTCATGAAATAGGAGCTTGAATTTATTTAAGATAAACCTAAGAACTCTAGAATGAGGATGAACCAAACGTTGATGCCAAGTGGTGAACGGAATGGATGTGGAGGTCAGGTCAGCTTAGGGATGTGAGGCAGGCCACTCATAAAGTCCATTGTTGGTGCGACCATGCACCAGCGGTTTTCGCGTTTCCAGATCCTTCACAACAAAGTTAAAAGGAAAAAAATCAATGGACTTTAGATTGTCTTGACAAAATTTGGAAACAAATAGAAGTTTACGCTTAATGGTGGTGCACACAAAGTGTCGGTTAGCTTGAAAACATTATTTGATGCATTTAATTGAATGGAACCAATGTGAGAAAGGGGAATTTTGTTACCATCACCCATGAAGACATCCTCGTTACCGGGGTACGGTTGTAAGTTGTGTGGCTCCGTAGTAATATGGTGGGTGGCTCCCGAATTGACTATCCAGGGACTGGAGTGTAACGCCCCGCATTTTGGGCTATAATATAGACCATGATTCCGATGTGTTGATAAATCTCAAAGCCATAAAATCCTATGCCAATACGGCATGATAATTATTTGTGTAGCATGTGAATCCATTCAAGCTTGAATTTAGACCATAGAGGTTCTTTAACTCAAGGACGAGTTGAAACTATTTCGATCGACTAAATTTTAGTGGACGTTGTACATTGTGTCATATTCTATCGACCATAACTCTCTGTATATGTCAAATTAGGGAGCCTACTATGTATCAAATGATAGCTCTTCGAGTTAGCTTTCCAACGATACCAATTTTGCTAAAATCCGACACCCGAGCAAGAAGTTATGACCTTTCAAAGTGATATGCGTCGCCTAACCAATCACCCATGGCCACTAGAAAGCATAGGCGATAGCCTAGGCGGCGCCTATGTTAACATATGTAAAGAATTCAAGTGACTTAAACATTCCGTTTTTGGGGAAAAATGGTCCTTTTCCACCCTTACTTAGACCTAAAACATGAAATTCAGTTCCAAGGACCCCAAAAATAGACCTTCATTCATCAAAAGTGCTCAAAGATTCATCTATGAGCAAGAGGCTACAAGACGTTTTAGGACAAAGTGTGATTCTTTCTTTCAGAAGTCTATTGTGCTTAAAGTGTCTCTTTCTGCTACTGATTCGTGCTCTTCTCTTTCAGAAATATGCCTTCATATCGAGCGAGAAGAAATAATGATGGTCAACAACCTTAACCCGCTGACCCATTGAATGAAAACGTGTTTCATGCTGAATTTTGGGAAGCCTTTCAGGCGTTGGCCCAAGTTGTTACTGTAAATGTTCAGACCAACTCAGCCCCGTCTCCACAGCAGCAGGGAGGTGATTCAGCTACTTCCAGGATCCGTGAATTCATGCGGATGAATCCACCAGAATTCTATGGGTCCAAGTCTGATGAGGATCCACGGTTGTTTTTAGAGGAGGTGCGGAAGATTACTCAGGTGATGCATGTATCTGAGGAACATAGTGTGGAGTTTGATGCGTATAGGTTGAAAGACCTTGCTTATGACTAGGTTATTGCTTGGAGGAAAGGTAGAGGTGAGGGAACTGTCCCTACAACTTGGCAAGAGTTCCAGGATGCATTCCTGGATAAGTTTTTCCCTTTGGAGATAAGAGAGGAGAAGGTGGAAGAGTTTATGAACCTGCGACAGGGCTCTATGACTGTTAGGGAGTACTGTGTAAAGTTCAATCAGTTGGACAAGTATGCTCCTAACTTAGTGGCTGATAATTGGGCTAGTATGAGTAAGTTTGTGACTGGAGTGTCTAGTTATATGGTTAAGGAGTGTAGGTCTGCTATGCTGAATAGTAAGATGAATATTTCTAGGCTGATGACTCATGCCCAATAGATTGAGGCAGACAAAATTAAGGAGAGAGGTAGAATAAGAGGGAATAAGAGAGCTAGGTCCGAGCAGCATGGACAGGGTCAGACTAGATCACAAGGAGGGAGTCGCCTTCAGTATCAGGATCGTTCGTCTATGCCAGCACCGTCATCTGCTAGTGCTCCCATGCCTAGAGGTAGGCAGGACAAAGGTAGCAGGTCATATGCATCCAGGTCCCAGTAGAATGCTAGCAGTAAGCCAAATCATCCCCTGTGTCCTAAGTGTGGTAGGACTTATTTGGGTGAGTGTTGGGGTGAGAAGAGGGGTTGTTTTCGATATGGTGACATGGGTCACAGAGTTAGACATTGTCCACAGGATGGACAAGGGAGTTGTGAATATTGCCCTATGACCCAGACTCAGACTGTTAGTGCTCCAGTTCCAGCGACTCGCCCAGCCCCAGCTCAGGGCGCCTCTTCTAGCAATGCTGGCGGGTAGCGCCAGAATAGATTCTATGCTTTACCATCTCACCACGAGCAGGAGGACTCTCCCTATGTTGTTACTGGTATGCTTCGTATATTTCAGTTTGATGTGTATGCTTTGTTGGATCCTGGATCCAGTTTCTCATATGTTACACCTTTGATTGCTGTGAATTTTAAAATGAGTCCTGAGATTATTCCTGAGCCTACCTAGTTTCTACCCTAGTGGGTGATTCGATTACTGCCCAGAAAGTGTATCAAAAGTGTCCTGTTACCATTCTTCATAGAGTCTTGTTGGCTGATCTGATTGAGTTAGACATGGTAGATTTTAATGTGATTTTGGGTATGGACTGGCTATATTCTTCTTATGCCTCTATTGATTGCCGGACCCGAGTGGTCAAGTTTTAGTTTTCGGGTGCATTCGTGTTTGAGTGGTCTAGGAATTCTGTGTCACCCAAGAGTCATTTTATCTCTTACCTCAAAGCTAGAAAGCTTATTTCCAAGGGGTGTATTTACCATTTGGTTAGAGTCAAAGGCATTAAGTCTAAGACTCTAACTCTTCAGTCTATTAACATCGTCAATGAGTTTGACGATGTCTTTTCGGATGATCTCCCTGGGATACCTCCTAATAGAGAGATAGAGTTTGGGATTGATCTTCTTCCCAATACCCAGCCCATTTCTATTCCTCCTTACCGTATGCCCCCTATAGAACTTAAGGATTTGAAAGAGCAACTCAAAGATCTACTAGATAAGGGTTTCATAAGGTCCAGTATTTCTCCTGGGGGTTCTCCTGTGTTGTTTGTGAGATAGAAAGATTGCTCTTTGCGTATGTGCATTGATTACCGCCAACTGAGTAAAGTCACCATAAAAAATAAGTACCCCCTTCCGAGAATAGATGATTTTTTTGACCAATTGCAAGGTGCAAGTTATTTCTTAAAGATAGACCTTCATTCCGGCTATCATCAACTCAAAGTTAGGGAGTGTGACATCTCGAAAACTACTTTCCGAACTCGTTATGGCCATTTTGAGTTTCTTGTTATGTCTTTCGGGTTAACTAATGCCCCAGAAGCTTTCACGGACCTCATGAATTGAGTGTTCATACCATGTCTGGATATGTTTGTCATAGTGTTCATCGATGATATACTGGTGTACTCTCGTAGTGAGGATGAATATTTTGATCATCTCCGAATAACGTTGGAAACCCTTAGAGATCACAAGTTGTTTGCCAAGTTCAGTAAGTGTGAGTGTTGGCTAAGGTTAGTTGCTTTTCTGGGTCATATCATTTCTTTCGAGGGTGTTAGAGTTGATCCCAAAAAGACCGAAGCTGTTAGAAATTGGCCTAGACCTATTTCTCCGAATGATATCCAAAGTTTCTTGGGTTTAGCTGGATATTACCGCCGTTTTGTTGAGGGTTTCTCCTCTATAGCGTCTCCTATGACTCGGTTGACCCAAAAGAAAGTGAAGTTCTTATGGTTCGAATCTTATGAGAAGAGTTTTCAGGAGTTGAAGACTCAACTCACTTCTGCCATTGTTTTGACTTTGCCTGATGGTGTTGATGGTTTTGTGGTGTACTGTGATGCTTTGAGAGTTGGGTTGGGTTGCGTATTGATACAGAAGGGTAAGGTGATAGCTTATGCTTCTAGACAGTTGAAAACCCATGAGAAAAATTACCCCACCCATGACCTTGAGTTGGCTGCTGTTGTGTTTGCTTTGAAAATCTGGAGACACTATTTGTATGGTGTCCATGTTGATGTTTTCACTGATCATAAGTGTTTGCAGTATGTGTTTACTCAGAGAGAATTGAATCTTAGGTAGAGAATATGGTTAGAATTATTAAAGGACTATGATCTGAGTGTGCTGTACCATCCGGGCAAGGCCAATTTTGTGGCGGATGCCCTAAGTAGAGTGTCCATGGGTAGTGTTTCGCATATGGTAGAAGGTAAGAAAGAGTTGGCTCGTGATGTACATCGTTTGGTTAGATTGGGGGTTAGGTTATTTGACTCTGTTAAAGGTAGTATAGGGGTTCAGAGTAGTTCCAAATCCTTCTTAGTTTTGGAAGTGAAGGAAAAGCAATACTTAGATGCTAGTTTGGTTAGATTGAAGGAGTTAGTCAAGGACCAAAAAGTAGAGGTTTTCTCCCAAGGGGGAGATGATATGTTGAGATTGTAGGGTGGATTGTGTGTCCCGAAAGTTGATGATCCGAGATGGAGGATTATGGTTGAAGCGCATGGGGCGCGATATTCTATTCATCCTGGTGCCACCAAGATGTACCAAGACTTGCGGGAAATCTATTGGTGGAGTGGCATGAAGAAAGATATAGCAACATTTGTAGCTAAGTGTGCAACATGCTAACAGGTTAAGGTTGAACACCAAATACCTGGTGGTATGATGCAAGAGTTTAGTATTCCCACCTGGAAGTGGGAAGAGATAAATATGGACTTCGTGATTGGTTTACCTCCTTCCTGATGCCATCATGATTCCATTTGGGTTGTGGTTGATAGGTTGACTAAGTCTGCTCATTTCTTGCCTGTTCATACTTCATATACTGCTGAGGAGTATGCTAGATTGTATATCCGAGAGCTAGTCAGACTGCATGGAGTTCCCTTGTCTATCATTTCGTATAGGGGTACTCATTTCACTTTGCAATTTTGGAAAGCTTTTCAGAAGGGTCTTGGTACCCAAGTGCTTTTAAGTTTTGCTTTTCATCCGCAGCCCGATGGTCAGGATGAGTGGACCATCCAGACCTTAGAGGATATGTTGAGAGCTTGTGCACTGACTTTAAAGGGAAGTTGGGATGATCACTTATCGTTGATAGAGTTTGCTTACAATAACAGTTTTCACTCTAGTATTGGCATGCCTCCGTTTGAAGCTTTATATGGGAGAAAGTGTAGATAACCCATAGGTTGGTTTGAGGTAGGTGAAGTGGCTGTGAGTGGTCCTGATTCAGTATTTGAGGCTATGGAAAAAGTTAAGTTGATTAAGGAAAGGTTGAAAACTGCACAGAGTCATTAAAAGTCATATGCAGATGTTAGAAGGAGAGGCCTTGAGTTTGAAGTTGGTGACCTAGTGTATCTGAAAATTTCACCCATGAGGGGGGTGAAGAGATTCGGAAAGAAGGGGAAGCTTAGTCCCCGTTATGTTGGTCCATACTAAATTCTTAGCCGTATTGGTAAGGTAGCTTATGAGGTCGAGTTGCCTTCCGAGTTGTCCTCTGTTCATCCAATGTTCCATGTCTCCATGCTTAGAAAGAATATTAGCGATGCTATGGTAGTGGATTCCTCTGTGAGTGCTGACATTCAAGAAAATCTTTCTTTTGATGAGATTCCTGTTTAGATTCTTGATTTCAGTGTCCGAAGACTACGAAACAAAGAAGTTTCCTTGGTCAAGGTGTTGTGGCAAAACCAATCTGTTGAGGGTGCTACTAGGGAAATTGAGGCGGATATGCGATCCAAGTACCTGCACCTATTTTCTGCGAACTTCGATCAAGCTGAAGGTACCATTCTTTCCTAAATCATGCACTTTTGATAAAAGTTGCAGCAGTTCAGTTGTCATTTATTATGTGTTCAGCTGTAGTTTCTTGAATTTATGCATTCTATGTTGCATTCGGAGTGAGAAACGATGTGGTGATGAGTCTAACGAATGGTTTCAGCTGTATGCTCTATTCCTTATCTAATATTGGCATGTCTAGCTTCATTCAAGGATGAATGTTTCCAAGGGGGATGATGTAATACCCCGGAAAATTTTTCATTGAAATTTTGTGCGTAAACGTGTTGGGTTCTATCTTTTAGAATGAATTATAATTTTGTCGTGAGAAATGTCTTAGATTATGACCCACCATTGCGTAGATTATCAAATAATCTTTCCAACGATATGTGGATCATCCAAAACGGACACCCGAACGACGAGTTATGAACATTCCGATCGAACCGTGAATAGTATTGAACAGTAAAACATGCAGGAAAAAGTACTGAGGCCTGGCGTATTTTTTCTCTAACTTTAAACGATCAGAAATCCTTGTACATAATGATCTGGGTGATCTACTATATATCAACGGAAATCTCTATGAGTCCTCGTTCGAATGAAATTAGTTTCATCCAATTTGTTTAACAGAGAAAAAAGTTTGGGTCGATCTACTTCAGCCTATCAAAAGTGAATTTTTGGGTCAACTTCAAACGATCATAACTTCTCGTACACAATAATCTGGGTGAGATACTATATATCAATGGAAATATATGAGAGTCCTCTTTCTAATGAAATTGGTTTCATCCAATTTGGATATTGGAGTAAAACGTTATGGTTGATCTACTTCAGACTATCAAAACAGTCCACCAAAGGACAGCTTTGAGAATTTTTTTGATTTTTAGGGGCGTTTTGGTCATTCCCCCTCACCCAAAATCCGTCCAAACCCTATATTAAATCCTATTAGAAGCATTATATGTTATATTTCATCAAAATCCCTCAAAAAGAAAACCCTAAGATCCTATATCCAACTTCAAGAACCTCCAAAGTTCACCATTAATTCTGCAAATATATTCAAGATTCCAAGTTCCTAGTTCAAGAACTCCAAAAACCATCATTCAAAGGCACGATTAACATCTCAAAAACGAGTATCGATCTAAAGTTCATCATTCAAGGTAGGTGGGGTTTTTCAACAAGAACTCTCTTTCGTTCTTGTTCCCAAAAGTAATTTTCTTTACAAAGGCATGATTTTTATTTGATTTTTACGAATTTGAAGCATGAACCCATATCTTATGATGATTATTATGAAAACTTGATGTTTGTGATTTTGAAAGATAAATTTACATGTGTGGAGATATAAAGCATGAATGTTGAACGATATTTATCATGATTTTGATATTTGGATCGTGAATCCCCATTGGAAATTGTATTTTGTTTTTGAGAAAGTGTGTGTTATAAGCACGTTGATGTTGAATATTTGAAATATTTTGAATGATTTTACCTTTTGGTCTTAATGGAGTTGTTTTGAACTCGAGTGTGAAAGAAATCTACAACATGGTTGATTTTGATAGATGGGAAGCATGATGGCTCCCGATGTATATTTATATATTACTTATATTGTTTTGTTGTGGATTGTCTTTGAAATGATCTGAGCTAAGTCTGGGAGAAATATTTAGCACCGAGTAGGAGGTATAAAGCGACCTTATTCCCTAGAACTACGTGCCCCCGTAGGAGTGAGCCTGAGGCTGATTTATATAGTGATCACTAGTTTGTGTGGATTTGATATCGATAGTCCTACTCCAATGGCAAAGATAGGACGGCTCTTCCCAACGTGGGTTGTATGTTGGACTCCATGTAGCTCACATGGTTTATGTTGATTATAGGATCTCCCAGTGTGTGTGTGTTTCCTTGTGTCTATGGTGAATGGTGAAGTGATTTGAAAGAGGAATTGTGAAAGTTATTATTTCGAAAGATTTAAATGATATTTACATTATAAGAATTGATATTCTTGATGAACTGAAAGTGATTGACAAATTATATGATGACTCGCATGTGTTATTGTACTTATTTCATCCTCTCATGATTATGATGATTTTTTCTTCGGGCTATGTGAGTCTTTCATACATCTTGCATATTTCTTATAAATATTTATGGTGATTATGTTTATTCAACTGCATACACCCCATATACTCAGTTCCTTTCCATGGTACTGACCCACATCTTCGGATGTGGGCTGTATTTTCTCGGAATGTAGGTTCAAGTGCTCAGTTCCAGGTTTGACAGTGATTCTTTAGGCACGCTATTCTACATCCTCTGTTGTGGTGAGTCCTCATGTTTCGAGGACATGATGTTTGATGTTGGTTTCACGAAATTGTTTACATTCGATAATTGAGTATGAGTCAGTTGGGGTATGTCTCGATGGCTTGCTAGTTTTATTGATTTTCTTAAAGGCTTGTCATAGTAGTATAGATGTTGGGAGTTGACTAATAAGTCATATTTTGTTATCTTTCTGAAATTCTTTTATTCTTGGATGATGATTACTCTGTTGATATTTGAGGGTTATTTATGGAAACCTCGTTGATTTGTGTTGAACTGAATGAAAATGCCTCAAAGGGTTAGCTTGGGGCTACTCATAGCCTCAAGCACCGTGTGATGCTCTGGGACCCATTTTTCGGGGCATTACAAAGGGGGGGGAGGGGGGCTAAGTCCCAAGCTGCCTTCACAGCTCCTTTTTCTAAGGGTGCCCCTTCAGCTGCCGGAAGCGGTCGCAATCGGTTATATTCTTTAACTAACCGCAAGGAGGCGGAAGCTTCACCAGATGTTGTCACCGGTATGTTACGAATCTTTTCTCGTGATGTTTATGTATTGCTTGATCCCGGGTCCACTTTATCTTATGTGACCCCTTATGTGGCTGTTGGTTTCGGGTTTGAGCCCGAAGTTATTGTAGAACCCTTCTCTGTTTCTACTCCTAGGTGATTTTGTTGTTGCTAGAAGGGTATATAGAAATTGTTTCGTGTCTATTCATAGTAAGAAAACTGTGGCAGACCTTATAGAACTGGATATGATAGATTTTGATGCCATCCCTGGGATGGAATGGCTCCATTCGTGTTATGCCACCCTTGATGTAGCTGATTTTGTGTCCAAGTGTTTGAACTGTCAATAAGTGAAGGTAGAACACATGAGGATGGGTGTTACTTCCCAAGAGATAGCCATGCCTTTATGGAAGTATGAGATGATAAACATGGACTTCATTACAGGACTTTCGAGATCCCAAAACCAGTATGATTCTATATGGGTGATTGTAGATCGGTTGACAAAGTCAGCCCACTTTTTGCCTATGAGGACTAATTATTCGGGAGAGGGTTATGTTAAGATTTACATTGACGAGATAGTTCAGTTACATGGGTCACTAGTGTCCATTATATCCAATAGAGGTACACAGTTTTCATCTCAGTTCTGGAGATCTCTTTAGAGGTGTTTAGGTACACAAGTGAATTTGAGCACAGATTTCCTCCCTCAGATGGATGGGCAAGCCGAGCGTACCATTTAGACCCTCGAAGATATGTTGACGGTATGCATCATTGATTTCAAAGGTAGTTGGGTAGATCACCTACCTCTGGTTGAATTTTCTTACAATAATAGTTACCATGCTAGCATCAAGATGGCTCCTTTTGAGGCTTTGTAAGGGAGGAGATGTAGGTCTCTGATAGGATGGTATGAAGTGGGTGAAACTCAGTTGTATGGGCCTAATCTTATTCATCAGGAGATGGAGAAAGTGAAGATCATTAGAGAATGACTGAAGACTGCTCAGAGTCGTCAGAAGTCCTATTTCGATGTTCGGAGAAGAGAAATAGAGTTTGAAGTTTGTGATTGGGTATTTCTCAAGGTTTCTCCTATGAAAGGATTTATGTAGTTTGGAAAAAGGTGTAAATTGAGCCCTCGCTATATAAGGCCATATAAGATTCTGAAAAAGATTGGTACAATTGCTTATAACCTAGAATTGCCTGCAAGTTTGGGTTCAGTTCATCCGGTATTCTATGTATCCATATTGAAGAAATGCATTGGATATCATTCTCTGGTATTGCCAGTAGAGGGTATCAAAGTGACAGACTCCTTGTCTTACGAAGAATTGCCCGTTGAAATTTTAGATCGCCAAGTTCGAAAGCTGAGAAGAAAAGAAATAGCCTCAGTAAAGGTACTGTGGAGGAATCAGAAAGTCGAAAAAGCAACTTGGGAGTCAGAAGATGACATCAGAATTACATATCCCAATTTGTTTGCTTTGATGGAGGATGAGACAGAAGGTACTATTCCTATCTTAACTTTCCTAGTCCTTTATTATGCTTGAAATCGTGTCTGTCTGTGTCCCGCATCATCATTCGGGGATGAATGATCCTAAGGGGGGGATAATGTAACACCCCGCATTTCGGGCTACAATATAGGCCATGATTCCGATGTGTTGATAAATCCCGAAGCCATAAAAATCCTATGACAATAAGGCATGTCAATTAATTGTGTAGCATGTGAATCCATTCAAGATTGAATTTATACCATTGAAGTCCTTCAACTCAAGGACGAGTTGAAACTATTTTGATCGACTAAGTTTTAGTGGATGTGGTAAAGTATGGCAGCTTCCATCGACCATAACTCTCTGTATATGTCGAATTAAGGAGCCTACTATGTGTCAAATGATAGGTCTTCGAGTTAGCTTTCCAACGATACCAATTTTGCTAAAATTTGACACCCGAGCAAGAAGTTATGGCCTTTCAAAGTGATATGCGTCGCCTAACCAATCGTCCATGGCCACTGGAAAGCATAGGCTATAGCCTAGGCGGCGCCTATGTAAACATAGGCAATGGGATGGGCGGTGCCTATGTAAAGAATTCAAGTGACTTAAACATTCCGTTTTTGGGGCAAAATGGTCCTTTTCCACCCTTACTTAGCCCTAAAACACGAAATTCAGTTCCAAGGACCCCAAAATACACCTTCATTCATCAAAAGTGCTCAAACATTCTCCTTAGGGTTTCAAAATAAAAACCCAAATAGTTTAAGATTCGACTGTAGGTTTTCGAAGATAATTACATTTTTGGAATCACTAATCCGCAAGCTTCAAGAAACATCTATTATCCTTGGAAATAGAGGTACGTGGGCTTGTCCTAAAATCTCATGGTTGTAGTTTCTATGAACATGCATGCTTTTAAATGCGGGTTTTCAATCAAATGCTAATAACTTGCTTTTAATACGATTTCTAAGTTATTTTTTCTTTATGTCATGGGAATTTTTTGCCTATATACTTCAATGGTTGAAACCATGCATATGTGATTTGTGATTTTCCATGGAAGTTTGATAAATATGAATGATAAATTGCTTTCAAATTCCCATGATAATGTCTTAATACCCCTTATCATATTGGGACCAACAAATAGAGAATGAATTGGAAATAAATATTGTTCACCACTTGTAAATGATGAAGCACCTTGGTTTTTACATGATAATGCATATGTGGAAGTGATATCGATGACTTGAAAGTCGGGTATGACGATACCCTACAGAATATGATATGTGATTGAATCATATGAAATTCGAATGCATTGATTTTACATGAGAAAGGTGGATGCCCGAAGAAGGCGTTTGAGTGTAAGGGCTCATCACTGGAAAACGTGTTTGTCAAAGCAGAGATTTGGTACCAGGCTAAGTGATCTTTTGTACTTGACTTTATGTCATTCCCAAATTGGGAGTATAGGTAGGAGCCCGGGCTAAGTGATCTTGGGCACTACCAGTGGGTGGATACACCATGTTTCTTAGTCTTGTGTGTCTTCCACTCACTTATACTCTAATCTTGGCAGCAACCGAGATTTGACAGTTGCTGTAAATGTTATATGTAGGGTATTCCACCTAGCTCAGTTGCATTTCATTGTTGTTGATAAACTATTGCATTGCGCCCATGTGTTTTCAAATGATTTGATATGAAATTGCTTTATAATGGCTCTCAACTATATTTTATAAAAATATTATGTTTTGTTTTGATATCTCTGCGTGCCAGTACTTTTGTGCTGACCCCCCTCCCCTCTCCAACCTCTCAGGTTCAGAGGCCCAGTCTAGGGGTTAAGAGAATCAGTAGATCATTCAGACAGAGTTGCAGAGACAAGTGGTGAGCCTTCTATGTTTCAGAAGGTGTTATGTATTGCAGTCCTTTTACCCTGTATTCAGTTTTGGGGTCTACTGGGGGCCTTGTCCCAGTTTATATACGGTTACTTGACTCAGTCATTTTGTATAGATTTTCGCAGACAGTTGTTTAGAGGTTGATTGATGTTGGGGGAACCTTATTTCCCCGTTATTGTTTCTGTCCATATTTATGACCATGCTTCTGAATTATTGTGCTTCTTCCGCAATTACTTTGATTATATAAATTAGGTGCATGATTACCAGACAGATAGGGTTGTTTCGGGCCTTTATGGTTCAAAATGCTTGTCACGGCCAGGCCCTGTTTTGGGTCGTGACACATCTCCCCCCTTGGCTTTAAGCCATCATCTTAAGTCTGGGAGATCCCTTACTAGATTTAAACTTAACCGCACACATTGTACTCAGGGGTCTGAAATATGACAATACAAAAAATTAATAGAACTTAACCCGAAAGCCCACACATGAAAGTGGAAATCCCACTGCTAATACTACCTTCTGAGATACACTCTATCTTTCGATAGCCCCAATAGTCATAGTATAATGCTTGCACACTTATTTCTATCGGTTCAACTTTCAAAACTCAAACTTGGATTCTAACACTTAACATGGATATCACCAAGCCTTTGATGAACCATGCCACTTCCGTCCTAGCATACCAATATTGCTACTCCAAACTTATATCTCTCTACCATGAGAATCGAGATCAAATCAAAAGGTTCAATACTATCAATCAAGGCTCCTTATTTTGGCTATCTAGAACACCATATACCATCTAACTAGTCTTTTTCCAACTAGCAACTCAACGGTACCACTAGTCACACACAACATGTGATAGTCTTAGAGAAATGCCACCACTCCGTATCACCTTTGGCATACTTACACACCATACCTACAACATTATGCTTCATAAAGAATCAACTTAAACTTAAGATATTTCATACACCGTTCAAGCCTATTAGATCACTTCCATTACCATATAACTAGCATTATTAACCAAGAAATCATCACATCCACCTTCATGGACTTCAACTGTTCAAAACTTAAGGTCTAGTGCTAAACATGATTTTTCAACCCAACCTTACCCGTGATTCTCACTTGGAAACCATGAAATAAACATCAAGAAACACTAGTACACTCTTTTGTTTACAGGAACTGCGTCCCCAACCTTTATATTTCTCTCAGAATTACAAAGGATATGTCACACAAAATTGTCAAAGTCATACAACTCTCACTCACTGATTTAAGGATGCCATTACAATTTTCCAGCAACACATACATATACTGCACTCGGCAGTTACAACAGTTACACATTAGGACACCTGGAAGCCTGATATTGGAAAAGGCCATATGTTATCACATGACACACAACTTCCTGATCTAGTAATTAAAATACAATTTGAAAATACTATATTTACAACATCCAAAATTCAAACTTAGTAACTACCACATGTGAGTAGTACATGAGTATTCTTGAACACTTAGCCAATTTTGCCAATGCCAAACACTTAGTAATCTTCCAGCTTTTCCCAATACTTGATCATCGTGATATGTTTCCAATCCATGTCTTCTCTTTCTATCATCATTCCATGCCAATGTCATGTTTGCACTTGAGCCAATTCCATGCCATTGCTTGCACCATGAAGCTATCTTAGCCATGTCACAACTTAGGCCACGCCAATGCCCATGCTGTGACTTTACCTCGATCATGCTAGTATCCGTGTTTTCGTCCATGCCTATGCCATACCATCACCTGCGCCTCGCCAGTGTCAATGTCAAGCCAGCACCATGGCATATCACTGCTGCACGCATTCCCTCTCAGGTGCCATGCGCCTATCGTTGCCTGAAGTGCCCAAGGCAGCCTTGCCATCACTCCAGCATACCTTTGTCCATCACATTGCTTATCTTTGTCACATGTCAAGGCCAATGTGTACCTTGACAATCGATTTGTGAGATATCAAGCCTTAGACTGAGGGTCTAACAAAGCAGCCCCACCAGATGAACTCGATTTGAGGTAGTCCTCTATTTGCTTGTCGAACTGCCACAGATTTTGAGCTTCCTCCCAAAAGGCATCTTCTTCGCTTGAACCTTTCCACTGAATTAAGAATTCTATCTTAGTACTCTTTTTGCTGTTACCCATGATCCGATGAGCAAGTATCTTCTCCATTTTAGATTTATACTCTTTCACGATCAAAGTAGGAGCCCTTTTGTTTTCGTTCCTTCCTAGGTCTTCAACATCTTCATTGTACCATTCTAGAAAACTAACATGAAAGGTAGGGTGAAATTTCAACCTTTACGGCAAGTCCAACCTGTAAGCAACTTCTCCGACCTTCTCAATAACATCGAACGAGCCATCATACCTTGGGATTAGTCCCCTATGCCTTATCATACTCACAATATATTTCAAGATTTTAGTAGTGAGATTCAAGAGCATTTTGTCTCCAATGCTGAACTATACTGCACATCGATGCTGATCCGCATACTTCTTCATGCGTTTCTGGGCCTTCCTTAAGCTATCTTGCGCCTCAACAAGCATCTCAGGCTTGTCTTTTGCAAAACTATAAGCAGCAGGGCAATGGTGATATTTTTTCAGCATCATCACTTCCAATGGTGTCATCGACTACATGCCTAAAACAAGATCAAACGGGCTCTTTTTTGTTGCCGATGAACTGTACAGATTGTAACAAAACTGCGCAGTGTCCAACAAATCTGCCCAATTGTGCTGGATTGTTGTCACATATTACCTCAGGTATTCTTCTAGCAAATGATTTATCCCCTCAGTTTGGCCATCAGTTTGCGGGTCATTTAACGTGGAAAATTTCAGATCAGTCCTCATCATAGTGAATAATGCATGCCAAAACCAACCTATGAACCGCGCATCTCTATCACTCACGATATCACTTGGCAAACCAAAATGCTTTACCATATTCTTGTAGAATAATCCTACAGAAACTTCTGACGAACAAACGATTGGAGCAGCAACAAAAACATACTTTGAGAACCTGTCCACCACAACCATTATGGACACATTGCCATCTACTTTAAGAAATCCAGAAATAAAGTCCATCAAGACTGAAATCCATGGCCTTTCAAGAATAAGCAGAGGTTGTAGCAAACTTTCCTCTTTCATAAGTTTCGTCTTGTCATTTGACACACATCACAAGTTTTCACTTATGCCTCAATATCATCTTCCATCTTTGGCCAAAAATAAACACGGGACAGCAAAGCTAACATCCTTTCAACACCGGGATGACCAGCCTAAGAAGTGTAATGCGCCTCTTTCATCCTTTCTTTACGCAGGCCACTACCTTGAGGTACGACGATTCTCCCCCTTTAAAGTAAAAGAGATCATCCTCGATCCAATACCTCCAAATGATCCCATCTTTCACTTGACCCATCCACGTAACATAGAGTGGGTCATTTGCAGCACAAAATCTAATCCTATCCAAAGAATAAAATTCAAGTCTAGCAATAGAGTACACTGCAGCAAATACCTCTTTCCGACATAGTGCATCCGCAACCTGGTTGTGTCTTCCTGGTTTATGCTCCCACGTGAAGTCATACTCGACCAGGAATTCCTGCAATCAGGCTTGCTTTGGACTCATCTTCTTCTGTGTCATAAATAACGTGATCGCAACATTGTCCGTTGGCACCACAAACCAAGTTCCCAGCAAATATACCCTCCAAGTCTGTAAACAATGCACTACTGAAACCTTCTCTTTTTCATGTGTCGAATACCTTCGCTCAGCATCACTCAATTTTTAACTTTTAAAAGCCACAAGATGGACTTCCAGCACCAATACACCTCCAACAACCTTACCCGAAGCATCAGTATGAACTTTAAATGGTAACTAAAAGTCTGGCAACCTCAAAATGGTTTCTGAAGCAATAACATCTTTCAATGTGTCAAATGCTACATTGCACTTCTCAGACCACACCCACTTTATATCTTTCTTCAGTAAATCAGTCAACGCTGCAACTTTCTTAGAGTAACCAGCAATGAACTTGCGATAATAATTAGCCAGCCCCAAGAATGATCTTAATTCTTTAACTCCACTATGTGCCTGCCAATCGACGATCTCTTGCACCTTCTTAGTATCCATCCTCACTTGGTTTTTAGTAACCAAATTACCAAGGAACTTCACTTCCTATTTGGCAAATTCGCACTTTTCCATCTTGACATAAAGTTTGTACTCCCGCAATCGAGACAATACTAACTTAAAATGTTCCAAATGTTCTTCAAGGAAACAACTATAAATGACTATGTCGTCTAGACATACCACAAAAAAGTCATCTAGGTAATCATACAACACATCATTCATCAAGTTGCAGAAATTTGTCGTGGCATTCGTCAACTCAAATGGCATAACCTGAAACTCGTAAGAGCCATACCTTGTCGCACACGTGGTCTTTGATTCATCACCTTCCAATACCCTGATCGTATATCAAGTTTAGTGAACCATCATGCCTTGGTAAGCCTATCCATGAGATGTTGCACCAATGAGACAGGATACATCTTCTTCACAGTCAATTTATTTAATGCTCAATAGTCCACACACATCCTCATTGAGACATCCTATTACTTTTGGAATAAAATAGGAGCACCATAACGAGCCTTCGATGGTTGAATCAAACCAGCATCCAACAACTCATTCAGTTGTTTTCACAATTCAGCCAACTCTTTAGTAGCCATTCAATAAGGAGCCTGCGCAAAAGCAACTGAACCTGGTAGCAATTCAATTTTGTGATCGATATCCCTCCTTGGTGGTAATTATTTAGGCAATTCAGGGGGCATCATATCAGTATATTTCCTCAGTAAATGAGCAACACAATTTGGCACCTCCACCTTCACATTTGGTTTCACTTCAATCATGGCAGCAAGAAAAGTTTCAGCACCTTTCTTCAGTCCTTTCTCGACTGAAATAGCAGAAATGATAGGGCCCTTGTTTTTACCTTGATTGTATCTCCATAAGGATGACAAGCCTTGATGAAACTTGTACTGGTTTTGTCTCCGATCATCTCTCCGTCTAGTTGAGGAAAAGGAAAAAAATGAAACTTTCTAAGAAAATCTATCCCTAGAGTGACATCAAAATCACCTAATGGAATTGGCATCAAGTTATGTTTTACCGTCCAACTTCCAATCACTATCTGTACATTTTCAGCCATGCCTGCAATGTCTTGTGCCTCGGAACTCACCGTCTGGACAAAGGATGGACTTTTCTTCAACTTAATTCCATGTTTTGCAGCAACTTTTGCATCCACAAAAGTATGAGTGGCTCCAGTACCTACCATTCCCATCTCATGGTTGCCATCAACTATCATCTCAACGTGCACATCATGAGGGTTGTTGAACGACTTTGAGGATTCACCCATAACATTCAGCTAACTGATATGGTTAAGTGACAAACCCAAAGGATTTTCTAACGTAGCAACAACTTCCTCACCCCCATTTTGATTCATGTTTCCTGCAAGCATCACATTCACTCTTTCACTATTTGGAGAACTCTTGGCCAAATGTGGTCTACCACAAGTCCAACAACCTTTTGAATTGCCATATTTACCATTGTTCTTGGCATTTCAAACATTTGTTGGGCTTTTTCTTTGTAACCCTTGTCGTTATGTCCATATTTCATCCCTTCCCATTTCTTCTTAGTCTTTTTCTTTGACTTTGAAGAACTAGGAATGTCAAAATCAGAACGAGTTGAGCAAAAATCCACCAACGAGTCATCGACAGCAATTGCACTTGGCAAGTTCTTGACATTCTGCCTCCATAGTTTGTTTTGGGCCCATGCTTGCATCCCTGAGATAAAGTTATGCAACTTGATAATATTTTTGATGTCTAACATCAAAGAAGTAAATTCGTTGATATAGTCACGAATTGTTCCCGTTTGCCTTAGCCTTTTCAACTTGTCTCTAGCAATCCATGAGGCATTGCTAGGAAGGAATTGGTCTCTCATTTCCTTCTTCAAATTATCCCAAGTATCAATTTTGGGATGTCCAGCACTTTTATCATCTGTATTCTGAGTACGCCACCCTAATTTTGCATCACTAGTCAAGTACATCGTGGTGATGTTTTATTTGTCCGTCCCAGCATCTCGGGTTGCAGAGAAATATTGCTATATGTCCCAAAGGATATTTTTCAATTCCTTGGAATTTCTAGCACCACCAAAAGGCTTGGGTTTAGGAATTTTTACTTTGGAATTGTTTTCATAAGTCTGTCCAGATGCAGCCACCGCACGTCGCAGAACCATCAACTCGGTCTGCAAATCTGCTATCACATTGCCTTGATCTTGTATTAGTTACATCAAAGCGTCGCGTGAACTTAGAAATTCTCCAGCACTTTCACCTTACTTGTTACTTAATTGTACCAGTTCACCCGTCCAAGTGTTGATTTGTGTTATCAAATGAACAACACCTTCAGTTTGTTCAAGTTCATCCGTAATGCCAATGAAGTTTCAAATTTATGTAACATATTCGTTTAATTGAGCGACAGTTACCATCTTCGTACTGCAATGCGGCTTTGATACCAGTTGAGACAGGGGCGTTCACTTTTTCGCAACACCTCCTTGTGGAAGTCATGCACACACTGCACAACTTCAGCCACAACATACACAATGCACAGTCTAAATAATTAGATACAAATGTAGAAACGTAAAGTAGTCAATTGTTTGCAAGAACCGAATCCCCAACCTTTATATTTCTCTCAGAATTACAAAGGATATGTCACACGAAATTGTCAAAGGCATACAACTCTCACTCACTGATTTCTGGATCCTTTTACAATTTTCCAGCAACACATACATATACTGCACTAGAAAGTTACAACAGTTACATATTAGGACACTTGGCAGCCTGCCATTGGACAAGGCCACATGTTATCACATGGCACACAACTTCCTGATCTAGTAATTAAAATACAATCTGAAAATACTATGTTTACAGCATCCAAAATTCAAACTTAATAACTACCTCATGTGACTAGTACATGAGTAGTCTTGAACACTTAGCCAATTTTGCCAATGCCAAACACTTAGTAATATTCCAGCTTTTCCCACTACTTGATCATCGTGTCATGATTCCAATCCATGTATTGTCTTGCCATCATCATGCCATACCAATGTCATGTCTGCGCATGCGCCAACGTCATGCCATTACTTGCACCATGAAGCTATCTTATCCATGTCACAGCTTAGGCCATGCCAATGCCCATGCTGTGACTCCGCCTCGATCATGCCAGGGTCCGTGTCTGTGTCCATGCCTGTGCAATGCCATCACCTGTGCCTCTCCAGTGTTAATGTGAATCTAGTGCCATGCCATATCACTGCTGCACGCATGCCCTCTCAGTTGCCATGCGCCTGTTGTTGCCTCAAGTGACCAAGGCAGCCTTGCCATCACTCCAACAATTCTTGGTCCATCACATTCCTTGCCTTTGGCACATGTCTAGGCAAATATGTACCTTGACATAGCCTTCTGAGCCATCAAGCCTTAGAATGGGTGCAGTATATGTATGTGTGCCATGCCTATGCCTTTCTAGAATAGGCAGAGGTTGTATCAAACCTGCCACTTTCATACGTTCCGTCTTGTCTCTTTGACACATATCACAAGTATTCACATATGCCTCAATATCATCTTCCATATTTTTCCAAAAATAAACATGGCACAACAGGGCTATCATCCTTTTAACATCGGGATGACCATCCCAAGGTGTCTCATGTGCCTCTTTCATCATGTCTTTATGCAGGCCACTACCTTGAGGTACGACGATTCTCCCCCCTTTAAAGTAAAGAAGATCGTCCTCGATCCAATACCTCTGAACAATCCCATCTTTCACTGGACCCATCCACTTAACATAGAGTGGGTCATTTGTAACACAAAATCTAATTCTATCAGAAAAATCAGATTCAAGTCTAGCAATAGAGTACACTGCAGCAAATACCTCTTTCCGACTTAGTGCATCCACAACCTGGTTTTGTCTTCCTGGTTTATGCTCCCATGTGAAGTCATACTCGGCCAGGAATTCCTGTCATCGGGCTTGCTTTGGAATTAACTTTTTCTGTGTCTTAAATAACGTGTTTGCAACATTGTCAATTCACACCACAAACTGAGTTCCCAACAAATATACCCTCCAAGTCTGTAAACAATACACTATTAAAACCATTTTTTTCATTTGTCGAATACCTTTGCTCCACATCACTCAATTTTCAACTTTTAAAAGCCACAGTATGGCCTTCCTTCACCAATACGCCTCCAACAGCCTTATCCGACGCATCAATGTGAACTTTAAATGGTAACTCAAAGTCTGGCAGCCTCAAAATGGGTTCTGAAGCAATATCATCTTTTAACGTGTGAAATGCTACGTTGCGCTTCTCAGACCACACCCACTTGACATCTTTCTTCAGCAAATCAATCAATGCTGCAGCTTTCTTAGAGTAACCAGCAATGAATTTGCTATAATAATTAGCCAGCCCCAAGAATGATCTTAATTCCTTAACTCCGCTAGGTGCCTGCTAACCGACGATCGCTTGCACCTTCTTAGGATCCATCCTCACTTGGTTTTGACTAAACAAATGCCCAAGGAACTTGACTTCCTATTTGGCAAATTCACACTTTTCCATCTTGACATAAAGTTTGTACTCCCGCAATCGAGACAATACTAACTTCAAATGTTCCAAATGTTCATCAAGGAAACAACTATAAATGACTATGTCATCTAGATATACCACAACAAAGTCGTCTAGGTAATCAATCAATACATCATTCATCAAGTTGTATAAAGTTGCCGGGGCATTCGTCAACCCAAATGGAATAACCAGAAACTCATCAGAGCCATACCTCGTCACACACAAGGTCTTTGATTCCTCACCTTTTGCTATTCGAACCTGCCAATACCCTGATCTCAGATCAAGTTTAGTGAACCAGCATGCCTCGGTAAGCCTATCCATGAGATCTTGCACCAACGAGATAGGATACATGTTTTTCACAGTCATTTTATTTAATGTTCGATAGTCCACACACATCCTCATTGAATCATCCTGTTTCTTTTGGAATAAAATAGGAGCACCATAACGATCCTTCGTTGGTTGAATCAAACCAGCATCCAACAACTCATTCAGTTGTTTTCACAATTCAGCCAACTCTTTAGGAGCCATTTAATAAGGATCTTGCACAGGAGCAACTGAACCTGGTAGCAATTCAATTTTGTGATCGATATCTCTCCTTGGTGGTAATTCTTTAGGCAATTCAGGGGGCATCACATCAGTATATTTCCTCAGTAAATCAGCAACACAATTTGGCACCTCCACCTTCACATTTGGTTTCACTTCAATCATGGCAGCAAGAAAAGTTTCAGCACCTTTCTTCAGTTCATTCTCGACTGAAATAGCAGAAATGATAGGGCCTTTGTTTTTCCCTTGCTTTGATTATCCATAAGGATGACAAGCCTTGATAAAACTTGGATTGGTTTCATATCTGATCATCACTCCGTCTAAGTAAGGAAAAGGAACAAAATGAAACTTTCTAAGAAAATCTATCCCTAGAATGACTTCAAAGTCACCTGATGGCATAGCCATCAAGTTATCTTTTCCCGTCTAACTTCCAATCACCATCTGCACATTGTAAGCCATGCCAACAATGGCTTGTGCCTTGGAACTCACTGTCTGGACAAAGGATGGACTTTTTTTCAACTTAAGTCCATATTTTGCAGCAACTTTGGCATCCACAAAAGTATGAGTGGATCCAGTATCTACTATTGTCATCACATGATTGCCATCAACTTTTATATCAACGTGAATTAACGCAGCATGAGGGTTGTTGAACAACTTTGAGGATTCACCGACAACATTCAGCAAACTGCTATGGTTAAGTGATAATCCTAAAGGATTTGCTAATGCAGCAACAATTTCGTCACCCCCATTTCGATTCACGTTTCCAGCAAGCATCGCATTCACTCTTTCATGATTTGGACAACTCTTGGACAAATGTGGTCCACCATAAGTCCAACAACCCTTTGAATTGCCATCTTTTCCTTTGTTCTTGGCATTTCCAACATTTGTTGGGGCCTTTCCTTTGTCACCCTTGTCTTTACGTCCATCTTTCTTCCCTTCCCATTTCTTCTCAGTCTTTTTCTTTGACTTTGAAGAACTAGGAATGTCAGAATCAGAACGAGTTGAGCGAAAATCCACCAACGAGTCAGCAACAACCATTGCACTTGGCAAGTCCTTGACATTCTGCCTCCGTAGTTCATTTTGGGCCCATGCTTGCATCCCTGAGATGAAGTTATGCAACTTGTCTTCATCAAACATATTTTGGATATCTAACATCAAAGGAGTAAATTCCTTGATATAGTCATGAATCGTTCCCGTTTTACTTAGCCTTTTCAACTTGTCTCTAGCAACCTGATATAATTTAATAATAATTGATCTTATTGATATTGAAGGGGTTACAGCTGTATATATAGAGATCTGAAGAATAACTAATTACAAAATAACCCATATGTATTTAATAATTATATATGTAGTCTATTATCCCCCCGCAAGCTGATCAACGGTAACGAGGGGCAGCTTGGAGCAGAGATACTGAAAAGGCTGTAACGGAAGAGGCTTGGTGAGAATATCAGCAAGCTGGTCAGTAGATGGGACATAGTGCGTGGCCATCGTTCCTGCAAGTACCTCATCACGAACAAAGTGACAGTCGGAACCAACATGCTTCATACGATCATGAAGGACTGAATTTTTGGTAACACAAATAGTGGACTGATTGTCACAATAAATCTGTGGTTTCATCGGGGGAATGCCAAGTGCATCTGTAAGGTATCGTAACCACATGGCTTCAGCAACACCCGCAGCCATGGCACGATATTCTGCTTCTGTGGAGGAACGGGACACTCGGGTTTACTTCTTGGTGCACCAGGAAATCAGATTCGGTCCCATCATAACAATATATCCAGTAGTGGACTTCCGATCATCTTTGTCGTTAGCCCAATCCGAATCAGAAAAAAGAGATATATCAAACGTGCCCTTTTGAAATAAAATTCCACATTGAAGAGTACCTTTAAGATAGCGCAGAATGCGTTTCAAGGCCTGAAAGTGTTGTTCTGTGGGAGCATGCATTGATTGGGAGACTCGATTGACTGCATATTGGATGTCCGGACGAGTAACAGCAAGATAATGAAGTCCACCGACGAGGCTCCGATATAGTTTAGGATCGGCAAAGGGAGTATTCGGCCCTGGGGATTGGCGGACTGCCATGGGAGTGACCGCGGGTTTGCAGTCTGTCATTCCATCTCGATTTAGAAGTTCAAGGGTATATTTTGTCTGATGCATCAATATGGTTCCAGATTTGCGGATGAGTTCGAGGCCAAGAATGAACTCCAGAGGACCGAGGTCCTTAAGTTTGAACCCAAGTATCAATTTTGGGATGTCTAGCACTTTTATCATACGCATTCCGAGTACGCTGCCACAATTTTCCATCACCAGTCAAGTACATCATGGTGATGTTTAATTTGTCCGTCCCAACAACTCGGGCCATAGAGAAATATTGCTCCATGTCCCAAAGGAAATTTTCTAAGTTCTTGGCACTTCTAGAATCACCAAAAGTCTTAGATTCAGGAATTTTTACTTTGGGGAATGCTTTCATAGGTCTGTCTAGATGCAGCCACCGCACGTCGTAGAACCATCAACTCCGTCTGCAAATCTTCCATCACCTTGCCCTATCGTTTCTGCTATTTTAGTCGAGAAAGGACTGAAGAAAGGTGATAAAACTTTTCTTGCTGCCATGATTGAAGTGAAACCAAATGTGAAGGTGGAGGTGCCAGATTATGTTCTCATTTGGAACAAAAAATGGTCGCTGAAAGGTCTATGAAATTTCTTTTTTCTTAGATATATTGAAGTAGTCCGACTTGTTTATTGTCACGACCCAAACCGGGGCCCTGGCCGTGACGATTATTCTGAACCATGAGGCCAAAAACGCTCCTATCTGTCTGGTAATCATGCACATAGTTCATATGATAAATGAAATGAGGAAGATACACAATATAACGGAAACATGATCAAGAATCATGCGAGTAATAATGGGGAATAATGTCCCACAATCTCAACAGAACATCTCTATAACGTCTGCGAAATCTTTTCTACATGACTAAAACAAATGTATATCTGAGAATTGGGACAAGGCCCCCAGTAGACCCAAAACTAATAAATGATGAATTAAACTGCAGACATTAGGCCTTTTGAAATATAGAAGACTCACAACTTGATTTTGCGATCTGTCGGAAGGAATCTACTGATTTTCAGGACCCCTAGACTATGCCTCTGAACCTTGGAGGGGAGGGGGGGTCAATACAAAAGTACTGGTACGCAGAGAAATCAAAATAGAAATATAATATTTTTACACAATATAGGTGAGAGCCATTATAAAGCAGTTTCATATCAAATTATTTGAAAACACATGGGCATAATTTAATAGTTTTCAATATCATTGTAATGCGATTGAGCTAGGTGGAATACCCTACAATTGTAATTCCACGGCTATGTGAAATGCGCCTCTGGTTCTCGCCGGCCAACCCTCCAATCCAAGTAGCCGCCAGGATTTGGAGCCAGTATAACCCCATGTGAGTACACCGTAGGGAATTCCCCCATGTGAGATGTCCCAATTATTTTATTATCCTTCCATGTAAGATACAGTATCATATGACCCGCATCGGCAACTACGGTTTCCAGCGATGAGCCCTTTCACTCAAATGCCTTCTTCGGGCATCCACCTTTCTCATGAAAATCAATGCATTCAAAGTTTGTTCAAATAAATCACATGTCATACTCTGTAGGGTATCGTCATACCCGACTTGCAAGTCATCAGTATCATATCATTCTCTTCATTCAATCATCATATGCAACATATTTCAACATGAACAAAACAACCCTCTCTTTGAAAGTCAAAAACCATATCCAAATCATGATATTTTCAAGACATTTCATAACATGAATTTCAAGATGATTTCAAACGATTCATATCATGTGAAAACTTAAAAACAATATCATATCAAGAGAGGGGTTCCGGGTAAATCATGCTCTCAATTTATCATCCTTATGAAACACATGCATATCCATATATAATATGTCAAATCATATTGGAATTAGGCCTAAAGACCCAATCAATATCATAAAATGTGTAAAACATAATCATATTCGTAATTTCAAAAACCCCATTTTGAAAACATGAATTTTTAAAGACCATGAGATTTTTGAGCTAACCCCACGTACCTATATATGCGAATATGATAGGTGCTTCTTGAAGCCTACGTTCTGGGGATTCCAAATATGCAATTAGTTTCTAAAACCCCCGGTTGAATCTTGAGATACTTGGGTCTTTATTTTGAAACCCTAAGGAGAATCTTTGAGCACTTTTGATGAATGAAGGTGTATTTTGGTGTCTTTGGAACTGAATTTCGTGTTTAGGGCTAAGTAAGGTTGGAAAAAGACCATTTTCCCCCAAAACGGAGTGTTTAAGTCACTTGAAATCATTACATAGGCACCGCCTATGCCATCACCTATGTTTACATAGGCGCTGCCTATGCTATCGCCTATGCTTTCCAGTGGCCATATGCGATTGGTTAGGCGATGCATAATACTTTAAAAGGCCATAACTAACCTCTCGGGTGCTGGATTTTAGCAAAATTGGTATCGTTGGAAAGCTAACTCGAAAACCTATCATTTTACACATAGTAGGCTTTCTAATTCGACATATACAAAGAGTCAAGGTTGATAGAAGTTGACACAAATTATACTGTCCACTTAAGCTTAATCGGTTGAAGTAGTTTTCAACTCGTCCTTGAGTCAAATGACCCCTATGGTGTAAATTCAAGCTTGATTGGATTCACATGCTACACAAATAATTAACATGCCGTATTGGCATAGGATTTATGGCTTTGGAATTTATCAACACATCAGAATCATGGTCTATATTGTAGCCCGAAATGCGGGGCGTTACAAGAATAACTCAGTTCGGGTCTATATACGTAGGAACGATGGTCTAAACTCTAGTCCGAAAATATGGGGTGTTACATTTATTGTTGGTTCTTTGAATCAATCCAAGCTGTTTATTGTTAAGTTTCTATAGATCTATGAAAATAATCTCCATTTATGTTGTTTGGTATCTGATTTGCGGACTCCGTAGTGTCTGGTAAGTTCTGTGAATGTGATTTTCTTTTCCTCGTTCTAGATTTTAACATGCAAGTGAAATCTATAGTTTATTAGTTGTTGAATTTGTTGTAGATGTCGAAAAATATTCTCCAGTCATTCGTTAGTAGCTGATTTATGGTCTCTGTAAAGTCTGACAAATTCTCTTCTTTTTTTTTTTTTTTTTTTTTAATTTTAATTTGAGCATGCAATTAAATCTATGATTTTTGTTGTTAAATTTATTGTAGATGTTGAAAAATAATTATTTTTATTTGTCAGTTAGTATCTGATTTCATGGTCTTTATATTGTCTGATATGCACTCCTTGTGATTTTCTTTTCCTCTTTAATTAGAACATGCAAGTGAAATTGGAGATTTGATGCAGCCGAGCTGAGAAAAATATGGAATCGAAAAAAATTATTGATTAATTTAAGATTTGGAGCTATATTTTGATGTTAATGGCATATATTAAGGCACATCTACTAATAATGATAGACCTTGCTTCACTTTGGTTCCTTGCTTTGGTTAGCTTTTAACAACACTGTTAACTGATAGAAAAATACTACTCTTAGAGCATGAGCTGTCCTAAAATCTACAATAGACTCATCGCTGGTACTCTTTTTTTTCTGTTTATAAGTATGGTGCCAAGTAGCTAAATCTTTTGTTTTGTCTTTCTTTTTGCTATTTTACTGAATTCTGTTTTCATCTTTCCTAAAGTTCTTCTTAACTGTTGGGTTTTGTTATAGTTTTCTGGATTTGATTTGTTTTCATTCAGGTTCTTGTGATTCCACTCCTTCTTGATGATTCTGTTGAAGATGTAGAGGCTAATTGCTTACGCGACTCTTAAGGTAAATAATAAGTTGTCTGTGTTTTTCGTCTAAATTTTCTAACTCAGGATCAAGATTTATGTTTTCTTTCTTTCTCTACAGAAAATGAGAAAACTGAATTTGAAGTTGAACTTTTGAGCGAGGATTTTAATTGTGCTTACAACCGTCTTAAAGATATTGATCCAGTTGCAGCCAACAGAATTCATCCAAATAATGGCAGAAAGGTGTGGTGATGTTTTGCTTCATATGACATAAAATTTATTTGCATGATGCTTTTTGCTGAAACATTTCGGCCGGACATGTTGATATGACTATCTGACAGGAACTTGCTTCTTTATACTAACATATAACAACTACAAATCCATTTATCTAACACAAATTGGGTTCAATTTTGCACATTGCTTCAACTTGCAATCTACGCACCCACATGTTAATATGTAACAGCTTCATGTATAATCTTGCATTGTTGATTTTGTTATTAGGACTGAGTTAATTTGTACTGAAGACTTCTGTGTCCTGGAATGTACCTTGAGCTGTTCTTGTGATTTCTGGTCTTTGAACCTATATATTCAGACTTCAATGTTGTTATAGAAACTTTGTTTATCTGAACCGATGATTAATAGTGACAGTGTATTAAAACTAATTATTTTTATCCTACAAAATATGCAGCCTCTTAGGTGGAATGTGAAAATAATAATGTTTTACGTAGACTTGTGCTTCCTATCTATTGTATAGATGCTACGGTTGATGTATATATTGCCATAACCTGCAGATCAATCAATAGCTGAGTCTGTATGCACGATTTGGTGTTATTCCAAGCAAACTTCTTCAATAGAGGACTGTAGAGGTGCGTGCTTCTTGTTAAATCATTGATGCGTGCTTCTTGTTCACTCATTGATTTTACTTATTTAAATTTGTATTATTTGTATTGATTTCATATAGATAGTAAGATTTGCATTTTGCAAATAGTTTAGCTACTATGTATTATTTTAGAGTGTGTCATTAGGTGTATAGCTAGCTCATCTGTTTTTTTGTTGTTGATGTGATGTCTCCAGTATGAAGATTTGGGACAAATTTGCAATGATCTCAAAAAGTGAATGTGAGTTAATTGATTAATGGTAAGAACTATGTCTTAGTGAAACTTGGCCATATTTGCTAGATATCTTGGATATAATGTGTGTTATTCGAACTTTGATTAATTGACGATATCACATTGTAGTGCATGTTAACTCCGAAAAAACGGGTACGTAGAATCTGTATAATAGAGTAAGAACTTCAACTCTTGAGTTCATGTAAGAACAAGAACACAAAGAGGTTGAACAAATACCCTCAACACAAGATCAAAATGATCTTTCAAAGAGGTGTATTTTTTCTTTTCTTTTTCAGAAAGTAGATGAAACAGAAAGTTGTTAAGGCCAAGTCGTCCGAATTCACGGACTTTCCTTAAGGAAATAATTCCCCTCACTGTACCCGAGGTTAAGGAAATAATTCCCCTCACGGACTTCCCCTCAATCTGACTATAGCGGTACCTCAAATAGGCAGATTCTTCGAACACACTCACGGTTAGAATGATCACACTTAAGATTATTTTTAAGACAAAGAAGAAGAAGTTTTTAATCTGAAAATTTCTGTATTCTATATCATAAACCTGTGGATGAAACCAGGTTTATATAGCCACTAGATGCCTTTCCAAAAAGGTGGCATTGGTTCATAATAGAGGTGTGTGACTCTTCCTGAACATGCATGTCTATTCAGTTAAAACAATGCAGTATTTTCTGAAACAATGCACTGGTTCACTGAAACAGTGTACTTTTTCGTTGAAGAGTTGCAACTCTCTGAAGCTGTGCAATCTTCTGTAACAGAAGCAACAATCTGAAACACTGCAACCTCCTGTAGCAGAAGCAACAATCTAAAACAGTGCAACAGTTTCAAACAGACGCATCATTTCTGAAACACTGTTACTGCGTATATATGGAGTTCCAAAAATCTGCAGTAAATACTGCATTTTTTTCCTTGGCATTCTTCGTAATTCAAACAAAATTTGTCCAAAAAATTAGATCATTTGACCAAATGCAAATCCGAAGCCGAGCGAGCGACGACGACGGCGCGAGGCATCTCTATTTCCTTGCCTCACTTACCATGTGAAGTAAGTGTTTCACTTTATAAACACTTTAAAGTTCTCTTCTTCCACCAATGTGGGAGAAGAGTAAACTTTCCAATTTAAAGAGTACACTTTCCAATTTGGGTGTCTCCTTCCCTTCACTTGATTTCTCCATTTTTCATTCAACACACTATGAACCCAACAATCCCCCACATGAATGGGGAATGGCTATTTTTTTTCGAAAAAGTTTACGGACAGTATGTGATCATCAAGCAAAGACTTATTGCATCTGGATAAGTGGGTTTCCCTTTGAACTTTCCGTAGTGAACGTGTATCGGATGCACTCGGTCAATCGGTAGATTTGATATCTTTGAACCGTCGAGATTTAATGTACACCTAGACAACACATGTCACACAACCAGCCTTTTACCGTTTATGGTTCTTACGGTTTTGCTCTTTTCAGCGATGAACACGTCCCGGTTTTCATGAGAGCTTAGAGAATAGGCCTTAACTAACATTCTCTTTGAAGCGGCTTCCACTTCGCCCTCACATAGGTGATTTCTAAACGTTTCAATCCTTTAGATTGAACTATTTGGTCAAATCTGCCAAATTTAGATAATCATTAAAAGACTTTTCACCTTGAGTCTTATCCTTGTTTACTATACACTGTCTACATCATGAGAATGGGTTGGGTAAATGACAATGCTGAACCTGTCAGACATAACTTTGTTTGATCTCCTTGAACTTAGCTCTTGGGATCTCCAGTCTGCTAGGTAGTGTTACCTCCATCCTGACTTGTCCTAGGACTTAAACCCATTCCCTTGGATGTCCTTTCTACTCCTTCTCTAGATAGGCCTTTTGTAAGTGGATCCGACACATTATCCTTTGACTTTACATAGTCTATAGTGATAATTCAACTAGAGAGAAGTTCTCTAATGGTATTATGTCTTCGACGTATGTGACGAGACTTACCGTTGTACATCATGCTCCCTGCCCTACCTATTGCCGCTTGGCTATCACAGTGTATACATACTGGTGCCACTGGCTTGGGCCAATAAGGAATATCTTCTAAGAAATTCCGGAGCCATTCTGCTACTTCACCGGCTTTATCTAATGCGATAAATTCAGATTCCATTGTAGAGCGCGCGATACAAGTCTGTTTCGATGATTTCCAAGAAACTGCTCCTCCACCGATAGTAAATACATATCCACTTGTGGATTTTACTTCGTTCGATCCAGTGATCCAATTTACATCACTATATCCTTCAAGTACTGCGGGATATTTATTATAATGCAAAGCATAGTCTTGAGTGTATTTAAGATAACCCAAAACTCTTTTCATTTCCATCCAGTGAGTTTTGTTGGGATTACTCGTGTACCGACTCAATTTACTGATAGTGCATGCTATGTCTGGTCGTGTACAGTTCATTATATACATTAAACATCCCAATACTCTTGCGTACTCCAACTGAGAATCACTTTCACCTTCATTTTTCCGAAGTGCAAAGTTCGCATCCAATGGAGTCTTGGCAATATCGAATTCCATATACTTAAACTTGTCAAGTATTTTTTCGATATAATGAGACTGCGACAGTGCTAACCCTTGTGGAGTTCGACTGATTCTTATACCTAAGATCACATCTGCAATTTCGAGGTTTTTAATATCAAACTTGCTCTCGAGCATTCGTTTGGTTTCATTTATGTCACAAATGTCTCTACTGATGATCAACATATCATCCACATATAAACATACAATGACTTGCTGATTTGGTGTGTCCTTAATATATACACATTTATCACATTCATTTATCTTGAATCCGTTTGCCAACATGGTTTGGTCAAACTTTGCATGCCATTTCTTAGGTGCTTGTTTTAGTCCATAAAGTGACTTAACAAGTTTACACACCTTATTTTCTTTTTCTAGAACCACAAAACCCTCAGGTTGTTCCATGTAAATTTCTTCCTCCAATTCTCCGTTTAGGAATGCGGTTTTCACATCCATTTGATGGATTTGAAGATCATATACTGCTGCCAAGGCAATTAACATTCGAATTGAGGTTATCCTTGTCACTGGCGAGTATGTATCAAAGTAATCAAGACCTTCTTTTTGGTTGAAGCCTTTTACTACAAGTCTTGCCTTGTATTTGTCAATAGTACCATCCGTTTTCATTTTCCTTTTGAAGATCCATTTAGAACCTAAAGGTTTATTTCCTGGAGGAAGATCAACCAATTCCCACGTATGGTTACTTAAGATTGAATCAATCTCACTATTGACTGCCTCTTTCCAAAAGGATGAGTCTGATGACGACATCGCTTCTTTAAACGATCGAGGCTCATTTTCTAAGAGAAATGTTACAAAATCCGATCCAAACGAAGTTGACGTTCTTTGACGTGTACTACGTCTTAGATTTTCTTCATTATGTACATTCTCACTTGGTTCATCTCGGGGTCTTTTAGATCCTCCACTAGACTGTTCATGTCTAGTTTTATACGGATAAATGTTTTCAAAGAATTCAGCATTATCTGATTCAATTACCGTATTTTCATTTATATCCGAATGTTCGGATTTATAAACCAAAAATCGACATGCTTTACTGCTTTTAGCATATCCTATGAACACGCAGTCCACCGTTTTAGGTCCTATCTTAACCCTTTTAGGTATAGGAACTTGAACCTTCGCTAGACACCCCTACACTTTGAAATATTTTAAGTTGGGTTTCCTTCCTTTCCATTTTTTGTAATGAATTGATTGTGTCTTAATATGGGGAACTCTATTGAGTATACGATTGGCCGTAAGGATAGCCTCCCCCCATAAGTTTTGCGGTAAACTAGAACTTATTATTAAGGCATTCATCATTTTCTTCAAACTTCTGTTTTTCCTTTCCGCAATTCCATTAGATTGAGGTGAATACGGGGCCGTATTTTGATGGATTATTCCATTCTCTACACATATTTGTGAAAAGGGAGATTCACATTCTCCGTCCCTGTCACTTCTTATCATTTTGATCCTTTTGTCTAATTTATTTTCAACTTCAGTTTTATATTGCCTAAACGCATCTATTGCTTCATCCTTACTATTTAGCAAGTAGACATAACAATATCTAGTGCAATCGTCAATAAAAGTTATGAAATACTTTTTTTCACCACGTGATGGTGTTGACTTCATATCACAAATATCAGTGTGTATTAAGTCTAAGGGATTGGAATTCCTTTCAACAGACTTATAAGGATGCTTAGCATACTTTGATTCTACACACGTTTGACACTTAGATTTATTGCACTCAAAATTTGGCAAAACTTCTAAGTTAATCAGTTTTCGTAACGTTTTGTAATTAACATGGCCTAAATGTTCATGCCATAAATTATAAGACTCAAGAAAGTAAGAAGAATTTGAATGTTTATTCATTTCAACAGTCATTACATTCATCTTATAAAGGCCTTCCTCGAGATAGCCTTTTCCTACATACATTTCTCCTTTGCTAACTACTATTTTTCCAGAAACGATTACACATTTGAAACCATTTTTATCTAGGAGTGAAACAGAAATTAAGTTCCTACGTAACTCCGGAACATATAACACATTATTCAGTGTCAAAACCTTTTCGGATGTCATCTTTAGGCAAACTTTTCCTATTCCCTCCACCTTAGCAGTCACAGAGTTGGCCATGTAAATTGTTTCTTCCGCTTGAGCTGGAGCATAAGTCGAGAACAACTCTTTGCTTGTGCAGACATGGCGTGTGACCCCTGAATCCATCCACCAAGCGCATGGATTGCCGACCATGTTGCATTCCGTGAACATAGCACACAGGTTGTCATAATCCTTCTTGGACTCAATCAGATTCGCTTGGTCCTTTTTCTTCCCTTTTTTCGGGGCTCGACAGTCTGTTGATTTGTGGCCAACTTTGCCACAGTTGAAGCACTTTACCTTGAACTTTTTCTTGGGATGATTGCTTCCATGTTTAACATTCTTTCTTTTCTTCGAGTTGTTTTGGCCATCTTCTACAATATGTGCTCCATTCATTGTAGAATTTCCCTTTGACCTTCTTTCGGCAGTTTTATTGTCTTCTTCAATACGAAGTCGGACAATAAGATCTTCAACGGTAATCTCCTTGCTCTTATGCTTTAAGTAGTTTTTGAAGTCTTTCCACAAAGGTGGTAGCTTCTCAACTATTGCTGCTACTTGGAAAGCATCATTCACAATTAAACCTACAAATGCCTTTCCAAAAAGGTGGCATTGGTTCATAATAGAGGTGTGTGACTCTTCCTGAACATGCATGTCTATTAAGTTAAAACAATGCAGTATTTTCTGAAACAATGCACTGGTTCACTGAAACAGTGTGCTTTTTCGTTGAAGAGTTGCAACTCTCTGAAGCTGTGCAATCTTCTGTAACAGAAGCAATAATCTGAAACACTGCAACCTTCTGTAGCAGAAGCAACAATCTTAAATAGTGCAACAGTTTCAAACAGACGCATCATTTCTGAAACACTGTTACTGCGTATATATGGAGTTCTGAAAATCTGCAGTAAATACTGCATTTTTTTTTCCTTGGCATTCTTCGTAATTCAAACAAAATTTGTCCAAAAAATTAGATCTTATCGATCATTTGACCAAATCCAAATCTGAAGCCGAGCCGAGCGAGCGACGACGACGACGGCGCGAGGCATCTCTATTTCCTTGCCTCACTTACCAAGTGAAGTAAGTGTTTCACTTTATAAACACTTTAAAGTTCTCTTCTTCCACCAATGTGGGAGAAGAGTAAACTTTCCAATTTAAAGAGTACACTTTCCAATTTGGGTGTCTCCTTCCCTTCACTTGATTTCTCCATTTTCCATTCAACACACTATGAGCCCAACAATCCCCCACATGAATGGGGAATGGCTATTTTTTTTCAAAAAATGTTTACGGACTGTATGTGATCATCAAGCAAAGACTGATTGCATATGGATAAGTGGGTTTCCCTTTGAACTTTCCGTAGTGAACATGTATCGGATGCACTCGGTCAATCTGTAGATTTGATATCTTTGAACCGTCGAGCTTTAATGTACACCTAGACAACACCGTTTATGGTTCTTACGGTTTTGTTCTTTTCAGCCATGAACACGTCCCGGTTTTCATGAGAGCTTAGAGAATAGGCATTTACTGACATTCTCTTTGAAGCGGCTTCCACTTCGCCCTCACATAGGTGATTTCTAAACGTTTCAATCCTTTAGATTGAACTATTTGGTCAAATCTGCCAAATTTATATAATCATTAAAAGACTTTTCACCTTGAGTCTTATCCTTGTTTACTATACATGGTCTACATCATGAGAATGGGTTGGGTAAATGACAATGCTGAACCTGTCAGATATAACATTGTTTGACAATTACCGCCATGCTGACTTGTCCTAGGCCTTAAACCCATTCCCTTGGATGTCCTTTCTACTCCTTCTCTAGATAGGCCTTTTGTAAGTGGATCCGACACATTATCCTTTGACTTTACATAGTCTATAGTGATAATTCAACTAGAGAGAAGTTCTCTAACGGTATTATGTCTTCGACGTATGTGACGAGACTTACCGTTGTACATCATGCTCCCTGCCCTACCTATTGCCGCTTGGCTATCACAGTGTATACATACTGGTGCCACTGGCTTGGGCAAATAAGGAATATTTTCTAAGAAATTCCGGAGCCATTCTGCTTCTTCACCGGCTTTATCTAATGCGATAAATTCAGATTCCATTGTAGAGCGCGCGATACAAGTCTGTTTCGATGATTTCCAAGAAATTGCTCCTCCACCGATAGTAAATACATATCCACTTGTGGATTTTACTTCGTTCGATCCGGTGATCCAATTTGCATCACTATATCCTTCAAGTACTGCGGGATATTTATTATAATGCAAAGCATAGTCTTGAGTGTAATTAAGATAACCAAAAACTCTTTTCATTGCCATCCAGTGAGTTTTGTTGGGATTACTCGTGTACCGACTCAATTTACTGATAGTGCATGCTATGTCTGGTCGTGTACAGTTCATTATATACATTAAACATCCCAATACTCTTGCGTACTCCAACTGAGAATCACTTTCACCTTCATTTTTCCGAAGTGCAAAGTTCGCATCCAATGGAGTCTTGGCAATATCGAATTCCATATACTTGAACTTGTAAAGTATTTTTTCGATATAATGAGACTTTGACAGTGCTAACCCTTGTGGAGTTCGATGGATTCTTATACCTAAGATCACATCTGCAATTCCGAGGTCTTTCATATCAAACTTGCTCTCGAGCATTTGTTTGGTTGCATTTATGTCACAAATGTCTCTACTGATGATCAACATATCATCCACATATAAACATACAATGACTTGGTGATTTGATGTGTCCTTATACTATACACATTTATCACATTCATTTATCTTGAATCCGTTTGCCAACATGGTTTGGTCAAACTGCATGCCATTTCTTAGGTGCTTGTTTTAGTCCATAAAGTGACTTAACAAGTTTACACACCTTATTTTCTTTTCCTGGAACCACAAAACCCTCAGGTTGTTCCATGTAAATTTCTTCCTCCAATTCTCCGTTTAAGAATGCGGTTTTCACATCCATTTGATGGATTTGAAGATCATATTCTGCCGCTAAGGCAATTGACATTCGAATTGAGGTTATCCTTGTCACTGGTGAGTATGTATCAAAGTTATCAAGACCTTGTTTTTGGTTGAAGCCTTTTACTACAAGTCTTGCCTTGTATTTGTCAATAGTACCATCCGTTTTCATTTTCCTTTTGAAGATCCATTTAGAACCTAAAGGTTTATTTCCTGGAGGAAGATCAACCAATTCCCATGTATGGTTACTTAATATTGAATCAATCTCACTATTGACTGCCTCTTTCCAAAAGGATGAGTCTGATGACGACATCGCTTCTTTAAACGTTCGAGGCTCATTTTCTAAGAGAAATGTTACAAAATCCGATCCAAACGAAGTTGACGTTCTTTGACGTGTACTACGTCTTGGATTTTCTTCATTATGTACATTCTTACTTGGTTCATCTCGGGGTCGTTTAGATCCTCCACTAGACTGTTCATGTCTAGTTTTATACGGATAAATATTTTCAAAGAATTCAGCATTATCTGATTCAATTACCGTATTTTCATTTATATCCGAATGTTCGGATTTATGAACCAAAAATCGACATGCTTTACTGCTTTTAGCATATCCTATGAACACGCAGTCCACCGTTTTAGGTCCTATCTTAGCCCTTTTAGGTATAGGAACTTGAACCTTCGCTAGACACCCCCACACTTTGAAATATTTTAAGTTGGGTTTCCTTCCTTTACATTTTTCATAAGGAATTGATTGTGTCTTACTATGGGGAACTCTATTGAGTATACAATTGGCCGTAAGGATAGCCTCCCCCCACAAGTTTTGCGGCAAACTAGAACTTATTATTAAGGCATTCATCATTTCCTTCAAAGTTCTGTTTTTCCTTACCGTAATTCCATTAGATTGAGGTGAATACGGGGCCGTAGTTTGATGGATTATTCCATTCTCTACACATATTTGCGCAAAGGGAGATTCATATTCTCCGCCCCTGTCACTTCTTATCATTTTGATCCTTTTGTCTAATTGATTTTCAACTTCAGTTTTATATTGCCTAAATTCATCTATTGCTTCATCCTTACTATTTAGCAAGTAGACATAACAATATCTAGTGCAATCGTCAATAAAAGTTATGAAATACTTTTTTCCACCATGTGATGGTGTTGACTTCATATCACAAATGTCAGTGTATATTAAGTCTAAGGTATTGGAATTCCTTTCAACAGTCTTGTAAGGATGCTTAGCATACTTTGATTCTAAACACGTTTGACACTTAGATTTATTGCACTCAAAATTTGGCAAGACTTCTAAGTTAATCAGTTTTCGTAACGTTTTGTAATTAACATGGCCTAAACGTTCATGCCATAAATTATAAGACTCAAGCAAGTAAGAAGAATTTGAATGTTTATTCATTTCAACAGTCATTACATTCATCTTATAAATGCCTTCCTCGAGATAGCCTTTTCCTACATACTTTCTCCTTTGCTAACTACTATTTTTCCAGAAATGGTTACACATTTGAAACCATTTTTATCTAGGAGTGAAACAGAAATTAAGTTCCTACGTAACTCCGGAACATATAACACATTATTCAGTGTCAAAACCTTTCCGGATGTCATCTTTAGGCAAACTTTTCCTATTCCCTCCACCTTAGCAGTCGCGGAGTTGGCCATGTAAATTGTTTCTTCCGCTTGAGCCGGAGCATAAGTCGAGAAAAACTCTTTGCTTGCGCAGACATGGCGTGCGGCCCCTGAATCCATCCACCAAGCGCGTGGATTGCCGACTATGTTGCATTCCGTGAACATAGCACACAGGTTGTCATAATCCTTGTTGGACTCAATCAGATTCGCTTAGTCCTTTTTCTTCCCTTTTTTCGGGGCTCGACAGTCTGTTGATTTATAGCCAACTTTTCCACAGTTGAAGCACTTTCCCTTGAACTTTTTCTTGGGATGATTGCTTCCATGTTCAACATTCTTTCTTTTCTTCGAGTTGTTTTGGCCATCTTCTACAATATGTGCTCCATTCATTGTAGAATTTCCCTTTGACCTTCTTTCGGAAGCTTTATTGTCTTCTTCAATACGAATTCGGACAATAAGATCTTCAACGGTAATCTCCTTGCTCTTATGCTTTAAGTAGTTTTTGAAGTCTTTCCACAAAGGTGGTAGCTTCTCAACTATTGCTGCTACTTGGAAAGCATCATTCACAATTAAACCTACAAAATAGTTTATGTGAGTATTATGAACATTTTTAATTTGTTCAACTAAGGTATTTTTCAAAATTATACATTCTGCTAGGAGATCATGTATGATGACTTGCAACTCCTGTACTTGAGAGACAACAGATTTGCTATCAATCATTTTGAAGTCCAAGAATCGTGCAACAAGGAATTTCTTAATTCCCGTATCTTTCATTTTATATTTCCGTTCAAGTTCCTCCCACAGTTCTTTCGATGTCTTGGTTCCACTATAGACATTATAGAGGTCATCTTGGAGACCACTCAGAATATAGTTCCTGCAAAGGAAATCTGACTGTTTCCAAGCTTCTACAATAACGAATCGGTCCTTGTCCGAGGTTCCCTCGGGCACCTCGGGAGCGTCTTCGCTAGTGAACCTTTGTAGACATAACGTGGTGAGGTAAAAGAACATCTTTTGTTGCCACCTCTTGAAGTCGATGCCAGGAAATTTTTCGAGCTTCTCCGCCGGGGCCATTGTTGGCGGAGCATTTGTGCGAGTTGATGTGGCAATATTAGTTGCCCCCACCAACGTTGTCACACTCATAATTTGACTTCCAGTTGTCATTTTTCCTGTCACCATAAGACAGAAAATCAGTATTTTTTAGAATACTATTAATAAAGTTAAATAACTTTACAACTTTTCCTTCTTGTTTCTAATTAACTATGAAGTTTTTATAACTTCAAATCGTCAATTGAGTGAACTTCAACTTTTGATGAAGATTTTATTTCTTCTAATCACAAGTTAAATTCAAACGGAGTAGAAATCATATGCTTTAATCTCCAAAAACAAGTTATACAGATTCTGTAAAATTATTTCCTTAAGATTGTTAACTCCGACAAAACGGGTACGTAGAATCTGTATAATAGAGTAAGAACTTCAACTCTTGAGTTCAAGTAAGAACAAGAACACAAAGAGGTTGAACAAATACCCTCAACACAAGATCAAAATGATCTTTCAAAGAGGTGTATTTTTTTCTTTTCTTTTTCAGAAAGTAGATGAAACAGAAAGTTGTTAAGGCCAAGTCGTCCGAATTCACGGACTTTCCTTAAGGAAATAATTCCCCTCACTGTACCCGAGGTTGTGGAATCTTCCTCCCAGGATAAAATGGCCTTCAATCTGACTATAGCGGTACCTCAAATAGGCAGATTCTTCGAACACACTCACGGTTAGAATGATCACACTTAAGAGTATTTTTAAGACAAGAAGAAGAAGTTTTTAATCTGAAAATTTATGTATTCTATATCATAAACCTGTGGATGAAACCAGGTTTATATAGCCACTAGATGCCTTTCCAAAAAGGTGGCATTGGTTCATAATAGAGGTGTGTGACTCTTCCTGAACATGCATGTCTATTCAGTTAAAACAATGCAGTATTTTTCTGAAATAGTGCACTGGTTCACTGAAACAGTGTACTTTTTCGTTGAAGAGTTGCAACTCTCTGAAGCTGTGCAATCTTCTGTAACAGAAGCAACAATCTGAAACACTGCAACCTCCTGTAGCAGAAGCAACAATCTGAAACAGTGCAACAGTTTCAAACAGACGCATCATTTCTGAAACACTGCGTATATATGGAGTTTCGAAAATTTGCAGTAAATACTGCATTTTTTTCCTTGGCATTCTTCGTAATTCAAACAAAATTTGTCCAAAAAATTAGATCATTTGACCAAATCCAAATCCGAAGCTGAGCCGAGCGAGCGACGACGACGACGGCGCGAGGCATCTCTATTTCCTAGCCTCACTTACGATGTGAAGTAAGTGTTTCACTTTATAAACACTTTAAAGTTCTCTTCTTCCACCAATGTGGGAGAAGAGTAAACTTTCCAATTTAAAGAGTACACTTTCCAATTTGGGTGTCTCCTTCCCTTCACTTGATTTCTCCATTTTCCATTCAACACACTATGAGCCCAACAATCCCCCACATGAATGGGGAATGGCTATTTTTTTTCAAAAAATGTTTATGGACAGTATGTGATCATCAAGCAAAGACTGATTGCATATGGATAAGTGGGTTTCCCTTTAAACTTTCCGTAGTGAACATGTATCGGATGCACTCGGTCAATCGGTAGATTTGATATCTTTGAACCGTCGAGCTTTAATGTACACCTAGACAACACGTGTCACACAACCAACCTTTTACCGTTTATGGTTCTTACGGTTTTGCTCTTTTCAGCGATGAACACGTCCCGGTTTTCATGAGAGCTTAGAGAATAGGCCTTTACTAACATTCTCTTTGAAGCGGCTTCCACTTTGCCCTCACATAGGTGATTTCTAAACGTTTCAATCCTTTAGATTGAACTATTTGGTCAAATCTGCTAAATTTAGATAATCATTAAAAGACTTTTCACCTTGAGTCTTATCCTTGTTTACTATACACCGTCTACATCATGAGAATGGGTTGGGTAAATGACAATGCTGAACCTATCAGACATAACTTTGTTTGATCTCCTTGAACTTAGCTCAGTGGATCTCCAGTCTGCTAGGTAGAGTTACCGCCATGCTGACTTGTCCTAGGCCTTAAACCCATTCCCTTGGATGTCCTTTCTACTCCTTCTCTAGATAGGCCTTTTGTAAGTGGATCCGACACATTATCCTTTGACTTTACATAGTCTATAGTGATAATTCCACTAGAGAGAAGTTCTCTAACGGTATTATGTCTTCGACGTATGTGACGAGACTTACCGTTGTACATTATGCTCCCTGCCCTACCTATTGCCGCTTGGCTATCACAGTGTATACATACTGGTGCCACTGGCTTGGGCCAATAAGGAATATCTTCTAAGAAATTCCGGAGCCATTCAGCTACTTCACCGGCTTTATCTAATGCGATAAATTCAGATTCCATTGTAGAGCGAGCGATACAAGTCTGTTTCGATGATTTCCAAGAAACTGCTCCTCCACCGATAGTAAATACATATCCTCTTGTGGATTTTACTTCGTTCGATCCGGTGATCCAATTTGCATCACTATATCCTTCAAGTACTGCGGGATATTTATTATAATGCAAAGCATAGTCTTGAGTGTATTTAAGATAACCCAAAACTCTTTTCATTTCCATCCAGTGAGTTTTGTTGGGATTACTCGTGTACCGACTCAATTTACTGATAGTGCATGCTATGTCTGGTCGTGTACCGTTCATTATATACATTAAACATTCCAATACTCTTGCGTACTCCAACTGAGAATCACTTTCACCTTCATTTTTCCGAAGTGCAAAGTTCGCATCCAATGGAGTCTTGGCAATATCGAATTCCATATACTTAAACTTGTCAAGTATTTTTTCGATATAATGAGACTGCGACAGTGCTAACCCTTGTGGAGTTCGATGGATTCTTATACCTAAGATCACATCTGCAATTTCGAGGTTTTTCATATCAAACTTGCTCTTGAGCATTCATTTGGTTGCATTTATGTCACAAATGTCTCTACTGATGATCAACATATCATCCATATATAAACATACAATGACTTGGTGATTTGGTGTGTCCTTAATATATACACATTTATCACATTCATTTATCTTGAATCCGTTTGCCAACATGGTTTGGTCAAACTTTGCATGCCATTGCTTAGGTGCTTGTTTTAGTCCATAAAGTGACTTAACAAGTTTACACACCTTAAGCCGAGCGACGACGACGACGACGACGACGGCGCGAGCATTCTATATGTTCATAAGATACATATGTTTTACCAAATATAAAATGTGAACGCTCTTGCATAATACATTGATATGTAGCTTTATCCAGTGAAAGGATATATATTTAGCCCATTACTGAAAAATGAATTTTATGTATTGGGTTTCAATTAATTCAGAATCTGAGATCATATGTGTATATAGTATGGAAATTAAAGGATAATTGTTTCCTAGTATTATGTGTTGCCGTGTCTTAAATCTTGTAGATGCTAATATCCCATTTGCACAATTAGTACCATGTTGAATGTAAATACGACTTCAAGGATAACCTGGACAAATGTTCAATCACATTGTCTATTATTTCAATTTGATTTTGAGGTCAAGTTTCCTGTTTAATGTAAATACTGGTTATTTAGTTAAATATTCTAAAGTAATATGAAAGTATTGGCGTATTTTCTTAGAACTCACTCGTGGTCTGAAAACTTACAGATGCCATTGTTTGTTACTTGTCCAGCTTGAAGTGCATCACTTCTTGCCTGCTAATTTCTATTCTTTCTTTTTTTTTTCTTACAATTGATTATATGATATTGTTATCTTTCCAGACAACAGTTAAAAATGGGTCTGAAATTTTGGAGTTTTCACATTTTCATCATGTATAGTTGACTACTTGAAGGAAGCATCTCTTGTCATTAGTTACGCAGGTAAATTACAGTTCGATTAATTTAACTTGTGACAATTTAGTTTCGGGTATCATTCATAAGATTATATCTTGCACGATGGCAGAAACACATGTATCTCTGTATTCTAGATGCCCTTTCTAGTTTGATATGTAAAAAGAAAGAAAACCTCATAAATATTCAATCACAATAAGAAAACCTGTATCTTATACTTTTGTTTTGAGCCGAGGTTCTAGGAAGCAGTGTCTGTACCTTACAAAGATAGGTAAGTTTTGCGTATATACATCCAACCCTCCCTAGACACCATTTGTGGAATTACTTCAAAAGTCTATAATTTAATTAGATGTTGAAATAATCTCTAATTCTATAAAAAAATTATTATAATACTTGAATAAAACGTACAAAGAGAATAAGCAAAAAGGCTAAACAGTCATAAAAACTTACATAACTAACCTCTGCTATATACTTACTATAGCAAAAAATAACTTTTATTATCTATTTGACTGGAAAAAAAAAAGCTAAGTACAACAAATTGATGATATTTGTTGAGCCCTGATTTTCAATTTGGATCAGATTAGCTTTAATTCACACTCAAATTAGGATAAACTTCTTTAAAAACTACATTAGTCGCTTCATTTGAAACTTCTCCTTCATCATCATATGTCAAAATCTTTAATCCTTGTCTTCTTGTTACCCGTGATAGTGCAACATATAGTTGGCCATGTGTGAAAACTGCTTTCTTCAAATATAACACAACATGAGATAAAGATTGTCCTTGACTTTTATTGATAGTCATGGCAAATGATACCACTATTGGAAACTGTCTTCTCTGAAACTTAAAGGGTATTCTCAAATCCGACGGAGTAAGTGACATTCTTGGTATAAAAACCTTTTGTCCAATCATATTTTCTGATAAGACTTTCGCCTCGATAACCCAATTTCCAATTCTAGTGATGATTAATCTTGTTCCATTACAAAGACCTGAAGATTGATCTATATTTCTCAATAACATAACGGGTACACCAACGTTAAAAGTGATGGCATGATTTGGAATTCCAGAGCATTTTATAGTATTTAGGAATTCAGGAGTATGTAATTGTTCCAAACCTGTACATGTGTCTTCTGAAATACATATTGTATCAGAACTGAAGAAGGTTGTACCTTCACTTTGATTGAGCGATACCATATGCTCATTGATTGATTCTACCATGTCAAGAGTGGGAGATAGAATTCCTCTTTTCTGTAGGTATGTTACATTACTGCAATGTGAAAAAAAATCAGGATATGTACTGTTCACAATGGAAGTAATTGGATCTTCACAATCACTGATAAGAAGATCATCAGAAATAGAAACTTTTCTAATTCCATCAACTAAATTACCAATTATACCATCTCCTACTGCTAAAATCCAATCTACAATTTTTTTTCGATCATTCAAATCTTATTCTACATGATTACCTTCTAACCTCATATTATTTATTAGCTTTAGCAAATGACAGTTAGCCCACAAATATGAAGAATTAAGTGTAGCATTTACAATATCCTGTCTGTTGCCTTTTGTAATGACTGGTAGAATTTGTCTAAAGTCCCCACCAAGTACAATTGTTTTACCTCCAAATGGCCTATCTAAATTAGATATATCTTCAAATCTAAGAATATCTCTTAAAGTTTTGTCAAGAGCTTCAAAACAATATCTATGCATCATTGGTGCCTCATCCCAAATAATTAACTTCATCTTCACTATCAAACTTGCAAGAGGGCTTCCCTGTTTAATATTACATGTTGAATCTTCATTTGCATTGAGTGGGATAGCAAATCTTGAATGTGCTGTTCGACCCCTGGGTAATAAAAGTGATGCAATTCCGCTAGACGCAACTGTTAAAATAATATCTCCTTTAGATCTTATTGCTGAAGACAAGGTCATCCAACTAAAGTCTTTCCAGTTCCTCCATGTCCATATAAAAAAAAAAACCTCCTTTGTTGCGCTTCACTGTTGTTATGATTTTGTCATAAACTGACCTTTGCTCCTCTGTTAATTTATTCAAAAGTTCCTTATGTTCTTTGGATAGAGAGCATTTATTGTAACACAATTCCTCAAGGATTAGTCTATTGGTAACATCAAGTTGTTCTGCAATATAAGTTGTCTTAGGCATTGTCGGAAAATTCTGAAAACTTCGTCCACTATCTTTCAATAAATCATCCAACTTTTGCAGGCAATGATTTTTCATTTCATCATTTGTTAGCTCAAACCCAATAAAAAAGGTATTCAGTAATAATTTTATAAAAAATATCGAGAAATCTATCAATAATTAAGGTACTTCTATTATAAAAACACTTTAAAAACATTTAGATAATAAACTGATGATTTTTCTGTAGGTTTACTAAAATAATTATTACTTATGATAGAATGATTTTTAAAATTATATTTATAAAATGATTACACTGGAACTTTATTTTTAGTCAACTATAAGTTGCAAAATTCAAATTTAAAGAATATCTTAAGCCTTTAAATTTCTAGATATAATTTAAAGATTATACATGTAGAAAAAGTATAATTACATTATTAACACTTGTAAATTATAAAAATTATATTAAATTCTAGCTTTCTGTACCTGGATTGTCCATCACTCGTTGTACTTCATGTAGGATTGTCACGACCCGAGCCTAGGCCCTGGCCGAAGGCCCGGAACACCCATTCTCTATCTGGTTATCATGCACAACATTTATAATCATAATAAAATGCGGAATTTAAACTGAGTACGGAAAACATGGTCAAGTCCTGCAATATTTCTGAATAATACTATCTGACATCAGTCTGCGAAAATCTCTACTAAGAACACAAACATCTGTCTGAAAAGAAACTGGGACAAGGCCCCCAGTGAACCAAAAATATAATAAATAAGCTAATGTCTGACATAATTAGGCCTTCCGAATAATAGAAGGCTCACCACTATGAGATCAAGTCTGCAAATTCGAGAATATCTACTAAGTAGCTGGACCCCTAGACTGTGCCTCAGAACCTGGAAGGAGGGGGGGTCAGCACAAAAGTACTGGCACGCGAAGAAATCCAAAAATAGTATAATGGAACATACATACATATATATATGTGAAAGCAATTTTTTTCATCAAGACATCCTGTATAAAACTATTTCTGAAAATTACATGGGCACTTTCTGAAAACATGCAACCTGTCTGTTCAATTCAAATCATGATCTGTGTTTTACTTCTAAGTTAGGTGGTGTTCCCCTACAAGTCTGAATATTTCACGGGCTGTATGGAATCCGCCATTGACTCGGCGGGGAAGCCCCCAACCCAAGTGTGCCGCAAGGGTTGGAGTCTCTGAGTCTGATACGCCACAGGACATTTAAGTCAGCGCATAATAATATACCCGGGTCGGCAAACCACAGTTTTAGGCAATGAGTCGCTGGAACTAAAGCCCTCTTCGGGAGACCACCTAACATCTCTGTATGCCCATTTTTAACCTTTTCTGTACATGCAACATTCTGAATGTCTAAAATCATGAAAGTCTAAAATATCTGTTAGTCTGAGTCTGATAAAAATCTGATTTCTGTACTAGTCTGTATCTGTTATGGCATTTGTCTGAGTTGGTATCGTCATACCAAGACTTGCAAGTCCTATTTCTGAGCCATACTGCATTTAGCACGATTTTTCATAGAAATAACGTTTCAGACCACCGAAACATGTAGTTTACATTAAAGATGTCATGTTCCGAAACTCAAATAAAATCCATGCAAAACTTTCATCAAACATATGGTGGTCATGTGCATTTTGGCAAAACCATGCATTCTTTCATTACATGCATATTCAACATTCACAACCCTCTCTTTCGTGTTCAAAATCGTATTCCAAAACAATTTATATTACGTGAAGCATGGAAAACTTTACATTAAGAGAGGGGTTTCGTGAAAATCATGCTCTAAATTCATATTTCAGGACAAACACATATATACGTATACATATAATTTTCAATTACTTTGGGGGAAAGCCAAAAGGCCAAAACAGTATCATTAAAGCTTCTAAAACATGAGTATGTACATGAATTTCAAAAATCCAATTCTTAAAACATGATTTCTATGCCCATGAGATTTTAGGAAAACCCCGCGTACCTTGTTCTCCAAGGATAATAGATGTTTCCTTGAAGCTTGCGGATTGGTGACTCCGAATATGTAATTATCTTTGAAAACTTACGGTCAAATCTTGAACTATTTGGGTTTTTATTTTGAAACCCTAAGGAGAATTCTTGAGCAACTGTGAGGAAAGCATGTGTATTATGGTGTTTGAGGGATTAAATCCCGTGTTGGTGGTATATATAGGGGTGGAGGATGACCAAAATATCCCTAAGGAACAATTAAGGTCAAATCTGTCCCTCAGTTGACAGTTTGATAGGCTGGAGTAAATCGATTATAACTTTTTACTCATATATTCAAATTAGATTAAACCAACTGAATTTAAAAGAGGACTCAAAAATATTTCGTTTGATATATTATAGCTCACACAGTTCATTATATACAGGGAGTTATGATCGTTTGAAGTTGACCCTGAAATGCTGAAAAAACTGGGCAACAGGCTATGCGTTTTGCTACTGTTTTGAAATCCAAACGCAGTCTTATGCATTCTGAAAAATTCCAAAACTTATCCGAGATGTACTATGAGATTTCCCGATTGTAACGCAACTTGAAAATCTAAAAATGAAGGTCTGGAAGGTCGAGAAGTTGTATCCCGAATGTTGCCAGCTAAGAATGAGTCTAAGTCGTTTCAACACTTAAAAAAATTTTAAAGCTTAAGTCTAAAGCTCAGAAATTACAGTCTAATACATGCATGACTTTTACGGGGCGTTACATTATCTCCCCCTTGGGATCATTCGTCCTCGAATGATGGATAGGAACTTGTTGAAGCCTTAAAGATATAGAATACCGCGGACATGACATGTCCTTTAATAAAGAATGCACTGATCTGAAACATGACTATAAGACTGGAACTACAGATGTTCTGAATTCTTATACCGGACATGCATATCGGATGCACGGGTCTGTGTCTGAGTTGTCCTCATTAACGCAGGACTGAATACACTGATAAGTTGAACTTTTTCTATTGAACATGCATTTCTAATGCAGGCATATCTGACTGAACTGACACAAGAACGTATGACTGAATACACAATAACAATTGATGCGAAGCTTGTAATAAGAATCTATGCATGCAACCGAATGGGGTATCTCCCCCTTGGGATCCTATATCCCTCTATGAGTGTTCAATTCACTAAGATACTCGGAAAACGGAGGCAATGCACACGACACCTACGATTTGATTCATAACTGAACCTCTGGAATTTGAATCTAATCCATGACGCATGAACTGAGTTATACTCGCAATTACTAGTATACTCTATCTTGGAATAGTATCATGTCTGAGATTTCGGGTAGCATGAATAAATGAAAAAAAAAACGAGTAAACAAGTCATGCGAATCTGACTGCTAAACTGACTTACTGGCTATACAGACTGAATTATGCTGGACCCTCATACTTAACTGGAGTATCTCTTCAACGCTCTCTCTAAAGAAGTTCTAGCCACAAATCTTGGGTATGGATTACACAAGACATCCCACTGAGGAAATCACAACATTGACACTACTCTGCAGTCTGGAATATAGACATATAACTCCTAAATTAGGATAGAATTACCAGACCTTTGGCAATACAACTTCTTATTTTCAAGCTTAGTACACTTCTCGAATATCCCTTAACTATACTATTCCCTATAAATATCATATTCATTTAATTCAGCTTAAAACTCTCATATAAGCATTGACAAATTTTTCTACTAATGTCTAAAATAGCTTAATCCTTACCCCGCGATCAAGCCTAACTCTAAGTCACAAAAATACAACATGCTACACCATGCTATTATTCTAAACCATATGATGCCACCTTCTATACCTCCTTTAAAGATCACATTCTAAGCATAACATGCCTTACCACTTTAATTACTACTCTGAACTCTTAATATGAAGTCGCTAATGCATATTGCAACCTTCCACTACAATCCCAAAACATCATTCAAGCCTAATTTATAACCGCATGTTAACTTCAAGGCAAACACCCATAAATACATACTTCACATAGTTTCTAAACTATTATCAATATAACTCCCACGCGCTATCCTAAAAGCATACACACACAAACTTTTCCACTAAACATCACATGTATCAAAGATTGGCCCCAAATCTCACTTCATAATTATGGCCTTATCTAAACAAACGTACTATGATCTTCCATCAACAAGAACATTTACATCATCACTACTAGATTCTGAGAGCCTTACTTGGCCATTCGTTCTGTCATCTCCCCCTTAGCTTCAAGTCATCATCTAGAGTTTGGGAGATCCTTTACACTTACTACACTCTAGGGTCTTCAAAAAAATAACAATACATGCATATCATAGAACTTAGCCCGAATGACTACCTTTCGGGATACACTCTATCTTTCTCTAGCCACCAATAGTCATAGTATAATGCTTGCACACTTATTCTATCGGTTCAACTTTCAAAAGTCAAGCTTAGATGCTAACACTTAACATGGATATCACCAAGCCTTTGATGAACCGTATCTCTTTCAATAGAGAATACCACTATTGCGACTCCAATTTTATATCCCTCTACTATGAGAATCAAGATCACCGCAAAAGGCCCAACACTATCAATCAAAACACCTTAACATGGCTATTTAGATCACCATGTACCATCTAACTAGTCTTTCTCCACTTAACAATTCAATGGTACCACTAGCCACGCACAACAAGTAATAGCCTTAGAAAAATACCGCAACCTCATGTCACCTTAGGCATACTTCTACATCATACATGCAATATCATACACCACTACGAATCAAATAAACTTACTCTATTGCATGCACCGTTTAAGTCTATTAGATCACTTCTATAAAACTAGAATTCATTAACCAAGAAATCTTTACATCCACCTTCATGGACATCAACTGTTCAAACTTAATATCTAGTGCTATGCATGATTTACAACCCAACCTTACACGAAATTTTCACTTGGAAACTATAAAATAAACATCACGAAACACTAGTGCACTAGAACTTCATAACCACAATAATCGATCATGACCTAACGGTTTTCCTTATCATAATCCATTAGCATGTACTATTTCAACACATCAATCCTACTAATTTAATCCCACAAAACATGCATCATCAAACTCGTGCCACTATTTACCACCACACCATTTAAATTCAAGCCTATAGTTTAGTATCAATCATTCACCACCAATGAAGAATGCAACATAATATAAATATACTAATCCATCAAATTGGGATATTCTACCCAAATATCTCAAAAATCTACTACATACCTTCTCACAAGTAGCACTAGTTTACAACTACCAATGAAAAGAGGGTCAAGGGGGTTAACGCCTCATAATAGACATGGTCAACCTTATCCTTATATTATTACCCCATACAATCTTTTCTACTTATACGGATTTCTCACCACATACATTTTGACTACCTTCAATTTCCACTACAACCATGAGTCTATAATTATAACTTAATGGCTAATACAACCATTTTCACACATCAAGCAACCGACAAATCACCTTGACTAACAACTCCTTCTCTACCTTCTACTTATCACACACAAAGACGTATCAATTCATTACCAACTCAATCTCATGCAAATAAATTCAGCTATACATATATTAAACCAACACAAAATCAACAAGTTGGACGACAAGTTGCTAGTGAATCGAAATAGGCCTCACACGGCTTCACTAGACTTTGATTTTTTTTTTTTTGGTATTTTGAACAAGAAAAATGACAAGACAACTATGCTAGTGAATCGAAAGAGCCCCACACGGCTTCACTAGACTTAAATTTATTTATTTTTTTTTCAAAAAGACCATGATAACAAGATTACATATTACAAGAGATAGAAAATTGACACATAATATTTAATGGTCTAAGAATATACATCTTATTCTGTATAAATAAAAATCTGAGTAAAACACTTTCCCCGTGGACTACCATACCATCCACACGTGCTACTAGGTACCACATTAGTTTATCACTATAAAAGGGTAAATCACCCTCACTCTCACTTCTAACTTTGTGACTTTACATCACCAACTTCTTGGTCTAATTTCATTACCAATAAGTCATGAAAACAAAACTTTGACTCATACTACTATTTGGGTGGAAATACAGTTCCAACATTCTACTACACATCATCCCCCTTAAGCAAGACATTTGTAACATAAATTTGAAGGGGACTAAACGCAATTAATACCTCAAGCTGAAAAGCACGATTCCATCAGGATCAATGTTTACATCGGAATCAATACACATTGAAGCGCTAACGGATTCTTAGTCCTTGCACAAATTTTATCTCTTATATGGTTTAAATCAGAAGCACCATACCCTTTAGATTCTAAACTTCTGTACTTGAATCACCTTAATAAAGACACATATCTGAGGACATTAGAGTAAGGAAAGAATGTGGGATGACTTTTTACCTTCATATGGGCGACACCATAGCACGAATTCGAGTATGAAAGAGGAACATTCTGACTCTATTGCACGGACTAGAACATGAAGAAAAAGGGACATTCCTAAACGCCTAGTAGCCTCCTGTTTATAAGTGTGGCGCGCTACACACCCATAAACATAACTTTACTCGACGTGATTTCGCAGACACCCTGGGACCATGAACCGTGCTCTGATACTAAGTTTGTCACGACCCGAGCCTAGGCCCTGGCCGTGACGAGCATCCCGAACCATGAAGGCCCGGAACACCCATTCTCTATCTGGTTATCATGCACAATATTTATAATCATAATAAAATGCGGAATTTAAACTGAGGATGAAAAACATGGTCAAGTCCTGCAATATTTCTGAATAATACTATCTGACATCAGTTTGCGAAAATCTCCACTAAGAACACAAACATCTGTCTGAAAAAAAACTGGGACAAGGCCCCCAGTGAACCAAAAATATAATAAATAAGATAATGTCTGACATAATTAGGCCTTTTGAATAATAGAAGGCTCACCACTATGAGATCAAGTCTGCAAATCCGAGAATATCTACTGAGTAGCTGGACCCCTAGACTGTGCCTCAGAACCTGGAAGGAGGGGGGGTCAGCACAAAAGTACTGGCATGCGAAGCAATCCAAAAATAGTATAATGGAACATACATACATATATATATATGTGAAAGCAATTTTTTTCATCAAGACATCCTGTATAAAACTATTTCTGAAAATTACATGGGCACTTTCTGAAAACATGCAACCTGTCTGTTCAATTCAAATCATGATCTGTGTTTTACTTCTGAGTTAGGTGGTGTTCCCCTACAAGTTTGAATATTCCACGGGCTGTATGGAATTCGCCATTGACTCGGCGGGGAAGCCCCCAACCCAAGTGTACCGCAAGGGTTGGAGTCTCTGAGTCTGATACGCCACAGGACATTTAAGTCAGCACATAATAATATACCCGGGTCAGCAAACCACGGTTTTAGGCAATGAGTCGCTAGAACTCAAGCCCTCTTTGGGGGACCACCTAACATCTCTGTATGCCCATTTTTAACCTTTTCTGTACATGCAACATTCTGAATGTCTAAAATCATGAAAGTCTGAAATATCTGTTAGTCTGAGTCTGATAAAAATCTGATTTCTGTGCTAGTCTGTATCTGTTATGGCATTTATCTGAGTTGGTATCGTCATACCAAGACTTGCAAGTCCTATTTCTGAGCCATAGTGCATTTAGCATGATTTTTAATAGAAATAACGTTTCAGACCACCGAAACATGTAGTTTACATTAAAGATGTCATGTTCCGAAACTCAAATCAAATCCATGCAAAACTTTCATCAAACATATGGTGGTCATGTGCATTTTGGCAAAACCATGCATTCTTTCATTACATGCATATTCAACATTCACAACCCTCTCTTTCGTGTTCAACATCGTATTCCAAAACAATTTATATTATGTGAAACATGGAAAACCTTACATTAAGAGAGGGGTTTCGTGAAAATCATGCTCTAAATTCATATTTCAGGACAAACACATATATACGTATACATATAATTTTCAATTACTTTGGGGGAAAGCCAAAAGGCCAAAACAGTATCATTAAAGCTTCTAAAACATGAGTATGTACATGAATTTAAAAAATCCAATTCTTAAAACATGATTTCTATGCCCATGAGATTTTAGGAAAACCCCGCGTACCTTGTTCTCCAAGGATAATAGATGTTTCCTTGAAGCTTGCGGATTGGTGACTCCGAATATGTAATTATCTTTGAAAACTTACGGTCAAATCTTGAACTATTTGGGTTTTTATTTTGAAACCCTAAGGAGAATTCTTGAGCAACTGTGAGGAAAGCATGTGTATTATGGTGTTTGAGGGATTAAATCCCGTGTTGGTGGTATATATAGGGGTGGAGGATGACCAAAATATCCCTAAGGAACAATTAAGGTCAAATCTGTCCCTCAGTTGACAGTTTGATAGGCTGGAGTAAATCGATTATAACTTTTTACTCATATATTCAAATTAGATTAAACCAACTGAATATAAAAGAGGACTCAAAAATATTTCGTTTGATATATTATAGCTCACACAGTTCATTATATACAGGGAGTTATGATCGTTTGAAGTTGACCCTGAAATGCTGAAAAAACTGGGCAACAGGCTATGCGTTTTGCTACTGTTTTGAAATCCAAACGCAGCCTTATGCATTCCGAAAAATTCCAAAACTTATCCGTGATGTACTATGAGATTGCCCGATCATAACGCAACTTGAAAATCTAAAAATGAAGGTCGGGAAGGTCGAGAAGTTGTATCCCGAAGGTTGCCAGCTAAGAATGAGTCTAAGTCATTTCAACACTTAGAAAAATTTTAAAGCTTAAGTCTAAAGCTCAGAAATTACAGTCTAATACATGCATGACTTTTACGGGGCGTTACAAGTATATCTTCGGATAGTAACATCCATGTTGCCTCCCAAACAAATTTTGGCCGAGACATTGAATTGGATAACAAAAGCATAAAAAATAACTGTATTAGATACGATGGCATTCCCCAGTTACTTGCTTCCTTTATGGCATCCACATATTCTTTTTCGTCATCTAATAAACCCAATGCGTAACACGCATCTCTAAATGTTAGATGAACTGTATTGTTCACTGTGCGCAGATCTTCATAACACTTAGGACCTTTAATGATATTCTACAACATTCTGAGATAGTATAACTCTCCACTACCTGGTGGTACAAAAAATATTCTACCAATAGAAAAAGCAGAATTATTTCGTTCTTTCCACTCTTTTGATTTTTTATTCCATACAAATTTCAGTGGAAATTCTGCGTAAGTCAATTGTCTTGCTTCTTCATTTGATTTGTTTGCCTCAAACAAACTTAAAAATTGTGATTCTCTTACACTTGATTTATTGACAACAAAATCAATTGGATCACTATCAGAGAAAATAACTGGTTCTCTATGGTGAATAGGAAATCCATAAATTCTCCCGGTAGCTTCACAGGAAGAAATATAATGACAGTCATAATACATGTCAATTTCATCAATATGTACTGAATCTTAATCATGCACACTTTGTGTAAAAGCTGCGGTTACACAATCATTTCACTTGTTTATGTACTTAAATATGTACTTTATTGATTTTGCTTGATTGCACCATTCAACATTAATATGTGCTCCATACTTTAATGACAAATATCTATTATGTGGTACCACATACCTGTTATCCAAATGAATACCTTATCTTTTAATAGTTCTTCCATCCCCCCTTCTTTTATAAATTGGATATCCATCTTCATCGATTGTTGTGTTTTCTACGTACTTCTTTGGAAAGTTTTTTGAACATCGGAAATTTTGCATGCATGGAGATGTTTTTCTTGAAAGACCATATGGTCCACACAGTCAATTCGTCTAGTATTTCTGCTGAAATAATTTAATCTATGTCTCTCACAGTTGGACATTTATTATAAAGAAACAACAATATGTGTGCATGAGGTAACCCTCGCTTTTGGAATTCAATAGTATAAATCACTGCATCAAATGGAATACATTATATGTAATGATTTCTGACACAAATTTAAAATCTAATAGGGGACTTGTTAGAAATTAAGACCAAAGCAGACTTATCATCATAAATTTGAATAGTAAAAAGGTTATTTTTAAGTTTTAATAATAATTTATTATAAAAAGTGAAATCTGTACCTGATTTAACTCTTCCAAATATTTGTTTCTCTTTCAAATCCTTTATCAAGCGATCTAATTTGATTTTGAATACCCTTGACAAAATATCAGGCCTGTCTTCCGGTTGTAAGTCTCTACTCTTTAAGAATCTGATAATTTCAGGCCACCTTGGATTGCAAGTAAATGTGATAAACAAATCTGGATATCCAACCCATTTGCAGATTGCCATAGCATCTTGATAATTTTGAATCATATATCGTGCACCCCCGGTGAAGCTGGATGATAGAATTACCCTTTTACCACGAGAAGATGGATCAATCTCTCCCTGTAAAACTGCATCTTCTAATCCTTTGTACATTGCAACACACAATTATTTTTGATGAGTTATAATATATTTCAACCTGGATGATTCAATCATTGTAAAGGCATGTACCAAGAATTGTTGAAATAACCTTTTTGAGTTCATAATTGTTGGTACTTCACCATTCCTCTCTTGAGTTTTGTAAGAAAAAAATCACGCATGCTAATGAATTTTCTTCCTCGACTTGATTCATCCTTTTCATTTAAAACAATGTCCTCTCTATAACCATCTTCACCATATAGAAAAAGTAATGGATATTGGAGTGCTAAATAGGAAGAATTTAACTCATTTATTCGTTGGAGCCATAATCAAAACATTTTCGGCCGAAATAAAACTAACAAATCACTCACCATATGTATCAACCAGTCAAATAAAGATAGCTCCAAATAAGAGCACTTCAGTATATCCTACACAAAAGCAAACGAAATCGTCACTTAAATGTACACTGTTATACAACATGACATACCATTCTGTCTATCTAACATTTCTATAAAAATCTCAACAAGTTTTAAATCTGAAAAACCCTTTCATTGTGCACATTATTCAACTTCAAATTAGTGTAAAAAGGTGGCATATATTTGGAGAGGTATTAAAATAGTATTTCTCTATCATTATACCAATTACAAAAACTGACCCTGTTTAAATATATTAAAATTTCAGCACTTCAGTAACACCTAATTTTAAGAGCATATGTTTAAGATATGAAGAACATTATTTAATTGTATATGAATAATATTGAATAAAACAGAGGAAATTTATGTGAAGTTTATTTAAAATTTCAGTTTTCAAAAAAAAAAAAAAAACAGTTACACTTACATCAGAAAAACTGTAGTTTTATATTAAACTTTAAAAATTGTCCTTTCAACATTTTCATTTCTAAGTGGGATAGTTGCAATAGTATACATCTATTGATAATCTTTGTCTTTAACAATTTACCATCTCCAAATTAATACAGAAAATATACTGCCTCTTGATTAACCCAAGTGTCATCCGTCAATTGACATATTGTTATAATATTTATTAAGTGAATGTTATTTATTTCAAACTTTATCTGTAACTTTTAATTTCATATTCAGTTTCCATATAATTTGATATGGAAAAAGGAAAAAAACTTGCGAGAATGAATAGAAAAAGCATATGGATTCAAAAACAACTTAAAACATCCTCCAATAACAATGGTAAGATTTTTTATCAATACTCATTCACAAATCTTATTCATTAAATTTAAAGCATTATAAATATAATTACATGATAGGCATGTATTATTCTATACAATAGTTGTTATTCGTTACTTAATCTGTTTAAATGCTTATAACTATGATATGATATTTATTATTTATGTTTTTGCAGATCTTCTTAAATCTGCCCCTATCAAAGAGAATGATTTAAGAAAATAGAAAGGAAAAAAAACAATGGGAAATTTCATAAATTGTCAAAGTTCCTATGCTTCACATATTGCAGACATAGAGAGCAATGATCATTCTTCAACATCTCATGCTAAGTCAAAAAATCAAAATCTAACACAGGATATTGATATGCAGTATATGGCATCATCTTCAATTGCGCACAGAACTCATCTTTTACCAGATTTAAATGAATTACCATTGTTACAAGGTTAGTGTTTAAATTAACCATATATATATATATATATATATATATATATATATATATATATGATTCACTTAAAAATATTGACATGCATTGCTTTTATGTATGAGTAGAAGTTGACTTTGACAATATTGATGATGATGTACCAGGTAAATATCTTTTAGTTAATAAATGATTTAAGACATAAAATATTTAATTTCAATTTATTTATTTTAGTTTAAATAAGGTAAAGGTGAATTTGTTGAATTCTCTACTTATGATACTTTATTACAAGTGCAGAAAATAATGATATGGATGAAAATGTAGATGTTTATAAAGGTATGTTTATAATAACACAAATTAGAACAATTTAATAAGCATACTTTCTATATGTATTAAGTGTCATTAATATGATTCTTATATTCATTTTATAGGGGTTAATGTAGAAAATGCATTGATTGACAATGAAGGTATGAAATCTGTTATGATCTTATATATATAATAGATAGTCATGAAAATTTGACAGTTCAAAATAATCTTATATTTTACTGTTTGATTTATAGATTACTGGGATATAGGAGATTCAATTTTTGAATTTGTACGTTGTGGTGGCTACTTCTGGTATGAGGAAAGGATCAACAAGAAGTTAAAAAGTAAAAGGCCAGAGTTCTCTTTGTGTTGTCTTCATGGAAAAATAAACTTACCAAAGACGAAAGAGCCTCCTCTAATTTTAAGACAATTATTATTCGGATCAGGTGACAATCAATCTTTGTAACACACTTAATTAATAATTATCATCAAGTATACATGTTCATTCACCAATTTTTATTTATTCAGGTACAAAGAGAAACCAGTTCAAAGATAATATTAGAAGTTATAACTTCGCGCTACAATTTGAGCTTTATATGATAATAAATTCCTAATACTGGAAAAAAGTTCTATTCTCTCTTCGACAGGTGGAATTTTAAGTTGCATCACCAACATTGGTAAAGTTCCATGTACTATATATAAATAGTACCACTATGTACAACTATAAATACAGTTTTAAATGATATGAAATATGTTAAGGTTGTTGAAAGTTCTAAAAATGTTGAAATCCTAACTAATCCATTATCTAAACTTCCAATGGAAAGAAAAAAACGGCCCATTCAAAATGATTATTCATGAGAAATTTTGATGCTACAAATAATCAGGTCTTACATTGTAAGATCTCAGTTCATTATTATGAAGGGTATGCTTCTATTTATGTTGATTTGGCTTTAGAATTCCTCAATTCTACCGTGTTTACAAGATGCTAGGTGTGCTTCAGATTATCTTTTGTAACTCGAGAAAATTTTCTTTCTATACTACAATAAGCTAATTGGAAACATGTATATTTGCATTTTCTGATGCACGTTGGCCTTTGATTTCCCTGTACTGTTGAGTCATCCATGTATATGTGTTTGTAATAATTGAAAATCATCATGCTCTTATACTGTTGAATCAAACATGATAGTTATTTGTATTTGGTTGGTCATATAATATTAGAAGAGTTTTCATATAGTATTCTGCAATTCTGATAATTTTCTTTTGTTGTTCTACATATGAATGGGTGAGGTGATGTTTCTTTTCTGGGAAATTGGCTGAAGGATGCTGTGAAGAGGTTTGATATATGTGGTTTACTTTGGTCCCATATTAGTAAGTGGGGTTGCGCTGTGGTGAAGCAAAAGCTGAACCTCTTCCTGTCACAATTCCTCATACGAAGGTAATCAAATGAGGTTGGACACATGTGATTGTCCTGTTTCAAAAATAGGTTTATCAATATCTGTTTTATCGCAGGCCATGATTTCTGGTATATGTCCAACATAAATCGCCTCATCTGCTAAATCTTATAATTTTCATAATAGTGAAATAACAATAGTACATGTATATTACAATTAAGCAGCAAGTTCAGAACCTATAATTGGTTAAAGTGGAACTTCTTGTGCACCGGTTAGTTCTTACTATTGAAATTGATTATTTCAAAAGTGTTGATATTTTCCTTTGTTGTTGTAATTGATTATTTTATAGGTATTCATATTATCCTTATCTAAAATATGATATTAAAAGCCTGTTGCCTGCATAATTATTTTATATTCATATTGATAGTGTGACATGTACATTATGTTAGAAATGATTGAAACTTGTGTTTGAAGATCACAAAGCATAGATGGAACATTAAAAACACTTGATTATATGTAATATAAAAAGGTGTGAAATGTATCACCTTAACAGGATACAAATAATTTATGATGAATGTCACTAACCCTAACAAACTGCTAGATTAATATAAAGTATTATACTACAAAAACAATGTATGATATGTCATTTAGAGGTAGCGGATGACGATTTCTTTTTGTTTTCAGCGCCTTTGTGGATCTTGTTGCTTGAGAGTTGACCATGGAAGATCTATTCCACTTTACATACGTCTTCAAAGAAGTTAACATTTCACTGTCATTGGTGGATTCCTATTGAATTCAAAAGAAAACAATTTAAAATATAAAAATGGCATAAATAATATATTATCACTATCCTAAAAAAAATATTTAGTGACCACATATAAATAAAGATATTTAGATATCTGTATTATAAATTTATATAATATAAAGTCATACGATTTAATTACCTTGTAATCCTTCTCATCATATAATTCCTTAGAATTGGTAAAAGTCATGGTCCTATAAACATAGTTTAGAAAAGTATTAAGTATAAAAATATATGAAATGATTAGATGTGTTTGAAGAAAGGTTACTTACGTTAGAGGTATCAGATTCATTAGGAGAATATTTCTTGATCAAATCTTCATCATCTAGGATTTTAACAACACTGTACACCTCATGGTTTTGAATATTTTTGTCCTTGACAATCACCTTAAAAATGAACTTTCTCTGAAGAATATTATTCAGTTCCATTGGATAAGAAGGGCCATCATCATTGCCAGTATTCTAGGAATAATATAAGTGTTAGTAATTAATTTAATAGCTAACATAAATGATGAAATGTATGTATTATATAATACCTGAAGTAATTCCTCCTTCAAGTCATTTGCGGATTTGCCAATTAGAGACATGACATCAGTATCCCAAATCATCAGTGATATAGAGCCAGTATCGTCCATAACCGTTACTTGAATTCTATACCTAAATAGTTGTATGTTTCTATTTAAATGGAAAATGTTATAAAGTATTAGTGAAAAAGTCTGTATATTAACTTGCAGACCACAATGGAATCTTCATGATTACCTTTTTTGTTTGTTCAAACATAAGCGTTTTCCATTTTTTTTGCTTTTTTTTTCGACACTTAATGCATCCAGTATAAGACCACCCATTTGCTATGTTTAAAAATTCAGTAGTAGCAACAATGCAACAGTGAAAACCTTCCTGTTTAAAAATTGAAAAAAATATGTCATTATAGGATTATACGATGCAATAGATATATTTTAAAAAAATAAGGCCTGGTAGGACTATTAACATGTAACAGTTTTTGTTGTTGCATTTGTAAGAGAATTTGGGCAACAAAAATAGAAAGATAATTTGTCAAGAATTACAGAGTGAAGAATGATTAAAAAATTGAAAAGTTAAACATTGGATGAAAGAATAATGGTTAAAAAAATAGAATATATTGTGATAATAATATATAACAGCATGAAGAAGAAAAAACTTTAAAACAGTGTTATAAAAATAGTATACTCACTTCCCTAATCTTTAACAAATTAGAAATTGTCTTGACTTGTAAAGTGCCATTAGATAATTCATCAAGCACAGAGTTACTTTGCTGTGAAATAGTATGAGTTATTCTGTCAAAGTTTCTATCACGAACAAAAAGTAGTCTGCATACATAAAAGAAAGAAAATGTAAGAGATTATAGGAATATATTACTCTATCTTTTGAAAATATATATATAGATGTAGAAGACATAAAAGGAAAATTAATCGCTGTTTAAACTCTTCAGATTGATCATCAGTTGGATTAATCCACAACTTTGAAGCATTCCAAGTATTGCGCACGGTATAAGAATCTGTCACATAAAACAAGTAAGCAACACTGATTTTTTTTTATTAAATAAATTTCAATACAACTTTTACCTTGAAATTTATGTGCCTGTATGAGTTGTAGAACAACAACAATGGGTTGGTTATCAGAACTTAGAAGTTGAGGAATAATTTGTTCAACAAATTCTCCCCAAAATGTCGAGGATAGCCTGTTGTTTCTGCAGAATATAATGAAGATACAACTTATGTCAATATTATAATTAAAATATAAATTTATAACTAATGAACATAGAAGTTTTTTTTCTTACTCAACATCTTCAAGTTCAATATTCATGAACTTCCTGGAACTTCCTCCAACATTGTGAGTCTAGATTTGACCGAAACTAATGATTTCTCCAATAACATCTAGAATAATTTAATTTGTTAGTATTACATCCCCAACTAAAGTAATATTCATTGAATAGTTGATGTGTAATTTTTCTTACCAAATAACTCTGATTCGTTCACGAAAACCTTTTTTATCAAGTGCGAATAAGGTCGAAAATCAAAGAACTTCATTGGAAAAGATGAAGCAGTTGTTTTAGACACAACTGTTCGTAGTGTAAATTAAGCTTCAAATTATGAGTTGTGGCCCTTATCTTGGTAGCGTTATTACATTCAATAAAATTTTCCATAACATACAAACCATGTTCTTTGATATCATATTTGAATTGTTTAAGCACAAAACTACATATAGAAGCTTGTATCCGATCACCCTATTAAAAAAATTAGAATATTGAATAATCAATCAGATTAAGACAGAAATAGAAATATAAACAAATTAGAAAATATTGGATACATGTTCATCCTGCAGAATCATTTCAATTGCGTACAAAGCATCAGGATTAAATCAATCATTCACTTCCCACAGGCGAACAACCAAGACTTTTAACTTCTAGTGCATTTTTGTGATTGTTATATCATTGATGAGATCTGTCATTTTTGATAAGAGTATGTATGTATACGTAGATTGTGCTAAAGATTAACAGAATAGATGAAGTTTAAGAAGGAAACAATGTCTACATAATATGTAAAGGAATCTGTAGAATATAGTAGAGTATTGTAGGGAGTTTAAGAGTTGAAGAGAATATGTGTCGCATTTGAATTGTATTTATATACGGGAAAGAATCAGAAGGGAAGTTTACAATAAAGGATAAGAAGGATTGGTTGAGTATTACGTAGATTATAGATAGATGTGTACTAGATAAATATGATGGTGATAAAAGAGTATTTATTGAATTAAATTAACTCTATAATTGTACAAAAGATTTTACAATTATTTGTAAGTAGTTGTATACATTAACTAAAAGTTGTAGACTTCTGCCACCAAATCCACTTTTTTGGCATGGTTAATTAAGATGTTATAAAACTGAATTTTTAATTTTTAATTTTTAATTTTGATTTTATATTAGAAGGGAAGAATGTACTTATAATATGAATTTTTTAATTCAACTAATTAAGTCGTTTATATGTTCTAATTAGTTAAATGCATAATTTTTGGATAATTTTTTTAAAACATAAATATAATGATGAATTACTAACATGCGAATTTGTTTATAATTATATGCAGATGAATATTTTATATATAATGACATATGGTTCAATGAGGAGGTTGCATCAGAATCAGAATGTGTTTGTAGTGATGCCAATATACTTAATATAAAATGTGTTTGTAGTTATGCCAATATACTAAATGTATAAGCAGTTTATGTGATGTAATTTGACTTTATTTAAATTTTTAATTAGTGAATGTGAATTTCAAGTGAGAGATTTGTAATAAACTGCGTATGTTTACTTGTAAATTGTTATTGATAGTAGTGTAGTTATGATCATGAAAAAAAATAGTGCAGTTACATAATCTAAATTCAGCATCAATTTTGTTAAATAAAAAATTGTATAGGCGGCTTGTATTTTTAATTGTAGTATATTAATGTGTCAAGGGGTAACAATTATAAGCAACTAACATGCAAACTTTCGAACTAAAAATATAAAATTAGGAAATAACTGATAATTGGAATTTAAATTTTTTAAAACCGCTTAAAGATTGTAAAGTAACGGAAACATTGCAAACAACTAATGCAACAACCATTTCCTAACTAATTAACTATAAATTTAATGTGTCAATATTTAATGCTTCCACTTGGCTAAATGGAGAGGCAGACCCTCAGTCTAAGGCTTGATGGCTCAGAAGGCCATGTCAAGGTACACATTGGCCTTGACATGGGCCAAAGGCAAGCAATGTGATGGAACAAGGTATGCTGGAATGATGGAAAGGCTGCCTTAGGCACTTGAGGCAATAACAGGAGTATGGTACCTAAGAGGGCATACGTGTAGAAGTGATATGGCATGGCACTGGGTTAACATCGACACTGGCGAGGCGCAAGTGATGGAATGGCGCATGCATGGACATAGACACAGACACTGGCATGATCGAGGCAGATTCGCAACATAGGCATTGGCGTGGCCTAAGCCGTGACATGGCTAAGACAACTTCATGGTGCAAGCAATGGTATGGCGTTGGCACAGGCACAGACATGACATTGGCATGGCATGATGATGGCAAGACAAGACATGGATTGGAAGCATGACACGATGATCAACAATTGGGAAAAGCTGGAAGATTACTAAGTGTTTGGCACTGGCAAAATTGGCTAAGTGTTCAAGACTACTCATGAGGTAGTTACTAAGATTGAATTTTGGATGCTGTAAACATAGTATTTTCAGATTGTATTTTAATTACTAGATTAGGAAGTTGTGTGTCATGTGATAGCATATGGCCTTGTCCAATGGCAGGCTGCCAGGTGTCCTAATGTGAAACTGCTGTAACTTCCTAGTGCAGTATATGTGTGTGTTGCTGGAAATTTGTAAAGACATCCAGAAATCAGTGAGTGAGAGTTGTATGCCTTTGACAATTTCGTGTGACATATCCTTTGTAATTCTGAGAGAAATATAAAGGTTGGGGATGCGGTTCCTGTAAACAGTTGAGTGCTTTACGTTTCTGCATTTGTATCTAATTATTTAGACTACGCATTGTGTGTGTTGTGGCTGAAGTTGTGCAGTGTGTGCATAACTACCAAGCAACGGTGTTGTGAAAAAGTGAATGCCCCTATTTCAACACATTCACTCTTTCACGATTTGGACAACTCTTGGCCAAATGTGGTCCACCACAAGTCCAACAGCCCTTCGAATTGTCATCTTTTCCTTTGTTCTTGGAATTTCTAGCGTTTGTCGGGGCCTTTCCGTCGTCACCTTCGTTGTTACGTCCATCTTTATCCCCTTCCCATTTCTTCGCAGTCCTTTTCTTTGACTTTGAAGAACGAGGAATGTTAGAATCAGAACTAGTTGAGGGAAAATCCACCAATGAGTCAGCGGCAGAGATTGCACTTGGCAAGTCCTTGACATTCTGCCTCCTTAGTTCATTTTGGGCCCACGCTTGCATCCCTGAGATAAAGTTATGCAACTTGCCTTCATCAGACATATTTTTGATGTCTAACATCAAAGAAGTAAATTCCTTGATATAGTCACAAATCGTTCCCGTTTGCCTTACCCTTTTCAACTTGTCTCTAGCAATCCATGAGGCATTGCTAGGTAGGAATTGGTCTCTCATTTCCTTCTTCAATTTATCCCAAGTATAAATTTTGGGACGTCCAACACTTTCATCATCAGCATTCCGAGTACGCCACTACAATTTTGCATCACCAATCCAGTACATCGTGGTGATGTTTAATTTGTTCATCCCAGCAACTCGGGCCGTAGAGAAATATTGCTCCATGTCCCAAACGAAATTTTCCAATTCCTTGGCACTTCTAGCACCACTAAAAGGCTTGGGTTAAGGAATTTTTACTTTGGAACTGCTTTCATAGGTCTATCCAGATGCAGCCACCGCACGTCGTAGAACTATCAACTCCGCCTGTAAATCTGCCATCACCTTACCTTGATCTTGTACCAGTGACATCAAAGCGCGTGAACTCAGAAATTCTGCAGCACTTTCATCACACTGGTTACGTAATTGTACCAGTTCACCTATCAAGGTGTTGATTTGTGTTATCAAATCAACAATGCCTTCAATATATTCGAGTTCATCCGTAATACCAATGAAGTTTTGAATTTGTGCAACATCTTCGTTTAATTGAGCAACAATTACCATCTTCGTACTGAAATGCGGCTCTGATACCAGTTGAGACAGGGGCGTTCACTTTTTCGCAACACCACTGCTTGGAAGTCATGCACGCACTGCACAACTTCAACAACAACACACACAATACACAGTCTAAATAATTAGACACAAATGCAGAAACATAAAGCACTTAATTGTTTACAGGATCCACATCCCCAACCTTTATGTTTCACTCAGAATTACAAAGGATATGTCACATGAAATTGTCAAAGGCATAGAAATCTATGCCTTTACAATTTTCCAGCAACACATACATATACTGCACTAGGAAGTTACACATTAGGACACCTGGCAGCCTGCTATTGGACAAGGCCACATGCTATAACATGACACACATATTCCTAATCTAGTAATTAAAATACAATCTGAAAATACTATGTTTACAACACCCAAAATTCAAACTTAGTAACTACCTCATGTGACTAGAACATGAATAGTCTTGAACACTTAGTCAATTTAACCAATGCCAAACACTTAGTAATCTTCCATCTTTTCCCAATACTTGATCATCGTGTTATGCTTCCAATCCATGTCTTTTCTTGCCATCATCATTCCATGCCAATGTCATGTCTGCGCCTACTCCAATGCCATGCCATTTCTTGCACCATGAAGTTGTCTTAGCCATGTCACAGCTTAGGCCACACCGATTCCCATGCTGTGACTCAGCCTCGATCATGCCAATGTCCGTTTCTGTGTCCATGCCTGTGCCATGCCATCACCTGCACTTCGCCAGTGTCGATGTCAAGCCAGTGCCATGCTATATCACCGTTGTACGCATGCCTTCTCAGGTGCCATGCGCTTGTCGTTCCCTCAAGTGCCCCAGCCTTGCCATCACTCCAACATGCCTTGGTCCATCACATTGCATGTCTTTGGCACATGTCAAGGCTAATGTGTATCTTGACATGGCCTTGTGAACCATCAAGCCTTAGACCAAGGGTCTAACAAAGCTTGATGGCTATTCCATTAGGTGATTTTGAAGTCACTCTAGGGATAAATTTTCTTAGAAAGTTTCATTTTATTCCTTTTACTCACTTAGAGGGAGTGATGATCAGAGACGAAAACAATCTAAGTTTAATCAAGGCTTGTCATCCTTATGGAGAAGCAAAGCAAGGGAAAAACAAGGGCCCTATCATTTCTGCTATTTCAGTTGAGAAAGGACTAAAGAAAAGTGCTACTTTTCTTGCTACCATGATTGAAGTGAAACTAAATGTGGACGTGGAGGATCCAGTTGTGTTGCTGATTTACTGAGGCAATATTCTGATATGATGCCCCCTGAATTTCCTAAAGAACTGCCGCCAAGGAGGGATATCGATCACAAAATTGAATTGCTACCAGGTTCCGTTGCTCCTGCGCAGGCTCTTTATCGAATGGCTCCTAAAGAGTTGGCTGAATTACGAAAACAACTGAATGAGTTATTTGACGCTAGTTTGATTCAACCATCGAAGGCTCCTTATGGTGCTCCTGATTTATTCCAAAAGAAACAGAACGGTTCAATGAGGATTTGTGTGGACTATCGAGCATTAAATAAAGTGACTGTGAAGAACAAGTATCCTATCCTGTTGGTGCAAGATCTCATGGATAGGCTTACCAAGGCATTCTGGTTCACTAAATTTGATCTACGATCAGGGTATTGGCAGGTAGGGTAAATTTTCAACCTTTCCAGCAAGTCCAACCTATAAGCAACTTCTCCGACCTTCTTAATAACATCGAATGGGCCATCATACCTAGGGATTAGTCCCCTATGCCTTGTCTTGCTCACAATCTATTTCTATATTTGGTGAGTGAGCTTCAAGAGCAATTTTTCTCCAATGATGAACTCTACTACACATCGATGCTAATCCGTATACTTCTTCATGCGTTTCTGGGACTTCCTTAAGCTATCTTGAGATTCAACAAGCATCTCATGCTTGTCTTTTGCAAATCTATGAGCAGCAGGGTGTAACGCCCCAGAAAATGGTTCCCGAAGCGTCACACGGTGCTTAAGGCTACGAGTGGCCCCAACAAACCCTTTGAGCCATTTTCATTTAGTTCAACATAAATCAATGGAGTTTTCATAAATAACCCTCAAATGTCAATAGAGTAATCATCATCCAGGAATAAAAGAATTTCAGAAAGATAACAAAATACGACTTATTAGTCATCTCCCAACATCTATACTAGTCTGACAAGCCTCTAAGAAAATCAATAAAACCAGTGAGCCATTGAGACATGCCCCACCTGACTCAGAATCAGTTAATGTAAGCAATTCCGTGAAACCAACATCAGACATCACGTCCTCAGAACATGAGGATTCACCACAACAGAGGATGTAGAACAGCGTGCCCGAAGAATCACTGTCGAACCTGGAACTAAGCACCTGAACTTACATTCGGAGAAAATGCAGTCCACATCTGAAGATGTGGGTCAGTACCATGAAAAGGAACCGAGTATATGGAGGTGTATGCAGTTGTATAAACATCATCATCATAAATATTTATAAGAAAGATGCAGGATGTATGAAAAACTCACATAGCTCGAAGAAAATCATAATAATCATGAGAGGATGAAATAAGTACAATAACACATGTAAGTGATCATATAATTTGTCAATCACTTTCAGTTCATCAAGAATATCAATTCTCATAATGTAAATATCATTTAAATCTTTCGAAAGAATAACTTTCACAATTCCATATTCAAATCACTTCACCATTCACCATAGACACAAGGAAACACATACACACTGAGAGATCCTATAACCGACATAAACCATGTGAGCTACATGGAGTCCAACGTACAACCCACATTGGGGAGAGTCGTCCTATCCTTGCCATCGGAGTAGGACTATCGATATCAAATCCACACAAACTAGTGATCACTATATAAATCAGCCTCAGGCTAACTCCTACAGGGGCACGTCGTTCTAGGAAAGTAAGATCGATTTATACCTCCCACTCGGTGCTAAAGATTTCTCCCGGACTTAGCTCAGATCATTTCAAAGACAATCCACAACAAAATAATTTCAGTAATATATAAATATACATCGGGAGCCATCATGCTTCCCATCTATCAAAATCAACCACGTTGTGAATTTCTTTCACACTCGTGTTCAAAACCACTCTATTAAGACCAAAGGTCAAATAATTCAAAATATTTCAAATATTTAACATCAACGTGCTTATAACACACACTTTCTAAAAAATAACTCAATTTCCAATGGAGATTCATGACCCAAATATCAAAATCATGATAAATATCGTTCAAGATTCATGCTTTATATCTCCACACATGTAAATCCATCTTTCAAAATCATAAACATCATGATTTCATAATAATCATCATAAGATATGGGTTCATACTTCAAATTCGTAAAAATCAAATAAATATCATGCCTTTGTAAAGAAAATTACTTTTGGGCACAAGAACTAAAGAGAGTTCTTGTTGAAAAACCCCACACACCTTGAATGATGAACTTTAGATAGATACTCATTTTTGAGATGTTAATCATTCCTTTTAATGATGGTTCTTGGAGTTCTTGAACTAGGAAGTTGGCATCTTGAATAAATTTCCAAAATTAATGGTGAACTTTGGAGGTTCTTGAAGTTGGATGTAGGATCTTAGGGCTTTCTTTTTGAGGGAATTTGATGAAATATAACATAAAATGCTTCTAATAGGCTTTAATATAGGCTTTGGACGGATTTTGGGTGAGGGAGAATGACCAAAACGCCCTAAAAATCAAATAATTCTTGAATCTGTCCTTTGGTGGACTGTTTTGATAGTTTGAAGTAGATCAACCATAACGTTTTACTTCGATATCCAAATTGGATGAAAATAATTTCATTAGAAAGAGAACTCTCATATCTTTCCATTGATATATAGTATCCCACCCCGATCATTGTGTATGAGGATTTATGATCATTTGAAGTTGACCCAAAAATTCGCTTTTGATAGGCTGAAGTAGATCGACCATAACGTTTTTCTCCGATAGGCAAATTGGATGAAACCAATTTCATTGGAAAGAGGACTCGCAGAGATTTCCGTTGATAAATAGTAGATCACCAGATCATTATGTACAAGGAGTTATGATTTTTTTAAAGTTGAAGCAAAAATATTCCAGGCCTCAGTACTTTTTCCTGCACATTTTACTGTTCACTACTATTCAGGATTCGATCGGAATGTTCATAACTCGTCGCTCGGGTGTCCGTTTTAGATGATCCACATATCGTTGGAAAGCTTATTCGATACTATACTCAATGGTGGGTCATAATCTAAGATATTCCACATGGAAAATTTCTAATTCTTTCTAGAAGATAGAACCCAATACGTTTACGCACAAAATTTCAACGAAAAATTTCCCGGGGTATTACATCATCCCCCCCTTGGAAACATTTGTCCTCGAATGACGCTAGACATGCCAATATTAGATAGGGAATAGAGCATACAACTAAAACCATTCGTTAGACTCATCACCACATCATTTCTCACTCCGAATGGCAAATAGAATGCATATATTCAAGAAACTTAGCCGGGGGTCTTTCGGAAACAGCCTTTCTACTTCTTTAGAGGTAGAGGTATGGACTGCGTACATCTTACCCCCCCCAGACCCGACCAGGTGGGAATACACTGGGTTTGTTGTTGTTGTTGTTGATATTCAAGAAAATACAGCTCAACACATAATAAATGACAGCTGAACTGTTGCAACTTTTATCAAAAGTGCATGGTTTAGGAAATAGCGGTACCTTCATCTTCATCGGAGTTCGCGGAAAATGGGTGCAGGTACTTGGATCGCATATCCGCCTCAGCATCCCAAGCTGCACCCTCAACAGATTGGTTTCACCACAACTCCTTGACCAAGGGAACTTCTTTGTTCCTTAGTCTTCGGACACTGAAATCAAGAATCTCAACAGGAATCTCATCAAAAGAAAGATTTTCTTGAATGTCAGCACTCACAGAGGAATCCACTACCACAACATCGCTAATATGCTTTCTAAGCATGGAGACATAGAATATTAGTTGAACAGAGGACAACTCGGAAGACAACTCGACCTCATAAGCTACCTTACCAACACAGCTAAGAATTTTATAAGAACCAACATAACGGGAACTAAGCTTCCCCTTCTTTCCGAATCTCTTCACCCCCTCATGTGTGAAATTTTCAGATACACTAGGTCACCAACTTCAAACTCAAGGTCTCTTCTTCTAACATCTGCATATGACTTCTGACGACTCTGCACAGTTTTCAACCTTTCCCTAATCAACTTAACTTTTTCCATAGCCTTAAATACTAAATCAGGACCACTCACAGCCGCTTCACCTACCTCAAACAAACCTATGGGTGATCTACACTTCCTCCCATATAAGGCTTCAAATGGAGCCATGCCAATACTAGAGTAGAAACTGTTATTGTAAGCAAACTCTATCAATGGTAAGTGATCATCCCAACTTCCCTTAAACTCAAGTGCACAAGCTCTCAACATATCCTCTAAGGTCTGGATGGTCCGCTCAGCCTGACCATCGGTCTGCGGATGAAAAGCAGAACTCAAAAGCACTTGGGTACCAAGACCCTTCTGAAAAGCTTTCCAAAATTACGAAGTGAACTGAGTACCCCTATCCAAAATGATAGACAAGGGAACTCCATGCAGTCTGACTAGTTCTTGAATATATAATCTGGCGTAATCCTCAGCAATATATGAAGTATGAACAAGCAAGAAATGAGCAAACTTAGTTAACCTATCAACCACAACCCAAATGGAATCACGATGGCGTCGGGAAGGAGGTAAACCAATCATGAAGTCCATATTTATCTCTTTCCACTTCCAGGTGGGAATTCAATACTCTTGCATCATACCGCCAAGTCTTTGGTGTTCAACCTTAACCTGTTGGCATGTTGCACACTTAGCTACAAATGCTTCTATATCTTTCTTCATGCCACTCCACCAATAGATTTCCTGCAAGTCTCGGTACATCTTGGTGGCACCAGGATGAATAAAATATCGTGCCCCCTGCGCTTCAACCATAATCCTTTATCTCATATCATTAACATTCGGGACACACAATCTACCCTACAATCTAAACACACCATCTCCCCCTTGGGAGAAAAACTCTACTTTTTGGTCCTTGACTGACTCTTTCAGTCTGACCAAAATAGCATCTAAGTATTGGTTTTCCTTCACCTCCGAGACCAAGGAGGATTCAGAACTACTCTGAACCCCTATACTACCTTCAGCAGAGTCAAATAACCAAACCCCCAATCTAGCCAAACGATGTACATCATGAGCCAACTCTTTCTTACCTTCTACCACATGCAAAACACTACCCATGGACACTCTACTTAGGGCATCCGCCACAACATTGGCCTTGCCCGGATGGTATGGCACACTAATATCATAGTCCTTTAACAATTCTAACCATCATCTCTGCCTAAGATTCAATTCTCTCTGGGTAAAGACATACTGAAGACTCTTATGATCAGTGAAAACATCAACATGGACACCATACAAATAGTGTCTCCAGATTTTCAAAGCAAACACAACAACAACCAACTAAAGGTCATAGGTGGGGTAATTTTTCTCATGGGGTTTCAACTGTCTAGAAGGATAAGCTATCACCTTACCCTTATGCATCAATACGCAACCCAACCAAACTTTTGAAGCATCATAGTATACCATAAAACTATCAATACCATCAGGCAAAGTCAAAACAGAGGCTGAAGTGAGTTGAGTCTTCAACTCCTAAAAACTCTTCTCACAAGATTCGGACCATAAGAACTTCTCTTTCTTTTGGGTCAACTGAGTCATAGGAGATGCTATAGCCATCTAAACCCAAGAAACTTTGGATATTAGTTGGAGAAATAGGTCTAGACCAATTTCTAACAGCTACGATCTTTTGGGGATCAACTGTAATACCCTCAGAAGAAATGATATGACCCAGAAAAGCAACTGACCTTATCCAAAACTCACACTTATTGAACCTGGCAAACAACTTGTGATCTCTAAGGGTTTGCAAGACAGTTCGGAGATGATCAAAATGTTCATCCTCACTATGGGAGTACACCAGTATATCATCGATGAACACTATGACAAACATATCCATATATGGTCTGAACACTTGATTCATGAAGTCCATGAAAGATGCTAGGGCATTAATTAAACTGAAAGACATAACAAGAAACTCAAAATGGCCATAACGAGTTCAGAAAGTGGTTTTCGGGATGTCACACTCCCTAACTTTGAGTTGATGATAGTCGGAACGAAGGTCTATCTTTGAGAAATAACTTGCACCTTGCAATTGGTCAAACAAATCATCTATTCTTGGAAAGCGGTACTTATTTTTTACGGTGACTTTATTTAGTTGGCGGTAATCAATGCATATACGCAAAGAGCCATCTTTATTTTTCACAAACAACACAGGTGCACCCCAAGGAGAAGTACTGGGCCTTATGAAACCCTTATCTAGTAGATCTTTGAGTTGCTCTTTCAACTCATTAAGTTCTGTAGGGGCCATACAGTAAGGACGAATAGAAATGGGCTGAGTATCGAGAAGAAGATCAATCCCGAACCCTATCTCTCTATCAGGAGTTATCCTTGGGAGATCATCTGGAAAGACATCAGAAAACTCATTGACGACGTTAACAGACTGGAGAGTTGTAGTCTCGGACTTAGTGTCTTTGACTCTAACCAAATGGTAAATACACCCCTTGGAAATAAGCTTTCTAGCTTTGAGGTAAGAGATAAAATGACTCTTGGGTGACACAGAATTCCCAAACCACTCAAACACGGAGGCATCCGGAAGCTGAAACTTGACCACTCGGGTTCGACAGTCAATAGAGGCATAAGAAGAATACAGCCAGTCCATACCCAAAATCACATCAAAATCTACCATGTCTAACTCAATCAGATCAGCCAACAAGACTCTATGAAGAACGGTAACAGGATATTTTTTATACACTTTCTGGGCAACAATCGAATCACCCACTGGGGTAGAAACTAGGATAGGCTCAGGAATAATCTTAGGACTCATTTCAAAATTCACAGCAATCAAAGGTGTAACATATGAGAAACTAGATCCAGGATCCAATAAAGCATACACATCAAACTAAAATATATGAAGCATACCAGTAACAACATCGGGAGAGTCCTCCTGTTCCTGGCTGGATGGTAAAGCATAGAATCTATTCTGGTACTTCCCGCCAGCATTGCTAGAAGAGGCGTCCTGAGGTGGGGCTGGGCGAGTCGCTGGAACTAGAGCACTAACAGTCTGAATGTGGGTCTGAGGTTCATAGTCACAACGCTCTTGTCCATTCTGTGGACAATCTCTAACTCTGTGACCCATGTCACCACACTGGAAACACCCCCTCTTCTCACCCCAATACTCACCCGAATGAGCCCTACTACACTTAGAACACAGGGGACAATTTGTCTTACGGCCAGCACTGTACTGGGACCTGGATACATATAACCTGTTACCTTCCTCCTGCCTACCTCTAGGCACGGGAGCACTAGCAGATGATGGTGCTGGCATAGACGAATGATCCTAATACTGAGGGCAACTCCCTCCCTGCGATCTAGTCTAACCCTGTCCATGTTGCTCAGACCTAGCTCTTTTATTCCCTCTCATTATATCTCTCTCCTTAATCTTTTCTGCCTCAATCTATTGGGCATAGGTCATCAGCCTAGAAATATTTATCTCACTATTCAGCATAGCAGACCTACACCCCTTAACCACATAACTAGACACTCCAGCCACAAACTTACTCATGTTAGCCCGACTATCAGCCACTAAGTCAGGAGCATACTTGGCCAACTGATTGAACTTTATACAGTACTCCCTAACAGTCATAAACCCCTGTAGCAGGTTCATAAACTCTTCCACCTTCGCCTCCCTCATATTCAAAGGGAAAAACTTATCCAGGAATGCATCCTAGAACTCTTACCAAGTTGTAGGGACAACTCCCTCACCTCTACCTTTCCTCCAAGCAACAACCCAGTCATAAGCAAGGTCTTTCAACCTATACACAACCAACTCCACACCATGTTCCTCAGATACATGCATCACCTGAGTAATCTTCCACACCTCCTCTTAAACCAACCGTAGATCCTCATCAGACTTGGATCCACAGAATTCCGGTGGATTCATCTGTATGAAGTCATGGATCCTGGATGCAGCTGAATCACCTCTTTACTACTATGGAGCCGGGGCTGGGTTGGCCTGAACATTTGTAGTAACAGCTTAGGCCAGCACCTGAAAGGCTGCCCGAAATTCAGCCTGAGACAAGTTTTCATTCAATGGGTCAGCGGGTTGAGGGTGCTGACCATCAATATTTCTTCTCGGTCGACGTGGAGGCATATTTATGAAAGAGGAGAGCACGGATCAATAGTAGAGAGAGACACTTTAAGGATGGTAGACTTCTGAAAGAAAGAATCACACTTTTTCCTAAAATGTCTTGTAGCATCTTGCTCATAGATGTGAAACGCTACACACCAATGATCAAGACTCTACTTAACGCGGCTTGTTAGACTCCCTAGGATACTTTAAAACCTTAGGCTTTGATACCAAGTTTGTAATGCCCCAAAAAATGGGTCCCGGAGCGTCACACGGTGCTTGAGGCTACGAGTAGCCCCAAGCTAACCCATTCAGCCATTTTCATTCAATTCAACACAAATCAATGGGGTTTCCATAAATAACACTCAAATATCAACAAGGTAATCATCATCCAAGAATAAAAGAATTTCAGAAAGATAAAAAAATATGATTTATTAGTCAACTCCCAACATCTATACTAGTCTAACAAGTCTCTAAGAAAATCAATAAAACCAGCGAGCCATTGAGACATGCCCCAACTGATTCATACTCAGTTATCAAATGTAAAAAATTTCGTGAAACCAACATCAGACATCATGTCCTTGAAACATGAGGACTCACCATAATAGAGGATGTAGAACAGTGGGCCTAAAGAATCACTGTCGAACCTGGAACTGAGTACCTGAACCTACATTCCAAGAAAATGCTACCCACATCTGAAGATGTGGGTCAGTACCATGGAAAGGAACCGAGTATATGGGAGTTTATGCAGTTTTATAAACATCATCATCATAAATATTTATAATAAATATACAGGATGTATGAAAGGCTCACATAGCCTGATGAAAATAATCATAATCACGAGAGGATGAAATAAGTACAATAACACATGTGAGTCATCATATAATTTGTCAATCACTTTCAGTTCATCAAGAATATCAATTCTTATAATGTAAATATCATTTAAATCTTTCGAAAGAATAACTTTCACAATTCCACTTTCAAATCACTTCACCATTCACCATAGACATAAGGAAATACACAGACACTGGGAGATCCTATAACTGAAATAAACCATGTGAGCTACATGGAGTCCAACGTACAACCCACGTAAGGGAGAGCCGTCTTATCCTTTCCATTGGATTAGGACTATCGATATCAAATCCACACAAACTAGTGATCATTATATAAATCATCCTCGGGCTCACTCCTACGAGGGCACGTAGTTTTAGGGAAGTAAGATTGCTTTATACGTCTCACTCGGTGCTAAAGATTTCTCCCGAACTTAGCTCAGATCATTTCAAAGACAATCTAGAACAAAACAATTTTAGTAATATATAAATATACATCGGGAGCCATCATGCTTCCCATCTATCAAAATCAACCACGTTGTGGATTTCTTTCACACTCGAGTTCAAAACAACTCCATTAAGACCAAAAGGTCAAATCATTCAAAATATTTCAAATATTTAACATCAACGTTCTTATAACACACACTTTCTAAAAAAACACAATTTCCAATGGGGATTCACGACCCAAATATTAAAATCATGATAAATATCGTTCAAGATTCATGCTTTATATCTCCACACATGTAAATCTATCTTTCGAAATCATAAACATCAAGATTTCATAATAATCATCATAATATATGGGTTCATGCTTCAAATTCATAAAAATAAAAAAAAATCATGCCTTTGTAAAGAAAATTACTTTTGGGCACAAGAACGAAAGAGAGTTCTTGTTGAAAAACCCCACATACCTTGATGATGAACTTTAGATCGATACACGTTTTTGAGATGTTAATCGTGCCTTTGAATGATGGTTCTTGGAGTTCTTGAACTAGGAACTTGGAATCTTGAATAAATTTGCAGAATTAATGATGAACTTTGGAGGTTCTTGAAGTTGGATGTAGGAGCTTAGGATTTTCTTTTTGAGGGAATTTGTTGAAATATAACATATAATAATTCTAATAGGCTTTAATATAGGGTTTGAAAGGATTTTGGGTGAGGGAGAATGACCAAAACGCCCCTAAATATCAAATATTTTTTGAATCTGTCTTTTGGTGGACTGTTTTGATAGTCTAAACTAGATAAACCATAATGTTTTACTTCGATATCCAAATTGGATGAAACCAATTTCATTAGAAAGAGGACTATCATATATTTCCGTTGATATATAGTATCTCACCCAGAACCTTGTGTACGAGGAGTTATGATCATTTGAAGTTGACCAAAAAATTTACTTTTGATAGGCTGAAGTAGATCGACCATAACGTTTTGCTCCGATAGGCAAATTGGATGAAACTAATTTCATTTGAAAGAGGACTCGCTGATATTTCCGTTGATATATAGTAGATCACCCAGATCATTATGTACAAGGAGTTATGATCATTTAAAGTTGGAGAAAAAATACGCTAGGCCTCAGTACTTTTTCCTGCATGTTTTACTGTTCACTACTATTCACGGCTCGATCGGAATGTTCATAACTCGTCGCTCGGGTGTCCATTTTGGATAATCAACATATCGTTGGTAAGATTATTCGATACTCTACGGAATGGTGGGTCATAATATAAGACATTCCACATGAAAAATTTATAATTCATTCTAGAAGATAGAACCCAACACATTTACGCATAAAATTTCAATGAAAAATTTCCCGGGGTATTACAGAAGGCAATGGTGATCTTTTTTTAGCATCATCACTTCCAATGGTTCCATGGGATGCATTCCTAAATCAAGTTCAAACGGGCTCTTTGCTGTTGCCGATGACCTGTGTAGATTGTAAAAAATCTGTGCAGTGTCCAACAAATCTACCCAATTCTGATGGCTTGCTGTTACGTAATGCCTTAGGTATTGTTCTAGCAAGTGATTTATCCTCTCAGTTTGGCCATCAGTTTGTGGGTGATTTGCCGTGAAAAATTTCAGATCAGTCCCCATCATAGTAAATAATGCATGCCAGAACCGACCTGTGAACCGCACATCTCTATCACTCACGATATCACTTGGCAAACCGAAATGCTTTATCACATTCTTGTAGAATAATCCTGCAGCAACTTCTGACGAACAAACGATTGGAGTAGCAACAAAAATAGCATACTTCGAGAACCTGTCCACCACCACCATTATGGACGCATTGACGTCTACTTTAGGAAATCCAGAAATAAAGTCCATCGAGACTGAAATCCATGGCCTTTCAGGAATAGGCAGATGTTGTAGCAAACCTTCCTCTTTCATATGTTCCGTCTTGTCTCTTTGACACACATCACAAGTATTCACGTGTACCTCAACATCATCTTCCATCTTTCCACAAAAATAAACACAGGACAGCAGGGATAGCATTCTTTCAACTCCGGGATGACCAGCCTAAGGAGTGTCATGCGACTCTTTCATCATGTCTTTATGTAGGCCACTACCTTGAGGTACGACGATTCTTCCCCTTGAAAGTAAAGGATCGTCCTTGATCCAATACCTCTGAATGATCCCATCTTTCACTTGACCCATCCACTTAACATAGAGTGGGTCATTTACAACACAGAATCTAATTATATCCAAAAAATTAGATTCAAGTCTAGCAATAGAGTACACTGTAGCAAATACCTCTTTCCGACTTAGTACATTCGCAACCTGGTTGTGTCTTCCTAGTTTATGCTCCCACGTGAAGTCATCCTCGGCCAGGAATTCCAACCATCGATCTTGATTTGGACTCAGCTTCTTCTGTGTCTTAAATAACATGTTTGCAACATTGTCCATTCGCACCACAAACCGAGCTCCCAGCAAATATACCCTCCGCCTGTAAATAATGCACTACTGAAACCATCTCTTTTTCATGTGTCGAATATCTTTGCTCAGCATCACTCAATTTTCGACATTTGAAAGCCACAGGATAACCTTTCTACACCAATACGCCTCCAACAGCCTTATCCGATGCATCAGTGTGAACTTCAAATGGTAACTCAAATTTTGGCAGCCTCAAAATGGGTTCTGAAGCAATAGCATCTTTCAACATGTGAAATGCTACATTGTACTTCTCAGACAACACCCACTTGACGTCTTTCTTTAGCAAATCAGTCAACGCTACAGCTTTGTTAGAGTAACCAGCAATGAATTTTCCATAATAATTAGCCAGCCCCAAGAATGATCTTAATTCTTTAACTCCGCTAGGTGCCTGCCAATAGACTATCGCTTGCACCTTCTTAGGATCCATCCTCACTTGGTTTTGACTAACCAAATGCCCAAGGAACTTCACTTCCCATTTGGCAAATTCACACTTTTCCATCTTGACATAAAGTTTGTACTCCCGCAATCGAGACAATACTAACTTCAAATGTTCCAAATGTTCATCAAGGGAACAACTATAAATGACTATGTAGTCTAGATATACCACAAAGTAGTCTAGGTAATCAAACAACATATCATTCAAGTTGCAGAAAGTTGCTGGGGCATTCGTCAATCCAAATGGCATAACCAGAAGCTCGTAAGAGTCAAACCTCATCACACACGTTGTCTTTGATTCATCACCTTATGCTATTTGAACCTGCCAATACCCTGATCGTAGATCAAGTTTAGTGAACCAGCATGCCTTGGTAAGCCTATCCATGAGATCTTGCACCAACGGGATAGGATACTTGTTCTTCACAGTCACTTTATTTAATGCTCGATAGTCCACACACATCCTCATTGAACCGTCCTGTTTATTTTGGAATAAAATAGGAGCACCATAAGGAGCCTTTGATGGTCGAATCAAACTAGTGTCCAACAACTCATTCAGTTGTTTTTGCAATTCAGCCAACTCTTTAGGAGCCATTCGATAAAGAGCCTACGCAGGAGTAACTGAACCTGGTAGCAATTCAATTTTCTGATCGATATCCCTCCTTGGCGGCAATTCTTTAGGCAATTCAGGGGGCATCACATCAGAATATTGCCTCAGTAAATCAGCAACACAACTAGATCCTCCACGTCCACATTTCGTTTCACTTCAATCATGGTAGCAAGAAAAGTAGCACTTTTCTTCAGTCCTTTCTCAACTGAAATAACAGAAATGATAAGGCCCTTGTTTTTCCATTTCTTTGCTTCTCCATAAGGATGACAAGCCTTGATGAAACTTGGATTGGTTTCATCTCCAATCATCACTTCGTCTAAGTGAGGAAAAGGAACAAAATGAAACTTTCTAAGAAAATCTATCCCTAGAATCACTTCAAAATCACCTAATGGCATAGCCATCAAGTTATTTTTTCCCATCCAACTTCCAATCACCATCTGTACATTGTAAGCCATGCCTATAATGGCTTGTGCCTTGGAACTCACCGTCTGGACAAAGAATGGACTTTTCTTCAACTTAAGTCAATATTTCGCAGCAACTTTGGCATCCACAAAAGTATGAGTGGCTCCAGTATCTACCATTGCCATCAAATTTTATCTCAACGTGAATTAATGTAGCATGAGGGTTTTTGAATGACTTTGAGGATTCACCCACAACATTCAGCAAACTGATATGGTTAAGTGACAATCCCAAAGGATTTGCTAACGCAGCAAAAACTTCGTCACCCCCATTTTGATTCACGTTTCCAGCAAGCATCGCATTCACTCTTTCACTATTTGGACAACTCTTGGCCAAATGTAGTCCACCACAATTCCAACAGCCATTCGAATTGCCATCTTTTCCTTTGTTCTTGGCATTTCCAGCATTTGTTGGGGCCTATCCTTTGTCACCCTTGTCGTTACGTCCATCTTTCTTCCCTTCCCATTTCTTCTCAGTCTTTTTCTTTGACTTTGAAGAATTAGGAATGTCAGAATCAGAACTAGTTGAGAGAAAATCCACCAACGAGTCAGCGGCAGCGATTGCACTTGGCAAGTCCTTCACATTCTGCCTCCGTAGTTCATTTTGTGCCCATGCTTGCATCCCTGAGATAAATTTATGCAACTTGTCTTCATCAGACATATTTTGGATGTCTAACATCAAAGAAGTAAATTCCTAGATATAGTCACGAATCATTCCCGTTTGCCTTAGCCTTTTCAACTTGTCTCTAGCAATCCATGAGGCATTGCTAGAAAGGAATTGGTCTCTCACTTCCTTCTTCAACTTATCCCAAGTATCAATTTTGGGACGTCCAGCACTTTCATCATCCGCATTCCGAGTACGCCACCACAATTTTGCATCACCAGTCAAGTACATCGTGGTGATGTTTAATTTGTCCGTCCCAGCCAAAGGAAATTTTCCAATTACTTGGCACTTCTAGCAACACCAAAAGGCTTGGGTTCAGGAATTTTTACTTTGGAACTACTTTCATAGGTCTGTCCAGATGCAGCCACCGCACGTCGCAGAACCATCAATCGTTGCTGCTCCAATCATTTGTTCGTCCAAGTGGCAGACTTTTAAAATATCACTGTTACCCTGTGAGAGATTTTTATTCAAATTTGCAGTTACTTCAAGTTTTACTGTCACATCTTTCTTAAAATTCAATTTACAGTTTTTACTGTGATTTAATTGTTAATTTTTACAGAATAACAAAGACAGAAAATAAAATAGCCAATAAGATATTTTTACTTTCATGGAAAATCAAAATTAATAATTTTTAAATTAAAATACATGTTTATCTCAACTGTCAAACCACTCAACTGCACTATTAAAATAATACCCGATGGATTTTCTTACTGTAGACTCAAATTAAAACTCTCAAAAACAGTTTATTGTTTTCTCTCTATGGAAGGTTTTAATGTCCTCTCCTATTTATAGGATTGTCAATCCTTATATAGATATTGTCTGCAATGTTGTCAATCGAATACCCTTCCCCTTGCTCTCAGTTCTTCTTTGTTTGTGTATTTTTAACCTACATCTGTATCATTGCTCACATATTGAATGAAAACCCTCACCGGGGTACGTGATCTGCTTCCTTTATTTTTTCCACTAAAATATCCTGATATGTTCTTATTTATAATGTAAAGATCAATGATTTGTGTGCTCTCTCTCATTCCAAAACAAGTGCAAATCGTTTCATTATTGTGTTATACCTATTCCCTCAAAATGTATATCTGGAAAGTAAGAAAATCGAAACTCTTTTTTATTTGTTTGTCCTAATCGTGCTCTTTATCTTTTTGCAATTTTGACAAAAATCGACTGTTATGAACTTCCAGAATTTCTTCTATACAATCTGCTTCGTGTGTTTCTTTCTTCACATCAAAGGAGTTATTGTCATGGAAGAACAAACATTCAAAAGGTAAAATTTGAAATCAATATATATATATATATATATATATATATATGTATGTATGTATGTATGTATGTATGTGTTTTTGTTTTATTTTCATCAAATATTGGAGATTGTGGTTGCTAAAGTTTGCTTCGTTTTCAGTATTTGTAGCAGGTCGTTAGAGTATCTAAGAGATCTATTTTGGTTGAAGGAAAGATCAACGACTATTATCATTACTTGGTACTTCATTTTTTAAGCTAGCTTATACAATCAACATTTACTTCTGCTCATTATTGTGTCAGCTATCGTAGTTTCAACCAATGAGGATTTAAGAGATTGTTACTACTTGAACTTTTTAAAAGATCGTTGTTGTCATGATCTCTCAACTGACTATGTACAGGAGTAAGAAGAGCCCTATAAAGACCACAGCGACAATAACCAATTTTATCAACAGTCACGCGTTTAAAGGGCTGCATTTTTTGCATACTGAGATAACGACATTCTGAATATGAGTAATCAAGCACAATGTTGTTCATCATAAAAATGTTCTCCTTTTGAATTTCTCTCACGCACATGTCATATATTAGACCATGAATCTTAATTGTAATTTGATTAGAGTAAGTCTCTTTCTTAATTGTAAGTGTTCTCTTTATTCACATTTCCTTTATAACTCATAATTTGATTAAAGTAATTTTTTCACCTATAAATATAATTTAACTTGGTGTAATATTCTTAATTGTAAGTGTTCTCTTAATTCCACTGATTCTATTTTACTATGGTATATGAACATATTCTCATTTGATGTATGCCAATATATTTGTACAAAGTTTGAATATTTAACAGACATCTTTGAGATCTGTGTACTTTCCAAATAACCTCTTCTTCCCTTAATTCATCTAATAGCACCACCAAAAAAAAAATGCGACATTATTCCCCAGATTCAGATACCGTTTTTCACTTTTTCAATCTCAATTTGCTTTTCCAATAAGTGAAAAGAAATCAACATCAAAGTGTTCAAAGGAAAACCATGAAATAGATAAAATCAGCACGACATGCGGCGGATTCCAGATTTTTACATTTCATTTATAACTCATAATTTGATTAGAGTAATTTTTTCACCTATAAATATAATTTTAATTGGTCACAAATAAATTTGTTGTCTTCTAATATAATGTGTATATTTGTTGCCCTTGAAATTTAGAGAAATTCTCGACTGATCTATTTGTTTTCTTATTTGTTTGTTTGGTACATGTATTTCAATTTCTTTGGATGATATCATTTAATAGTATTACAATAACATTGAACTTTTTCTATTTTTTATGGTTGATGTTTTTCTTATATACAAATTGGAGACTCAAATAAAGTTATTTTATGTGCTTATTCCACTCTTTTTAGGTATTCCATTTGTCACTAATAATATTTGCTCATGGAATATTTAAATTTCATTGATTTTTGCTTGTGGGTGGTTTACTGCCTTTGTGACGAAAGCTGGTGGATTTTCTTTATTGTTTATGACGAGCAACCCCCTTTTCTAATACATGAAAATAAACTAATAGCTATTGGCTAAAGCGTCTTACCGTAACAGTTTGTTCTTAGAATTCACTTCAAAAGTGTTTTAGTAATTATTCATGTACAAATAATGAGTGTTATATATAGCATTGTTGATTTGACATATCTTTTCGATTTTATTTTTCAGTTATGCATATTGGTTCATGCTGAAAGGTTTATTGATGTAGTTTGTTGATGTATCTACTACTATTTCCACCATCAGTGCTAGCAACTACTGCAATCTTTACCAATAAATGCACTCTCGATTTATCTAAGGAGTCAAATAAAACCTTTGATTAGCGTAGCAGCAATGGTAAATATCATCTTTCGTAAGTGTAGTATACTTTTGATTAAGTGTCAATTTATTGGCAAATAGACGGAGATGTTTGCAGTTCTGAAAAAAGTTGAAACATGTCTAACAAATTCATATAATAATAAAATATTTTGCAGTTTTAAATTTGTCTATACTTTTTATGTGGATTTCTACACTTCATATCATAACTATAACATGGCAAAAGACAAACAATAAGTTGTGTATTATATAGTGCAATGAGGTCATGTTTGAAAGGGAACAATGGAAAAAAATTGTTCAAGGGGGTTCTCTGCCAAGACCAAGAGGATAAGATTGAAGAATGGAGCATCGGTTGTTGATAATCTAACTGCACAATTTTCTAACGATGTCATACAAGTGGTTAATAGAAAAAACATGATTGGATGTGGAGGTGGGGGGTTGTATAAACAAAAAGACAACCATGCAAATTTACAGGTATGTGCTAATATACTTTTTACAAGCTCCAATTTAACGATTTGAGTTTATTTGTTCATCATATGTACATGGAGAAATCTATTAGGAAACAAAAGAAACCTACAACAGGCAAAGACAAGTGAAGCTGAATCACGTTATACAGACAACACAACACTTTTGCAATTACTTATAGTCCTGAAAATTATATTCTTCTATTTTCTTTTCTATATTCATGTGACTATAGGCGTTGTAGTAGTTGAAAAGCTTCTACCTTCAAGCATGTACTTTATAAAAAAATTAAGAAAAGTATATTCTGCAAACTTCTTTTTACATCTTTGTTTATGCGTGTTTTCATCTCAGTATTATTAATTCTATTATCAATTTTACCTATTTGTTTTATTTATAATTACTTATTATTAGTTCTACATTTTAAACTCCAACTCTTTCAAAAATCAGAAATCCTCCACATGCCGTGTTGATTTTATCTGTTTCATGGTTTTCCTTTGAACACTTTGACGTTCGTTTCTTTTCAATAATTGGAAAAGCAAATTGAGATTGGAAAAATGAAAAACAATATCTGAATCTATGGAATAATGTTGCATTTTTTCTTTTTTTTTTGGGTGCTATTAGATGAATTAAGGGAAGAAGAGGTTATTTAGAAAGTACACAGATGTCTGTTACATATTCAAACTTTGTACAAATATATTGGCATACATCAAATGAGAATATGTTCATATGTCCAGAGAACACTACCATAGTAAAACAGAATCAGTCTCGTGCATCGGACTTGATTTATGCATTAAACATTGCGATGAAAGAATTCCATGTAGCTGAAATTATCAACCAACACATTTGTTATTTAATCTTCTTATAGCTTCATGGGGTGATCAAGCAACCAATTAGCCCATAGATAATTTGCAGCTCAGATAATTGAGTGACATAGTACACATGAGATTGTTGACTAACCATAATAGGATCACTCAAGTAGTTCTACTTGACATGAGATTTATTTATAGTTTAGTCTACATTGATGTTAAAATATACTGTAGTGGTAAAATTTAACCTCATTCACTTGTTACGCTAAATGATTAGTAACTTGCTGTGATTAAGTTATAAATTGGAGGGCGCGAATTAGGGCAGAAGACTAGGGCCAGTTTGGAGCGCTAGGGTAGGGAATTATTTGGTGGGGTATTATTCCTGTTATTCTTCCTATTCTAATTTTTATTCTTATTCCTATTCTTCTTCTTGTTATGATTTTGGTGTTTTATGTTTTATTATGAATCTGGGTGCTTTCCGATGTTTCCTACTACTTATGGGTGCTGTATTTACGTTATGAAATCCTGTTCTGTGCGGTACTCTATATTTGTGTGGTGTCGTGTGTCTTGAGCCGGGAGTCTATCGGAAACAACCTTTCTACTTCTTCAGAGGTAGAGGTATGGACTGCGTACATCTTACCCCCCCAGACCCCAATAGGTGGGAATACACTGGGTTTGTTGTTGTTGTTGTTGTTGCAATCGATAAGAACCTATATGAAGACACAGATAATGTAATTATTAGTTTGGTATGAATATGGAAAATTCTATAATTATTTTAAGTTTAGAATACATTGTACTGGAATCAAAATTATAGCTACAATTTTATTAAAACATACTCCCTTCATTCAAAAAAAAGAATGACCTACTTTCCTTTTTAATCCGTTTAAAAAAGAATGACCTCTTTCCTTTTTTGGCAATACTTTAATTTCAACTTTCCAAATGGTATGTTTAGGACCACAAGATTAAATGAAATTTTGGTACATTTGACATAAATTTAATTTAATGCTACAAGATTCAAAAGTCTTTTTATTTTCTCAAACTTTGTGCCAAGTCAAAGTAGGTCATTCTTTTTTAAACGGAGGGATTATTATATTTATGTGCTCAAACAAATAAGATAATACTTACATAACTAATTTCTTTTAACAACTGGGCATTGTGCGGATACGAATACTAGTTATAAGTAATAAGAGTCCACGCGAAATTATTTTATTGCGATAAAAAAAATTACTTTTCAAATCCAGTTCAAGATTCATACATAATTGATCATCAAGAATTTTCTCCTTTCTTCTTTCCAACTGCGTCGTTTTGTTCTTAAAGCATCAAGCTCCATTAGCAAGAAATTAATTCTTTAGCACCATTTAGCATATTCAGCGTACCGTATACTATAACTATATAAGTAATCAGTATCTATAGGATAATAATAAGATTGTTACAGATCCAGGAAAAGGCAAGTCAAGTCTAAAAATACATCCGTTGTCCATTTTATGGGAACATCACCTACTTGATAACCAAGCAACAATAGCTATTTGTCACAATCCCATTTTTCATGAAAAATCTAAGAACTTAAATATCAAGTTTTTCTTCCTGAGAGAAGTTCAAAAAGATGGAGATGTGATTCTTGTCTATTGCAAGATGGAAGAACAATGGGATGATATATTCACTAAGCCTTTACCAGTCAACAAATTCGAGCTTCTCAGACAGAAAATTGGAGTTTACGTTTCATAAAGCAAGGAGAAGTGTTGAGAGTTGCTTCAAGAATTCACGTCTTTTTTTTTTTTCTCTCTCCAATTTTTTACGTATTAATGAGACACGGCGTTTACAAGAAAATAATCAACTCTCTGCATATTCTCTTCTACAAAATCCATCTCTGTTTAGTCGGCTAGCTTTTGAATTGAATTTCTATGCTATTTTCCTTTAACGATTTTAAACCAACACCGTATAGTATCTCCATATCAGATATGTCCATACACGGTTTTTTTATACACGCCTGTATCATATACGTCGTGATCTTCTTTCCTTTTGCTACTATAGTGATTGATTCTCTTTCCCAGGTTTTGCTCCAGTCAGGTTGTTGTTGGAATTTGCTTTTCTTTTCGAGATTTTCTTGGAAGTCATGAATTGATTCCATATGATTGATATTGTTCCAAGTTTAGTTCCAGCCATCATGTTATTGAATGTTTGTTTCCTTTAGCAAGATATTCTTGGATATCTTTAGTTGATTCCCTAGAGATTCTGCATCTTTGGTGTATCTTCAGTATCTTCTTTTTCCATCAATAGAGATCTTCAATATCTTGCAAATGTTTACTCATTAGTTTGTCATTATTAAAATATAGAACATAAGTATAGGAGGCTAACATGAATATCTCTTTCTTTTTAAGGAGATTCAAGTCCACTGCGGCATAATCTACACTGATCCAATGGTGTCACTCTAAACCTTTTCCCTCTAGGATACAATACCACAACAACGTCGTATAACTCAAATAACTCCGGATTAGTTGAGGAATCCAGAGCACCACCAAAAGAACACCTTCATTCAACATATAATTACTCTCTTTTTTTCTTAATCTCTACTCTCTCTTTCGCTACACTACTCTCTAATATGAACACAATATAATACTTCTCATCTATTACAACACAAGGAAGAAAACACCCTTTAATTATGTAGGCGTAGGATTTCTTCCACAAATACATGTCAAGAAGGTGGATGGTCATTTGAGGAGCAGTGGGACAATGAGTAGGAGATAATGCTAGTTAGAACATGTCATTGTGGTTTATATAAGTTACAATAGCAACACTTTCTCCACTTTATGCCTATTAATTATCATGCACTACAATATTCTAATTTTAAAATTAAAAATGCACAACATACACCAACATATATCTATATATACTCCGTATTTATTCTTGCTCAATGAACATCTTACATTTTGTTATTAAATAAGTTAGTGGAAGACTCCTTTTTGATTCTTCTTTCTTGGTCTTCCACCTGAACAAATTAAAAATACTTTCTTTAGTTGTATTATTAGTCTTTAGATGACTTAATTAATTAATGAAGGAAATTACAGTTATTCCCTTTTTCCTTAAAATATGTTTGAATGGAAAATTCTCATAAATATAGATTTTAAAATCAGAAAGAGCAAGAGACCTCTTTGCTATTTAAAGTCTCAAAACCACATCATTGCTAGTCATATCCATATTTCTACCATTTTATGCAATTATGGAGAAAGCTTTCACCTCTTTTCTCTTGTTGCTCCAGTACCATATTATAAGTAGTTCAGCCATGACCCAATTTAACATCTCCACTGATCAATTAGCACTTCTTTCCCTGAAATTTCAAATCATTTCGGACCCCTTTCACTTCTTGGATGAAAGTTGGTCTCCAGCTACGTCTGTTTGTCATTGGGTCGGAGTCACTTGTGGCTCTCTTCACCAGCGAGTGAAGTTGTAACACCCCATACTTTCAGTCTTGAACGTAAATTATCATTTCTACTTGTACACATTCGAAAAACCATAAATCTATTGTGAATATAGTGTTTTAATCAACTATGTGGTGTATAAATCTAGCTAAGCATGGATTGAGATCATAGAGGTCCCCTAACTCAACGACGAGTTGAACGCTTTTCCATCGATTGAGTTTTAGTAAGCGTCAAAACTTGGGTCAATTTAAATCAGTCATTAATCTTGGTATATATTGAATTAGAGTGCCTACAATATATCAAATGGAAGGCCTTCGAATTATCTTTTCAAAGATACCAATTTCAAAAAAATCCAACACCCGAGGAAGAAATTATGGCTTTGTAAAGTGGAGTGTGTCGTGTAGCATAAGGTGTGCGATGCACATCCTAACTTATGCAATACGGTGTGTGATGCACAACCTAATATGTGCGATAAAGGGTGCGCCGCACAACCTATATTATGTGATAAGGTGTGCGCCGCATACATTACTACTCAAGTGGCTTAAACACTCCATTTTTAGGGAAAAATGGTCCTTTTTCCACCCTTATTTAGCCATAAACACGAAATTCAGTCCCCAAATACCCCAAAAAACACCTTCATTCATCAAAATTTCTCAAGAACTCTCCTTAGGGTTTCAAAATAAAACCCAAGAAACTCAAGATTCAACTGTGGGTTTTGGAAAATATTTGTATATTTGGAATCCCTCGAACGTAGGCTTCAAGAAATACCTACCATCTTCGCATATAGAGGTACGTGGGATTATCCTAAAATCTCATGGGACTTTAAATTTATTTTACAATGGGGGTTTTGAAACTACGAATCTAATCACGTTTTGAACGTTTCTATAATATTGATTTGGTCTTTAGGCCTATTTTCGAAGTGATTTGACATATTATATATGTATATGCATGTGTTTCAAAAAGGCGTTAATTTGAGAGCATGAATTATATGGAATCCCTCTCTTAATGTGAATTTTTTTTAAGTGTTCATATGATGTAACTTGTTTGAAAACATCTTGAAAAGCATGACATGAAATGTTTTGAGGATTGAAATGATTTTTACTTGAAAACGAGAGGGCTATTTGTGTTGAAATGTGTTGAATACAGTGGGTGAATGAGAAGAATGATGTGATATTAATGGCTTGCAAGTGGGGTATGATGATACCCTACAAAATATGATATGTCATTGAATCAGATGTAATTTGAATGCATTGATTATACATGAGATAGGTGGTTGCCCAAAGAAGGCGTTTGAGTGTAAGGGCTCGTCATTGGAAATCGTGTTTGCCGACATGGGAATTTGGTACCCTGCTTTGTGGTCTTGCGTACCTGACTTTATGTCATTCCCAAGTTGGGACTATGGTTAGGAACCCTGCTTTGTGATCTTGTGCACTACCATAGGGCCAAGACACCCTACTGTGTGATCTTGTGTGTCTTCCCCTCACTTATACTCTATCCTCGGTGGCAACTGAGGTTTGACAGTTGGTGTAAATGTGATATGTAGGGTATTCCACCTAGCTCAGCTATATTACATTGTTGTTGAAAAATTATTACATTTTTCCCATGTGTTTTCAAATGATTGGATATGAGACTTCTTTATAATGTCTCTCACCTATATTTTGCAAAAAATATTATATTTTTGTTTTGATTTCTCTACGTATCAGTACTTTTGTATTGACCCTCTTCCCTCCGAGGTTCGGAGGCACATTCTAGGGGTCAAAAAAATTAGTAGATTCTCAGTCAATTTGTCACTTGGTGAGCTTCCTATATTCTGGAAGGCCTGATTGTCTAGCATTGTCATTTATCATTTAGTATTTTTGGATCTACTGGGGGCTTGTCCTAGTTTTTAGATAGATATTTGGTTTTGTTATGTAATAGAGATTTCGCAGAGGTTATAGAGATGTTGTGTTGAGATTGTAGGACATTATTCCCCATTATTGATTTCATATGATTCTTGACCATGTTTCCATAATATTGTTTATCTTCCGCATTTTTTTATCATATAAGTTATGTGCATGATTATCAGATAAATATGGGTGTTTTGGGTCTTCATGGTTTGGAATGCTTATCAAGGATAGGGCCCCGGTTCGGGTCGTGACAAACTTGGTATCAGAGCACGGTTCATGGTCCCAGGGTGTCTGCGAAATCGCATTAGGTGGAGTCTTATTTATGGGTGTGTAGTGCGCCACACTTATAAGCAGGAGGATACTAGACATTTAGGAATGTCTCTCTTTGTTCATATTCTAGTCCATGAGTCAGAATGTTCCTCTTTCATACTCTAATTCGTGCTATGGTGTCGCCTATACGATAGTAAAAGTCATCCCAAATTCTTTCCTTACTTTAATTTCCTCAGATATGTCTCATATTTGAGGTGATTCAATTGCAGAAGTTTAGAATTTAAATGGTATGGTCCTTTCTGATTGAACCATACAAGAGTTAAAATTTGTGCAAGGACTTACGAAGAGTCTGTTAGTGCCTCAATGTGTATTGATTTTGATGTAAACATTGATCCTGATGGAATCGCGCTTTTTAGATTGAGGTATTAATTGTAGTTAGTCCTCTTCAAATTTATGTTACAAATGTCTTGCTTCAGGGGGAATGATGTGCAATAGAATGTTGGAACTATATTTCTACCCGAATAGTAGTATGAGTTAAAGTGTTGTTGTCATGACCTATTAGTAATGAAATTAGACCAAGAAGTTGGTGATGTGAAGTCACAAAGTTAAAAGTCAGAGTGAGGGTGACTTTTGTGAAAATAAATATTTCAATTGAATAACCGATGTTTAAGGATGATTTACCCCTTTATAGTGATAAACTAATATGGTAACTAGTAGCATGTGTGGATGGTATGGTAGTCCGTGGAGGAAGTGTTTGACTCCAATTTTAGTTATACAGAGTAAGATATGTATTCTTAGTTCATTGGATATTGCGTATTAAATTTCTATCTCATGTAATCTTGTCATCAAGGTGTTGTTGAAAAGATGAAGTCTAGTGAAGCTGTGTGACGCTTTTTCGATTCACTAGAATAGTTGACTTGTCATTCATCTCATTTTCTTGTTCAAAATACAAAATTAAAGTCTAGTGAAGCCATGTGAGGCCTATTTCGATTCACTAGAAACTTGTTGTCCAACTTGTTGTTCTTGTGTTGGTTTAATATATGTATAGCTGAATCTGTTTGCATGAGATTGAGTTGGTAAAGAGGTGATTCATCCTTGTGTGTGATTAGTAGAAGGTAGAGAATGAGTTGTTAGTCAGGGTGATTTGTCGGTTGCTTGAAGTGTGAAAATGACTATATTAGCCAGTAAGTTATAATTATAGACTCATGGTTGTTGTGGATATTGAAGGTAGTCTAAATGTATGATTGAGTAAGTATGTATGAGATGATAAATCCATATAGGTAGATAAGATTGTATGGGGTTATATTATCAGATTAAGGTTGATCATGGCTATTATGTGACTTTACCCCTTGACATTTTTTTTTTGTTGGTAGTTGTAAACTAGTACTCTTTGTAAGAAAAGTATGTAGTAGATTTTTGAGGTTTTTGGGTAGAATATCCCAATTTGATGGACTAGTATATTATGTTGCATTGTTTGGTGGTGATAGATGATTGGTACTGGACTATAGGCATGAATTTAATGTAGGATGCAGATGTAAGAATAGTGGCAAGATATTGATGATGCATTTTTTGTGGGATTAAATTAGTAGGATTGATGTGTTGAAATAGTACGTGCTAAATGGATTATGATAAGGAAAAACCGCAAGGTCATGATCGATTATTGTGGTTGTGAAGTTCTAGTGTACTAGTGTTTGTTAATGTTTATTTGTTTGTTTCCAAGTGAGAATTATGTGTAAGGTTGGGTTGTAAAACATGTTTAGCACTAGACATTAAGTTTGCACAGTTGAGTGCCATTAAGGTGGTTGTGATGATTGCTTGGGTAATGATACCATTTTTATAAGAAGTGATCTAATAGGCTTGAACAGTGTACGCAACAAATTAAGTTTATTTGATTTGTAGTGAAGTATAATGTTGTATGTATGATGTAGAAGTATGCCAAGGTGATATGAGGTTGCTGTATTTTTCTAAGGCTATTACATGATTTGTATGGCTAGTGTACTGTTGAGTTGCTAGATGGAAAAAGACTAGTTAGAGGGTATATGGTGTTCTAGATAGCCAAGTTAAGGATCTTTGATTGATAGTTTTGAGCCTTTTTATGTGATCTTGATTCTCATGGTAGAGAGATATAAGTTTGGAGTAGCACTATTAGTGTGCTATGACGGAAGTAGTATTGTTCGTCAAAGGCTCGATGATATCGATGTTAAGCATTAAAAGCTAAGTTTGATCATTTTTTTGAAGATTCGAAGTTAGTAAGTGTGCTAGTATTATACTATGACTATTGCGGCTATCGAAATATAGAGTGTATCTTAGGAGGTAGTATAATCAGTGGGCTTTCCACTTTCATGTGTGGTCTTTCGGGTTAAGTTCTATTAATTTTTCATATTGTCATATTTCAGACCCCAATGTGCAATGAGTGCAGTTAAGTGTAAGGTCTAGTAAGGGATCTCCCAAAATTAATACGATGGCTTAAAGCCAAGGGGGAGATGATAGAACAAGTAACCAAGTCCGGCTCTCAGATTGTGGTAGTGATGCCTGTATGATATAAAACATCAGAAAGTGAAGGTAAGACTCAACCCATTCCAGTCTCAGTATTTTTCAATTATCCTAATACCTACACATACATCAAGTTTCAATTCCATGATCATAGTTCATGTTCATGTATATGATAGAAAATTACGTGCTCTTCCAGATTCCTATATGAGGAGTTCCCATTTATTCAGTAGTCGGAATCACATTCCATATGTTATGAAGTACAAATTGAGGTCATGTAGCTCATGACTCATGTACTCACGATTTATAGTATGCTTCTTTTAGATAAGACCATAAGTATGAAGTAAGATCTGGGGCCAAGTTTCTGATATATATAATGGTTAGTGGAAATTTGTGTGTGTATGTTCTTGGGGTAGCGCATGGGAGTTATATTGACAATGGTTTAGAGAATATGTGAAATATGTATCTACGGGTGTTTGCCTTGAAGTTCATATGAGGTTATAAATATAGGCTTGAATGACATGTGGGGATTTTAGTGAAGGGACACAATATGCTCTAGTAAATCCATAGTAAGAGTTCAGAGCTGGTCGTTGAAGTAGTAAGGCATGTTATGCTTAGGGTGTGATCTCTAAAGAGGATATAGAAGACTGAATCATATGGTTTAGACTAGTATCGTGGTGTGGCATGTTGTATTTTGTGATTTAAAATTAGGCTTGATCACCGTGAAAGGATTTAAGCTACTTTAGACTTTAGTAGAAGGATTTATAAGGATTATAACTTGAATCAATGAGTATGGTAATTAAGGAGAAAAGTAAGTTAAGGGATACTCTAGAAGTGTGCTAAGCTTGAAAGTAAGAAGTCACATTGACTAAGGCCTGGTAATTCTATCCTGATTTATGAGTTACATGTCTATATTCTAGACTGCAGAGTAGTGTAAATGTTGTGATTTCCTCAGTTGGATGTCTCGTGTAATCCATACGTGGCTCCCTATTACTGCTAGAACTTCTTTAGAGAGAGTATTGAAGAGATACTTCAGATTGAGTATAAGTTTCCAGTATAGTTCAGTCTATGTGGCCAGCAAATCAATTTTTCGCAAAACTTTTTTTCTCGTCTCTTTATTTAATCATGCTATCCAAAATCTTAGATAAGTTACTATTTAAAGATAGAGTGTACTAGTATTTGCGAGTATAGCTCAATTCATGCTTCATGTACTAGATTCAGATTCCAGATATTTAGATATGATTAATTTGTGGGTGCCTAGTGCATCGCCTCTATTTTCTGAGCATCTTAGTGAATTGAGCATTCATAGAGGGACATAGGGTCCCAAGGGGTAGATACCCCATTCAGTTGCATGCATAGATTCTTATTACAAGCTCCGCACTAGTTATCATTGTGTATTCAGTCATACATTCATACGTCAATTCAGTTAGATATGCATGCATTAGAAATGCATGTCCAATAGAAAAAGTGCAGCTTATTAGTGTATTTAGTTCTGCGTTCATGAGAACAACTCAGTAACAAATCCATGTATAAGGTATGCATGTTCATTATGAGAACTCAGCTTATGAGTAGCTTCAGTCGTGTATTCCATGCATCAGATATGCATGTTCAATATAAGAATTCAGAATATTAGTAGTTCCATCCATATGGTCATGCTTCAGATCAGTGTATTCTTTATGAGAGGACATGTCATGTCCGTGTTATTCCATACCTTTAAGTCTTCAACAAGTTCCTACCAATCATTCGAGGACGAATGATCCCAAGGGGGAGATAATGTAACACCCTATACTTTCAGACTTGAACGTAAATTGTCATTTCTACTTGTACACATTCCAAAAACCATAAATCTATTGTGAATCTAGTGTTTTAATCAACTATGTGGTGTATAAATCTAGTTGATCATGAATTGAGATCATAGAGGTCCCCTAAATCAAAGACGAGTTGAAAGCTTTTCCATAGATTGAGTTTTAGTAAGCGTCAAAACTTGGGTCACCTTCAATCGGTCATTAATCTTTGTATATATTGAAATAGAGTTCCTACTATATATCAAATGAAATCTCTTCGAATTATCTTTCTAACGATACCAATTTCGCAAAAGTCCGACACCCGAGGAAGAAGTTATGGCTTTGCAAAGTAGAGTGTGTCGTGCAGCATAAGGTGTGCGACACACACCCTAACTTATGCCATAAGGTGTGCAACGCACAACCTAATGTGTGCGATAAAGAGTGCGCTGCACAACCTATGTTATGGGATAAGGTGTGCGCCGCATACATTACTACTCAAGTTACTTAAACACTATTTTTGGGGCAAAATGGTCCTTTTTCCACCCTTATTTAGCCATAAACACGAAATTCAGTCCCCAAATACCCCAACATACACCTTCATTCATCAAAATTGCTCAAGAACTCTACTTAGGGTTTCAAAAGAAAAACCCAAGCAACTCAAGATTCAACTGTGGGTTTTTGAAACTAACTGCACATTTGGAATCCCCAGAACGTAGGCTTCAAGAAATACCTATCATCTTCGCATATAGAGTTATATGGGGTTATCCTAAAATCTCATTGGCCACTAAATTCATGTTTTACAATGGGGATTTTGAAACTATGAATATAATTATGTTTTGAACGTTTCTATAATATTGATTTGGTCTTTAGGCCTATTTTCGAAGTGATTTGACATATTATATATGTATATGCATGTGTTTCGAAAAGGTGTTAATTTGAGGGCATGAATTATATGAAATCCCTCTCTTGATGTGAATTTGTTTTAAATGTTCATATGAGCTAAATTGTTTGAAAACATCTTGAAAAGCATGACATCAAGTGTTTTGAGAATTGAAATGATTTTGACTTGAAAATGAGAGTGCTATTTGTGTTGAAACATATTGAAGACAAAGGTTGAATGAGAAGAATGATGTCATATTGATGGGTTGAAAGTTGGGTATGATGATACCCTACAGAATATGACATGTGATTGAATCAGATGAAATTTGAATGCATTGATTTTACATGAGATAGGTGGATACCCGAAGAAGGCATTTGAGTGTAAGGGCTCATTGCTGGAAATCGTGTTTGCCAACATAGGAATTTGGTACCATGCTTTGTGATCTTGCGTACTTGACTTTATGTCATTCCCAAGTTGGGACTATGGTTAGGAGCACTGCTTTGTGATCTTGTGTACTACCATTGGGTCGAGACACCCTGCTGTGTGATCTTGTGTGTCTTCCCCTCACTTATACTCTAATCTCGGCGGCAACCGAGGTTTGACAGTTGGTATAAATATGATATGTAGGGTATTCTACCTAGCTCAGCTGCATTACATTGTTGTTGAAAAAGTATTACATTTTGCCCATGTGTTTTCAAATGATTGGATATAAAACTGCTTTATAATGGCTCTCACCTATATTTTGCAAAAATATTATATTTTTGTTTTGATTTCTCTGTGTACCAGTACTTTTGTATTGACCCCCTTCCCTCCCAGGTTCGGAGCCACAGTCTATTGGTTCAGATAATCAGTAGATTCTCAGGTAGAAATGCAGAGTCAATTGGTGAGCCTTCTATATTCTGGAAGGGGCCTTGTCCAAGTTTTCAGATAGATATTTGTTTAAGTCATATAGTACAGATTTCACAGATTTTATAGAGATGTTGTGTTGAGATTGTGGGAGATTATTCCCTGTTATTGATTTCATATGATTCTTGACCATGTTTTTCGTAATATTGTTTATCTTCCGCATTTCTTTTATCATATGAGTTATGTGCATGACTATCAGACAAATAGGGGTGTTTCGGGACTTCATGGTTCAGAATGCTCGTCACGGCCAGTGCCCCGGTTCGGGTCGAAGTCCTTGAATCTTTCTAATATGAATCTTACAGGCAGAATTCCACAAGATTTTGGAAACCTAGTAGATTCGAATAGGTTGGGTGATAGCCTCAAAGTGCCAATCATTACTATGGAGAATATCGTCCCATACTAGAGCCTTAGGAACAAAGACTGTGATACGGTCTTTGTTTGCTTCCATGAGGGTAGTGAGCCCTTTAGGGCTCGTAAATCTAGCCTTTGGGTCTAGAGTAGTACCCATGAGGCTATCAGACAAATAGGGGTGTTTCGGGACTTCATGGTTCGGAGTGCTCGTCACGGCCTGTGCCCCGGTTCGGGTCGAAGTCCTTGAATCTTTCTAATATGACTCTTACAGGCAGAATTTCACAAGATTTTGGAAACCTCTCATTTCTTGCTTCTCTTGACCTGGGAAGGAACAACTTCCATGGAAATTTGCCTCAAGAAATGGCACTCTTGCGTCGTCTTAAGTTTCTTGATTTAAGTTTCAACAACTATAGAGGGGAGGTTCCTTATTGGTTTGGGTTCTTACATGAACTTTAATTTCTAAGCCTTAAGCATAATAGTTCTACTGGCCCCCTTCCCTCATCATTTGCAAACATTTCAAAGCTTGAAATGTTGAATTTGGCATTTAATTCCGTAGAAGTTCATATCCCTGTGTCTCTCTCGAATGCCTCAAGGTTGGAGAGGTTAGAATTATCTGGAAATTTACTTCAAGGAAGCATTACAAACGAAATTGGCAATCTTCATAACCTGAACTGGTTGGCCATACAATATAATCAACTTACGGGTTCTATACCATTAACAGTTTTCAATATTTCTAGAATCGAAATCATTTCATTTACTGGCAATAGCTTATCAGGAAGTCTTCCCAATGGTATATGCAGTGGTCTTCCAAATCTCAAAGGTCTTTATCTATCAACAAACAAGCTTCATGGTCATATTCCCGTGAGCTTGTCAAATTGTTCACAACTTCAACTATTAGGTTTATCGGAAAATGAGTTTGATGGACCAATACATATTGAAATTGGAAGATTGAGTAACTTGCAGCAATTGTATCTCGGAACTAACCATTTCACAGGTATGTTTTCTCTTATGAATGCTAGTAATATTTTATTTAGAGATAATACCCAATTACCCCCGAACTATACCCAAAAAGTCTATTACACATCTTAACTTAAGGGGGTCCTATTACCCCTTAACTAATTAAAAGTGTAATTTTGACACCCTTAGTGCCTACGTGGCTCATACATGGCACAACACACTGAAGTGTCCATGTAGGCACACGTGTGTGCCATATATGTGTCACGTAGGCACCACATAGGCTAAGGGTGTCAAAATTACACTTTTAATTAGTTTAGGGTAATAGGACCCCTTTAAGTTGAGGTGTGTCATAAATTTTGGGTTTAATTAAGGGGGGTAATTGGGTATTTTCTCTTTTATCTATTTACTCCAAAAAAAAAAAATTAATTACACATTAACTACAGCGATAATTCCACAAGAAATTAGAAATCTTGTTAATTTGATGGAGTTGTGGATGGAGGTTAACCAGTTAACCAGCTCAGTCCCAATCTCCGTATTCAACATCTCGGTGTTGCAAGTTTTGTCACTGGCGAGGAACAATCTTAATGGATTCTTACCACTAGAGATCGACAACTTAACCAAGATGCAATTTTTATATCTTGAACAAAATAGGTTTTACGGTACGTAATCAAAGTGATAGCAAGAAGTACAACTTATGCTAGTTAACTCACTAGTATTCCTTTTTGTCCTTCTGTTGGCAGGAGAAATACCCAAAGAGATGAGATATCTCTTTAGGTGAAATTTACTTGGGTCAAAATCAGTTTTCAGGATCTCTTCCTAATTGTTTAGGGAATATTACTTCCCTTAGGGAGATACATCTGGGTTCCAATAAATTGAGTTCCAATATACCATCAAGCATAGGGAACCTTCAGGATCTAGTGGTTCTTGACTTATCACAAACAACATGGTAGGTTCTTTGCCTCCAGAAATTGGAAATCTATAGGCTGTAACAGATATCGATCTATCAATGAACCAATTCTCAAATGAGATTCCTAGAGAAATTGGAAGAGTGCAAAATCTGGCACTCCTTTCTGTGAGACACAACAAGTTTCAAGGATCTATACCTGACTCAATGAGCAACATGGTAGGTTTAGAATTCCTAGACCTTTCTCACAATAATATATCTGGAATGATTCCCAGGTCTTTGGAGAAACTTCAGTACCTCAAGTATTTCAATGTTTCAGACAACCAATTGTATGGTGAAATACCCTGGGGGGGGGGGGGGTCCTTTCAAGAACCTCTCGAGTCAATTTTTCATTGACAATGAAGCATTTTGTGGTTCTACAAGATTTAGTGTCCCATCATGCCCATCTTCATCAAAGCACAAATCAAACAGGAAAAAATTGCTAGTTCTATATCTTTTTCTAGGACTTGCAATTTTATTTGATCCTGTCATTGTGTTTGTATGGATAAAGTATAGAAAAGGTAAAGGAGATCCTCAACAAGAAGATTCATTGGCTACAAAGAAACGAGAAAGAATTTCATACTATGAACTGCTCCAAGCAACGGATGGTCTTAGTGAGAGTAATTTGATTGGTTCTGGAGGTTTTGGCTCTGTTTACAAAGGCATTCTCAAAAGTGTAACTGCCATTGCAGTTAAAGTGTTCAATATGCAACTGGATGCGGCATTCAAGAGTTTCGATACGGAATGTGAAGTTTTACATAGCCTTCGCCATAGGAATCTCGTAATAGTCATTGCTAGTTGTTCCAATCTTGATTTCAAGGCTTTAGTTCTCGAGTATATTCCTAATGGGAGTCTTGAGAAATATTTGTCTTCACACAACTACTTCCACGATACCAGGAAGAGACTAAGCATAATGAAAGATGTGGCGTGTGCTTTAGAATATCTTCACCATGGGTGCTCGTCGCCTGTGATCCACTATGATCTGAAGCCTAGTAACATCTTGATGGATGAGGATATGGTTACCCACCTCAGCGACTTTGGCATTTAAAAAATGCTTGGTGAAGATCATAGTGATCTGTACACTAAAACCTTAGCAACACTAAGTTATATTGCACCGGGTACGTCTCTTATTTTTGCTGATTTTCCTTTTTTTTTTCCAGCTAGAAAGTCTATTGCACCTTTAAATTAATTGTTTGACTGTATAGTATGGACTGGATGGACTACTGTCAACAAAGTGTGATGTATACAGTTACAGGATCATGTTGCTGGAAACGTTTACTAGGAGAAAGCCTAATGACTTTGAGAGAGATCATAGCTTGAAACAATGGGTGAGTTATTCACTCCCAAAGGCAGTAATGGATGTCGTAGATGCCAACTTGGTAATAGCAACAGGTAAAGGCTTACAGAAGGAGCTAGATATTGTGGCATCAATCCTCAAAGTAGCATTAGATTGTTGTGCTGAATCTCCGGCAAGAAGGACTAACATGAAAGATGTTGTAGCGATGCTGCAGAAGATCAAGATTCAACTTCTTGCACGTTGAATATTTTTATAATGGTTCTCTTTTCTCTTTTAGCACTTGATTTGTGTATGATTCTGTTTTCAAAAATTCTAGCTGGTTGCAATAAATCTGATTGTTTCCTTTTGCTATGAATATTGCATAAGGGTGGAACTTGAAAATTGCTTCTGGCTTTTGTTTATTCCTGCACTGTTTCCCCAAAAGGCACCCCCTTCGGGGTAGCGTTTCAACCTCACGAGGTATTGGTAAGGTTTGCATACACTCTACCTCTCCAGACATCACTTGTGAGATTTTACTGGGTATGTTGTAGTAAAGTTAGCTGAACTAATCTGTGTTTGTACCAAAGACCTCTTATTACCTGTTTCAAATTCCTACCTATGTTACTCGAGCTTTTCAAAAATGTTGCCCCACACTTGCAAAAAAGTATTTCTTTTTGAAGTATCCAACATACACTCGATAACAATTTTGAGCAACATAGGTTCCTACTCACCTAAAAAAGAACACTTGATGGATTTGTTTCGAGCACAGCGTCCGTCCTATTTAATTCTGAAGAAGATAAAGAAAGAATGCATTTTTTTGTTCATCCAGAAAAAAAATCCCTCCACTTTTTGTTTTCATTGGTGAAGTAAAGTGCAACTTATTGTGACATTGACCTATGTTGATTTGACTATCCAAAAAGGTTGTTGCACTCGTATCGGATTCTTCAAAAATACACTACTTTTGGAGGATCAGACAGGCACCCATCGACATCTTTGAAGAGTCTGAGCAACATAGACATTTAGTCTATTGCAATTATCTTGTGGAAACAAGAAAGTTTTCTTTGCTAAAATTCCCTTGATTTACAAATTACACATGAAAATATAAAATAAGTAAACTTTTAAGCTAAATCTATTTAAAAGACTATCTCTCTCTCTCTAACAATATTAAAACTCATGAAAAAGTCACTTAAGGAAGAAAATGAAGACAGAGAAACACTGTTTCAAGCCCAAAAGCAATTACAGTCTGACCCTCAAAACTTAAGAGTTACAAACTTATGAAAGGGAGAAGTTTCAAAAATTTAGAACTTCATCCTATATGGCTGAGGTGTGAAATTCAAGCATTTCAGCTTGATAATTCATGAACAAGGAACAAGAAATGAAAGAGTGAAATTGTAAACTTTATTCATCATCCAAATCACCTATTACAATCTGATATTGTGCCTTATATAGTCTATAAAAGAGATACAAAATATCTAATAACTACCACCTTCTAGAATATTTTATTTAACACCTCATTGTACCTAACTAATCATTGTATAACAACCTCTAAAAACCTTCAACACCCTATACGGCTGACTCAGCAATATACTAACTAACTGAATATCTACTCCTATCAGTGCTACACATTAGTGGAACAGGTAGTCACATATATGTCAAAAACACAATAGTTAAAACATGCCCCCTCAAGCTGCAGGGTGCAAGATATTTACAACATCAAACTTGCCTAATAAATAAGCTTGTTGAGCTTGGCTTATCCCCTTAGTAAGAAGGTCAGCCACTTGGTCCTGAGAGTGAACATGTATAGCTTGTATCAGTCCAGTTTTGATCATGTCCCTGATGAAATGCCAGTGAATCTCTATGTGTTTTGTTCTCTCAAGAAACACAGGATTATTGGCCAACTGAATTGCTGAATTGCTGTCACTGAAGACTGATATGGGTAAGGTAATGGGAACCTTGAGTTCCTGAAACAAGCCAACCAACCAACCAAGTTTTCTCTGCAATTGCTGAAGTCGTGCTTCTATACTCAGCTTCAGCAGCCTGGAAATAGTGTGTTATTTCTTGGACTTCCAAGAAATCAAAGATTCACTAAAATGAACAGCATAACTAGTAACTGATCTCTTGGTGTTAGGACAAGCAACCAAATCTGAGTCACACCAGCAAGTTAGAGTGGTAGAATGTTTAGCCTATAACCAGATTCCTTGACCAATAAAGCCTTTGAGGTATCTGACTACCCTGATAGTAGAATCCCAATGTGATATTTTGGGATGTTGCATAAAGTGGCTAAGAGTGTGGACTACAAAACTGATATCTTGTCAAGAATAGTGGCATACATGAGTTTACCTATTAGTATTTGATAAGAAGAATTATCTGACAATAAATCATCACCTTATGCACATGTGGTTTGATCATACTCAAGTAAAGTCAGCCTTACATTGGATTCTAAGGTAATGATTGCAGGTTTTGAACCACTAAAACCAGTATCTGAAATTAATTCTACAACATATTTCCTTTGATTTAATATTACCCCTGAAATTGATCTGAGAACTTTAATACCAAAGAAGTATTTGAGATTCCCCAAGTCTTTCATCTTGAACTGCTGGTGCAACTTGGCTTTTGTTGCATCAATCAAAGTAGCATTGCTACCAGTAAGGAGCAGGTCATATATAAGAACTATCATTGTGTCATCACCTTGATGCAGAAAGAAGAGAGAATAGTCATGACCACTTTGAGTGAATCCAATTTCAAGCAAAGCATGAGTCAGTTTCAGGTTCCATTGTCTAGAAGTCTATTTAAGGCCATACAAGGATTTGAGAAACTTGCAAACCTTATGCTCTCCTTGGCTTTTGAAACCTTCTAGAAGCTCCATATGCACTTCCTCTTAAATATCCCTTTGTAAAAATCCATTATAGACATCCATTTGATAGATATGCCATCCTCTTGATACTGCTATAGCAATCACACTCGTGACAGTAACCATTTTTTCCACTGGTGAATATGTCTCATGATAATCAAGCCCTTCTTGTTGGCTATATCCCTTGGCTACTAATCGTGCTTTGAACCTTTCCACTTTACCATTTGCAAGATGTTTAATCTTGTATATCCATTTGGAACCAACAGTGTTCTTCCCTTTGGGCAGGTCAACAATGGTCCATGTGTTGTTTTCCTTTAATGCTTGAATTTCTAACTTCATAGCTTCCACCCATATTTCATCTTTTACAGCTTGTTTGAAGTTTGGGATCAGGTAGAGTAGAGAAATTTGACAAGTAACACTGATATGCTAGTTTCAGTTTACTGTAATATAGGCTATTGGCTAAGGGGTACTTGTATCTTTGGGATTTTGAAGTGTCAACATCATCATATATCCACACAGGAGGTTTGCTTGTTCTCGTTGGTATACTTAAAAGTGGTTGAAGCAGGGAATGGTTATCGTGACAAGTTTTTTCATGAGTGGTGCCAGGTGAAATTGTACCAGGTACTACATCATCAGAGGAATCTTGGCAATCAGCATGAGTATTTGCATCATCAACATGAATACCTCTAAAGGAACATCAACACCAACTTCATTATCTGTGGAGACCAGGAAGTCATTAATGTCTTCATTAGTTTTGGAAGTATCTACATGCTGGAATCCTGCTTGTGATGGATCAAAAGGGAAAGAATCTACATAAAACACAACATCCCTACTAACTAATAATCCTTTTGAGTTGATGTCCAGTAACAAGTAAGCATTTTAAGATTGTGAATATCCTACTCACACAACAGGTTTAGCTCTTTCAGAGAACTTGTCACCCCTAGGAGCAACAGTCATATAACACAGACATACAAACACCCTTAAATGAGACAGCTTAGGATCTTTAGAGAAAAACAAATGATATGGGCTCTTACCACTCAGGACTGAGGTTGGTAACCTGTTCATATCATGATAATTATGATGGGAAAATGTGATTGAAACTTAAGATCTCTAGCAATATTCAATATGCGTCTGTGCTTCCTTTCCACCACTCTATTTTGTTGTGGAGTATAAGGACAGTTGGTCTGATGTAAGATACCCAGATACTGGAACAATGTGTGACATTGAGTATTGATAAACGCAGTCCCATTATCAGATCTAATAGCTTTTATCACCACTCCAAACTGTGTTTTAATCATGGGTATGAATTCTTAATAGCTACTATGGTCTCAGATTTTAGCTGCAACAGATGACTCCAAGTATATCTACTATTGTCATCCACCATAGTCAATAAATAACACTTATTATCAAATGTAGGTATTTTATAAGGACCCTATAAATTCATGTGTACAATTTTAAAACATGCAGAACATCTAGTAGTACTTGTACGAAATGACATTCTTGTTTGTTTAGCTAGTGGGCATACAGTACATTTATTCAATATATTTACATCACTATGATTCATCAAAATGTCTAAGTCTCTTAAAATCTGCGGAGCTGGGTGCCCAAGGATTTGGTGCCATAGTCTTCAATTGGGAACAATAACCTCTGCAGTGAACGTACTGTGTTTTGCTCTTTCCTAAACAACATTATCTTTCCATTCTCCTTTAAGAACATATAGTCCACCCTCTTGTCTACCAATCCCCTTCACCTTTCCATTGGAGAGGTCCTGAAATATGCAGAAATTAGGATAAATGGACACAAAGAATGATAGTTCCTTGGTTATCTTAGCAATAGAGAACAGATTTATTCTAAAATCTGGAACAAAGAGAACATATTTGATCACATCATCTGTAAAAATATAAGCTTCTCCAGTGTGATAAATTGTGACTTCGTCTCCTGTTGGAAGGTGCAATTTGTTCAAATGCCTTGGAACCAAGCTGTTGCTATCTTTAAACAAGTGTCTATTGGAAGACACATGATGTGTAGCTCCTAAATCTACAATACAATTGTCAAAACAAGTCTTGGATAAGAAAAAAGTAGTAATACATGTCATATCGACTAGTTTTATCACCATGGTATCCTTATTGAATATGTTTATGATTTGATTGTACTCTTCATTAGTAAATGTATGTGGTTCTGCTAGTGGTACAGAATTGGCATCATGACTGGAACTGGCAGTGTCAACTGGTCCTGCTACCATGCTTGCAGTTTAGGAATACTTGCCACCAGTGTTAGTATAGTTGTTACCCCTATTATGTAGTGAGGAATTGTTGCCACCAGTATTATATGACCTAAAATTTGGAGGAGCATAACCTTGTTTCTTTTTGCTCTTCCAATCATTTGGATATCCTCTCAGTTTATAGCAGTTTTCTTTAGTATGACCTAAAATTTGACAGTAGTCACACCTTCTAATCTTGTAATTTGTGTTTCTATATCCATAACCATAATTGTGATTCACTTGCATAGCAAGAAGTTCTGATCTGTCTTGTACAACAAGTGTACATGCTGAGTGTAGCACCCCGCATTTCGGGCTACAATATAGACCATGATTGCGATGCGTTGATAATCCTGAAGCCATAAATCTTATGCCAATATGGCATGTTAATTATTTGTTTAGTATGTGAATCCATTCAAGCTTGAATTTAGACTATAGAGGTCCTTTGACTCAAGGACGAGTTGAAAACTACTTTGATAGATTAACTTTAAGTGGACATTAATATTTGTGACAATTTATATTGACTATGACTCTTTTTATATGTTGGATTAGAGAGCCTACTATGTGTAAAATGATAGGTTTTCTAGTTAGCTTTCCAATGACACCAATTTTGCTAAAATCCGGCACCCGAGCAAGAGGATATGGCCTTTCAAAGTAGTATGTGTCGCCTAACCAATCGCACATGTCCACTGGAAAGCATATGTCATAGCATATGCGGCGCCTATGTAAACATAGGTGATAGCATAGGCAGCGCCTATGTAAACATAGGCGATATCATATGCGGCGCCTATGTAATGGTTTCAAGTGACTTAAACATTCATGTAAAAATTCTCAAGAACACTCCCAATGGTTTCATACTAAAAACCCAAATAAATCAAGATTCAACAGTGGGTTTTCCAAATCGATTAGAGATTCGGAATCCCCAATCCACAAGCTTCAAGAAGCACCCACTATTTTTCGAAATAGAGGTACGCGGGGTTTTTCTAAATTCACATGGGCATAGAAAAATCATGTTTTAGAATGGGGTTTTTGAAACTATATATATATTCACGTATTAGATGTTTTAACATCATTGTTTTGGTCTTTTGACCTCCCCCAAAGTGATTTGAGAATATGTATGTATGAAAACATGTATTTAAGAATGAATTCTTGTTGAGAGCATAACTTTTGGTGAATTCCCTCTTATTATGAATTTTCAGATTTTTCATAGCATATGAATTGTTTTGCAATGCATTCTTGAAAAACACTATATGAAATGGTTGAACTCTTATTATGATTTAAAGGTGGTTTTAAATCACTAAAGAGGGTTTAGCATGGATGTTTAATGTTCATAATGCTTGTAATAAAAGAGTTCATGGATTCTCTAAAGGCACTAGACCACCATATGTTGATGAAGCTTTTGCATTATTTTTACTTGAGTTTTGGAACACGAAATCTTCTATATCAGTTGCATGTTTTTAGGTGGTCTAAGCTTTGGTTTAAATGAAAGATTTATCTTAATGTATTATGGCTTAGAAATCATGACTTACAAGTCTTGGTATGACGATACCAAACTCAGAAAATGCCATAACAGACACAGACGAATACAGAAATCAGACTTTATCAGATTTGCATGTTTTAGAACTTCAGAATGATGCATGTTTAGAAAAGGCTAAAATAGGGCATAAAGAGAGCTTAGGTGGTTCCCTAAAGAAGGAGTGAGTTCAGACAACCCTTTTCCCAAAACTGTGGTTTGCCGACCGGGGTATATTATTATACTCTGACTTAAGTGTCGTGTGGCATATCAGATTTAGAAACTCCAACCCTTGCGGCACACTCGGGTTGGAGGCTTCTCTGCCGAGTCAATAAAGAATTCCATATTTCCTGTGGAATATCAGACTTGTAGAGGATACCACCTAACTCAAAAGTAATACACAGATCAGAGTTTGAGATTTACAGACAGGTTACATGTTTTCAGAAAGTGCCCATGTGTTTTTCAGAAACTGTTTTATGCATGGTGTTTTGAAGAAGATTTGCTCTCACGTATATATATATATATATATATATATATATATATATATATGTTCAATTACTCTATCTTGGATTGCTTCGTGTGGAAGTATAATTGTGCTGACCTTCCCCTCGTTTCAGGTTCTTGAGGCACAGTCTAGGGGTCCAGATAAATAGTAGAGATTTCAGATCATAGACCAGAGTTTGCAATGGTGAGCCTTATAGGATTCAGAAGGCTTGGTTATTTTATATTACTAATATTAGTTAGGTTTTGGTCTAATGGGGGCCTTGTCCCAACTTCCAGACAACTTTGATTAGTTCATGGTAGAGATTTCGCATACTGAGTCAGGCATTAGTATTCAGATATATTTTGGATTTCAGTTTTCAATATTATGATCATATTCAGTGTCACGACCCGAACCAAGGCTTGGCCGTGATGAGCATTTCGAAGCATGGAGGCCCGAAACACCTCTATCTATCTGGTAATCATGCACCTAATTCATATGATCAAAATAATGCAGAAGAAACACTATAATTAGGAAACATGGTCATAAATATGAAAAGAAACAATAACGAGGAGATAAGGTTCCCCCAACATCAATTAACCTCTAACCAACTATCTGTGAAAATCTCTAACAAATGACTGAGTCAAGTAACCGTATATAAAATAGGACAAGGCCCCAGTAGACACCCAAAATGGAATTTAAGATAAAAGGACTGCAGGACATAAGACCTTCCGAAACATAGACAGCTCACCACTTGTCTATGCAACTCTGTTTGAATGATCTACTGATTCTCTTGACCCCTAGACTGGACCTCTGAACCTGAGAGGTTGGAGAGGGGAGGGGGTCAGCACGAAAGTACTGGCATGCAGAGATATCAAAACAAGATATAATATTTTTATAAAATATAGTTGAGAGCCATTATAAGGCAATTCGTCTCAAATCATTTGGAAACACATGGGTGTAATGCAATAGTTTCTCAACAACAATGAAATGCAACTGATCTAGGTGGACTACCCTACATAATTTACACCAACTGTCTAACGTAGGTTGCAGCCGAGATTAGAGTATAAGTGAGGGAGAGACATACAAGATCACATAGCATGATGTCTCGACCCAATGGTAGTGCCCAAGATCACTTAGCTCGGGCTCCTACCTATAGTCCCAATTTGGGAATGACATGAAGTCAAGTACACAAGATCACTTAGCATGGTACCAATATTTAGTGTTGGCTAACACGTTTTCCAGAGATGAGCCCTTATGTCTCAAACGCCTTCTTCGGGCTTCCACCTTTTTCATGTAAAATCAATGCGTTCAAATTTCATCTTATTGAATCACATATCGTATTCTGTAGGGTATCTCATACCCGACTTGCAAGTCCTCAATATCACTTCCACATATGCATAACCATGTAAAAACCAAGGTGCTTCTTCATTTACAAGTAATGAAAAATATTTATTTCAAATTTATGCTCTCTTTTGTTGATCACAATATGATATGGGGTATCAAGACATTATCATGGGAATTTGAAAGAAATTTATCATTCATATTTATCAAACTTCTATGGAAAATCTCAAATCACATATGCATGGTTTCAAGCATTAAAGTATATAGGCAAACAATTCCCATGATATAAAGTAAATGACTTAGAAATCATATTGAAAGCAAGTTAATAGCATTTGATTGAAAACCCCTATTTAAAAGCATACATGTTTCATAAAAACTACACCAATGAGATTTTAGGATAACCCCACGTACTTCTATTTCCAAGGATAATAGATGTTTCTTGAAGCTTGCGGATTGGTGATTCCAAATGTGTAATTATCTTTGAAAACCTACGGTAGAATCCTGAACTATTTGGGTTTTTATTTCGAAACCCTAAGGAGAATCTTTGAGCACTTTTGATGAATGAAGATGTATTTTTGGGTCCTTAGAACTGAATTTTGTGTTTTAGGGCTAAGTAGGGGTGGAAAAGGACCACTTTGTCCCCAAAATGGATTGTTTAAGTCACTAGAATTCTTTACATAGGCGCCGCCCATCCCATTTCCTATGTTCACATAGGCGCCGACTAGGGTAATGCTTATGCTTTCCAGTGTCCATGGGCGATTGGTTAGGCAACGCATATCACTTTGAAAGGCCCTAAGTTCTTGCTCGGGTGTCAGATTTTAGCAAAATTGGTATCGTTGGAAAGCTAACTAGAATACCTATCATTTAACACATAGTACGCTTCCTAATTTGACATATACATGGAGTTATGGTCGATGGAAGCTGACACACTTTACAACATCCACTAAAACTTAGTCGATCAAAATAGTTTCAACTCGTCCTTGAGTTGAAGTACCTCTATGGTCTAAGTTCAAGCTTGAATGGATTCACATGCTACACAATTAATTGACATGCCATATTGGCATAGGATTTTATGGCTTTGGGATTAACAACACATCAAAATCATGGTTTATATTGTAGCCCAAAATGCGGGGCATTATATTATCCCCCCTTAGGATCATTCATCCCTGAATGATGATGCGGGACACAAACAACATAATTTCAAGCATAATAAAGGACTAGGAAAGATAATATAGGAATAGTACCTTATATCTCATCCTCCATCGAAGCAAACAAATTGGGATATCTAATTCTCATGTCATCTTCTAACTCGCAGCTTGCTTCTTCGACTTTCTAATTCCTCTATAGTACCTTTACTAAGGCTATCTCTTTGCTCCTCAGCTTTTGAACTTGGCAATCTAAAATTTTAAAGGGCTCTTCTTCGTAAGACAAGGAGTCTGTCATATTGATACCCGCTACTGGAACTACCATAGAATGATCTCCAATGAATTTCTTCAACATGGATACATGGGATACCGGATGGACGGAACCCAAACTTGCAAGAAATTCTAGCTCATATGCAACTGTACCAATCTTTTTCAGAATCTGATATGGCCCTACGTAGAGAGGGATCAATTTACCCCTTTTTCCAAACCGCATAACGCCTTTCGTAGGAGAAACCTTGAGAAACACCCAATCACCTACTTCAAACTCTAGTTCTCTTCTCCGAACATCGGCACAGGACTTCTGACGACTCTGTGTATTCTTCAATCATTCTCTAATGGTCTTACTTTCTCCATTGCCTGATGAACAAGATCAGGCACATACAACTGAGTCTCACCCACTTCTTATAATCCTATCAGAGACCTGCATCTTCTCCCATACAAAGCCTTAAAAAGAGCCATCTTGATGCTGGCATGGTAACTATTATTGTAAGCAAATTCAACCAGTGGCAGGTGATCTACCCAACTAACTTAGAAATCAATGATGCACGCCCTCAACATTGCTTCGAGGTTCTGAATGGTACGCTCAGCTTGCCCATCCTTCTGAGGGTGGAAAGTTGTGCTCAAATTCAGTTGTCTACCTAAAGCCTTTTGTAAAGATCTCCAGAACTGAGATGAAAACTGCGTACCTCTATCAGATATAATGGACACTGGTGCTCCATGCAATCGAACTGTCTCCTTAATGTAAATCTTAGCATAAACCTCTCCCGAATAATTATTCCTCACAGGGAAAAAGTGGGCTGACTTGGTCAACCGATCTACAATCACCCATGCAGAATCATACTGGTTTTGGGATCTCGAAAGTCCTATTATGAAGTCCATGTTTATTATATTCCACTTCCATAAAGGCAGGGCTATCTCTTGGGAAGTACCACCTGGCCTCATGTGTTCTACCTTCACTTGCTAACATTTCAAACACTTGGACACAAAATCAGCTACATCACGTTTCATGTTATTCCACCAATACAAAGTCTTCAGATCATGGTACATCTTAGTAAAGCCTGGGTGAATGACATACCTCGAAGTGTGCACCTCATTAAGGATTCTTTCCTGTAGCCCATCCTCATTCGGAATGCACAACCTATCTTGAAATCTCGGAATACCATCACCACCAATTTCAAATGACATAACCTTTTGTTGACCCAGATCTTTCTTGATTTGCATCAATATGGGATCTTCAACCTGGTTCTCCTTAACTTCAGCACAAAAGGATGACCTAACTAACTCATGAACAATCACCCCTCCATCTTTGGAATCTATGAGTCACACTCCCAGATTTGCAAGGCAATGAATATCCTTCACCATCTCTTTATTTCCTTATTCTACATGAGAAAGGTTGCCCATAGACAACCTGCTGAGGGCGTTGGCTACAACATTTGCCTTGCCCAGATGGTAATTCAGACTCATATCATAGTCTTTCAAAAGATCCATCCAACGCTTCTGCCTGAGGTTCAATTCTTTCCATGAGAAAACATATTGTAAACTCTTATGTTCAGTATAAATATCAACATACACTCCATAGAAATAGTGCCTCCAGATTCTAACTTCAAACACCACAGTTGCTAACTCCAAGTTAATAGTGGTGTAATTGCGCCCATGCACCTTTAACTGCCTAGATGAATAAGCTATTACCTTACCACGCTGCATCAATACACAACCAAGTCCCACACAGGACGCATAATAATAAACCACAAAATCATCTACACTATCGGGAAGTGTCAAAATAGGAGCAGCAGTCAACTTGTCCTTTAACATCTCAAAACTATTTTCACACAAGTCAGACCATGCAAACTTCGTCTTTTTCTAAGTTAGTTTAGTAAGCGGAGTAGCTATGGAGGAAAAACTCTCGACGAACCTTTTGTAATATCCCGCCAAACCCAAGAAGCTCCGAATATCGGTTGGAGCTGTGGGCCTAGGCCATTTTCTTACTGCTTCAAATTTTTGGGGATCCACTCTTATCCCCTCACTGGACACAATATGCCCAGTAAGGCAATAGCGTCTAACCGAAATTCACAATTAAAAAAATTGGCATACAGCTAATGACCCTTAAGGGTCTGAAGAATAATTCTGAGGTGATTGGCGTGATCCTCTTTACTCTTAGAATAGATTAGAACATCATCAATAAATACAATGATGAACAAGTCAAGAAACTAAAGGAATAATCTATTCATAAGATCCATGAAGGCTGCAGGGGCGTTAGACAACCCGAAGGACATAACTAGAAATTCGTAGTGACCATATCGGGTTCGGAAGGCTGTCTTGGGTATGTATGACACCCTAACTTTCAACTGAAGATAACCCGAATGAAGGTATATTCTTAAAAAATACTTGGCACCCTGAAACTGGTAAAAAAGATTGTCAATCCTAGGAAGAGGATATTTATTTTTAATCGTGGACTTATTGAATTGACGGTAGTATATCCAAAGGGACCCATCCTTCTTTCGCACAAAGAGCACGGGTGCACCCTATGGGGAAATAATAGGATGAATAAAACCTTTGTATAGGAGGTCTGCAAGATATTCCTTTAATTCCTTTAGTTCCAGAGGAGCCATTCTATATGGCGGAATAGAGTGTATAGCAACACATTAATGCCAAAATCTATCTTCCTATCAGGGGGTATCCCTAGGAGATCTTTGGGAAAGACTTCTAGAAATTCATCCACTATAGGGACTGACTGCGGAGGAAGGTTTTCAACTTTTGAATCTTTTACTTGGATTAGATGATACATACAACCTTTGGAGATAAGCTTTCGGTCACTAAGATAAGAGATAAAGTGACCTATAGGTTTCACAAAACTCCCTGCCCATACAATTGGTGTCTCATTCAGGAAAGAAAAACTGACCTTTTGGGTTCTGCAATCAAGGGTGGCATAACACGAATGGAGCAAGTCTATCCCAAGGATGGCATCAAAATCTATCATATCAAGTTCAATAAGGTCTACCACAGTTTCCCTACTATGAATAGACATGACACAATTCTATACACCCTTCTAGCAACAACAGAATCACCTACAGGAGTAGAAACGGAGAAGGGTTCTACAATAACATCAGGCTCAAATCCAAAACCAACAGCCACATAAGGGTAACATAAGATAAAGTAGACTCGGGATCAAGAAATACATAAAAATCATGAGAAAATATTCATAACATACCGGTGACAACATCTGGTGAAGCTTCCGCCTCCTAAAGGTTAGTCAAATAATATAACCGGTTGCAACCACTCCCGGCAGCTAAAGGGGCACCCTTAGGAAAAGGAGCTGTGGAGGCGCCTGGGGACTTAGCGACTTAGCCCCCCCCCCCCCCCCCACACACATTTCCTCTGATAGAAGGACAATCTCTTTGAAGGTGACCCACTTTGCCATAAGTATAGCAGTTTCTCCCCTCAAACTAGCACTTTCCTAGATGATTCCTCCCACAAACTTTGCACCATGTATAAGTACGACTCTGCTAGGTCACACTTCCCTGAGATAGTGTACCTAGAGCTTTGGAGTCTGAAAACTCTGAGTTTGTCTGTCTGTCGATGGTTTGCGCGCTGAGGCACTGGCTACTGACCGTGTATTATTCCAAACCTTCTTTTTCTTCGACCACTTATTACTTCAGTTACCACTCTGCAGCTGACCCTGGTGCTGGTCCGTAGATCTAGCTCTCTTAGTATGTCTATCTTTCTCTCTAGATTCAATAATCTTTTTTTCCTCTCTTCCACTTGCTGTATATGAACGGTCAGTTGAGAAAAGTCTAACTCCTTATTCAACATAGCCCCCTAGCACTCAAGTACCAGGTTATCCGTAAGGCCAGATGCAAATTTTCTCATCTGGGTTCTCATATTACTAGTCAACTCTGGTGCATAGCGGGCTAGTTTATTAAACTTCAAAGTGTACTCCTGGACACTCATACTACCCTTCTTCAGATTTATAAACTCTTCCGCATTGGTCTCCCTCAACTCCAGAGGAAAGAATCAATCAAGGAAAGCTTCAACAAATTCTCCCCAAACTATGGGCTTAGCACTTTCACCTTTTGTATCTTCCCAGTCGGCATACCACTGATTCACAACGTCCTTGAACTGATAGGTTGCTAGCTCCACCCCTTCTAACTCATCCATATGCATCACCCTAAAGATCTTTTCCATATCATCCATGAATACCTATGGATCTACCTCCACCTTGGTGCCAGTGAATTTAGGTGGGTTCATTTTCATGAAATGTCCAACTCTAGTAGCCTCAGATGTAATAGATACAGACCCAACATCTTTCGATCGTTAATCCTGGTTAGCTATCAAGTGTGTCAGCATATGAATGGACCATCTCAATTTTGCATTTAAAATATCTCCATGAGAAGTTAGGGGACAGTTGGCATTAGTCCGCAAAGCCCGAGGCGGACTGGCTGGGACTGGAGGGACTCCTAGAGTAGGGACAAATTCTAGAGTGTAAGCCCTATTATAGCTCCATATCCCATGGGTGGGACGGACCTCATCTGCCTTAGCATTCTGATTGATGGTACGACGTGGAGGCATAAGTGTGTTTCTAAAACATAAATGATCATCGATTAGGGGATAGTTCAGACTCTGAACCATGAACTAAATCACAAGGAAGGGAAAAATTTCCTAAACGCCTAGCGGCCTTCTTCTTATAAGTATGGCACACTATACACCCATAAATAGGACGCTACCCGATGTGATTTTGTAGACACCATGGGACAATGAACTGTGCTTTGATACCAAGTTTGTCACAACCCGAACTAGGGCCTGACCGTGATGAGCATTTCGAATCATGGAGTCCCTAGACACCTCTATCTGTCTGGTAATCATGCAACTAATTCATATGATCAAAGCAATTCGAAAGAAATACAATAATTAGGAAACATGGTCATACATATGAAAAGAAATAATAATGGGGAGATAAGGATCTACCAACATCACTTAACCTCTAAACAACTATCTACAAAAATCTCTAACAAATGACTGAGTCAAGTAACTATTTATAAACTGGGACAAGGACCCCAGTAGACCCCTAAAATGGAATATAAGATAAAAGGACTGCAGGACATAAGACCTTCCGAAACATAGAAGGCTCACCACTTGTCTTTGCAACTCTGTCTAAATAATCTACTGATTCTCTTGACCCCTAGACTAGGCTTCTAAACCTGAGAGGTTGGATAAGGGAGGGGTCAGCACAAAAGCACTGGCACACAGAGATATAAAAAAAACATAATATTTTTACAAACTATAGTTGAGATCCATTATAAAGATATTTTGTATCAAATCATTTGAAAACACATGGATGTAATGCAATAGTTTCTCAACAACAATAAAATGCAACTGAGCTAGGTGGAATACCCTACATAATTTACACCAACTATCTAACCTCGATTGCCGCCGACATTAGAGTATAAGTGAGGGAGAGATACACAAGATCACATAGCATGGTGTCTCAACCCAATTGTAGTTCCCAAGATCACTTAGCCCGGGATCCTACCTATAGTCCCAATTTGGGAATGACATGAATTCAAGTAGGCAAGATCACTTAGCCTGGTACCAATATTCCATGTTGGCAAACATATTTTCTAGCAATGAGTCCTTACATCTCAAACTCCTTCTTCCGGTATCCATCTTTCTTATGTAAAATCAATGTATTCAAATTTCATTTGATTCAATCACATATCATGTTTTGTAGGGTATCATCATACCCGAATTGCAAGTCCTCAATATCACTTCCATATAGGTAGAACCATGTAAAAATCAAAGTGCTTCATCATCTACAAGTAGTGAACAATATTTATTTCAAATTCATGCTCTCTTTATTTGATCACAATATGATATGGGGTATAAAGACATTATCATGGGAATCCGAAAGAAATTTATCATTCATATTTATCAAACTACCATGGAAAATCTCAAATCACATATGCATGGTTTCAACCATTAAAGTATATAGGCAAACAATTCCCATTACACGAAGTAAATGATTTAGAAATCATACTGAAAGCAAGTTATTAGCATTTGATTGAAAAACCCCATTTAAAAGCATGCATGTTCATAGAAACTACACCCATGAGATTTTAGGATAACCCCACGTACTTCTATTTCCAAGGATAATAGATGTTTCTTGAAGCTTGCGGATTGGTGATTCCAAATATGTAATTATCTTTGAAAACCTACAGTCGATTCTTAAACTATTTGCATTTTTATTTGAAACCCTAAGGAGAATCTTTGAGCACTTTTGATGAATGAAGACGTATTTTGGGGTCCTTGGAACTGAATTTCGTGTTTTAGGGCTAAGTAAGGGTGGAAAAGGACCACTTTGTCCCCAAAACAGAGTGTTTAAGTCACTAGAATTCTTTACATAGGTGTCGCCCATCCCATTGCCTATGTTGAAATAGGCGCCGCCTATGCTATTGCCTATGCTTTCCAGTGGCCATGGGCGATTGGTTAGGCGACGCATATCACTTTGAAAGGCCATAAGTTCTTGCTCGGGTGCCAAATTTTAGCAAAATTGGTATCGTTGGAAAGCTAACTCTAATACATATCATTTGACACATAGTAGGCTTCCCAATTTGACAGATACAGGGAGTTATGGTTGATTGAAGCTGACACACTTTACAACATCCACTAAAACTTAGTCGATCAAAATAGTTTCAACTCATCCTTGAGTTGAAGGACCTCTATGGTCTAAGTTCAAGATTGAATGGATTCACATGATACATAATTAATTGACATGTCATATTGGAATAGGATTTTGTGGCTTCGAGATTAACAAAACATCGAAATCATGGTCTATATTGTAGCCTAAAATACGGGGCGTTACATTAAGATGACCATGTTTCCGTATTATATTTCTCTTTCCGCATGACCTTTTATCATATGAATTATGTGCATGATTACCAGATAGATAGAGAAGGTTATTTTGGGCCTTCATGGTTTGGGATGCTTGTCACGGCTAAGGTCCCGACTCAGGTTGTGACACTGAATGTTGTATCTCGTCATTTATGAGCATGGCATAAGCTTGATTAAGAGTTGGAGTTACTCCCTTAAGTAAGATCTATCTCCTATCTTGATCGTAGGACTCATTCAAACCACTCAAAAATTGTAGAAGTCTCAGTTGACACATATGATCTGAGTACTCTTTAGATTTAGGGCAATCAAAGCTAGGATTTGGAACCAGAACATCATAGTCACTCCACAAGGTCTTCAACTTAGTAAAATAAGCTGAGATTGAATTAGTACCTTGACAATGCATATATATTTCATGATGCAATTGATATATACCCATACGATTCACTTTATCATAGCTTTCCTTCAAATCATTCCGGACTGCACAAGCATTGGTAGCATACACAGTCCCAGATAGTAAGCTTTCACTCACAGTATTCATGATCCATGAGAGGACTATCGTATTACACGTTTCCCATTGATCATGAATTCTTCTCTGTATGACTCCTTGTTGCAGGATCTAGTGACAAAACCATACTTTCTTTTCCCTAAGAGAGCAATTCACATGGATCGACTCCAATGACTATAGATTTCTGAACCAGTAAATTTGAATGGAATGAGTACAGAGCTTGAACTATCTGAAGCACCAACGAAGATTGGATCACATTGATCAATTTTGGGTTCCATGAATGAATAAATTCAGCTACAAAATCAACCAAACTTGCAAAAAAAATCAAAATACTCTTCTATATTAGCAACTTAGCTTTGATACCATGTGAAATTCAAGCATTTCAGCTTGATAATTCATGAACAAGGAAGAAGAAATTAGAGAGTGAAATTGTAAAATTTATTCATCATCCAAATCACTGTTACAATCTGAAATTTTGCCTTATTAGGCTATGAAAGAGATACAAAATATCTAATAGCTGCCTCCTCCTAGAATATTCTATTTGAAACCTCATTGCACCTAACTAATCATTGTCTAACAACCTCTAACATCCTTCAACACCCTATACGGCTGAATCAGCAATATACTAACTAACTGAATATCTACTCCTATCAGTGCTACACATTAGTGGAACAGGTAGTAACATATGTTGTAACGCCCCGTAAAAGTCATGCATGTATTATACTATAATTTCTGAGCTTTAGACTTAAGTTTTAAATTCTTGTAAGTGTTGAAATGACTTAGACTCATTCTTAGTTGGCAACCTTCGGGATACAACTTCTCGACCTTTCCTACCTTTATTTTTGGATTTTTTTGTTGCGTTACGATGGGGCAAGGTTGTAGTACGTCTCGGAGAAAATTCAAAATTTTTTGACGAGCCTAAGGCCTCGTTTGCATTTCGATACAGTGGCAGCGCGCGATTAGCCCACGCCTCCTGCTGGATCGTGCCCGTCCAAAATGTTCAGTCCATCCGGATTGCCTGCTGGATCACGCCCGACCAAATGTTCAGTCCATCCGGATTTTTAATGGCATTTCCATAAATACTCATTCTCCTATCAACTTAAACACGGGATTACAATCCCTAAAGAGCCAAAATATCATATATTCTTCAAATTTGCTCAAGAACTCTCGACGTAGGCTTCAATAGACACCCAAAATTCGTGGAGAACAAGGTACGCGGTTTTTTTTTCCTAAATTCTCATGGGCATAGAAAAATCATGTTTTAGAATGGGGTTTTAAATTATGTATATATATTTATGTATAAGATGTTTTAACATCATTGTTTTGGTCTTTTGACCATCTGCAAAGCGATTTGACAGTTTATATACATATATGAATGAATGTGTTTCAATTTTGAATACATGAACTTGCTAAAGACATTTGACCACCAGGTGTTTGATGAAATTTCTGCATGAATTGAACTTTAAGTTTTGGAATATGAAACCCTTCACATCAGTTACATGTTTTGGTGGTCTAAACTATGTTTTGAATGAAAGCTCTTTCTTAATACATTATGGCTCAGAAAAATCATGACTTGCAATGTTTTGGTATGACGATACGGATCCAGACTAATGCCATATCAGACTCAGACTAACAGATATTTCATACTTTCATGATTTTAGATGTTCAGAATGTTGCATGTACAGAAAAGGTTAAAAATGGGCATACAGAGATGTTAGGTGGTTCCCAGAAGAGGGCTTGAGTTCAAGCGACTCATTGCCTAAAACCATGGTTTGCCGACCCGGGTATACTATTATGCGCTGACTTAAATATCCTATGGTGTATCAGACTCAGACACTCCAACCCTTGCGGCACACTTGGGTTGGGGGCTTCCCTGCAGAGTCAATGGCGTTTTCCATACGGCCTACGGAATATCAGACTTGTAGGGGAATACCACCTAACTCAGAAGTAAAACACAACTCATGATTTGAAATGAACAGACAGGTTATATGTTTTCAGAAAGTGCCCATGTATTTTTCAGAAACAGTTTTATACATGATGTCTTGATGAAAAATCTCTTTCACTTAATATGTATATATATATATATATATATATATATATTTATATATGTATGTTCCATTATACTATTTTTGGATTGCTTCGCGTGCCAGTACTTTTGTGCTGACCCCCCTCCTTCCAGGTTCTGAGGCACAGTGTAGGGGTCCATCTACTCAGTAGACATTCTCGAATTTACAGACTTGATCTCACAGTGGTGAGACTTCTATTATTTGGAAGGCCTAATTATGTCAGACATTATCTTATTTATTATGTTTTTGGTTTACTGGGGGCCTTGTCCCAGTTTCTTTTCAGATAGATATTTGTGTTCTTAGTAGAGATTTCGCATACTGATGTCAGATAGTATTATTCAAAAATGTTGTAGAACTTGACCATGTATTCCGTACTCAGTTTCAATTTCGCATTTTATTATGATTACGAACGTTGTGCATGATAACCGAGAATGGGTGTTCCGGGCCTTCATGGTTCGGGATTCTCGTCATGGCTAAGGCCTAGGCTCAGGCCATGACAAGCTTGGTATCAGAGCACGGTTCATGGTCCCAGGATTTCTGTGAAATCACATCGAGTAGAGTGCTGTTTATGGGTGTGTAGCGCGCCACACTTATAAACAGGAGGCTATTAGGCATTTAGGAATGTTTCCCTTCTTTGTGATTTAGTTCATGCTTCAGAGTCTAAACTATCCCCTAATCAATGATCTCTTGTATTTCAGAAACACGACTATGCCTCCCCATCGCAACATCGATCAGAGTGCTCTATCCATATGCTGACACAGCTAGTAGCTAACCAGGCTCAACGATCGGAAGATGTTGGGTCTGCATCCGTTATGTCTGAGGCTACTAGATTCGGGCATTTCATAAAGATGAATCCACCTAATTTCACTGGTACAAAGGTGGAGGAAGATCCACAAGAGTTCGTGGATGAGATGGAGAAGATCTTTAAGGTAATGCATGTAGATGAGATTGAAGGAGTGGAATTGGAAACTTATCAGCTTAAGGATGTTGCAAATCAGTGGTATGCAGACTTGGAAGATGCAAAAGGTGAGAGTGCTGAGCCTACAGTTTGGGGTGAGTTTGTAGAAGCTTTCCTTGACAGATTCTTTCCTCTGGAGTTGAGGAAGGCCAAAGCAGAAGAGTTCATGAATCTGAAGCAGGGAAGTATGAGTGTACAGGAGTACACTTTGAAGTTTAATCAACTAGCCCACTATGCACCAGAATTGACTAGCAATATGAGAGCCCAGATGAGGAAATTTGCATTCAGCCTTGTTGATAAGCTGGTACTTGAGTGCCAGGGGAAAATGTTGAATAGGGAGTTAGACTTTGCTAGACTGACAGTCCACATACAGCAGGTGGAAGAGAAGAAGAGAAAGATCGCTGAATCTAGAGAGAAGGACAGACAGGCCAAGAGAGTCAAATCTGTGGACCAGCACTAGAGTCATACGTAGAGTGGTAACTGGGAAAATAGGTGGTCAAAGAAGACAAGGTTTTGGAATAATACATAGTCAGCAGTCAGCGCCCCAGCGCCCAGACCCCCTGCAGATAGACAGACTCAGAGCTTTCAGAATCCTCATGGATCTAGAGCACCAGATACTCAGTTGCAGGGTAGTGTGGCTCAGCAGCATCGTACTTACCTGCGATGTGAAAATTGTGGTAGGAATCATCAGGGGAAATGTCAGTTGGGCACACTTGTATGTTATTCATGTGGTCAGTCAGGCCACTTTTAGAGGGACTGTCCATCTGCTAGGAGGAGTGCTGGTGGTGTGAAGTTTCAGGGAAATTCCACAGCGCCACCCCTATCTCATAAGGGTGCCACATCAGCTGTCGGGAACAGTCACAACCAGTTATATGCTTTGACCAACCGCCAGGAGGCGGAAGCTTCCCCATATATTGTTACCGGTACGTTACAAATCTTTACCTGTGATGTCTGTGTGTTACTTGATCCTGGATCTACCTTATCCTATGTGACCCCTTATGTGGGTGTTGGTTTCGGGTTTGAGCCCAGTGTGATTTCTGAACCCTTTTCTATTTCTACCCCGGTGGGGGATTCTGTTGTTGCTAGAAGGGTATATAGGGGTTGTGTGGTGACTATTGGTAGTCGGGATACGGTGGCAGACCTTATAGAGTTGGACATGGTTGCATTTGATGCTATCTTAGGGATGGATTGGCGCCATTCATGCTATGCCATATTGGATTGTAGAACCCGTAGAGTTACCTTTTCTTTCCTGAATGAACCAATCATAGAATGGGAGGGACATTCTTTAGCACCCAAAGGGCACTTTATATATTATCTCAAAGCCCGAAAACTCATTTCTATGGGTTGTTTGTATCACCTTATTCGAGTCAAGGAATATAAAGTTGAAAATCCTCCTTTTCAGTCTGTCCCTGTGGCGAATGAATTTCCAGAAGCCTTTCCCGAAGATCTCCCAGGGATACCCCCGATAGGGAGATAGAGTTTGGTATTGATGTGTCGCCAGATACCCGTCCCATTTCTATTCCGCCATATAGAATGGCTCCTGCAGAGCTAAAAGAGTTGAAAGAGCAGTTAGCAGACCTCCTAGATAAGGGATTTATACACCCCAGTGTATCTCCTTGGGGTGCACCTGTACTTTTCGTGCGTAAGAAAGATGGTTCCCTTCGTATTTGCATAGATTACCGTCAGTTGAATAAGGTCACAATTAAAAACAAATATCCTCTTCCTTGGATTGATGCTCTTTTTTACCAGCTTTAGGGTGCTAGATGTTTTTTAAAAATAGTCCTTCATTCGGGATATCATCAGTTGAAAGTTAGGGAGTCATACATTCCCAAAACATCTTTCCGAACCCGATATGGTCACTATGAGTTTCTTGTCATGTCCTTCGGGTTAATTAATGCCCCTGCAGCCTTCATGGATCTTATGAATAGAGTTTTCCGTCAGTTTCTTTACTCGTTTGTCATTGTATTTATTGATGATATTCTGATTTATTCTTAGAATAAGGAGGATCATGCCGATCACCTCCGAATCATTCTTCAGACCATTAAGGATCATCGGTTGTATGCCAAATTTTCCAAGTGTGACTTCTGGTTAGATGCTATTTCTTTCTTAGAGCATATTGTGTCCAGTGACGGGATTAAAGTGGACCCCTAGAAAGTTGAGGCAGTGAGAAAATGGCCCAGACCCACGACTCCAACCGATATTTGGAGTTTCTTCGGTTTGGCAGGTTATTACAGAAGGTTCGTAGAGAGTTTTTCATCCATAGCGGCCCCACTCACTAAACTAACTCAGAAAAAGGTAAAGTTTGCGTGGTCCGATTTATGTGAAAATAGTTTTGAGATGTTGAAAGACAGACTGACCACTGCACCTATTTTGACTCTTCCCGAGGGTGTTGATGGTTTTGTGGTTTACTGTGATGCGTCCCGTGTGGGACTTGGCTACGTTTTGATAAAACATAGTAAGGTGGTAGCTTATGCATCTAGGCAGTTGAAGGTGCACGAGCGAAACTACCCTACTCATGATTTGGAGTTAGCAGCTGTGGTGTTTGCCCTTAAGATTTGGCAGCACTACTTGTACGGTGTTCATGTTGATATCTTCACTGATCACAAGAGTCTGCAGTATGTGTTATCTTAGAAAGAATTGAATCTCAGGCAGAGGCAGTGGTTGGAACTTCTGAAAGACTATGATATGAGCCTGCATTACCATCCGGGAAAGGCAAATATTGTAGCCAACGCCCTCAGCAGGTTGTCTATGGGCAGCCTTTCTCATGTAGAAGAAGAAAAGAAAGAGATGGTGAAGGATATTCACCGCCTTGTGAATCTGGGAGTGCGACTGTTAGATTTCGAAGATGGAGGGGTGATTGTTCATGAGTTAGCTAAGTCATCCCTCTGTGCTGAAGCGAAGGAGAAGCAGGTTGAAGATTCCATCTTGATGCAAATCAAGAAAGATATGGGTCAACAGAAGGTGATGTCTTTTGAAATTAGTGGTGATGGCATTCTGAGGTTTCAGGGTAGATTATGTGTTCCGAATGTCGACGGGCTTCGAGAAAGAATTCTTGATGAAGCTCACACCTCGAGGTATGTTGTTCATCCTGGTTCTACTAAGATGTACCATAATTTGAAATCTATGTTTTGGTGGAATAATATGAAGCGAGATGTGGCTAACTTTGTTTCTAAGTGCTTGAATTGCCAACAAGTGAAAGTAGAACATTTGAGGCCAGAAGGTACTTCCCAAGAAATAGCGTTGCCCTTCTGGAAATGGAAAATGACCAATATGGACTTTATCACAGGACTTTCGAAGTCCTGAAATCAGTATGACTCTATATGGGTGATTGTAGATAGGCTGACCAAGTCAGCTCACTTTCTGCCTGTCAGGACTAACTATTCGGGGGAAGATTATGCTAAGCTGTTCATTGCAGAAATTGTCCGTTTGCATGGAGCGCCTGTCTCCATTATATCCTACCGAGGTACGCAGTTTTCTTCTCAGTTTTGGAGATCGTTTTAGAAAGGTTTAAGTACAACATTCCACCCTCAGACTGATGGGCAAGCTGAACACACCTATAACAACAGTTTCCACTCTAGTATTAAGATGGCACCTTTTGAGGCATTGTATGGTAGTAGATGTAGGTCTCCAATAGGCTGGTATGAAGTAGGTGAGATGCAGATGTATAGGCCTGATCTTGTTCATCAGGCAATGGAGGATGTGAAACTCATTAGGGAACGACTTAAGACAGCTCAGAGTCATTAGAAATCCTATGCCGACGTCAAAAGAAGAGAGTTAGAGTTTGAGATTGGAGATTGGGTTTTCCTCAAAGTTTCTCCCATGAAGGGAGTTATGCGTTTCGGAAAGAGGGGTAAGCTAAGTCCTCGCTATATAGTCCCGTATCAAATTGTAAGAAGAATAGGTGGAGTTGCGTATGAATTAGAATTGCCTGCAAGTTTGGGTTCTGTTCATCTAGTATTCCACATATCCATGTTGAAGAAGTGCATCGGAGATCACTCTTTGGTGGTGCCCATTGATGAGATTAAGGTGGGCGATTCCTTGTCTTACGAGGAAGAGCCCGTGGAAATCCTAGATCGACAAGTGAAAAAATTGAGGAGTAAAGAGATAGTCTCAGTTAAAGTGTTATGGCGAAATCAGAAAGTTGAAGAAGCAACTTGGGAGTCGGAGCATGACATGAAAGTGAGATACCCAAGCCTATTTGAACCAGCAAATAACGAATTGGAAGGTACAATTCTTGCTTTATGTTTCCTTATACGTATGAATCTTCTTGAAATCGTGCGTGACTATTCCCGCATCATCATTCGGGGATGAACGATCCCAAGGGGGGGATAATGTAACGCCCCGTAAAAGTTATGCATGTATTAGACTGTAATTTCTGAGCTTTAGACTTAAGTTTTAAATTCTTCTAAGTGTTGAAATGACTTAGACTCATTCTTAGCTGGCAATATTCGGGATACAACTTCTCGACCTTCCCGACCTTCATTTTTGGATTTTTTTGTTGCGTTATGCTGTGGCATGGTTGTAGTACGTCTCAGAGAAAATTCAGAATTTTTGGACGAGCCTAAGGCCTCGTTTGGATTTCGATCTAGTGGCAGCGCGCGATTAGCCCGCGCCGCCTGCTGGATCGCGCCCGGCCAAAATGTTCAGTCCATCCGGATTTTTAATGGCATTTTCGTAAATACTCATTCTCCTATCAACTTAAACACGGGATTAAAATCCCTAAAGAGCCAAAATATCATATATTCTTCAAATTTGCTCAAGAACTCTCCCTAGTGTTTCAACATTAAAACCCAAGCAACTCAAGATTTAACCGTGGGTTCGTGAAACAAATTACAGATTTGGAATCCTCTCGACGTAGGCTTCGATAGACACCCAAAATTCGTGGAGAAAAAGGTACGCGGGGTTTTTCCTAAATTCTCATGGGCATAGAAAAATCATGTTTTAGAATGGGGTTTTAAATTATGTATATATATTTATGTATAAGATGTTTTAACATCATTGTTTTGGTCTTTTGACCATCTCCAAAGCGATTTGACAGTTTATATACATATATGAATGAATGTGTTTCAATTTTGAATACATGAACTTGCTAAAGACATTTGACCACCAGGTGTTTGATGAAATTTCTGCATGAATTAAACTTTAAGTTTCGGAATATGAAATCCTTCACATCAGTTACATGTTTTGGTGGTCTAAACTATGTTTTGAATGAAAGCTCTTGCTTAATACATTATGGCTCAGAAAAATCATGACTTGCAATGTCTTGGTATGATGATACCAATTCAGACTAATGCCATATCTGACTAAGACAATCAGACATTTCAGACTTTCATGATTTTAGACATTCAGAATGTTGCATGTACAGAAAAGGTTAAAAATACTACAGAGATGTTAGGTGGTTCCCCGAAGAGGGCTTGAGTTCAACCGACTCATTTCCTAACACCGTGGTTTGCCGACCCGGGTATACTATTATGCGCTGACTTAAATGTCATGTGGCGTATCAGACTCAGATACTCCAACCCTTGCGGCACACTTGGGTTGGGGGCTTCCCCGCCGAGTCAAGATTCGATATAGCCCGTGGAATATCAGACTTATAGGGGAATACCACCTGACTCAGAAGTAAAACACAACTCATAATTTGAAATGAACAGACAGGTTATATGTTTTTAGAAAGTGCCCATGTATTTTTCAGAAACAGTTTTATACATGATGTCTTGATGAAAAATAGCTTTCACTTAATATGTATATATATATATATATATGTATGTTCCATTATAATATTTTTGGATTGCTTCGCGTGCCAGTACTTTTGTGCTGACCCCCCTCCTTCCAGGTTCTGAGGCACAGTCTAGGGGTTCAGCTACTCAGTAGACATTCTCGGATTTGCAGACTTGATCTCACAGTGGTGAGCCTTCTATTATTCGGAAATCCTAATTATGTCAGACATTATCTTATTTATTATGTTTTTGGTTTACTGGGGGCCTTGTCCCAGTTTCTTTTCAGACAGATGTTTGTGTTCTTAGTAGAGATTTCGCAAACTGATGTCAGATAGTATTATTCAGAAATGTTGCAGAACTTGACCATGTTTTCCGTACTCAGTTTCAATTCTGCATTTTATTATGATTACGAATGTTGTGCATGATAACCAGATAGATAATGGGTGTTCCGGGCCTTCATGGTTCGGGATGCTCGTCACGGCTAGGGCCTAGGATCGAGTCGTGACATATGTGTCAAAAACACAGTAGTAAAAACATGAGGTGTATCTACAATAAGGAAGTAAAGTAAATTGAACAGGACTAGGAGAATATAAGACTAACTAGTTTTTCTTTGTTATTAAGTACAAAGGATTGAATCATGCCACAACACAACTGAATGATGAAAAGGGGGAAGTGGAAGTCTGAGGAATTTTTGTGAACTATTATCAAGATATATTGGGGAGGACAGAATCAAAGATTTTTGGTCCATTGCTTAGAATTGAACAAAAAATTGAGTTGTTGCATCCTTAAGATGCCATTTTTCAGATTGACAGCAATAAGAGCCCAGGTCCCGATGGTTTAGGAAGTGGCTTCTTCAAAATATCGTTGGATATAGTGGGTAAAGATGTCACAAATACAGTGATGGACTTCTTTTGTAATAGCAATGTACTGGATCTTGGGCCTAACTCAACCTCAAAAGCTATCTCATGTGGGGAGGATTTCCAAGTCCATATAAGGATACCAATTACTCATCCCTTTTCCAATGTGGGATACTTAACAAGCAAGCTGTTGACTCACATGTATTGCTCTCCTACCTAAGTTAAATGCCCAAAAATTTACGAGCCAATGCAGGCCTATATTGTGTTGTAATGTTTTATATAAATGCATATCTAAGATTATGTGTACTAGTCTTAAAGGACTTTAAAGCATAAAGTAGCAAGAAATCAAGCTGAAATTGTTCAAGGAAGGTGCATGGTGCACAATATCCTGATTTTCCATGATATACTCTAACACTATAAGTGGAAAACTTCTCCCAGATTTTTAATGAAGATTGATTTGTGAAAAGCGTATGAAACGGTCAGCAGGGAATTGGTTATGGATTTCCTTCCAGAGTTATGGAAGCATTGAATCAATTCAGTAAAGTCACTAGTGAAGTGTAAACATGGAGAAGTCTGGTATTGTCATGGCCAGAGTAGACGATCCCACAAAGGAGTCGTTGCTTGCAAAGACTGGTTTTGATGTTGGTACTTTCCTATAAAAGAAGTGGAATAAATCTGATCGTCATCAACTTGTCCTCATGATAATGCACCTTATCAATATAGCTGAACAACCTATGCTAATCAGCTATCTTATGCAGGAAAGTTTCAAATTATTACCATGTTCCGTTTTCCATACACCGCTTCCAGGGTGCCATCTTCATCCTGCCATTCATCATTTGTAGCAAAATTTCAAACCTTTCGACCATGTACTAATTGCTTCATGAGTTTCAATTTTGCCTCGTGCACAGTGTGAGAAATAAAAGAAATAGATGACAGTTAAGGCAAGTTCACAATTGGATCAACAAACAGAAAACCATTTACTGTATTGAAATGGGAACAGAAAGGATACAAGAAAGAAAGGGGAAAATAAGGGTCCTCGGACTTCGTTATCTAAGTTCCATGCAAAACATAGTGCATTAGTGGACAGAGTTACCTATTACTTGTTGGTGGTGGGAGGTGGCAGGTTCCCATGGAATTAGTCTAGGTGTGAGAAAGTTGAATACATGAGAATTATAGGTCAAAATGGGCTGTGTTATTGAACATGTCATAACCAAATCAACCTAAATATTGTTTAGATGAATAGAATCAAAATGGGTTGCGTTTGTGTATTAACCCAATTACCCGCTCAAATTAAAATCATTTTGTAGTTGAACCTGACCCGTTAAAGTCTAGACGAGTTGGTCGGGCCACACATTTAGGACCTCTCTGTCGAAGTCACAGTCAGATCCATATTGGTGAGTCATCGAATGTAGTGGCTATGGCAGTGGTTGAGGTGGAGGCAAAGACACTGGTGATGGTTGAATTGCCACCACATTCAATGACTCAACAGTAACGACGTTACTAGGAGTCCAATTTATTTTGTCCATCAGATTCAGAAAATTCGTCTTGACTTTTACACCGCGAAACTCAATAGCCATCGTATCATATGCTTGTGCCACCTCCTCCGATGTGTCAAAATGTCACGACCCGAACTGGGGCCCTATCCATGACGAGCATTCAGAATCATGTAGGCCCAAAATACCCTTATATATCTAGTAATCATGCACATAATTCATATGATAAAAGAAATGCGGAAATTACACAATACTACGGAAACATGGTCATGAGTCTAATAAAATCAATAGTGGGAAATGAAGTCCCACAACATCTATTGACATCTGAAAACCGTCTGTAAACTTCTAATACATGATCACTAATAATCTGAAAAAACTAGGACAAGGCCCCCAATAGACCCAAAACTATTAAATGATAAATAACCGCAAGACGTCAGGCCTTCTGGAATATAGAAGGCTCACCGCTTGACTCTACAAATCTGTCTAAAGAATCTACTGATTATCTGGACCCATAGACTGTGCCTCAGAACCTGAGAGGTTGGAGGGAGAGGGGGGTCAATACAGATGTACCGGTACGCGGATTAATCCAAAACAAAATAGAGATTTTTTTATATAACATAAGTGAGAGCTGTTACAAAGCACATTATTTAAAAATGTTTCGAAAAATACATGGGCATAACATAATGATTTTTAAACAACAATGCAACACTCATGAGTTAGGTGGTACACCCTATAATTTCACATTTACACCAACTGTCAAATCTCAGTTGCCACCGAGTTTAGAGTATAAGTGAGGGAAAGACACACAAGATCACACAGCAGGGTGTCTCGACCCAATCAAGTATGGTAGTGCACAAGATCACAAAGCACGGCTCCTACCCATAATCCCAATTTGGGGTGACATAATGTCAGGTACACAAGTTCACGCAGCAGGGTACCAAGTTCCCAAGTCGGCATACACGGTTTCCAGCATAGAGTGATTTGACTCGTGCTTTCTTCGGGAAACCACCAATCTCACAAAAACAATGCATCAAACTCAACTCAATCAATCACATGTCATATTCGGTAGGGTATCGTCATACCCAACTTGCAAGTCATCAATATCACATTAACTTTCCAATTTCTCATACCATTTACCACATGTACAAATGTATGACCTTCACATCATTAAACACATACGCCATGGTTCTCAACATGCAATTATTCAAGAAGTTTAATCATTTATGAGAAGTTTCATATCAATTACAAAACTCATGCTCTCAATGGTTTAACACTAGTATATTATGGGGTGTAAACATTATCATGGGGATTTTGGAAAATTCACAACTCTTGTACATCGCACCCTTTTTGAAACTTCAGATCACAAAGTAGGGCTCCTAACCATAATCCCAATTTGGAATGACATAATGTCAGGTACACAAGATCACACAGCAGGGTACCAAGTTTTTGAGTCTGCAAACATGATTTTCAGCGTAGAGTCAGTTGACTCATACTTTCTTTGGGTAACCACCTATCTCACAAAAACAATGCATCAAACTCAATTCAATTAATCACATGTCATACTCTGCAGGGTATCGTCATACCCGACTTGCAAGTCATCAATATTATATCAACCAACTTGTTATACCATTTACCACATGCACATATGTATGAATTTCACACCATTAAACACATACACCATGGTTCTCAACATGTAATTATTCAAGAAGTTTTATCATTTATGAAAAATGTCATATCAATTGCAAAACTCATGCTCTCAATGGTTTAACACTAGTATAATATAGGGTGTAAACATTATCATGCAAAATTTGGAAAATTCACAACTCATGTACATCACACCCTTTTTGAAACTTCAGGTCACATGTTCACAATTCAACCAGTTAAATACATTCAAACTAACAACCCTATGATATCTCAATAATTCTTTCAAAATCATATATCAAAACATGTTATTTGAATCAATTGAAAACCCCCATTTGTAAAAACATATATATATATATACTTGTATAAATTTAAAGTCTTACGTAAATTCCTTTTTGAAAACATGCCCATGAAATTTAGAACAACCCCACATACCTCTATTCACGAAATTAGTGGGTGCTTCTTGAAGCCTACGGGATTTCGTTCTTCAATTTGTTTTGAAAATCCACAGTTGAATCTTGAACTACTTGGGTTTTTAGTTTGAAACCCTAAGGAGAGTTGTTCGAGTAATATGATGAATGTGGATGTAGTTCCAAGTATTTGGGATTAAATCCTGTGTTTAAGATGATTGGAGAATGGATAATTACCAAAATACCCTTAAAATCTCTGAGGGAACTGAAAATTGGCCTGGGGCGATTAGCCAGGCATCGCCCGCCCTAGACTACCGCTCCAGGCCAGGCGTCGCCTGCCCGATTACGGGGGTCATCCCAAGCCAGGCGATCTGCTAGGCGACGCCTGCAGATCACGGGACCTTATTGGAATGGCACCCCAAACGTGCCCTTATGCTCATCTAAAAATTCAAAAAATCATCCGAGACATAGTAAAACCTTGTCCCATCGCAACGCAACGAAAAAATCTAAAAATGGAGGTCGGAAAGGTTTAAAATAAAATCCCCGAAGATTACGAGCTAAAAATGAAACTAAGTCTCTTTGACACAAAATATTTTCAAGTTTTCAAGACTAAGAGTACTATATTAGGGGCTAGCACAATCACGACTTTTTACGGGGCATTACACAAACGTACCTAAAAAAACATTGCATATTTTCCTCAGATCTCTAATCTCTGCTGTGTATTTCCCCTACGGCCACTTCAGTACTCCTCGGTAATGCACCTCCTATGCAAACCCCTTCACTTTCTCCTCCTCCTTACGTTCACTTCTACCGCCCTCTCCCTCGCCTTCTCAACTCCTTCATTAACATTCTCTACCCTCTTCCCCCCCTTCTTACTTTTTTGCTTCTTCAGTGCTATTTTCACAAGTAGTAAGGATGAGAGAAAGCATAGGAGGAAAAGCAGTGGTAGGGGAAACAAACAAAACCAGTGTCCCAGGAGGGAGAGTTTGACTTGATTGATGTAATTGTAGGGGCCACATGTGATGCAGCATTATTAATCTATTCACTTCAAAATTTCTGCATAGATATTTGTCTGTATTTTATTTTCTAATGCCACGTGCACCTTTCACAAAAAGAAAAAAAATAAAAGTTTTATAAATGGAAAATGCTATTTTCAATTTGGGTTTAGTGGTTTATCATTTTTTGTTTTCTGGGAAAACACCAAATCACTCAGTAATTTGCTGGGAAGGATATTCAATTGTCGCGTTGCACTAAGATAGCAAGGCTTCTATACAAATAGCCTCTAATTCTAATGTGCATATCGACATAGATTTCCATTTTGTCGGGGAGAAAATCAAACCACTGCTGATTCAACCACAATATTTGGAAACTCATTTCGAAATTGCAGATTTGCTCACCAAAGGCTGTGGTATTACTAGATGTCTACCAATTTCCAGCTTGATGGGGTGGGGGTGGGGGGTATGCTAATCCATATTAGAGCAGGGCAGTTAGTTATAACGTTTGGATTAGTTGTTAGTTAAGTGTAGGTTTTCAGTATAATAAACCGTTAGTTACCCCTAAAAAAGAAAGAACTTTATAGGACACATTTTACAACAGAAACTACTGCATCAACACTATGCTCTAGATCTTATTCGTTCCAGGAGGTCCGTGCAGAGATTGCCCTACGTCTGCTTCTGACATGCCAGAACAGGCGAACCTGTTGTTTCTTCATATAGGAAAATGTGCACGTAGAGCAGATACGAATGTGGAAATTCCTAATATTACCATGAAAGATGAAGTTGGCTGATTTAGCTTTTGTAATTAACTCGAAGTAACAGCCAGGGTTTGTATGGTCCTTGGATGTGTCAACATATTACGGAAGCCTTAATATTTTCTTCTGGAAAATGAAAAAGGTATATAACATCGGCTATTATATTAGTAGCTTTTTCAATATTGAATGAATTGAAATATCAAATTAACGTGTTCAAACATAATAGTTGTCGATATATTAGTAGCATTTTCAATATTTATCTATATTCTGTATCGAAAGCTACAAATCCAGGTGAACCCATAGCTGACACTAGTTACATTTTGGTTTGCCATAACTAAGTAAGTCCCTATTTGTTATGATGTAATTGTCAGCATCTTAATATTCAGTTGTCCACTGGTGTAAAACAAAAATAATACTCCAACCAAGAAAATACATTCAAAGTGTGAATTTCATATCTATCCCTTAAGTTCCTCTTTATTTGTTGTAACTTTTTTTGGAGCCCACAACTTTATTTTGTGTCCCCTACAAAGGTCTATGATGAAAAATATTGGCACTTCATGAAAGAAAGAAATATTTTAAACGTGAAAATCTTTCTTATAAATTCACTGTAATATTTAAATTATCGGTAACTTTATGCAAGGAAGAGACATTTTAAATATAAACATCTTTATTATAAATTATTGTAATATTAATTCAGTTCATTCTTTCTGGGTTATTGCGTCCTTACATTTGGTTCCAAAAGATAGGATAAAATAATAGTAATGGTATCGTACGTTTAATGGTAGATTCAAAATGGTCTCTTAAAATGTAAATGAAGAGCTGTAGTGAGTTGCTCCTCAACTTTTGGACCTGGTCCCAAACTGACTCAACCAGTAAGAACTACAAGAATGAATAATAAAGTGCGTGGAAAGAAGGTAAATAGCTAGAAAATTTGGCTGTTAGGCCTTTTTAAGTTTGCATTTTGCAAAATGTCCAACCCTCTTTAAATGACAAATAATAGATTTGTCGCAGAGATAATAGATCTGTTTGTATATTTGTAGGACAGATAATAGATCTGTCTTAAAAATGGGTCATATCACTACATAAAAAAACTTATAGTCCATTTTGAAAAATAATAGACTAAAAAAGTCTATTTAGCCAAGAATCCCGTAAATAGCAAACACAGATTTTTAAGTGGAAACTCCTTGCTCAAGGGAGAAAAATCAAGGCCTGGCTCCGGGAATTCTCAAGCTCCACTAATATTAATGCAAACTCGAATACAAACTCCATGGCATCAAGGATTAATCTGCTAATCCTTCTTGTCCTAGTAATAGCTCCATTACAAAGAGAAACTTGCAGTAAGTCAACTGCGCAACAATCCAGTTAACTCTAACTGAAATTCCAAGCAAACTCTAGCGTAGAAATCACATAACTCTAGATGATTACTATGAGATTTGGAACACAACACAAAACACCTACTAATAATGGACAACAAGAGTAGTCAACTTTTAATCACAATGCAAAGACTCAGTTACAACAAGAACGTGAATTACAACTTTATGAGCATTTAGTTCCCTGTTGCAAGTGAGGCTTCGATTTAAGAGCTTTAAGAGAGAGATTTGTTGTCTAACAGATAAAGCTCTTCAATGTTACTGTAAGTGATGTACTCAAATGCTAATCACAGGATAGGATGTTTCATACGTAGGAACAATGGTTCATTTTCTAGCTTAGAAATATACGGGGTATTACACTTATGAAATGAAGAAATTCCAACACTTACCCAAAGTTTCTAAGTGTTAAGCGTCTCTTGGCATGATTTAAAAGCTCTAACGACTAGGACAATTTATGGGGTCTTACAGCAACATTTTGGATGCATTGGCAAATCCGAATATTTCATCCGAGATCATTTCTACCAAGTGTGGGTCCTATACCCATATATCTAATTTTTTAACTTTCCAACCAAAAGGCCATATTGTTCAAAACTTACTATTTGAGTACTCAAATATATAAATTTTGTTTGTTAAAAGTTAATAGGAGCCAACTTTGTGTTATTTCACATATTACATTTGTTTATAAAAGTTAGTGGAAGACTACTTGTCACGACCCGAACCGGGCCCTGGCCGTGACGAGTATTCCGAACCATGATGCCCGAAACACCCCTATCTATCTGGTAATCACGCACACAATTCATATGATAAAAGAAATGCAGAAGATAATAACATTACAGAAAACATGATTAAGAGTCATATGAAAGCAATAATAGGGAATAATGTCCCAAAATCTCAAATCAACACCTCTATAACGTCTGTGAATTCTCTAATACATGACTGAAACAAATGTCTATCTGAAAAATGGGACAAGGCCCCAGTAGACCCAAAACTGATAAGTTATAAAAGACACTATCAGATAATCGAGCCTTCCGAAATATAGAAGGCTCACCAAGTGACTCTGCAAATCTGTCCGAGGAATCTACAGATTTTCTGGACCCCTAGACTGCGTCTCCGGACCTGGGAGGAAGGGGGTCAATACAAAAGTTATGGTATGCAGAGATATCAAAACAAAACATATATATAATATTTTTACACAATATAGGTGAGAGCCATTATAAAGAAGTTTCATATCAAATTATTTGAAAACACATGGGCATAATGTAATAGTTTTCAATACCAATGTAATGCAATTGAGATAGGTGGAATACCCTATAATTTTAATTCCATGGCTATGTGGAATCCGCCTCTGGTGCTCGGCGGCCAAGCCTCCAATCCAAGTAGCCACCAGGATTTGAAGCTAGTATACCCTCTATGTGAGTACACCGCAGGGAATCCCCCTATGTGAGATGTCCCAATTATTTTATTATCCTCCCATGTAGGATACAATATCATATGACCCGCATTGGCAACTACGGTTTCTAGCGATGAGCCCTTTCACTCAAACACCTTCTTTGGGCATCGAACTTTCTCATGAAAATCAATGTATTCAAACTTTGTTCAAATCAATCACATGTCATACTCTATAGGGTATCGTAATACCCGACTTGCAAACCATCAATATCACATCATTCTTGTTATTCAACCATTGTATTCAATATGAATAACCTTCTCGTTTTCAAGTCAAAATCAAATCAATTCTCAAAACATTTCATGTCATGCTCTTCAAGATGTTTTCAAACAATTTACATCATATGAACATTTAAAACAAATTCACATCAAGAGAGGAAATTTCATATCATTCATGCTCTCAAGTTAACATCTTTTTGGAATACATGCATATACATATATCATATAGCAAATCCCTTTGGGAATAGGCCTATGGGCCAAATCAATATCATAAAACGTTTAAAACATAATCATATTCGTAATTTCAAAAACCCCATTTGAAAACATGAATTTTTAAAGCCCATGAAATTTTTGAGATAACCCCACGTACCTCGATTACTACAAATATTAGATGCTTCTTGAAGCCTACGCTGAGAAGATTCCAAATATGCAATTAGTTCCTAAAACCCCAGTTGAATCTTGAGTTGCTTGGGTTTTATTGTGAAACCCTAACGAGAATCCTTGAGCACTTTTGATGAATGAAGGTGTATTTTGGGGTCCTTGGAACTGAATTTCGTTTTTTAGGGCTAAGTACGGGTGGAAAAGGACCATTTTGCCCCAACATGGAGTGTTTAAGTTACTTGAAATCTTTACATAGGCACCGCCCATTCCATCTCCTACGTTTACATAGGTGCCGCATAGTCTATCACCTATGTTTACATAGGCACCGCCTAGGCTATCACCCATGTTTACATAGGCGCCGCCTAGGCTATCGCCTATGCTTTCCAGTGGGCATGGGCGATTGGTTAGGTGACACATATCACTTTGAAAGGCCATAACTTCTTGCTCGGGTGTCGGATTTTAGCAAAATTGGTATCGCTGGAAAGCTAACTCGAAGACCTATCATTTCACACATTGTAGGCTTTCTAATTTGACATATACAAAGATTCATGGTCGATAGAAGTTGGCATAAATGATGATGTCCACTTAAGATTAATCGGTCGAAGTAGTTCTCAACTCGTCCTTGAGTCAGATGACCCCTATAGTCTAAATTCAAGCTTGAATGGATTCACATGCTACACAAATAATTAACATATTGTATTGGCATAGGATCAGGATTTATCAACACAATGGAATCATGGTCCATATTGTAGCCTGAAATGCAGGGTGTTACATTATCTCCCCCTTAGGATCATTTGTCCGCAAATGATGATGCGGGACACAGACAGACACGATTTCAAACATAATAAAGGACTAGGAAAGATAAGATAGGAATAGTACCTTCTGTCTCATCCTCCATTAAAGAAAATAAATTGGGATATCTAATTCTCAAGTCATCTTCTGACTCCCAAGTTGCTTCTTTGACTTTCTGATTCCTCCACAGTACATTTACTGAGGCTATCTTTTTGCTCCTCAGCTTTCGTACTTGGCAATCCAAATCAACGTGCTCTTCTTCGTAAGACAAGCTATCTGTCACTTTGACACCCTCTACTAGTAATACCAAGGAATGATCTCTAATGCATTTCTTCAACATGGATACATGGAATACCGGATGAACGAAACCCAAACATGCAGGCAATTCTAGCTGATAAGCAACTGCACCAATCTTTATCAGAATCTGATATGGCCTTATATAGCGAGGGCTCAATTTACCCCTTTTTCCAAACCACATAATTCCTTTCATAGGAGAAACCTTAAGAAACACCCAATCACCAACTTCAAACTGTAGTTCTCTCCTCCGAACATCGGTGTAGGACTTCTGACGACTCTGAGCAGTCTTGACTCGTTCTCTAATGATCTTCACTTTCTCCATCGCCTGATAAACAAGATCAGGCCCATATAACTGGGTCTCTCCTACTTTAGACCATTCTATCGAAGACCTACATCTTCTCCTATATAAAGCCTAAAAAAGAGCTATCTTGATGTTGGCATGGTAACTATTATTGTAAAAAAATTCAACCAGTGGTAGGTGATCTACCCAACTACCTTTGAAATCAATGACGCATGCCCTCAACATATCCTTGAGGGTCTGAATGGTACGCTCGGCCTGCCCATCCATCTGAGGGTGGAAAGCTGTGCTCAAATTCACTTGTGTACCTAAATCCTTCTAAAAAGATCTCCAGAACTGAGATGAAAAACTGCGTACCTCTATCGGATATAATGGACACTGGTGCCCCATGCAACAAAACTATCTCCACAGTGTAAATCTTAGCATAACGCTCTCCCAAATAATTAGTCCTCAAAGGCAAATAGTGGGTTGAATTTGTCAACCGATCTATGATCAACTATATAGAATCATACTGGTTTCAGAATATCGAAAGTCCTGTAATAAAGATCGTGTTTATCATCTCCCACTTCCATGAAGGCACGACTATCTCTTGGGAAGTACCACCTGGTCTCATGTGTTATACCTTCACTTGTTGATAGTTCAAACACTTGGACACAAAATCAGCTACATCATGTTTCATGTTATTCCACCAATACTAGTTTTGCAGATCATGGTACATCTTAGTAGAGCCTGGGTGAACGACATACCTCAAAGTGTGCGCCTCATTAAGGATTATTTCCCACAGCCCATCAACATTCAAAACGCACAACCTACCCTAAAATCTCAGAATACCATCACCACCAATTTCAAATGACATAACCTTTTGTTAACTCGCATCTTTCTTGACTTGCATCAAGATGGGATCTTCAACCTATTTCTCCTTAACTTCAACACAAAGGGATGACTTAGCTAACTCATGAACAATTACCCCTCCATCTTTGGAATCTAAGAGTCACACTTCCATATTTGCAAGGCGGTGAATATTCTTCATCATCTCTTTCTTTCCTTCTTCTACATGAGAAAGGCTGCCCATAGACAACCTACTGAGGGCATCGGCTACAACATTTCCCTTGCCCGAATGGTAATACAGACTCATATCATAGTCTTTCAAAAGTTCCTTCCAACACCTCTTCCTGAGGTTCAATTCTTTCTGCGAGAAAACACACTGCAAACTGTTATGGTCAGTTTAAATATCAACATGCGCTCCATAGAGATAGTGCCTCCAGTTTCTAAGTGCAAACACCATGGCTTCTAACTCCAAGTCATGAGTTGGATAATTGCAGTCATGCACCTTTAACTTCCTAGATGCATAAGCTATCACCTTACCATGATGCATCAATACAAAACCAAGTCCCACACGGGATGCATCACAATAAACCCCAAAACCATCTACACCCTCGGGAAGTATCAAACCAGGAGCAGTAGTCATCTTTTCCATCAACTTCTCAAAACTATTTTCACGTAAGTCAGACCACAAAAACTTCATCTTTTTCTGAGTCATTTTATTAAGAGGAGCCTCTATGGAAGAAAAACTCTCTACAAACCTTCTGTAATACCCCATCAAACCCAAGAAGCTCTGAACATCGGTTTTAGTCATAGGTCTGGGCCATTTTCTCACTGCTTCAACTCTCTGGGGATCCACTCTTATCCCATCACTTGACACAATATGCCCCAAGAAGGCAATAGAATCTAACCAGAATTAACACTTAGAAAATTTAGCATATAACTGATGATCCTTAAGGGTCTGAAGAATAATTCGGCGGTGGTTGGCGTGATCCTCTTGACTGTTAGAATGAACAAGTATATCATCAATAAATACAATGACAAACAAGTCAAGAAACCGATGAAATACTCTATTAATAAGATCTATGAAGGTTGCAGGGGCGTTAGTCAACCCGAAAGACATGACTAGAAATTTGTAGTGACCATATCGGGTTCAAAAGGTTGTCTTGGGAACGTCTGACTCCCTAAATTTCAAATGATGATAACCCGAACAAAGATCTATTTTTGAAAAACACTTAGCACCCTTGGAAGAGGAGACTTGGAAGATCTATTTTCGAAAAGCTTTTCAAAAGGATCATCAATCCTTGGAAGAGGATACTTGTTTTTAATCGTGACCTTATTCAGCTGACGATAGTCTATGCACATACGAAGGGAACCATCTTTCTTTCGCATAAAAAGTACAGGTGTACCCAAGGGGACACACTAGGGCGAATAAATTCCTAATCTAAAAGGTCTGCCAACTGCTCTTTTAACTCTTTTAGTTCTGTGGGAGCCATTCTATATGGCGGAATAGAAATAGGATGGGTGTATGGCAACACATCAATGGAAAATCTATTTCCCTATCAGGTGGTATCCCTGGGAGATCTTCAGGAAAGACTTCTGAAAACTCATTCACTATAGGGACCGACAAAAAAGGAATATTTTCAACTCTTGAGTCTTTTACTTGGATTAGATGGTACATACAACCTTTGGAGATAAGATTTCGAGCTCTAAGATAGGAGATAAAGTGACCTCTATGTTCCACAAAATTCCCTGACCATACAATTGGTGTCTTATTCAGAAAAGAAAAAGTGACCTTTCGGGTTTTGCAATCAAGGGTGGCATAACACGAATGGAGCCATTTCATCCCAAGGATGGAATCAAAATCTACCATATCAAGTTCTATAAGGTCGGACACAATATCCCTACTATGAATAGACATAACACAATTTCTATAAACCCTTCTAGCAATAATAGTATCACCTAAAAGAGTGGAAATAGTGAAGGGTTCTTTGATAGCTTTGGGCTCGAACCCAAAACCAACAGCCACATAGGGGTCACATAAGATAAAGTAGACCCAGGATCAAGCAATACATAAACATCACGAGAAAAAAATTGTAACATACCGGTGACAACATCTAGTGAAGCTTCTGCCTCCTGGCGGTTAGTCAAAGAATATAACCGATTGCGACCGCTCCCGTTAGCTGAAGGGACACCCTTAGGAGGAAAAGTTGTGGGGGCATCTTGGGGCCTAGTCCCCCTTATATTTCCTCTATTAGAAGGGCAATCTCTCTGAATATGTCCCACCTTACCACAAGTATAACAATTTTTCCCTTTAAAAAAAACACTTTCCTGGGTGATTCCTCCCACAAATCTCACACCATGGATAAGTATGATGCTGTTGGGCCACACTCTCCTGCGACTGAGTATCTAGGGATCTTGATCCATGATGAGTCCGGAAACCCTGAGATCGTCTATCTGATGGTGGTCCGGGCACTGTGGCACAGGCAGCATATTGTGCATTACTCCATGACTTCTTTTTTTGCCATCTATTTCCCCAATTGTCGCTCTGTGGCTGTCTATGATTCTGATCCACAGTTCTGGCTCTCTTTTCTTTCATGTCTCTCTCTCTTGTTTCTGAAATTTTCTTTTTCTTCTCTTCTATCTGCTGCATATGAACGGTCAGTCGAGCAAAGTCTAACTCCTTATTCAATATAGCCTCCTGGGACTCAAGTACCAGGGTATCAGTAAGGCCGGATGCAAATTTCCTCATCCAGGCTCTCATATTACTAGTCAAATCTGGTGCATAGAGGGCTAGTTTATTAAACTTCAAAGTGTACTCCTGGACACTCATACTGCCCTGCTTCAAATTCATAAACTCTTCCGCCTTGGCCTCCCTTAACTCCAGAGGAAAGAATCGATCAAGGAAAGCTTCCACAAATTTGCCCCAAACTGTGGTCTCAGCACTCTCACCTTTTTCATCCTCCCAGTCAGTATACTACTGGTTCACAACATCCTTGAGGCGATAAGTTTCCAGTTCCACCCCTTCAACCTCATCCACATATATTACCTTAAAGATCTTTTCTATCTCATCCACGAACTCCTGTGGATCTTCCTCCACCTTGGTGCCACTGAACTTTGGTGTGTTCATATTCATGAAATATCCAACCCTAGTAGCCTAAGACGTAATAGATGTAGACCCAATATATTCCGATCGTTGATCCTAGTTAGCTACTAACTGTGTCAGCGTATGAATAAATCATCTAAATTCTGTACTTAAAATATCTCCCTGGCAGTTGGGGGCGGTTGACATTAGTCCGCGGAGCCCGAGGTAGATTGGTCGGGACTGGGGGGACTCTCGGAGTAAGGACAAATTCTGGAATGTGAGCTCTATTATGGGTCCGCATCCTATGGGTGGGACGGACCTCATCTGCCTGAGTATTCTGATTGATGATAAAATGTGGAGGTATAATTGTGTTTCTGAAATAGAAGTGACCATTGATTAGGGGATAGTTCAGACTCTAAAGTACGAACTAAATCACAAAGAAGGAAATCATGTCCTAAAATCCAAGCATCCTCCTACATATAAGTTTGGCGCGCCCTGATATACACACCCATAAATAAGACTCTACCCGACGCGATTTTGCAGACACCCTGGGACCATGAACCATGCTCTAATACCAAGTTGGTCATGACCCGAACCGGGCCCTGGACGTGACGAGTATTCCGAACCATGATGCCTGAAACACCCCTATGTATTGGTAATCACGTACACAATTCATATGATAAAATAAATGCGAAAGATAATAACATTACAGAAAACATGGTCAAGAGTCATATGAAAGCAATAATAGGGAATAATGTCCCAAAATCTCAAATCAACACCTCTATAAGGTCTGCAAAATCTCTACTACATGACTGAAACAAATGTCTATCTGAAAATTGGGACAAGGCCCCTAGTAGACCTAAAACTAATAAGTGATAAAAGACACTGTCAGATACTGGGGCCTTCCGAAATATAGAAGGCTCACTAAGTGACTCTGCAAATCTGTCCGAGGAATCTACTGATTTTCGAGACCCTTAGACTGCGCCTTCGAACCTGGGAGGAAAGAGGTCAATACAAAAGTACTGGTACACATAGCAATCAAAACAAAACATAAATATAATATTTTTACACAATATAGGTGAGATCCATTATAAAGCAATTTCATATCAAATTATTTGAAAAAACATGGGCATAATGCAATATTTTTCAATACCAATGTAATGCGATTGATCTAGGTGGAATACCCTACAATTTTATTTCTGTGGCTAGGTGGAATCCACCTCTGGTGCTCGACGGCCAAGCCTCCAATCAAAGTAGCCGCCAGGATTTGAAGACGGTATACCCTCTATGTGAGTACACCACAGGGAATCCCCCCATGTGAGATGTCCTAATTAATTTATTATCCTCCCATGTAGGATACAATATCATATGACCCGCATCGACAACTACGGTTTGCAGCAATGAGACCTTTCACTCAAACGCCTTCGCCAGGCATCCACCTTTATCATGAAAATCAATGCATTCACACTTTCTTTAAATCAATCATATGTCATACTCTGTAGGGTATCGTCATACCTGACTTTCAAACCATTAATATCGCATTATCTTCTCATTCAACCATTGTATTCAACATGAATAACCTTCTCGTTTTTAAGTCAAAATCATATCAATTCTCAAAATATTTCATCTCATGCTCTTCAAGATGTTTTGAAACAATTTACATCATATGAACATTTAAAAAAAATTCACATCAAGAGAGGAAATTTCATATCATCCTGATAACGCTAAAATCTACAGCTCTCGTAAGAGTGTAAAGCGGTCGTTGTCAAATATAGAACCCAACTGGGTTGGGTATCGATCCCACAGGGAATAGCCAGTCATTAAGTAAGCAAAATTATTAGACTTTTGGTGCAAGTCTCGTAAAAAGGGGGGATTTTAACGTGCAAATAATGTAACTAACATAATAGAGTAAAAATGGAAAATAGCAAAGTAAAAAAAAAAGAATGTTTAGTAAGAGTTTAACCAATGAGAATCGAGAGTTGGGGTTATGTTCACCTTATGAGTTATACGTCTCTATTGACTATGAGTTGTGCAGAATTCAGACATGCATGTGTTTATAGAGAATTGTATTCGATGATAAATCCAGGTGTCTTTCGACCTATCAAGGATTATTTCACTTTAACTCTTTCAAGCTTAAAGTGTATATAACAGTATGAATTCTCCAAGAGGTTAATCCAGTTACGACACTAACTTTTTAACAAGGGGTGGTGCCCTATTACCTTGATATTATCTCTTTTACAGACATATAACTTTCCCTTCGAACAAGTTAATGCTATACTGGCGTATTCTATGCGTTTGCAGCCACAAGAATTTGCATTAAGATGAAGAGAATAATGATATAAGTAGCATACGTGTCACGAATTCACAAACTCATAGCAATAGATAGTATCTCATTAGGCTTCCATAACCCCAACAGAGAAGTTTAGCTACTCATGAGTGTGAAGGAAATCACAATAGACATTATCATTAAACCACAATAAAGATCTCGTGTAGTATGGTGTGGTATGGCATGTAGGTGTGAACTCCTTTTTAGAATAGCGTTTCTCTTGTTGTGGAAATTAAGAATCAAGTAGATGAATAATAATGTCAACAGTAAATTTATGAAGAAAAGAATCGAATAGAGAGGAATAGGGATGAGGGTAGTGGAGAATTGTTTTGATGGATGGATGGATGGTGGATGGATTGAGGAATGCCTCAAAATCTCTAGAAAAATAGGGTATTTATAACACCCATATCCTATTCCTACTAAGCTACTGCATTACTTAACCCAATCCTACTGGGTTACTGCATCATTATCATAATCCTAATAGGTTACTGCTGATCCCCAAAGTCTTGAGAAATGTTGTTTTTCCCCGGGACAGGTTTTCCATGCGTCACTTTTGGTCCTTGGCATCCAAGCTTTTCCTTCCTTCTTTCGTGAAGCTTCCTTTGGCATCAAGTTATCCATAAAATGCTGAAGTCTGCATCATTTATGCATGAAAACTTGCTAATCACGTTTGTTAACTCACTTACAGGAAAAAAGACTTAAAGTGCATGAATTATATATTTTGTCCTCAAATCTTAGCTAAAATATGGGTAGAATATAGCACTTTAGGCGTGTAAATTCTCCTATCATCAACTCCCAACACTTAAAGCTTTGTTCGTCCTCGAACAAACTATCATGTCCATCTAAACATCTACTTAGGGATTCACAGCAACAACACAAAATATTCATCAAGGCAAGCACAACAATTATCAACAAAGAGTAGTTTTCTCATCATTAGTAGAAACAATTCAACCTCTAACATAGGCTCATGATGGTGGTTAATTCGTGTCCACAAGTTTAGGTACAAAGAATCATACACAACTACCCAAAACTCATCAACCATGTGTGTCTCACAATATATTACCCATAATCACTCTCAAGCATAGTATATTTGTCAAAACATGGGTATAAAATTACCCTTGCTCTCACTCTCACAAAGAATTCATATGCTTCAACTGATGACCATAGGCTTTCCCTTATTGTAATGCTCCACTAAATATCAGAATGCTAGGCTTAGGATCAAATAGGTCTTTTGCTGGTTGTAATGTAGGCTAAGGGACGGGTAGGACTATTTTGGCCAAAAATAGTGACTATGTTCCCAAGCACTTTAATACATCACATTATGTCATTAACACTTTTCTTTCAAACAACCTTTTTACTTTCTTTTATTCTACCACCCTTTTTCTCCTCTTTTGTTTTTCAATTTTGAACATAACTAACTTTTCAGTTTTCCTTTCCTTTTTCTTTTCATAACACACCTCTTATGATAGCAATTCTTTTTAATAACACTTTCAAGCACCAATACATTCTAAAGCATCATACTCACCCAATTTCCTCTTATTTTGTCACATGACTTTATACTTTAAAGCACTTAGGAATTTGGATCAAATTATGGTCTTAAAAAAATGGATTAGGCTTACATATGAGGTTGTCAAAGAAAATAGGCTAAAGGCTCAAAGGGGTTAACTAGGATAATGTCCATGGGTAGGTAAAAAGAAGGTAAACAAGTATAGGTTGCCAAAGAAATGCCTAAATCATCTCCTAAACTTGGACTCTTTATTTTTGATTTACATACATACCAGGCAAGTTCTAGTATCAGCCACAAACATAGAATATACTATATCCTAACATACACAAGGCACATGATCGACTTTATTGGAAGTAGTATAGACTCTTGACCCTATAGATGAAGCAATTGAACCACACAGTATCACAAAGTGAGTCACAATTAGAGCCTAAACGTCTCAATAGTCATGATTTTAGCACGAACCCTTGTTATAATCCCATGCTGCCTATTAGAATAATTTTATACAAAGTAAAAAAATTTTACTACTAAGAAAATGATTAACTAAAAAAAACTAAGCAAACAAACATAAATAAATGCAAATGCAGATGAAGAAGTATAGCATGCAAATACCAGCACCCCACACTTAGACGGGACACACTGCCCTCAGTGAAAAATAAATAAGAAGAACCTGGTTAGTCGGACTCATCCTCTATGTCTGGGGTCATACCCCCTGTATTGGAATCATCATCAGAGTCGTCATCCTCAGAAGTTCCTCATAAGTACCCCACTTGATTCCAAGAATACGTCGAGGTATTTACAGCACAGAGGATTCAGCTTGCTCTTTTCTTCCTCTTTTCTTACCTTTCTGTGAGGTGGGCACTTTTTCTTTACCTTGTCTTGATTTTAGTGCCATTGTACCTGAGTTAGATCAATAAACAAGAAGTAGTGGTACCACCCCACACTTATGTTGTTGGCACAAACTAGTGAAGTGAACGATATCGATTACTAAGACTTCATTGATATCCGATTAGATGTCATGTTCCAACAATAAAATCAGTGCAGTCATACTTCATGAAATCTTGGAAGTACTTTCATGTTTGATATATCAAGACTACTACATAGAGATTGAATCAAGTTATAGCATCTAGAAATAATCACAACCTCATATGTTGGTAGTCAACCATGATTCTTATCTCGACGAACAATTCATTCCAATATATAAGCTTTCTATTGACAAAAGTATACAATTTTCGTGACCATGTAAATTTCGCAAAAGTATGACAGTGCATCAAAATCAAATACAAGTTGGTAACAAGTCAAGATTATCCTTACGTATTTGTTCACTCACTTAGTTGTATCTCAACAAATCAACCACATTCAAATCACTACTAGTACTTCAAGATTTAACAATTCATTATAGGCGTAGTAGTGTAGTACTTGCGGAATATAAATGAAGAACAAAGAAGTACTTACTTGGTTGATGCCTTTGGAAGATTTTCTTGTGAAGTAAAAAGAGCAAAAGAAAAATTTTTTGAGAGGATTTGGAGAGGAAGGCGGCGCTTAAGCTAGGTTTGCAATGTGGTTTTGGTCCAAGACTAAGTCTCTTATTTATAGGACAAGCTTGGGTCAGGTTTAGACCCATTTATAATTGGATTTGGATACCAAAAGGGACCATAGGCGGCGCCTTTTGCATAGCATTTTTTAGCATAGGTGCCTATGGCTTTGTTAGGCATAGGCGGCGCCTATGCCATAGCATATGAGATTCAGAGACAAAAGGCATTGGCATAGGCGGAGCCTATGCTATGGCATACATGGGTATGGGCAGCACCTATGCTATGGCACACTAGAATCCGAGAGCTTAGGCCATAGCATAGGCCTTGCCTTGTTCGTGGACTAGTTTTACATAGGCCTTTCCTTGTTTGTTGCCTATATTTTCATAAGCAATGCCCAACCCTTAACCTTTTGCTTCTTCATTCCTAACTTACCACCTTCAACATGCAATACTTCCAACTCAAAATTGGAAACCAATCTCCTCCTTTACACCTCTTGTACCTACATTTACTCAAAAACAACAAAAACGATTAGAACGATGGGTTGCCTCCCATCAAGCGCCTTAGTTTTGGTCATGGCTCAACAAAATCCTAAGAAAAGAATAATTAAAAACGATGGGTTGCCTCCCACCAAGCGCTTGATTTATCGTCACGGCATGACATAGCTATCTCGATTACTTAGACTTCATCGAGATAGGTGGTGCATCATTTTCTGAATGGATTCAGATGACGCTGATACTTACTTGTAGGCATGCAATCTTCTTCGATATGACTCTTGTGCATACATATCCCAGGTTGGATACCAATTATATCATCAATAGACCAACCCATAGCTCTCTTGTATCTCTTCAGAGTAGAGATGAGAGCCTCTACTTGCTGTTCGCTTAAATTATCTGCCACACTTACCGGAAGTATATTTCCACTTTCCAAGAATGCATACCTTAGATAATCAGGGAGCTCTTTCGATTCTAGCATTGGTGGCTCTTCGATAGAAGTCTTCACTATTAGTGATGGTTTATTCTTAAGATCAAGGTCCGGCTGTTTAGGAGTATAAGAATAGGACCCTATTTCTGTTAGAGCACACATAGTTTCTTCATAATCTTCATCATCCTCATGCTCAACATTCAGTAGCGCAGCTGACAATGGCTCAACATTAAGCTGTTTCTCTACAGATAATGCTTTCTTATCCTCATGATGAACATCAGCTGTAGAGAACACATTCACATCGCTGGGCTGCTTCATTGCTTTGCATATATCAAAACGGACCACTTCATCATTCAACCGAAATAAAAGCTCATTATCTCTCATGTCAATAAGCGCACTTTCTGTTGTAAGGAAAGGGTGCCCCAAGATTATGGGAACTTCTGAGTCTACCTCACAATCCAAAATAATGAAGTTTTCCAGAAAGATGAATGAAGAAACCTTCACCAATACATCACATAGAATACCAACAGGTCATTTTACCGACCTATCCGCCATTACGAGCCTCATATTGGTTGGAGTAGGATCACCCAACCCCAACTTTTTGTAAATAGATAATGGAATCAAATTAATTCTGGCTCCTAAATCTCATAATGCCTTAGCAAAATTCAAAGATCCAATGGTGCAAGGAATAGTGAAAGCACCGGGGTCAGCCTTCTTCTGAACTAGTGATCGGGTAGCAATTGTGCTGCAATGATGAACAGTATTCTTCAACTCATAGCTTGCTGCCCGCTTCTTTGTCAAAAGATCCTTCATAAATTTCGCATACCCAGGCATTTGTTCTAGTGCCTCTACCAACGGAACATTAATGGTCAGCTGCTTTAACATCGTCATGAATTTGCTGAACCTTGTATCATCCGCAATCTTCTTCAATCTTTGAGGAAAAGGTGGTGGTGGAAGTGGGATTGTTTTCTCCATGGATTTCTTCTCCTCTTGCTTCCGTATTTCAGTTTTTTAGGGCTATAACCTACTATGGGTGACGTCATGGACGTCTTGGTCAGCTTCTATGGTGTCCTCCTCTTTTTTATTTTTGGCTACTTGCTTTCTTTGGGATGAATTTTCCATCACCTTACCACTTCTTGTAGTAATAGTCATGCATGATCCGTCATTCCTTGGATTTTACAAAGTGTTGCTAGGTAAAGTGCCAGCCTTTCTTTGATTGAGTGCTGCTGAAAGTTGGCTCAATTGCTGCTCTATTTGCTTTATTGAAGTGGAATGTGAGTCAACCAATTTCTTCTTTGAGGACAAATCATTTATTACCTCTGTTACTCCCGCGCTGGTTGTTTCCACTCCTTTCAACAGTTTAGCCATCATATCTTCCATATTCCCAGAACTAGATGCAGTGGCGTCACGTCTTCCTGGTGGAACATACAGACCACTATTGTCATTCTTGTTCTTCCAACTACCTTGGTCCATGTTTCGAGATTTACCATAATAGTTCCAACCTTGGTTTCCTTGGGTATTACATCGGAAAGCCCCTTGATTGTTCAAGTAGTTGGCTTCTTCTTCCGAATCAGATTCGTATCTTCATTTTGATGCAACAACTTTGACTTTTTCGGTCTTCCTAGATAATAGATGCTTTGTAAGAAGATCTACTTGTGTTTTCATGTGCGCCATATCTTGATCACGTTCTTCTTCTCTTCTTCTTTGGTCTGCAGTCATGCCAATAGATAAAGTGGGGTTTGCTACCTCAGAATCCCTGGTATGCCAAGATCTACTTTGCTTCATCATCCGGTCTAGCATGTTGCTTTCCTGACCAAAGGTGAGGTCCATAAATGATCCTCCAGCCGCATTATCCACCACCGGTTTAGTTATTGAATTCAAGGCTCTTTATAGTATCTCCATTAGGTGAACATTGGTCATATGATGGTTTGGACACCGCGTTATCTTCGTATTGAACCTCTCCCATGTTTCATGAAGAGCTTCAGTTAGAAGCTGACGAAAGTTGCTAATTTTATCTCTCAATTGTGCTCTTTTGGATGGCGGAAAGAATCTTTCTAGGAAAGCGTCTCTTAATTGCCTCCAATTTGTAATAGAATTAGGAGTCAGCCCATTCAACCATAGAGTTACCTCCCCAGACACAGATAATGGAAATAAGCGTAATTGAATTGCATTCAGACCAACGCCAGGATTGTCAAACGACTTGCATGTAGAAATAAAGTTGATGAGATGCATATTCGAATCATCGCCTGCTAGTCCACCAAATAATCCCTTGAGTTGTAATAACTGAATCATGGTGCTTGTGATGTTGAACTTGGCTCCGGATGCCAATGGTGGAGGAATAATGGCTCCTGTGGCACCAGCTCCATCAAGATCATCATCATCATCGTCGAATGCTGGTTGCATAGCTCGACGTTCAGGCCTAAACCTAGCTTGACGATCTCTTCTGTTGGCAGGTGTTGTGATCTCAGTAGCATGACTAGGGTTTATTAACTCGTCATCACCTAGGTCCTCATCGTCGGGATTTATTGCTCGACTAGGGTTATCAATATTTTGTTGATGTACTTGAGAAGTGGCTAGAGCAGCTAGTCTAGCTTGTTCCTGTTGAGCAGCCATTATTTCGATTTCCGTTTGTGCCTCCGTTCTACCAATACGTTGTGGTTTAGGATTGATAGGTAATAACGGTTGACCAGAACTTCGAGTATGGGGCATGAACTGAATAAAAACCTGCAGAAAACAACAATAACAACTAAAAGTAAAAGTACGAGAATCTTTGACCAAAGGGTCTAGTAATTATCACAAACTTAGTAGACAACCGTATTCCCCGGCAACGATGCCAATTTTTGATAATGCTCAATCTACAGCTCTCATAAGAGTGTAAAGCGGTCGTTGTCAAATATAGAACCCTACTGGGTTGGGTATCGATCCCACAGGGAATAGCCGGTCAATAAGTAAGCAAAGATTATTAGAGTTTTGGTGCAAGTCTCGTAAAAAGGGGGGATTTTAATGTACAAGTAATGTAACTAAGATAATAGAGTAAAAACGAAAAATAGCAAAGTAAAAAGAAAGAATGTTTAGTAAGAGTTTAACCAATGAGAATCGAGAGTTGGGGTTATGTCCACCTTATGAGTTATACGTCTCTATTGACTATGAGTTGTGCAGAATTCAGACATGCATGTGCTTATAGAGAATTGTATTCGATGGTAAATACAGGCGTCTTTCGACCTATCAAGGATTGTTTCACTTTAACTCTTTCGAGCTTAAAGTGTACCTAAAGGTACGAATTCTCGAAGAGGTTAATCCAGTTACGACACTAACTTTTTAACATGGGTTGGTGCCCTATTACCTTGACATTATCTCTTTTCAGACATATAACTTTTCCTTCGAACAAGTTAATGCTATACTAGTGTATTCTATGCGTCTGCAGCCACAAAAATTTGTATTAAGATGAAAAGAATAATGATATAAGCATCATACGTGTCACGAATTCACAAACTCATAGCAATAGATAATATCTCATTAGGCTTCCATAACCCCAACAGAGAAGTTTAGCTACTCATGAGTGCGAAGGAAATCACAATAGACATTATCATTAAACCATAATAAAGATCTCGTGTAGTATGGTGTGGTATGGCGTGTAGACGTGAACTCCCTTTTAGAATAGCGTTTCTCTTGTTGTGGAAATTAAGAATCAAGTAGATGAATAATAATGTCAACAGTAAATTTATGAAAAAAAGAATCGAATAGAGAGGAATAGGGATGAGGGTGGTGGAGAATTGTTTTGATGGATGGATGGATGGTGGATGGATTGAGGAATGCCTCAAAATATCTAGCAAAATAGGGTATTTATAACACCCATATCCTATTCCTACTAATCTACTACATTACTTCACCCAATCCTACTAGGTTACTGCATCATTATCCTAATCCTAATAGGTTACTGCTGATCCCCAAAGTCTTGAGAAATGCTGTTTTTTCCCGGGATAGGTTTTCCATGTGTCACTTTTGGTCCTTGGCATCCAAGATTTTCCTTCCTTCTTTTGTGAAGCTTCCTTTGGCGTCAAGTTATCCATAAAATGCTGAAATCTGCATCATTTATACCTGAAAACTTGCTAATCACGTTTGTTAACTCACTTACAGGAAAAAGGACTAAAAGTTCATGAATTATATATTTTGTCCTCAAAACATAGCTAAAATATGGGTATAATATAGCACTTCAGGCGTGTAAATTTGCCTATCATCACATTCATGCTCTCAAGTTTACATCTTTTTGGAATACATACATATACATATATCATATAGCAAATCACTTTTGGAGTAGGCCTAAGGGCCAAATCAATATCATAAAATGTTTAAAACATAATCATATTCGTAATTTCAAAAACCCCATTTCAAAACATGAATTTTGAAAGCCCACGAGATTTTTGAGATAACCCCACATACCTCGATTACTACGAATATTAGATGCTTCTTGAAGCCTACGTTGAGAGGATTCCAAATATGCAATTAGTTTCTAAAACCCCCGGTTGAATCTTGAGTTTCTTGGGTTTTTATTTTAAAACCCTAAGGAGAATCCTTGACCACTTTTGATGAATGAAGGTGTATTTTGGGGTCCTTGGAACTGAATTTCGTGTTTTAGGGCTAAGTAAGGGTGGAAAAGGACCATTTTGCTCCAAAAACAGAGTGTTTAAGTCACTTGAAATCTTTACATAGGCGCCGCCCATTCCATCACCTATGTTTACATAGGTGCTACCTAGGCTATCACCTATGCTTTCCAGTGGCCATGCGCGATTGGTTAGGCGACGCATATCATTTCGAAAGGCCATAACTTCTTACTCGGGTGTCGGATTTTAGCAAAATTTGTATCGTTGGAAAGCTAACTCGAAGACGTATCATTTCACACATATTAGGTTTTCTAATTCGACATATACAAAGATTCATAGTCGATAGAAGTTGGGACAAACTATGATGTCAATTTAAGCTTAATCGGTCGAAGTAGTTCTCAACTCGTCGTTGAGTCAGTTGACCCCTATGGTCTAAAGTCAAGATTGAATGGATTCACATGCTACACAAATAATTAAAATACCGTATTGGCATTGGATTTATGGCTTTGGTATTTATCAACACATCGGAATCATGGTATAAATTGTAGCCCGAAATGCGGGGCGTTACACTACTTTTCGAGTCTATACGAGTTATTTTTCTTTCTTGGTTTGTCACTAACAAATTAAAGACACTTTCTTTTTCATAAGATGACACAAAGAAATTAAAGGAAAGCTTTTTCTTTTGCCTTAAAAAGATGTTTGAATGAAAAGATATTCTAAAAGAAAGAGCAACATATCTTTTTGCTATTTAAAGTCTCAAACTCACATAATTGCTAGTCATATCCAATTTCTTACCTATTTATGCAATTATGGAGAAAGCCTTCAGTTCTTTTCTCTTAATAGTACTCTTGCTGCTTCTTTATGTTATGGCTAGTTCAGCCATGACCAAAACCAACATTACCACTGGTCAATTGGCTCTTCTCTATTTGAAATCCCAAATCATTTCAGACCCGTCTCACTTCTTGGATGAAAGTTGGTCTCCCGCTATTTCTGTTTGCCATTGGGTGGGAGTGACTTGTGGTTCTCACCACCAGCGAGTGAAGTCCTTAAATCTTTCTAACATCGCTCTTATAGGCTGGATTCCCCGTGAATTTGGGAATCTCTCTTTTCTTGTTTCTCTTGACTTGGGAATCAACAATTTCCATGGAAATTTGCCTCAAGAAATGGCACGCTTGCGTCGGCTTAAGTTTATTGATTTAAGTGTCAATAAATTCAGAGGGAAGGTTCCCTCTTGGTTTGGATTCTTACACCATCTTCAGGTTCTAAATCTTGTAAATAATGGTTTCACTGGTTCCATCCCTTATTCTTTTTTTAATATGTCCACACTTGAGACTTTAAATCTGAACTTCAATTCCATAGAGGGTAAAATCCCAAAAGTGATTGGAAGTCTTATAAACCTTACAGAATTAAGGTTGCGAGGTAACAAACTCATAGGTTCTATTCCTCTGTCACTCTAGAATGCCTCAAGGTTGGAGACTTTAGATATATCATTTAATTCACTTCAAGGAAACATTCCAGATTGGATTGGAAATCTTCACAACATGAACTGGTTGTCCATACAAGCTAATCAACTTACGGGTTCTATACCATTCACAATTTTCAATATTTCTATGATCGAAGTCATTGCATATACTGGCAATATCCTATCAGGAAGTCTTCCCAATGGTTTATTCAATGGTCTACCAATACTCAAAGGGCTTTATCTGTCTTCTAACAAGCTTCGTTGTCATATCCCTACAAGCTTGTCAAATTGTTCACAACTTCAAGTATTGTCTTTATCGGAAAATGAGTTTGATGGACCAATACATAGTGAAATTGGAAGATTGAGTAACTTGAAGATATTGTATCTGGGAATGAATCATTTCACTGGTACGTTCCATCTTATGAATACTAGCACTATTGTATCTTATTACTTCAGAATTTTCTTTTATTCCACATTAATTTCAGGGATAATTCCACAAGAAGTTGGTAATCTTGTTAATTTGGTAGAGTTAGCCATAGAGGATAATCAGATTACTGGCTCTGTCCCGATCTCCATATTCAATATCTCATCGCTGCAAGTTTTGTCAGCGTGGTAGAACAATCTTAGTGAATTCTTGCCACTGGAAATCGGCAACTTAACCAAGATGCAACATCTAGAGATTAGTGGAAATAAGCTTATAGGTACATATATATTATAATGGTGTCTCCTGTTAATTTTTATAGATCCATTAGAACTAATAAAATTCTATGAATTTATGCATGTAATGAGTAATAAAATGTAACAATTATAAATAAATCTTCAAGCGTATGACAAAATACACCATACAAGGAGCATCTTTTAATGTTAAAAATTAATCTGTTTTATGAAATAACCAGTAAATTTGAACTCCTGTTGGTAGTTAGCTAACTTGTAATAAAGTGTCAGTTTATATATTTGAGTCCATAAAAAAATACAAAAAATACAAACCTGCACAATCAGAAATTCATAGAAAATTAAATTAAGAACTTTAATGGAGAAAAAAATTATATAATATGTACATCGTTCTTAAGACTTTGATCAATGACAATTCTGAGATCTTGTCGATAAGCATTGAGCTAAATAGTTCATCTCACTTGTATTCCATTTTTTCTTCATGTGTTGACAGGTGAAATACCCAGAGAGATAAGAAATCTCATTGAGTTGGAGATACTTAATCTTGGGTTTAATAGTTTTAGTGGTTCACTTGATATGGAGATCTTCAACATATCAGCGCTGAGAATAATTGATCTTTCACTCAACAATCTATCAGGAAGCCTCCCACCAAACATATGTTCTATCTTACCCAACATTGAAACACTTTTTCTGGATAGCTTAACCAATCTTGTTGGGACTATTCCTCATTCCATCACCAATTGTTCAAAACTTTCTGAACTAGAGCTTTCAGACAGCAAACTCACTGGCTTGATTCCCAATTCTTTTGGATATTTGACTTATCTACAGTTACTAAATCTAAGGGGAAACAATTTAACCAGCGACTCATCATTAAGCTTCCTGACTTTCTTATCCAATAGTAGAAATTTAATAGTTCTTTATCTAGATTCCAACCCTCTAAATAGCATGCTTCAGCCTCCACGGGAACCTTTCCACCTCTCTTAGAAAATTTTACGCCTAAAATTGCAAAATCAAAGGGCGAATTCCAAATGAAGTTGAGAACTTAAGCAACTTATTAGACCTTGATCTTTCTGGAAATAACTTGGTCGGATCAATTCCAACATCAATTGGCAACTTGAGAGACCTTCAGCACTTAGACTTGACTAACAACAAATTAACAGGATTTATTGGAGATCATCTATGTAAATTGCAGTATTTGGGTGATATTTACTTGGGTCAAAATCAACTTTCAAGATCTCTTCCTAATTGTTTAGAGAATATTACTTCCCTTAGGGAAATATATCTGGATTCCAATAAATTGAGTTCCAATATACCATCAAGCTTATGGAATCTTAAGTATCTAATGGTCCTTGACTTATCATCCAGCAACATGGTTGGTTCATTACCTCCGGAAATTGGAAATCTAAAGGCTGCGATACTGATAGATCTGTTGATGAATCAATTCTCAAATGGAATACCCAGAGAAATTGGAGGCTTCCAAAATCTGGCAAACCCTGCTTGGTGAAGATCAGGGTGATTTGTACACTAAAACCTTAGCAACATTTGGGTATATATTGTGCCAGGTACATCTTTTAGTTTTGCTGATTACTCCTTTCTTTTTTTTTCCCACCTAGAAAGCATATTGAATCTTTAAATGAATTGTTTGACTGTAGAGTATGGACTGGATGGAATAGTGTCTACAAAGTATGACGTCTATAGCTACAGGATCATGTTTCTGGAATCGTTTACCAGGATAAAGCCTAATGAGTTTGAGGGTGACCTTAGCTTGAAGTAATGGGTGAGCTATTCACTCCCAGAGGCAGTAATGGACGTCGTAGATGTCAACTTGGTAACACCAATGGGTACTCTCTTACTGAAGGAGCTAGATGTTGTGGCTTCAATCATGAAAGTTGCATTAGATTGTTGTGCTGAATCTCCGGAAAGAAGGAAAAACATGAAAGATGTTGTAGGGATGCGGCAGAAGATCGAGATTCAACTCCTTGCTTGTTGAGCATGTTTTTGGAATCTGTTGTTCCGATCACATGATTGTTGTGCATGATTCTGTTTCCAGAAATGCTAGATGGTTGCAATAACTCTCACTGTTTTCTCTTAATATTATGGTTTGAAAGGTGTGATACGAGAAAGACAAGAGAAGGCTCAAAAACTACTCAAAACAGTCCACAAATCAACTAGAACCTGAGGACCCCTTTGTGAGCAAATTTCGGCCAACAATAACAACAAAAGGATTACAAGATACAAGGTGTATTTTAACACCAAAACAGCAACAATGACACAATATGAAACAAGTAACGGATTCAACACAAACACACTCTTACGGTGACCACCAAGGGAATAAACTCAAATCAAGATCTACAGTTTCCAAGCAAAGATCAATATTGGCTTTTTCAAGCCCCATGCTAAGGATGGCTTTTCCAAGACCAACAACTAAGGGTGTTACACTCTCAAAATAGAAAAAATATGTCTTTCAATTCTTCATCATTAAAAATCTGCCAATAAATGAGCTAAAATGACCTATTTATAGTGTATTACAAAAGAAGACCAAAAGACCACTTTTCCCTTAATGATAGGTGCAGCCATGGTGTGTAAATACACCATGTGTAATGTCAAAAATGCCTTTAATGATGGTTCAAAACCGCGAGTCCTCAATCTTAAATGCTCCAACCAATCTTCCACACGCGAGACTGCTTTAAGTTATGCTCAAAATGGGTCCTCCATGCATGTTCTTGTATTCTCGAGGTGACCAAGTCTTGAGCCTTTATATGTTGGCCTCCAAAGATGTCATCAAAATATAAGATGTCCATTTATCTTGTATCATCCTCCCCTTATTGAAAAGGATTCCACCTCGAATCCAAACCTTGCAAAATCAAAGAGAGGACAAAGAAATACAAACTCCTCATGGTATGAGGGTTAGGTTTAGCATAACAAATCATCTCAACATGCCAAGGTTGCACATATTTGCAATATAACCAAGAATCCTTTGAAAGGAATATTTAAAAATCAATAAAAGATTTACAAAGGATTTGGTTATAAGATACATCAAGAGTGACACTTTTCTTGTCATGTAGACCAAGCAACAAGTTTGGTGGACCAAGCAACAAGTTTGGTGCACAAACATCACCATTTCTAAATTTGTCACCAGGGTCAAATAGAAAAAGTGGCCATAGACACGGGTCTCGACAACACTTCCCTTTCCCGTGGTCTACACCCAAACTAAATGACATACTCTCTACAATAACATACATATCATCCAAAGCAAATAGAGAGTAGAGAAAAGTATCACTCAAATCGACTTCTACTAAGGTGCTCTCATATGTGTACTCACTACTAGTTTCCCAATAATCACCATGAGTACTCTAAACAATGAAATCACACAAAGTATAAGAAGAAGTAGCTTCCACAACTACACATTCCGTACCCTTAAGACTACTCTCATCTTCCAAGAAGAGATTTCCCTCTTTAGGAGGATTGTTTTCACACCATAGTGGGTTAGCATATAGGCTATATCTTCCAAGGCAAGCTATATCATCATTTTCACAACTAGGTTCATTAGGAGTATTTAAATCATCTTCAAACAAGACATTATACCTAAAAGGGGTGTGATCTACCTCACGGAAAGATTTGTAACAATCAAGTTCCTCACTTTCTAAATGATCAATGTCAAGTTCCAAGGATGTTTCAAACACAATATTACCCCAAGAAGAGCTCTCGGGTTCATTCTCACTTTGTTGACCAACATTTTCAAATACTTCACTCACTTGAGTCCTATTAAGCACATCACACACATACTCAAGTGGTGGACAGTTTTCACAAACAAGTGGATCAACACCCATTACACAAGATGATGTACTTCCATTCAACATATAGGCTTCAACACTAGGTGGACATAAATTGATCTCACAGGAGGAGTCAATTTCATCATTAATAGGATCAACTAATGTATCCACACTCACAATATGTACACAATCAATAAGAGGCAAGTAATCATTACACTCATAAATAAGTAAGTGTAATGCCCCGCACTTTGGGCTACAATATAGACCATGATTCTGATGTGTTGATAAATACCGAAGCCATAAAATCCTATGCCACTACAGCATGTTAATTATTTGTGTAGCATGTGAATCCATTCGATCTTGAATTTAGACCATAGGGGTCCTTCAACTCAAGGATGAGTTGAAACTATTTCGATCGGCTAAGTTTTAGAGGATGTTGTAAAGTGTGTTATCTTTCATCAACCATATATCCCTATATATGTTGAATTAGGGAGCCTAATATGTTTCAAATTATAGGTCTTTGAGTTAGCTTTCCAACGATACTAATTTTGATAAAATCTGACACCCGAACAAGAAGCTATGACCTTTCAAAGTGATATGCATCGCCTAACCAATCGCCCATGGCCATTAGAAAGCATAGGCAATAGCCTAGGCGGTGCCTATGTAAAAATAGGCGATAGCCTAGGCAGAACCTATGTAAACATAGGCGATAGCGTAGGAAGTGCCAATGTAAACATAGGCAATGGGCTGGGCGCGCCTAAGTAAAGAATTCAAGTGACTTAAACAATCAGTTTTTGGGGTAAAATGGTCCTTTTCCATCCTTACTTAGCTCTAAAACACGAAATTCAGTTCCAAGGACCTCAAAATACACCTTCATTCATCAAAAGTGCTCAAATATTCTCCTTAGGGTTTTAAAATAAAAACCCAAGCAACTCAAGATTCAACCAGGGGTTTTAGGAACAAATTGCATATTTGGAATCCTCTCAATGTAGGCTTCGAAAAGCATCTAATATTCATAGTAATCGAGGTACTTGGGGTTATCAAAAAATCTCATGGGACTTTAAATTCATATTTTACAAATGGGTTTTTGAAACTATGAATATAATTATGTTTTGAACGTTTGTATAATATTGAATTTGATCTTTAGGCCTACTTCCGAATGATTTGACATATTATATATGTATATGCGTGTGTTTCGAAAAGGTGATATTTTCAGAGAATGAATTATATGAAATCCCTCTCTTGATTTGAATTTGATTTGAAAGTGCATATGATGTAAATTGTTTGAAAATATCTTGAAAAGCATGACATGAAATGTTTTGAGAATTGATATGATTTTGACTTTAAAATTAGAGGGTTATTTGTGTTGAAACATGTTGAATACAATCATTGAATAAGAATAATAATGTGATATTGATGGCTTGCAAGTCGGGTATGATGATATACTATAGAATATGATATGTGATTAAATCAGATAAAATTTGAATGCATCAATTTTACATGAGATAGGTGGATGCCTAAAGAAGGTGTTTGAGTGTAAGAGCTCATCGCTGGAAAAACATGTTTATTGATATGGGAATTTGGTACCAGGCTAAGTGATCTTGAGTACTTGACTTTATGTCATTCCCAAATTGGTATTATAGGTAGGAGCACGGGCTAAGTGATCTTGGGCACTACCATTGGGTTGAGACTCCATGCTTCGTGGTATTGTATGTATCTCCCTTACTTATACTCTAATCTTGGTGGCAATTGAGGTTGGACATTTGGTGTAAATTACTTAGGGTATTCCACCTAGCTCAGTTGCATTTCATTGTTGTTGAGAAACTATTGCATTACACCCATGTGTTTTCAAATGATTTGATATGAAATTGTTTTATAATTGCTCTCAACTATATTTTGTAAAAATATTATGTTTTGTTTTGATATCTCTGCGTGCCAGTACTTTTGTACTGACCTCCTTCCTTCTCCAACCTCACTGGTTCAGAGGCCCAGTTTAGGGGTTCAGAGAATTAGTAGATCATTTAGACAGAGTTGTAGAGACAAGTGGTGAGCCTTTTATGTTTCAGAAGGTCTTATGTCCTGTAATCCTTTTATTTTATATTCAACTTTGGGGTCTACCGATGGCCTTATCCTAGTTTATATATAGTTACTTGACTCCGTCATTTGTTAGAGATTTTTGCAAACAGTTGTTTAGAGGTTGATTGATGTTGGGGGAACCTTATTTCCCCGTTATTGTTTCTTCTCATATTTATGACTATGTTTTTGAATTATTGTGTTTCCTCAGCATTATTTTGATCATATGAATTAGGTTTATGATTACCAGACAGATAGGGGTGTTTCGGGCCTCCATGGGTCTAAATGCTCATCACGGCCAGGCGCTAGTTCGGGTCATGGCAAATTTGGTATCAAAGCACGGTTCAGGGTCCCAGGGTATCTACGAAATCACGTCGGGTAAAGTCCTATTTATGGGTGTATAGCGCGCCACACTTGTAATCAGAAGACTGCTAGGCATTTAGGAAATGTTTCCCTTCTTTGTGATTTAGTTTGTGCTTCAGAGTCTGAACTGTCCCCTAATCAATGATCACTTATGTTTTAGAAACACAGTTATGCCTCCACATTATATCATCGATCAAAATGCTCAGGATGATGAGATTCCTCCCACCCATGGGATGCGGTCACGTAATAGAGCTCAGAATCCAGAATTTATCCCTACTCCGGGAGTCCCTCCAGTCCTGACCAGTCCACCTCGAGCTCCGCGGACTAATGTCAACCGTCCCCCAACTAATCAGGGAGATATTTCAAATGCAGAATTAAAATATTATATTTATATGTTGACACAGTTGGTAGCTAACCAAGTTCAACTATTGAAATATGTTGGGTTTATATCTGTTACGTCTAAGGCTACTAGGGTCGGACATTTCATGAAGATGAACCCACCTAAGTTTACTGGCACCAAGGTGGAGGAAGATCCATAGGTGTTCGTGGATGATATGGAAAAGATCTTTAAGGTGATGCATGTGGATGAGTTTGAAGGGGTGGAACTAGCAACCTATCAGCTCAAAGACGTTGTGAATCAGTGGTATGCCGACTTGGAAGATGCAAAAGGTGAGAGTGTTGAGCCCACAGTTTGGTGAGAATTTGTGGAAACTTTACTTGATTGATTCTTTTCTCTGGAGTTAAGGGAGACCAATGCGGAAGAGTTTATGAATCTGAAGCAGGGTAGTATGAGTGTCCAGGAGTACACATTGAAGTTTAATAAACTAGCACGCTATTTACCAGAGTTGACTAGTTTAATCTGACCCTACTGATAACCTGGTACTTTAGTTTTAGGGGCTATATTGAATAAGGAGTTAGACTTTGCTTGACGGACCATTCATATGCCGCAGGTGGAAGAGAAAAAAAAAGATTACTGAATCTAGAGAGAAAGACAGACAGGCTAAGAGAGCTAGATCTGCGGACCATCACCAGAGTCAGTTACAGAGTGGTAATTGTGGTAATAAGTGGTTGAAGAATAAGAAGTTTTGGAATAATGCATAGTCAGCAGCCGGCGTCCCAACACCCAGACCACCGACAGACAGACAAACTCAGAATTTTTAGACTCCTCATGGATCCAAAGTTCCAGGTACACAATCTTAGGGCAGTGTGGCCCAGCAGCATCGTACTTATCCGCGGGGCGAGGTTTGCAGAAGGAATCATCTAGGGAAGTGCTGGTTTGAGGGGAGAAACTGCTATACTTGTGGCAAAGTGGGTCACCTTCAAAGAGATTGTCCTTCTGTTGGAGTAAATGCGGGGGTGGGGGCTAAATCCCAAGACACCTCCACAGCTTATCTTCCTAAGGGTGCCCCTTCAGCTGTCGGGAGTGATCGCAACCGATTATATTCTTTGACTAATCGCTAGGAGGCGGAAACTTCACCAGATGTTCTCACCAGTATGTTATGAATCTTCTATCATTATGTTTATGTATTGCTTGATCCTGGGTCTAGTTTATCTTATATGACCCTTTATGTGGTTGTTTTTTTCGGGTTTGATCCCGAATTATTGTAGAGCCCTTCTCTGTTTGCACTCCTGTAGGTGATTTTGTTGTTTCTAGAAGGGTATATAGAAATTGTGTCGTGTCTATTCATATTAAGAAAACTATGGCAGGCCTTATAAAACTTGATATGATAGATTTTGATGCCATCCTTGGGATGGACTGGCTCCATTCATGTTATGCCACCCATGATTACAGAACGCGAAAGGTCACTTTTTCTTTTTCCAATGAGACTCCAATTGTATGGGTAGGGAGTTTAGTGGAACCTAGAGGTCACTTTATCTCTTATCTTAGAGCACAAAAGCTTATATCCAAAGGTTGTATGTACCATCTAATTCGAGTAAAATATTCAAAAGTTGAAAATATTCTTCTGTAGTCAGTCCCTGTAGTGAATGAATTCCCAGATGGCTTTCCCGAAGATCTCCCAGGGATACCCCCTGATAGGGAGATAGATTTTTGCATTGATGTGTTGCCAGACACTCGTCCTATTTCTATTCTGCCATATAGAATGGCTCCCGCGGAACTAAAGAAGTTAAAGAAACATCTTGCAGACCTCCTAGACAAAGGTTTTATTCGTCCTAGTGTTTCCCCATGGGGTGCACCCGTGCTCTTCGTGCGAAAGAAGGACGGGTCTCTTCATATGTGCATAGACCACCGCCAGTTGAATAAGGTCACGATTAAAAATAAATATCCTCTTCCTATGATTGACGACCTTTTTTACCAGCTTCAGGGTGCCAAGTATTTTTAAAAAATAGACCTTTGTTTGGGTTATCATCAGTTGAAAGTTAGAGATTCAGACATACCCAAGACAGCCTTTTGAACCCGATATGGTCATTATAAATTTTAGTCATGTCATTCGGGTTGACTAAAGCCCCTGCAGCCTTCATAGATCTTATGAATAGAGTGTTCCATCAGTTTCTTGACTTTTTTGTCATTGTATTTATTGATGATATTCTGATCTATTCTAAGAGTAAGAGGATCACGCCAATCACCTCCGAATTATTCTTCAGACCCTTAACGTTTCTATAATATTGAATTTGGTCTTTAGGCCTACTTTCGAATGATTTGACATATTATATATGTACATGCGTGTGTTTAGAAAAGGTGATATTTTGAGAGCATGAATTATATGAAATCCCTCTCTTGATGTGAATTTGTTTAGAATGTGCATATGATGTAAATTGTTTGAAAACATCTTGAAAAGCATGACATGAACTGTTTTGAGAATTGATATGATTTTGACTTGAAAACGAGAGGGTTATTTGTGTTGAAACATGTTGAATACAATGGTTGAATGAAAATAATAATGTGATATTAATGTTTTGCAAGTCGGGTATGATGATACCCTAAAGAATATGATATGTGATTGAATCAGATAAAATTTGAATTCATCGATTTTACATGAGATAGGTGGATGCTCGAAGAAGGCATTTGGGTGTAAGGGATCATCGCTGGAAAAACGTGTTTGCCGACATGGGAATTTGGTACCAGGATAAGTGATCTTGTGTACTTGACTTTATTTCATTCCTAAATTGGGATTATAGGTAGGAGCACGGGCTAAGTGATCTTAGGCACTACCATTGGGTCTAGACACCATGCTTCGTGGTCTTGTGTGTCTCTCCCTCACTTATAGTCTAATCTCAGCGGCAACCGAGGTTGGATAGTTGGTGTAAATTATGTAGGGTATTCAACCTAGCTCAGTTACATTTCATTGTTGTTGAGAAACTATTGCATTACACCCATGTGTTTTCAAATGATTTAATATGAAATTGTTTTATAATGGCTCTCCACTATATTTTGTAAAAATATTATGTTTTATTTTGATATCTCTACATGCCAGTACTTTTGTGCTGACCCCCTCCCCTATCCAACCTCGCAGGTTCAAAAGCCCAGTCTAGGGGTCAAGAGAATCAGTAGATCATTCAGACAGAGTTGTAGAGACAAATGCTGAGCCTTCTATGTTTCAGAAGGTCTTATGTCCTGTAGTCCTTTTATCTTATATTCAGTTTTCGGGTCTACTGGGTCCTTGTCCCAGTTTATATACAGTTACTTGACTCCGTCAGTTGTTAGAGATTTTCGCAGGCAGTTGTTTAGAGGTTGATTTATGTTGGGGGAACCTTATTTCCCTGTTATTTTTTCTTTTTATATTTATGAACATGTTTTTGAATTATTGTGGTTCCTCCGCATTACTTTGATCATATGAATTAGGTGCATGATTACCAGATAGATAAGGGTGTTTCGGGCCTCCATGGTTCGAAATGTTTATCACGGCCAGGCCTTGGTTCAGGTAATGACAGTAAGCTACTACTCACACTCAATGGATTACTAGCCACACCTCCTCATGGTAATTAAATTGGGAGAAGACAACGTTTCCCCTCTCGGTAACCTTAAACCTTTCCAAGAAGTTTGGAACAAGTAAAGGCTCGCAAAATAACCCCAATTAATCAACCATGGATGGAACAATGTATTTTATTTAGTACCTTTCATTTAACACAACGAGGAAGCACGGTATCCCACAAAGGGTCACCTTTCCAGAGTGTACACTCCTTCTTGGATCAACATTGTAAAGCACATGAGTACCCCTCAATTTTGGAGATGCATACCCTCTTCTTCTCATTGGAAAACCTACACTATATCTAGTATAACCATTCACACTATATAGACCTTGATAAGAAGTACTACAAGGTGGAGAATATGAATCTTCACACTCCTCACGTGTACTCTCATCATAGCTCTCATAAGGTTTGCGAACGAAAGGGTTATACCTAACACCAAATCTTGGTTCGGAGTGGGGAGTGCAAGACTCCTCACATGTCCCAACTTCATCATAAGATCCATCACGAGGACCTACATCATCTCCAAAGTCACCATAAGCACTAGGCACTTCATTCACCTCATTTTCTCCCTCAAAACAGTAACTTTCAAATCTACCTATGTTTTGATCATGGATATTTTCATAGCCTCCGCAATCTCCCTCAACTTCGTATCCATACAAACCCTCACTACAATCATAGTCTCCCATATTGTAGTCACAATAATCCCTGGGTATCTAAGTCATGTTCCCCTTATATCACCCTTTAAACCTACAAAATGATCAAACAAGATTAGTAGTAAAGATCATCACCAACACTCGTATACACTCACGTTTCTGATTCTCACATTTGGAGCAGCGAATATTGAAAGTTTCTTATACTCCGGTAGTCAATAGGATGTCAATTATACTAGGCGGCAGGAATGAATTCTTGTTTTTATTGACTCAAGACACAAAACAAAATTCACTTACGAACATGAAACAAAGAAGTTACTATGAGTTACAAACTACAAAAGCACACAAATAACGAAGACACGAAAGAAACGTATTCAAAAACTAATTAACAACCTAATAGGTGATTACTAGTTTGTCTATTAGTACTAGGATCAAGAAAATTGAAACTAAAGAAACAAGAAATGAAACTTAGAAATCTGAAATTTTGAGCCTAAGGGTCATTTTTTTTAGGGTGATGAGGTGGCAACCTCCTATTGGATGTTAAAATTGTTGAAAGTTTGAGAAATTTTCTTGTCTTCAAATTCTATTGATCAAATTCCAAGTGGGGAATGGTGGAATTTCGTCTATGGGAGGGTAAAAAAAAGACATTGGAGCCCTTTTTTCAAGTTCAAAAAGTATTTGCCTTTTTTGCACCTTTTTGGCTAAACACCTTTTTGAAAGACTTTTGGCTTTTTCCTTTTTTATAAGTCTTGGTGGGTGGATTTTCTCCCTTTTGGAAAGACAACTTTTGAAACTCTTTTGTCCCCTTTCCCCTTTGGATGTCTTAGAGTTGTGTCTTTCAAGACTAACAACAAGACATACCCTCTTTCTTTAATTTCTAAGATCAAACAACCATTTTCTCTTCAACAAAATATGAAGATGGTGAAGAACACCAACAACACAACTTTTGAATCTTGGGGTTCTATTTTTTAATTGGATCCTACACATCAACAGCACATTTTTCAAACTCCAACCCTCAACAACAACATCAACAAAATGTTTTTAAGCCACAATCTCAACAATAAACTACAACAACACTCTTTCAAGCCACCAATCCACAAAAAACAGCAGCCTTCAAAGTTCAAAACCAACTCGGAAATGACTCAAAATTTTGATCTAGACTCTATAAGTGTTAGTGAAGAAGGGACTAACACTATAAACAACAAAGCACACACAAAATACAAGAAAACTAAGCCTCAAATATCGGCTCAAACATAAAAATGTGACAGATTACATTTTTTTTGCGTTTTCCAGTTTTTCCAATAATATTTTTGTGATTTTTCAAGATAGCAAGCCTAAGTTTGATCTCTTAGGAACGAAATCAATAATGGCTTTGATATCAAATGATACGAGAAAGACAAGAAAAGGCTCAAAAACTACTCAAAACAGTCCACAAATCAACTAGAACCCGAGGACCCCTTTGCGAGCAACTTTCGGCCAACAATACCAACACAAGGATTACAAGATACAAGGTGTATTTTAACACCAAAACAGCAACAATGACACAAGATGGAACAAGTCACTGATTCAACACAAACACAAGGGAAATTGCATAGAAAATAAAGATAGATAGTGAGACCAAGATTATTACAAGATTAAGGACCAAATGTATTTCAACACTAACCCCTAACAAATGTAACAATCAAAACCACGCTCTTATGGTGACCACCAAGGGAATGAACTCAACTCAAGATCTACCGTTTCCAAGCAAAGATCAATATTGGCTTTTCCAAGCCCTATACTAAGGATGGCTTTTCCAAGCCCTACAACTAAGGGTGTTACACTCTCAAAAGAGAGAAAATATGTCTTTCAATTCTTCATCATTAAAAATCTGCCAAGAAATGAGCTAAAATGACCTATTTAAAGTGTATTACAAAAGAAGACAAAAAGACCACTTTGCCTTTAATGATAGGTGCGGCCATGGTGTGTAAATACCCCATGTGTAATGTGAAAAATGACCTTAATTAAGTTGCAAAACCGTGAGTCCTCAATCTTAAATGCTCCAATCAATCTTCCACACGCGAGATTGCGTTAAGTTAAGCTCAAAACGGGTGCTCCATGCATGTTCTTGTATTCTCGAGGTGACCAAGTCTTGAGCCTCAATATGTTGGCCTCCAAAGATGTCATCAAAAGATAAGATGGTCATTTGTCCCGTATCAAGGTGTTAATTCCTCTTAATAAATATAATTCAAACTAATTGCTTTTAGGTATGCTAGATGGTTACAATAAATCTCACTGTTTGACTGTACAAAGGGCATATAAACTTATAGAACTATAATAGATTCATGAGGAAAGTAATTGTTGTTGAAGCCAATAGAAGGGCAGCCTGGTCCACAAAGTTCTAGATTGCACATAACCATACCTTGCATATCTTACACGACCCGAGCTAGGGCCCTAGCTGTAACGAGCATCCCGAACCATGAAAGCCCGAACACCCTTCTACTTCTAATCACATACACTGTTCATATATAAAGATAATGAAGAAATACATAACAAAATGGAATCATGGTCATTAAATAGGAATTCAAGTCATTAAGAAAACTGTAATTCAAAACATCTTAATAATATCTAGCTCAGTCTGCAAAATCTCGTGTAAATCTCAAAACTATTCTGAAAATTAGGACAAGGCCCCCAGTGGACCAAAATCATAATAATGGTAAATAACTGCAGGACTTTAGGCCTTCTGAATTATAGAAGGCTCACCGACTGAATTCCGCACTGTTGTCTAAAGAATCTACTACTTATCTGGACCCCTAGACTGAGCCTCAGAACCTGGAAGGGAGGGGGGTCAATACAGATGTACTGGTACGCAGAGCAAATCCAAAATAATAATTTGTATTCAACATATATGAGAGCAATTCAAAAATAGTTTGTAATACATCATAAGGTAAAAATCATATGAGCATACTTAAAAGACTCTGTAAATTCATCTGAACTCTGTGACACTCTTTGTTTTATTCTGCGATAGGTGGTATACCCTATAATTCTGTAATTTCAGGGGCTATATGGAATTTTTCAGTAACTATGCAGCCAAGCCCCCAACCCAACTGTGCCACAAGGGTTGGATTCTCTGTCTATAATACGTAACAAGACCTTGCCAGCGTACAACAATAATCTATCTGTATCGGCAAATACGATTTTACGCTAAGAGTTATTTGAACTCCAGCCTTCTTTGGATAACCACCTAATCCTCTTTAATCCCATTTTAACTCTTTAAAAAACATGCATTCTCTGAAAACATTCTTTGAAAACATACTCTGAATATATACTCTAAAAACATACTCTGTTATGGCATACATATTTATGGTATCGTCTTACTATTGACTTGCAAGTCAGATCTCTGAGCCATTTCTAGCATATTACAATCTCTGTTTTCAAAATAGAAATTCAAGACCACTATAAAAATAAATCATTTCAAAGAACCATTTTTTTAAAACTCATTTAAACACAAGTGTGCAACTCTCTTTGTCAACCTTTCAATGATACAAGGTAACCATGTCAAATTTCTTAATCTCATGCAAATCTTTCTCTTTTTAACAAAATATATTTACATCAAGAAACACCCTCTCATAAATCTCTAAATCATGCTCAAAATACTATGGTATTTGAGTAAACTATTTTCAAGCCATCAATCGTACATTTCAAATCCTTCACAATAAGATCATAAACTTAAAGTCATCACAAGAGAGAGATTTCATAAGTTGTGCTCTCAAACAGTCTTCAATCTAAATTTTCATACATATACCCATACATGTAAATCAATTTAATGGGGAAAGGCCTAAAGACCAAATCAGCGATACAATTAAACATTCATAATGCATAATAAAATCATGTATTTCAAAAACCCCTTTTTCCAAATTCATGCTTGATAATCTTTAAATCATGTTATAGTGTTTACAAGCCCATGTAGTTTTTAGGATAAACCCAACGTACCTTAAATTGGATGTTTATTATACGTAATATTGATGGGTGCTTAGTAACACCCCACATTTCGGACGAGAACAAAAATCGTCATTTCCTTCACGTAAAGGTTTCAAAATCCATAAATCTAACACAAGTTAAGTGTGTTAATAAATTATGTAGTGTGAAAACCTATTTGATCATGAATAGAGATCATAGAGGTCCCAAAGATCAAGGACAAGTTGAAAATTTTCCTATCGTTCGAATTTTGGTGATCATTGAAACTTAGGTCCATTTCAATCTACCATTACTCTTTGTATATATTGAATTATAGTGCCTACTATATATCAAATTAAAGGTATTCGAATTATGTTTCCAACGATACCAATTTCGCAAAAATCAAACACCCAAGGAAGAAGTTATGGCTTTAAAAAGTGGAGTGTGTCGCGCAGCATAAGGTGTGTGACACACACCCTAACTTATGCCATAACGTGTGCGACGCACAACCTAATGTGTATGATAAAGAGTGCGCCGCACATCCTATATTATGCGATAAGGTGTGCGCCGCATATATTATTACTCAAGTGACTTAAACACTCTATTTTTGGGGCAAAATGGTCCTTTTCCCACCCTTATTTAGCCATAAACACAAAATTCAGTCCCCAAATATCCCAAAATACACCTTTATTCATCAAAATTGCTCAAGAAATCTCCTTAGAGTTTCAAAATAAAAACCCAAGAACCTCAAGATTCAACCATGAGTTTTTGAAACTAATTCCATAGTTGGAATCCCCAGAACGTAGGCTTCAAGATCACCTATCATCTTCACATATAGAGGTACGTGGGGTTATCTCAAAAATATCATGGGCTTAAAATTTTATGTTTTCAAAATGGGGGTTTTGAAATTACAAATATGATTATGTTTTAAACATTTTATGATATTGATTTGGTCTTTAGGCCGATTCCAGAAGCGATTTGATATATGTTATATGTATATGCGTGTATTCCGAAAAGATGTTAACTTGGGAGCATGAATTATATGAAAATCCCTATCTCGATATGATTTTGTATTAAATCCTCATATGATGTGAATTGTTTGAAATCATCTTGACAAGCATGACATGAAATATTTTGAAAATGATTATGCTTTTTGACTAGAAATAAGAGGGTTATTATGTTGAAATCTGATGAATATAATGGTTGCATAAAAGAATGATGTGATATTGATGGCTTTCACATCGGGTATGACTATACCCTATATAGAAAAAGATATATGATTGAATTAAATGGAGTTTGATGCATTGATTTTACATGAGATAGGTGGATGCCCAAATAAGGCATTTGAGTCTAAGGGCTCATCGCTAGAAACCGTGTTTGCCGACATGGGGATTTGGTACTAGGCTAAGTGATCTTGTGAACTTGACTTTATGTCATACCCAAATTGGGACTATGGTTAGGAACCCAAGCTAAGTGATCTTGGGCACTACTATACTTTATTAGATCGAGACACCTTGCTGTGTGATCTTGTGTGTCTTCCACTCACTTATACTATAATCTTGGAGGCAACCGAGATTTGACAGTTGGTGTAAATGTTATATGTAGGGTATTCCACCTAGCTCAGCTGCATTATATTGTTGTTGAAAACTATTACATGATGCCCACGTATTTTCAAGTGATTTGATATGAAACTGCTTTATATGGCTCTCACCTGTATTTGGTAAAAATATTATATATTTTTTATTTCTCTGCGTACCAGTACTTTTGTATTGACCCCTTTCCCTCCCAGGTTCGGAGGCACAGTCTAGGGGTCCAGAAAATTAGTAGATTCTCCAAACAGATTTACAAAGTCAAGTGGTGAGCCTTATATCTTCCGGAAGGCCTAATATCTGGTAGTTTAATTATTATTTAGTAGTTTTTGGTCTACTGGAGGCCTTGTCCCAGTTTTCAGATAGTTATTTATTTAAGCTATGTAATAGACATTTCGCAGATGTTTTTGAGATGCTGATTGAGATTGAGGGATATTATTCCCCATTATTATTTTCATATGATTCTTGAACATGTTTCCATTAAATTATATATCTTTCGCATTTCTTTTGCCATATAAGTCATGTGCATGATTACCAGACAGATAGGGGTGTTTTAGGCCTTTATGGTTCGGAATACTCATCACGGCTAGGGCCCCAGTTTGGGTCATGGTAAACTTGGTATCAAAGTACAGTTCATGGTCCTAGGGTGTCTGCTAAATTGCATCAGGTAGAGTCTTGTTTATGGGTGTGTAGCGCACCACACTTATAAGCAGGAGGCTACTAGCCATTTAGGAATGTCTCTCTTTCTTCATGTTCTAGTTCATGCAATAGAGTCAGAATTTTCCTCCTTCATATTCTAATTTATACTATGGTGTCGCCCATACAAAACTAAAAAAAGTCATCCCAAATTCTTTCCTTACTCTAATGTCCTTAGATATGTCTCATTATTGAGGTGATTCAAGTGCAGAAGTTTAGCATCTAAATGGTATGGTCCTTTCTGATTGAACCATATAAGATTTATAATTTGTGCACCGACTTGAGAAGAGTCTGTTAGTCGTTCAATTGTATTGATTACGATGTAAACATTGATTTTGTTGGAATCATGATTTTCAGCTTGAGGTATTAATTGCATTTAGTCCCCTTCAAATTTATGTTACAAATGTCTTGCTTAAGGGGGGATGATGTGTAGTAGAATGTTGGAACTATATTTCCCCCTGAATAGTAGTATGCGTTAAAGTGTTGTTGTCATGACCTAGTGGCACTGAAATTAGACCAAGAAGTTGGTGATGTGAAGTCACAAAGTTAGAAGTCAGAGCGAGGATGACTTTTGTGTAAATGAATATTTTAGTCGAATAACCGATGTTTGAGATTGATTTACCCCCTTATGGTGATAGAATAATGTGGTAACTAATAGCATGTATGGATGGTATGGTAGCCCGTGAGGAAGTGTTTTACTCCGATTTTATTTATACAGAGTAAGATGTGTATTCTTAGTTCATTGGATATTGCGTATTAAATTTCTATCTCATTTAATCTTTTCATCCAGGTGTTGTTGAAAAAAATAAAGTCTAGTGAAGCCGTGTGGGGATCTTTCGATTCACTAGCATAGTTGAGTTGTCATTCATCTCATTTTCTTGTTTAAAATACAAAATCAAAGTCTAGTGAAGTCATGTGAGGCCTATTTCGATTCACTAGCAACTTGTTGTTCTTGTGTTGGTTTAATATATATATATATATATATATATATACCTGGATCTTTTTGCATGAGATTGAGTTGGTAAAGAGGTGATTCATCCTTGTATGTTAGTTTAGTAGAAGATAGAGAAGGAATTGTTAGTTAGGGTGATTTGTCGATTGCTAAGTTGTAAGTATAGACTCATGGTTGTTTGTGGAATGTGAAGGTAGTCTAAATGTATGTTTGGGTAAGGAAGTATGAGGTGAGAAATTCGTATAAGTAGAAAAGATTGTATGGGGTTATAATATAAGATTAAGGTTGATCATGTCTATTATGTAACTTTACCCCTTGACCTTCTTTTCGTTGGTAATTGTAAACTAGTACTACTTGTGAGAAGGTTTTTAGTGATTTTTGAGGCGTTTGTATAGTATGTCCCAAATTTTATGGACTAGCATATTATGTTGCATTTTTCAGTAATGATAGATGATTGGTACAGGACTATATGCTTGAATTTAATGTAGAATGTGGTGGTAAAAACAACGGCATGAGATTAATGATGTATGTTTTGTGGGAAAAAAATAGTAGGCTTGATGTGTTAAAATAGTACGTGCTAATGAGTTATGATAAGGAAGACCGTAAGGTCAAGATCAATTATTTGTTGTTTGGAAGTTCTAGTGTACTAGTGTTTCTTGATGTCTATTTCATGGTATCCAAGTAAGAATCATGCATAAGGTTTGGTTGTAAAATCATGGTTAGCACTAGAAATTAAGTTTTGAACAATTGATGTCCGTGAAGGTGGATGTAACAATTTCTTGGTTAATGATACTAGTTTTATGGAAGCAGTCTAATATGCTTGAATGGTATATGCAAGAGCTTAAGTTTATTTGATTCGTAGTGAAGTAGGATGTTGCATATATAATGTAGAAGTATGCCCAAGGTGATCTGAGGTTGCGGTATTTTCTAACACTATTACACGTTTTGTGTGACGAGTGGTACCGTTGAGTTGCTAGGTGGAGAAAGACTAGTTAGATGGTATATGGTGTTCTGAATAGCCAAGTTAAGGAGTTTTGATTTATAGTATTGATCCTTTTTATATGATCTTGATTCGCATAGTAGAGAGATGTAAGTTTAGAGTCTCTATATTGGTAGGCTATGTCGGAAGTAGTATGATTCATTGAAGTCTTGGTGATATCCATGTTGAGTGCTAGATTCTAAGTTTCAGTTTTTGAAGGTTTAACTAATAGAAATAAGAGTTAAAGCACTAGAGGGTGTGCACTCCGACTATAGGGATACCCATGAAGACCCAAAGTAAGTGTGCAAGTATTATATGATGTCTACTGGGTCCATAGAATGATAAAGTGTATCTCAAAAGGTAGTATTAACAGTGTTTTTTCCACTTTTAGGTGTAGATATTCGGGTTAAGTGCCATGATATACGTGTATAGTAGTTTTCAAGACCCTAGAGTGCAGTGAGTGTACTTCAGTTTAGAGTCTAGTAAGGTATCTTCCAAACTTAATATGATGGCTTGAAGCTACTGGGGAGATGATAGAGCGAATAACCAAGTCAGGCTTTTAGATTCTAGTAGTGATGTCAGTATGACATAGAACATCAGAAGGGAAGAGTGAGGCTCAACCCATTTCGGTCTCAGTATTTTTCAGTTATCCTAATACCTACTCATACCTCACACTTCATTCCATGATCTTAGTTCATGTTCATGTATATGATAGAAAATCACGTGCTCTTCCAGATTTCTAAATGAGGAACTTCAGTTCATTCAGCCATCGGAATCACATTCCATATGTTAGGAACTCTAAATTGAGGTCATGCAGCTTATAACACATGTATTTACGCTTTATAGTGTGCTCAGTTCCCATAATTCATGCTATACTCTTTATGATAGGTGGAATATAGTTCATAGCCATGTATGCCCCAATTCAGATTTTTTGTTTCTTTGATAAATCCCAAATGGTTATTTGTTATTCCCCAGGCCTCAGTTTAGTGTCAAGTTTCATATAACATCCTTCCATGCTTCAAGATCTTATGTTCCAATCTGTAGTGACTCATCTTTATGTGATGGTAGTGGTGATTAGTAAATATTTCTACTTGGTGGAAGATCATAGTATGCTTATTTTATATAAGGCCATAAGTGCGAAGTAAGGTTGGGACCAAGTCTTTGTTGCATGTGATGGTTAGCTGAAAGGTGTATGTGTGTATTTTCTTGGGGTAGAGTGTGGGAGATATATCGATAGATGGTTAGTATAATATGTGAAGTATGTCTTTATGAGTGTTTACTTTGAAGTTCATATGTGGTTACAGAGATAGGCTTGAATGACATGTTGGAATTTTTGTTAAGGAACGCTATATGCGCTAGCGACTTCCTAGTAATAGTTTAGAGTTAGCCATTGAAGTGGTAAGGCATGATAGGCTTAGGGTGTGATCTTTTAAGAGATATAGAAGGTGGAATCTTATGGTTAAGACTTAGATCGTGGAGTGGCATGTAGTATTTTGCGAGTTGGAGTTTGGACTGACCACGGTGAAGAGGATTTAAGCTACTATAGACATTAGTAGAAAGACTTATAAATGCAAATACGAGAACAAATAAGTTGGATAGAATGAATGTGGTATCTAAGGGTAATAGTACAATTAAGGGAGTATTCGAGGAGTGTGCTAATCTTTAAAGTAAGAAGTCACATTGACTAAGGCCTAGAAATTCTATCCTTATTTATGAGTTATATGTCTATATTCCAGACTGCAGAGTAGTGTAAATGTTGTGATTTCCCTCATTTGGATGTCTTATGTAATCCATACCCATGATTCGTGGCTTCTTATTACTGCTAGAACATCTTTAGAGAGAGTTTTGAAGAGATACTCCAGTTAAGTATAAGTGTCTAGTATAATTCAGTCAGTAATTCAGTTTAACAGTCGGGCAGACAAGTTACTATGGTTTTTCAATCTCTTCACCCAGTCCTACTATCTTAAGTCTCATGCGTTTGGCCATTCCCAAGAGATAATCTATTCCATTCATATAAATTGTGAGTTTCAAGTATTTTCGCTCAGATAGTGTAATACCCTTGTACGATCTAAGTCTTGATGTCCTATAATTCGTACTAGCATAAGTTATCACTTCCTCATTTCAATATGTATGTTTGGATAATGAATATTTCAAGGGAATCCTAAATTTTCAGCACAAATCATCTTCTTGAAGCAAGAAAAGTCAAGTCAACTCAGAATTCAGTATCATTATAGAAGTTTAAATATTTTAGATTAGTTATGTCCTTTCTTAGAAGGCACATCATGTCCGCTTTATTCCATACTTTTAAGATTCAACAAGTTCCTACCCATCATTCGGTAACGAATGATCCCAAGGGGTAGATAATGTAACACCCCGCTTTTCGGACGAGAATGAAAATCATCATTTCCTTCACGTAAAGGTTCCAAAAGCGAAAAATCTAATGCAAGTTTAGTGTGTTAAAACATTATGTAGTGTGGAAACATATTTGAGCATGAATTGAGATCATAGAGGTCCTAAGCTCAAGGACAAGTTGAAAGTTCTCCTATCGTTAGAATTTTAGTGAGCTTTGAAACTTAGGTCAACTTTAATGGACTATTACTATTTGTATATATTGAATTAGAGGCCCTACTATATATCAAATGAAAGGTATTCGAATTATCTTTCGAATGATACCAATTTCGGAAAAATCCAACACCCGAGGGAGAAGTTATGTCTTTGCAAAGTGGAGTGTGTCATGCAGCAAAAGGTGTGCGGCGCACACCCTAATTTATGCCATAAGGTGTATGACGCACAACCTAATATGTGCGATAAAGAGTGCCCCTCACAACCTATATTATGCGATAAGGTGTGCGCCGCATATATTATTACTCAAGTGACTTAAACACTCTATTTTTGGGGCAAAATGGTCCTTTTCCCACCATTATTTATCCATAAACACGAAATTCAGTCCCCAAATACCCCAAAATACACCTTCATTCATCAAAATTGCTCAAGAACTCTCTTTAGTGTTTAAAAATAAAAACCCAAGCAACTCAAGATTCAACCATGGGTTTTTGAAATTAATTGCATATTTGGAATTCCCAGAACGTAGGCTTCAAGAAGCACCTATCATATTCGTATATAGAGGTACGTTAGGTTATCTCAAAAATCTCATGGGCTTAAAATTTCATGTTTTCAAAATGGGGGTTTTGAAATTACGAATATGATTATGTTTTAAACATTTTATGATATTGATTTGGTCTTTAGGCCTATTCCTGAAGTGATTTGATATATGATATACGTATATGAATGTTGTAACGCCCCGTAAAAGTCATGCATGTATTAGACCGTAATTTCTAAGCTTTAGACTTAAGTTTTAGTGGGCGTTGTAAATTGTGTCAGCTTCCATCGACAATATCTCTCTGTATATGTCGAATTAGAGAACCTACTATGTGTCAAATGATAGGTCTTCGAGTTAACTGTCCAACGATACCAATTTTTCCTAAAATACGACACCCGAGCAAGGAGTTATGGCTTTTCAAAGTAGAGTGCGTCGCCTAACCAATCGCACATAGCCACTGGATTGGATGTGTGATACACAATGCGGCGCCTAGCTTGGTCCATGCGATACACAATGCGGCGCCTAGCTTGGTCCATGCGATACACAATGCGGCGCCTAGCCTTGTCCATGGGATACACAATGCGGCGCCTAGCTTGGTCTATGCGATGCAAAGTACGGCGCACACTTATGGTTTCAGGTGACAAAAACACTTTGCTTTGAGTTATTTTAAGTGCAATTTAGTCCTTACAAAGCCCAAAGTCATCCTTAATCACTCCTAAACGGATTTGGGCCTATTAATAACATTGAAGCCTCCCATAAGATCCCAAAATTTCATCCTTCAAAAAAATAAGAGGAGTAGCAACTAGGGTTTGAGAAAATAAGCTTGAAGGTTCGATCATTCCAAAACTTCTTCGTGAATCCTTCACAACTAAGGTACGCAGGGTTTTCCTAAAATCTCATGGGCATAGAAATCATGTTTTAAGAATTGGGTTTTCGAATTCATGTACATACTCATGTCTTAGAAGCTTTAATGATATTGTTTTGGCCTTTTGGCTTTCCCCCAAAGTGATTTGAAAACTATATGTATATGTATCTATGTGTTTGTCCAGAGATATGAATTGAGAGCATGATTTTCATGAAACCCCTCTCTTAATGTAATTTTTTCCATGTTTCACGTAATATAAATTGTTTTGAAATACATCTTGAAGAAAAGAAATCATGATATGAAGTGCTTTGACTTTTGCTATGTTTGGAATACGATTTTTGAACACGAAAGAGAGGGCTGTGAATGATGAATATGCATGTAATGAAAGAATGCATGGTTTTGCCAAAATGCACATGACCACCATATGTTTGATGAAAGTTTTGCCTGGATTTCACTTGAGTTTCGGAACATGACATCTTTAAATGCAAACTACATGTTGGGTGGTCTGAAACTATATTTTTATGAAAGATCGTGCTAAATGCATTGTGGCTCAGAAATAGGACTTTCAAGTCTGGGTATGACGATACCAACTCAGACAAATGTCATAACAGACACAGACTAGTTCAGAAATCAGATTTTTTTTCAGACTTTCATGATTTTAGACGATCAAAATATTGCATGTACAGAAAAGGTTAAAAATGGGCATACAGAGTTTTTAGGTGGTTCCCCGAAGAGGTCTTGAGTTCAAGCGACTCATTACCTAAAACTGTGGTTTGCCGACCCGGGTATACTATTATGCGCTGACTTAAATGCCCTGTGGCGTATCAGACTCAGACACTCCAACCCTTGCAGCACACTTGGGTTGGGGGCTTCCCCGCCGAGTCAATGGCGGATTCCATACAGCCCGTGGAATATCAGACTTGTAGGGGAATACCACCTAACTCAGAAGTAGAACACAGATCATGATTTGAAATGAACAGACAGGTTGTATGTTTTCAGAAAGGGCCCTTGTATTTTTCAGAAACAGTTTTATACATGATGTCTTGATGAACAATTGTTTTCACTTAATATATATATATATATATATATATATTTGTTCCATTATACTCTTTTTGGAATGCTTCGCGTGCCAGTACTTTTGTGCTGACCCCCCCTCCTTCCAGGTTCTGAGGCACAGTCTAGGGGTCCAGCTACTCAGTAGACATTCTCAGATTTGCAGTCTTGATCTCACAGTGGTGAGCCTTCTATTATTCGAAAGGCCTAATTATGTCAGACATTATCTTATTTATTATGTTTTTGGTTTACTGGGGGCCTTGTCCCAGTTTCTTTTCAGACAGATGTTTGTGTTCTTATTAGAGATTTCGCAGAATGATGTCAGATAGTATTATTCAGAAATATTGCAAAACTTGACCATGTTTTCCGTACTCAGTTTCAATTCTGTATTTTATTATGATTACGAATATTGTGCATGATAACCCTATAAAGAATGGGTGTTTCGGGCCTTCATAGTTCGGGATTCTCGTCATGGCTAGGGCCTAGGCTCGAGTCATGACAAACTTGGTATCAGAGCACGTTTCATGGTCCAAGGGTGTCTATGAAATCGCGTCGGGGTGAGTCTTGTTTATGGGTGTGTAGCGCGCCACACTTATAAACAGGAGGCTACTAGGCGTTTAGGAATGTTTCCCTTCTTTGTGATTTAGTTCGTGCTTCAGAGTTTAAACTGTCCCCTAATCAATGATCTCTTGTATTTCAGAAACACAACTATGCCTCCCCGTCACAACATCGATCAGAGTGCTCAGGCAGATGTGGCCCATCAAACCCATGGGATGCGGATCGTAATAGAGCTTCCACGCCAGAACCTGTCCCTACTCCGGGAGTCCCTCCAGTCCCAACCAGTCCACCTCGGGCTCCACGGACTAATGTCAACCGTCCACCAACTGCTCAGAGAGATATCTCAAATGCAGAGTTCAGACGGTCTATCCATATGTTGACACAGCTGGTAGCTAATCAAGCTCAACGATCAGAAAATGATGGGTCTGCATCCGTTATGTCTGAGGCTACTAGAGTCGGGCATTTCATGAAGATGAATCCACCTAAGTTCACTGGTACAAAGGTGGAGAAAGATCTACAGGAGTTCGCGGATGAGATGGAGAAGATCTTTAAGGTAATGTATGTGGATGAGATTAAAGGAGTGGAATTGGCAACTTATCAGCTTTAGGATGTTGCAAATCAGTGGTATGCAGACTGGGAAGATGCACAAGGTGAGAGTGCTGAGCCTACAGTTTGGGGTGAGTTTGTAGAAGCTTTCCTTGACAGATTCTTTCCTCTCGAGTTGACGGATGCCAAAGCAGAAGAGTTCATGAATGTGAAGCAGGGCAGTGTGAGTGTACAGGAGTACACTTTGAAGTTTAATCAACTAGCCTGCTATGCACCAGAATTGACTAGCAATATGAGAGCTCGGATGAGGAAATTTGCATTTGGCGGCCTTGCTGATAACCTGATACTTGAGTGCCAGGGGGCAATGTTGAATAGGGAGTTAGACTTTGCTAGACTGACAGTCCACATACAGCAGGTGGAAGAGAAGAAGAGAAAGATCGTTGAATCTTGAGAGAAGGACAGACAGGCCAAGAGAGTTAAATCTGCAGACCAGCACCAGAGTCAGCCGCAGAGTGGTAACTGGGGAAATAGGTGGTCGAAGAAGATGAGGTTTTGGAATAATACACAGTCAGCAGCCAGCGCCCCAGCACCCAGACCCCCTGCAAACAGACAGACTCAGAGCTTTCAGACTCCTCATGGATCTAGAGCACCAGATACTCAGTCGTAGGGTAGTATGGCTCAACAGCATCGCACTTACCCATGATGTGAAAATTATGGTAGGAATCATCTCGGGAAATGTCAGTTGGGCACACTTGTATGTTATTCATGTGGTTAGCCAGGATACTTTTAGAGGGACTGTCCATCTTGTAGGAGGAGTGTTGGTGGTGCAAAGTTTCAGGGCAATTCCACAGTGCCACCCCCATCTCAAAAAGGCGCCACATCAGCTGTCGGGAACAGCCGCAACTAGTTATATGCCTTGACCAACCGCCAGGAGGCGAAAGCTTCCCCAGATATTGTTAACGGTACGTTACAAATCTTTTCCTGTGATGTCTGTGTGTTACTTGATCCCGGATCTACCTTATCCTATGTGACCCCTTATGTGGCTATTGGTTTCGGGTTTGAGCCCAGTGTGTTTTCTAAACCCTTTTCTATTTCTACCCCGGTGAGGGATTCTGTTGTTGCTAGAAGGGTATATAGGGGTTGTGTGGTGACTGTTGGTAGTCGGGATACGGTGGCAGACCTTATAGAGTTGGACATGGTTGCATTTGATGCTTTCTTAGGGATGGATTGGCTTCATTCATGCTATGCCATATTGGATTGTAGGACCCGTAGAGTTACCTTTTATTTCCCGAATGAACCGATGATAGAATGGGAGGGACACTCTTTAGCACCCAAAGGGCACTTTATATCTTATCTCAGAGCCCAAAAACTCATTTCTAAGGGATTCTTGTATCACCTTATTCGAGTCAAGGACTCTAAAGTTGCAAATCCTCCTCTTCAGTCTGTCCCTGTGGTGAATGAATTTCCAAAAGCCTTTCCTGAAGATCACCCAGGGATACCCCCTGATAGGGAGATAGAGTTTGGTATTGATGTGTTGCCAGATACCCATCCCATTTCTATTCCACCATATAGAATGGCTCCCGCAGAGCTAAAAGAGTTGAAAGAGCAGCTAGCAGACTTCCTATATAAGGGATTTATACGCCTCAGTGTATCTCCTTAGGGTGCACCTGTACTTTTCTTGCATAAGAAAGACAGTTCCCTTCGTATGTGCATAGATTACCGCCAGTTGAATAAGGTCACAATTAAAAACAAATATCCTCTTCCTAGGATTGATGATCTTTTTGACCAGCTTCAGGGTTCTAGGTGTTTTTCAAAAATTGACCTTCATTCGGGATATCATCAGTTGAAAGTTAGGGAGTCAGACATTCCCAAAACAGCTTTCTGAACCTGATATGGTCACTATAAGTTTCTTGTCATGTCCTTCGGGTTAAGTAATGCCCCTGCAGCCTTCATGGATATTATGAACAGAGTTTTCCATCAGTTTCTTGACTCGTTTATCATTGTATTTATTGATGATATTCTGATTTATTCTAAGAGTAAGGAGGATCATGCCGATCACCTCCGATTCATTCTTCAGACCCTTAAGAATCATCGGTTGTATGCCAAATTTTCCAAGTGTGAGTTCTGGTTAGATGTTATTGCCTTCTTAGGGCATATTGTGTCTAGTGACGGGATCAGAGCGGAACCCCAGAAAGTTGAGGCAGTGAGAAAATGGCCCAGACCCACGACTCCAACCGATATTCGAAGCTTCTTGGGTTTGGCAGGTTATTACAGAAGGTCCGTAGAGAGTTTTTCATCCATAGCGGCCCCACTCACTAGACTGACTCAGAAAAAGGTAAAGTTTGTGTGGTCTGATTTATGTGAAAATAGTTTTGAGAAGTTGAAAGACAGACTGACCACTGCACTTGTTTTGACTCTTCCCTAGGGTGTTGATGGTTTTATGGTTTACTGTGATGCGTCCCGTGTGGGACTTGGCTGCGTTTTGATGCAACATGGTAAGGTGGTAGCTTATGCATCTAGGCATTTGAAGGTGCACGAGCGGAACTACCCTACTCATGATTTGGAGTTAGCAGCTGTGGTGTTTGCCTTAAAATTTGGCGGCACTACTTGTACGGTGTTCATGTTGATATCTTCACTGATCACAAGAGTCTGCAGTATGTTTTCTCGCAGAAAGAATTAAATCTCAGGTAGAGGTGGTGGTTGGAACTTCTGAAAGACTATGATATGAGCCTGCACTACCATCCGGGCAAGGCAAATGTGGTAGCCGACGCCCTCAGAAGCTTGTCTATGGACATCCTTTCTCATGTAGAAGAAGAAAAGAAAGAGATGGTGAAGGATATTCACCGCCTTGCGAATCTGGGAGTGCGACTGTTAGATTCCGAAGATGGAGGGGTAATTGTTCATCAGTTAGCTAAGTCATCCCTTTGTGCTGAAGTGAAGGAGAAGCAGGTTGACGATCCCATCTTGATGCAAATCAAGAAAGATGTGGGTCAACAGAAGGTGATGTCTTTTGAAATTAGTGGTGATGGCATTCTGAGGTTTCAGGGTAGATTATGTGTTCCGAATGTCGACGGGCTTTGAGAAAGAATTCTTGATGAATCTCACACCTCGAGGTATGTTGCTCATCCTGGTTCTACTAAGATGTAACATGATTTGAAATCTATGTTTTGGTGGAATAATATGAAGCGAGATGTGGCTAACTTTGTTTCTAAGTGCTTGAATTGCCAACAAGTGAAAGTAGAACATTTGAGGCCAGGAGATACTTCCCAAGAAATAGCGTTGCCCTTGTGGAAGTGGGAAATGATCAATTTGGACTTTATCACTGGACTTTCGAAGTCCCAAAATCAGTATGACTCTATATGGGTTATTGTAGATAGGCTGACCAAGTCAGCTCACTTTCTGCCTGTTAGGACTAACTATTCGGGGGAAGATTATGCTAAGCTGTTCATTACAGAAATTGTCCGTTTGCATGGAGCGCCTGTCTCCATTATATCCGACCGAGGTACGCAGTTTTCTTCTCAGTTTTGGAGATCGTTTCAGAAAGGTTTAGGTACCCAGGTGAACTTAAGTACAACATTCCACCCTCAGACTGATGGGCAAGCTGAACGCACCATCCAGACCCTGGAGGACATGTTGAGGGCCTGTGTGATTGACTTTAAAGGTTGTTAGGTTGATCACTTGCCACTGATAGAGTTTGCCTATAACAACAGTTTCCACTCTAGTATTAAGAAGGCACCTTTTGAGGCATTGTATGGTAGGAGATGTAGGTCTCCGTAGGCTGGAATAAAGTAGGTGAGATGCAGATGTATGGGCCTGATCTTGTTCATCAGGCAATGGATGTGTGAAACTCATTAGGGAACTACTTAAGACAGCTCAGAGTCATCAGAAATCCTATGCCGATGTCAGAAGAAGAGAGTTAGAGTTTGAGATTGGAGATTGGGTTTTCCTCAAAGTTTCTCCCATGAAGAGAGTTATGCATTTCGGGAAGAGGGGTAAGCTAAGTCCTCGCTATATAGGCCCGTATCAGATTGTAAGAAGAATAGGTGGAGTTGCGTATGAATTAGAATTGCCTGTGAGTTTGGGTTTTGTTCATCCGGTATTCCACATATCCATGTTGAAGAAGTGCATCAGAGATCACTCTTTGGTGGTGCCCATTGATGAGATCAAGGTGGACGATTCCTTGTCTTACGAGGAAGAGCCCATGGAAATCCTAGATCAACAAGGGATAAAATTGAGGAGCAAAGAGATAGCCTCAGTTAAAGTATTATGGCGAAATCAGAAAGTTGAAGAAGCAACTTGGGAGTCGGAGCATGACATGAAAGTGAGATATCCAAGCCTATTTGAACCAGAAAAGAACGAATTGGAAGGTACAATTCTTGCTTTATATTTCCTTCTATCTATGAATCTGCTTGAAATCGTGCGTGAATATTCCCGTGTCATCATTCGGGGACGAATGATCCCAAGGGGGGATAATGTAATGACCCGTAAAAGTCATGCATGTATTAGACCGTAATTTCTGAGCTTTAGACTTAAGTTTTAGTGGGCGTTGTAAATTGTGTCAGCTTCCATCGACCATACCTCTCTGTATATGTTGAATTAGAGAACCTACTATTTGTCAAATGATAGGTCTTCGAGTTAACTGTCCAACAATACCAATTTTTCCTAAAATACGACACCCGATCAAGGAGTTATGGCTTTTCAAAGTAGAGTGCGTCGCCTAACCAATCGCACATAGCCACTGGATTGGATGTGCGATACACAATGTGGCGCCTAGCTTGGTCCATGCGATACACAATGCGGCGCCTAGCTTGGTCCATGCGATACACAATGTGGCGCCTAGCCTTGTCCATGGGATACACAATGCGGCGCCTAGCTTGGTCTATGCGATGCAAAGTACGGCACACACTTATGGTTTCAGGTGACGAAAACACTTTGTTTTAAGCTATTTTAAGTGCAATTTAGTCCTTACAAAGCCCAAAGTCATCCTTAATCACTCCTAAACGGATTTGGGCCTATTAATAACATTGAAGCCTCCCATAAGATCCCAAAATTTCATCCTTCAAGAACATAAGAGGAGAAGCAACTAGGGTTTGAGAAAATAAGCTTGAAGGTTCGATCATTCCAAAACTTCTTCGTGAATACTTCACAACTAAGGTACGCGGGGTTTTTCTAAAATCTCATGGGCATAGAAATCATGTTTTAAGAATTGGGTTTTCGAATTCATGTACATACTCATGTCTTAGAAACTTTAGTGATATTGTTTTGGCCTTTTAGCTTACCCCCAAAGTGATTTGAAAACTATATGTATATGTATATATGTGTTCGTCCTGAGATATGAATTGAGAGCATGATTTTCGTGAAACCCCTCTCTTTATGTAAATTTTTCCATGTTTCACGTAATATAAATTGTTTTGAAATACATCATATAGAAAAAGAATCATAATATGAAGTTCTTTAACTTTTGCTATGTTTGGAATACGATTTTTGAACACGAAAGAGAGGGTTGTGAATGATGAATATGCATGTAATGAAAGAATGCATGGTTTTGCCAAAATGCACATGACCACCATATGTTAGATGAAAGTTTTGCCTGGATTTGACTTGAGTTTCGGAACATGATATCTTTAAATGCAAACTACATGCTGGGTGGTCTGAAACTATATTTTTATGAAAGATCGTGCTAAATGCATTGTGGCTCAGAAATAGGACTTGTAAGTCTTGGTATGACGATACCAACTCAGACAAATGCCATAACAGACACAGACTAGTTCAGAAATCAGATTTTTTTCAGACTTTCATGATTTTAGACGTTCAGAATGTTGCATGTACAGAAAAGGTTAAAAATGGGCATACAGAGATGTTAGGTGGTTCCCCGAAGATGGCTTGAGTTCAAGCGACTCATTGCCTAAAACCGTGGTTTGCCAACCTGGGTATACTATTATGCGCTGTGTTAAATGTCTTGTGGCATATCAAACTCAGACACTCCAATCCTTGTAGCACACTTGGGTTGGGGGCTTCCCCGTCGAGTCAATGGCGGATTCCATACAGCCCATGGAATATCAGACTTATAGGGGAAGAGCACCTAACTCAGAAGTAGAACACAGATCATGATTTGAAATGAACAGACAGGTTGTATGTTTTCATAAAGGGCCCATGTATTTTTCAGAAACAGTTTTATACATGATGTCGTGATGAACAATTGTTTTCACTATTACATGATGCCCATGTGTTTTCAAATGATTTGATATGAAATTGCTTTATAATGGCTCTCACCTATATTTGGTAAAAATATTATATTTTGTTTTGATTTCTCTGCGTACCAGTACTTTTGTATTGATCATCTTCACTCCTAGGTTTGGAGACACATTCTAGGGGTCCAGATCTTATGTTCTAACATTTTTGTGACTCCTCCTTATGCGATGATAGTGGTGGTGAGTAATTATTCCTTGTTGATGGAAAATCATAGTACGCTTGTATAGATAAGGCCATAAGTATGAAGTAAGATTTGGGGCCATGTTTTTATTTATGTGATGGTTAGTAGAATTTTGTATGTGTATATTCTTGGGGTAGCTCATGGCAGTGATATTGATAGTGGTTTATAGAATATGTGAAGTATGCCTTTATGAGTGTTTTCTTTGAAGTTCATATGTGGTTAAAAATATAGGCTTGAATGACATGTCAAGATTATTGTAAAGGAACGCTATATGCGCTAGCGACTTCATAGTAAGAGTTCACAGTAGTCATTGATGTGGTAACACAAGTTATACTTAGTATGTGATCTTTAAAGGAGATATTGAATATTGCATTATATAGTATAGAATAATAGCGTGGTATGGTATGTTGTATTTTTGTGACTTAGAGTAAGGCTTGATCACGGCCCATGGGATTAAGTTATTTCCGACATTAGTAGAAAGATTTGTCAATGCTCATATGAGAATTTTAACTTGAGTTGAATGAATATGATATTTAAGGAGAATAGTATAGTTAAGTGATATTCGATAAGTGTGCTAAGCGTGAAAGTAAGAAGTTTTAATGCCAAAGTCCTGGTAATTCTATCCTAATTCAGGAGTTATATGCCTATGTTCCAGACTGCAGAGTAGTGTCAATGTGGTGATTCCTTAGTCGGATGTCTTGTGTAATCCATACCCAAGATTCATGGCTCCCTATTACTGCTAGAATTTCTTTAGAGAATTGTGATGAAGAGATACTCTAGTTAAGTGTGAGGGTGTAGTATAATTCAGTCTATATGGCCAATAAGTCAGTTTAGTAGTTAGATTCGCATGACTTGTTTTCTCGTCTTTGCACTTATTCATGCTACTCGAAATCTCAGACATGCTACTATTCCAAGATAGAGTATACTAGTATTTACGAGTATAGCACATTTCATGAATCATGCATTAAATTCAGATTCCAGATGTTCAGTTATGATTCAATTCGTAGGTGCCCTGTGCATCGCCTCAGTTTTCCGAGTATCTTAGTGAATTGAGCATTCATAGAGGGACATAGGGTACCAAGGGGGAGATACCCCATTTAGTTTCATGCATAGATTCTTATTACAAGCTTCACATCAGTTATTATTGTGTATTTAGCCATACGTTCATACGTTAGTTCAGTCAAATATGCATGCATTAGAAATGAATGTTCAATAGAAAAGTTCATCTTATCAGTGTATTCAGTCCTGCATTCATGAGAACAACTCGGTCACATATCCATGCATCTGCTATGCATGATTCATTATGAGAATTCAGCCTATGAGTAGCTTTAGTGGTGTATTCCATGCCTCAGATATGCATGTCCGACATAAGAATTTAAAACATCAGTAGTTCCAATCTTATAGTCATGTTTCCGACCAGTTTATTCTTTCTTAGGGAACATATCATGTACATGTTATCCCATACCCATAAGACTTTGACATTCTATCCATCATTTGGGGACGAATGATCCCAAGGGGGAGATAGTGTAACACCCCGCATTTCGGGCTAAAATGAAAACCATGACTCTGATGCGTTGATAATCCCTGAGACTTAAATCCTATGCCAATTTGGCATGTTTATGTAGTATGTAAATCCATTTGAGCATGAATTAAGACCACAGAGGTCCATCAACTCCAGGACGACTTGAAACTATTTGGATCGATTACGTTTTAGTAGACGTTGTAATTTGTGTCAGCTTCCATCGACCATAACTCTTTGTATATGTCGAATTAGAGAGCCTACTATGTGTCAAATGATAGGTCTTCGAGTTAACTCTGACACATTTTGCTAAAATCCAACACCCGAGCAAGAATTTATGGCCTTTCAAAGTAGTATGAGTCGCCTAACCAATCGCACATGACCACTAGAAAGCATATGTGATAGAAAATGCGGTGGCTATGTAAATATAGGCGATACCATATGCGACACCTATGTAAAAATAGGAAATATCTTATGCGGAGCCTATGTAAATATAGGCGTACCATATGCGCCATATATGTAAATATAGGTGATATCATATGCGGCGCCTATGTAAATATAGTCGACATCATATGCAGCGCCTATATAAATATAGGTGATATCATATGTGGCGCCTATGTAAATATATGCGATATCATATGCGGCGCATATCTTATGGTTTCAATATCACGACCCAAACTAGGTCTGGATGTGATGAGCGATTCGAACCATAGAGGTCCAAAACACTCATATCTGTCTGGTAATCATGCACCTAATTCATATGATCAAACTAATGCGGAAGAAAAACAATATAACAGAAACATGGTCAAGATTCATATGAAAATGAAAATAGGGAATAGTGTCCCACAATCTAAATCAACATCTCTAAAACCGTCTATGAAATCTCTACTACATGACAGAAACAATGCCTATCTGAAAACTAGACAAGTCCCCTAGCAGACCTAAAACTAGTATATGATAAAAGGACTACAGGACATAAGCCCTTCCGAAACATAGAAGGCTCACCCCTTGTCTCTGCCACTATGTCTGAATGATCTGCTGATTCTCTTGACCCCTAGACTGGGCCTCTTAACTTGGGAGGTTTGAAAGGTAAGGGGTCAGTACAAAAGTACCAGCACGCAGAGATATCAAAACAAAACATAATATTTTTACAAAGTATAGTTGAGATCCATTATATAGAAATTTCGTATAAAATCATTTGAAAGCACATGGGTGTAATGCAATAGCTTTTCTCAACAATAATGAAATGCAACTGAACTAGGTGAAACCCTACATAATTTACACCAACTGTCAAGCCTCGGTTGCCACCGAGATTAGAGTATAAGTGAAGGAGACACACACAAGACAACAAAGCATGGTGTCTCGACCCAAATCAAATACGGTAGTGAACAAAACCACAAAGCATGGATACTAACCATAATCCTAATTTAGGATAATATAATATCAGGTACGCAAGACCACAAAGCACGGTACCAAGTTCCCGAGTCGGGAAACACGGTTTCTAGCATATAATCAATTGACTCATGCTTTCATCGGGAAACCACCTATCTTATTTAAAATCAATGCATTCAAATTTCATCTTATTCAATCACATGTCGTATTCTATAGGGTATCATCATACCCAACTTGGAAGTCATTAATATCACATCCACATATGCATAATCATGTAAAAACCAAGGTGCTTCATCATTTACAAGTGGTGAACAATATTTATTTCAAATTCATGCTCTCTTTTGTTGATCACAATATAATATGAAATATCGAAACATTATCATGGGAATTTGAAAACAATTTAACATTAATATTTATTGAACTTCAATGGAAAATCTCAAATCACATATGCATGGTTTCAACGATTGAAGTATATCGACAAACAATTCCCATGATATAAAGTAAATGACTTAGAAATCATATTGAAAGCAAGATATCAGCATTTGATTGAAAAACCCCATTTAAAAGCATGTATGTTCATAAAAACTAAACCCATGAGATTTTTGGATAACCCAACGTACTTCTATTTCCAAGGATAATAGGTGTTTCTTGAAGCTTACGGATTGATGAATTCAAATATGTAATTATCCTTGAAAACCTACGGTCAAGTCTTGAACTATTTGGGTTTTTTTATTTTGAAACCCTAAGGAGAATCTTGAGCACTTTTGATGAAAGAATATGTATTTTGGGGTCCTTGGAACTAAATCTCATGTTTTAGGGCTAAGTAAGGGTGGAAAAGGATCACTTTGTCCTCAACACGGAGTGTTTAAATCACCAGAATTCCTTACATAGGCGCCGCCCATCCCGTTTCCTATGTTCATATAGGCGCCACCTAGGCTATCACTTATGTTTACATAGGCGCCGCCTAGGCTATTGCCTATGTTTTCCAGTGGCCATGGGCGATTGGTTAGGTGATGCTTATCACTTTGATGGGCCATAACTTCTTGCTCAGGTGTTGGAGTTTTGCCAAATTGGTATCGTTGGAAAGCTAACTCGAACACATATCATTTGACACGTAGTAGGATTCCTAATTTAACATATATAGAGAGTTATAGTTGGTGAAATCTTACACACTTTACAACGTCTACTAAAACTTAGTCGATCGAAATAGTTCCAACTCTTCCTTGATTTGAAGGACCTCTATGGTCTAAATTCAAGCTTGAGCAGATTCACATGTTACACAATAATTAACATGCCATATATACATTGGATTTTATGGCTTCGGGATTAGCAATGCATCGAAATCATGGTCAATATTGTAGCCTGAATTGTGGGGTGTTACATTATCCCCCCCTTAGGATCATTCATCCCCGAATGATAATGCGGGACACAGATAGACATGATTTCAAGCATAATAAAGGACTAGGAAAGATAATACAGGAATGGTACCTTCTGTCTCCTCCTCCATGGAAGCAAATAAATTGGGATATCTGATTCTTATGTCATCTTCTAAATCCCAAGTTGCTTCTTCGACTCTCTGATTCCTCCACAGTTCCTTAACTGAGGCTATCTCTTTGCTCCTCATCATTCAAACTTGGCGATCTAAAATTTTAATGAGCTCTTCTTCGTAAGACAAGGAGTCTATCACTTTGATACCCTCTACTGGCAATACCATAGAATGATCTCCAATGCATTTCTTCTATATAGATACATGGAATCCAGGATGAACGGAACCCAAACTTGTAGGCAATTCTAACTTATATGCAACTGTACCAATCATTTTCAACATATGATTTGGCCCTACATAACGAGGCCTCAAATTACCCCTTTTTCCAAATGGCATAAGTCCTTTCATAGAAGAAACCTTGAGAAACACCGAATCACCAATTTCAAACTCTAGTTCTCTTCTTCAAACATCGGCATAGGACTTCTAACGACTCTGAGCAGTCTTGAGTCGTTCTCTAATGATTTTTACTATCTCCATTGCCTGATAAACAAGATCAGGACAATACAACTGAGTCTCACCCACTTCATACCATCGTATCGGAGACCTACTTCTCCTTCCATACAAGGCCTCAAAAGGAGCCATCTTGATGTTGGCATGGTAGCTATTATTTTAGGTGAATTCAACCAATGGCAGGTGATCTACACAACTACCTTTTAAATCAATGATGCATGCCCTTAACATATCTTCGAGGGTCTGAATGGTACGCTCAGCATTCCCATCCATCTGAGGGTGGAAAGCTGTGCTCAAATTCACTTGTGTACCTAAACTCTTCTGAAAGGATCTCCAAAACTGAGATCAAAACTGTGTACCTCTGTCGGATATAATGGACACTAGTGCCCCATGCAATCGAACTATCTCCCTAATGTAAATGTTAGCATAAACCTCTCTCGAATAATTAGTCCTCACAGGAAAAAAGTGGGCTGACTTGCTCAACCGATCTACAGTCACCCATATAGAATCATACTGGTTTCGGGATCTCGAAAGTCCTGCAATGAAGTCCATATTTATCACATCCCACTTCCATAAAGGCAGGGCTATCTCTTGGGAAGTACCACTCAACCACATGTGTTCTACCTTCACTTACTGACAGTTCAAACACTTGGACACAAAATCAACTACATCACGTTTCATGTTATTCCACCAATACAAAGTTTTCAGATCATGGTACATCTTAGTAGAGCCTTGGTGAATGACATACCTCAAAGTGTGTGCCTCATTAAGGATTCTTTCCCATAGCCCATCGACATTCGAAAAGCATAACCTACCCTGAAATCTCAGAATACCATCTCCACCAATTTTAAATGACATAACATTTTGTTGACCCATATCTTTCTTGATTTGCATCAAGATGGGATCTTCAACCTGCTTCTCCTTAACTTCAGCACAAAGAGATGACTTAGATAATTCATGAACAATCACCCCTCCATCTTCAAAATCTAAGAGTTGAACCCCCAGATTTTCAAGGCGGTGAATATCCTTCACCATCTCTTTCTTTCCTTCTTCTACATGAGAAAGGCTGCCCATAGACAACCTGCTGAGGGCGTCGGCTACAATATTTGCCTTGCCCTGATGGTAATGCAGACTCATATCATAGTCTTTCAAAAGCTACATCCAACGTCTATGTCTGAGGTTCAATTCTTTCTATGAGAAAACATACTGTAAACTCTTATGGTCAGTATAAATATCAACATGCACTCCATAGAAATAGTTCCTCCAAATTCTAAGTGCAAACACCACGGCTCCTAACTCCAAGTCATGAGTGAGGTAATAGAGCTCATGCACTATTAAATGCCTAGATTCATAAGCTATCATCTTACCATGCTGCATGAATACGCAACTAAGTCCCATACGAGATGCATTACAATAGACCACAAAATCATCTACACCCTCGGGAAGGGTCAAAATAGGAGCAGTAGTCAGATTGTCCGTCAATTTCTCAAAACTATTTTCACACAAGAAAGACCACACAAACTTTATCTTTTTCTAAGTCAGTTTAGTAAGTGGAGCAGTTATGGAAGAAAAACTCTCTACGAACCTTCTGTAATACCCTGCCAAACCCAAGAAGCTCCGAATATCGGTGGGAGTCATGGGTCTTGGCCATTTTCTCACTGATTTAACTTTCTGGGGATCCACTCTTATCCCGTCACTAGACACAATATGCCCTAGGAAGCCAATAGAGTCTAACCAGAATTCACACTTAGAAAATTTGGCATACAGCTGATGATCCTTAAGGGTCTGAAGGATAATTCAGAAGTGATTTGCGTGATCCTCTTTACTCTTAGAATAGATCAGAATATCATCAATAAATATAATGACGAACAAGTTAAGAAACTTATTGAATAATCTATTCATAAAATCCATGAAGGATGCTGGGGAATTAGTCAACCTGAAGGACATCACTAGAAATTCGTAGTGACCATATCGGGTTTGGAAGGATGTCTTGGGTATGTCTGACTCCCTAAATTTCAACTGATGATAACCCGAACGAAGGTATATTTTTTGAAAAGCACTTGGCACCCTGAAGCTGGTCAAAAAGGTCGTCAATCATAGTAAGAGGATATTTATTTTTAATCGTGACCTTATTCAACTGACGGTAGTCTATGCACATCCGAAGGGACCCATCCTTCTTTCGCACAAAGAGCACGACTGTACCCTATGGGGAAACACTAGGACGAATAAAACCTTTGTCTAGGAGGTCTGCAAGTTGTTCCTTTATCTCCTTTAGTTCCGCGGGAGCCATTCTCTATGGCGGAATATAAATAGGACGAGTGTCTGGCAACACATCAATGCAAAAATTTATATCCCTATTAGGGGGTATCCCTGGGAGATCTTCGGGATAGACTTCTGGGAATTCATTCACTATAGGGACTAACTGCAGAGGAAGGTTTCCAACTTTTGAGTCTCTTACTCAGATTAGATGATACATACAACCTTTGGAGATAATATTTCAGGCTCTAAGTTAAGAGATAAAGTGACCTCTAGGTTCCACAAAACTCTCTGCCGAAACAACTGGTGTCTCATTCAGAAAAGAAAAAGTGACCTTTCGAGTTCTACAATCAAGGTTGGCATACACGAATGAAGCCAATCCATCCCAAGGATGGCATCAAAGTCTATCATATCCAGTTCTATAAGGTCTACCATAATTTCCCTACCATGAATAGACACGACACAATTTTTATATTCCCTTCTAGCAATAACAGAATCACTTATGGGAGTAGAAACAGAGAAGGGTTCTCCAATAACTTTGGGCTCAAACCCGAAACCAACAGCCATACAAGGGGTCACATAAGATAATGTAGACCCAGGATTAAGAAATACATAAACATCATGAGAAAAGATTTGTAACATACCAGTGAAAATATCTGGTGAAGCTTCTGCTTCCTGGCGGTTAGTCAAAGAATATAACTGGTTACGACCATTTTTGACAGCTGAAGGGGCACCCTTAGGGAAAGGAGCTATGGAGGCAGCTTAGGACTTAGCCCCCTTCCCCCCACCCCTCCGTATTTACTCCAGAAGATTGATAATCTCTTTAAAGGTGACCAACTTAGCCACAAGTATAGTAGTTTCTTCCCTCAAACCAGAACTTCCCTGGATGATTCCTTCCGTAAACCTCACACCGCGGACGAGTACGATGCTGCTGGGCCACACTACACTAAGACTGTGTACCTAGAGCTTTCGACCCTTGAGCAATCTGAAAATTCTGAGTTTGTCTGTCTGTCGGTTGTCTGGGTGCTGGGGCGCTGGCTGCTAACTGTGCATTATTCCAAAACTTCTTCTTCTCCAACCACTTATTACCCTAGTTACCACTCTGCGGCTGACTCTGGTGTTGGTACGCAGATCTAGCTCTCTTAGTTTGTCTGTCTTTCTCTCTAGATTTAGCAATATTTTTCTTCTTCTCTTCCACTTGATGCATATGAACGGTCAGTCGAGCAAAGTCTAACTCCTTATTCAATATAGCCCCATGGCACTCAAGTACCAGGTCATCAGCAAGGCCAGATACAAAATTTCTCATCTCGGCCTTTGTATTACTAGTCATCTCTGGTGAATAGCAGGATATTTTATTAAACTTCAAAGTGTACTCCTGGAAACTCATACTTCCCTGCTTCAGATTCATAAACTCTTCTTCTTTGGCCTCCCTCAAATCCAGAAGAAAGAATCGATCAAAGAAGGCTTCCACAAATTATCCCCAAACAGTGGGCTCAGCACTTTCACCTTTTTCATCTTCCCAGTCAGCATACCATTGACTCAAAACATCCTTGAACTGATAGGTTACTAGCTCCACCCCTTCGACCTCATCCACATACAGCAACTTAAAGATATTTTCCATCTTATCCATGAACTCCTATGGATCTTCCTCCACTTTGGTTCTAGTGAACTTAAGTGGGTTTATCTTCATGAAATATCCAACTCCAGTAGCCTCAGATATAACAGATACAAACCTAACATATTTCGATCGTTGAGCTTGGTTGGCTACTGTCATACCCCAAATCCCATTGGAGAGGACTGGCACCCGTAGCCGAGGAGGCCCGGGAGAACCCGTTCATAACCTATACTTTCACATTTACATTAGTTATGAAAATTAGAAATTTGGGCAGTACTTCGTTGTAAATAGAAGTAAATAGTACCTGTATCAGCCCAGCAGACATGCATAAATATATATATGAACAGTAATTGGCTATCAGAGTCATTACGTCTATCAACCAAACACATCTATGGCTGTACAATAAGTCTACAAAAGCCTCTACATAGATACACAATTGAGTTGGGGTCGGGACAAACTCCCGCCCACAAAAGACTTTTATACAGATACCAAAAGTGCATATAGAGATGACTTGGGATGCCCCGAAACAACTGCAGCTCACCACTAACAACAGAATGTCCTGGCTCTTACTGCGGAGGTGTACGACCTGAAGTACCTGTTCCTGCAGGAATGAATATAGGTCCCCCGTGAGGGACGTCAGTACGGAAATATGTACTGAGTATGTAAGGCAGTGAGTATCAAGATGAGATACAAAAGATCAACAGAACCCAAATACCAGTGAATAAACAGTATGAGTAGACCACACTTAAAAGAACTGATGGGATACCTGCACATTACTTTCTTATCATTACTTCCCGTAATCCTTATCAATACATAACATATGTCATACAATGGCCAACTGATCAGTGGTACTAATACAATACATCAGGTACCACCCCTGTAATAGCATATATACATAATCTTTATAATACAATGGCCAACTGATCAGTGGTACTAATACAATACATCATATCATCAATTTAAAATACAGACATTCCATTTCTTAATTCAATTAATCTTTGAGATTGGTTACTTTGTGGTCACACTTTATGGAACTTGAAACCATGATACCTCTATAGGAAAAACATGTAAATAGGTAATCAATATCATGAAAATGAAGTAGAGAATCATGGATACCTCAATAAACCATTTCGGAGTCAACAATAGTATATGGACATTTTTTTGACTAGCCGGACATCTTAAAAGTGAAAACAAGTTCAATTGGTAGTGTCGAAGATCATATGATGTTATTATGTGTCATGTGTCGTAGGACAATGTTGGAAGATTACTTTAGAGTGTCATGGGTCATTATTCATGCCAAAGATTAGATAGAGTATGTCTTACATACCTTGATATAACCACTTCAATACAAGTGACTTCCCGTACTTTTCGAACACTTACCTACAATAAGTCATTTGTGGCAAACTAGTATTAGCAACCAAACCTTACCATTTAGGTATTAACTTCACCAAATAATGTCTAGGAAGTAATCCATTAGCTCATCAATAAGAGTGCTACATACATCCTCTTATACTCTTATTACATTCACATATCATGCATTTTCATGAAATATCCCTCAACATCACTCTTAGCCTTTATTTCCCTTCTTAATCACCATCCAATACCAACATGATCAGTAGGCATACATAACCACTAATATAATGATATATCACCACAATTCATCCTCCATAATCCAATACAGCAACTTCCATAATTTACTACTAACAATTTATACACAACAATTCATAACTATGTTTCTAGTTATCTTCCAACATCAAGACAATACTCATAATCCTTTATCAATACTTATTCATGGATAAGAATCAAGAATAAACAATATTCATACCTTAACAATGAACTCTTGTATTTATAATCCTCCTTACATAACCATGGGGTACTTCTCGAAGCTTTCGAGATGGTGAACACAACTACGAAACCAATTCGAATTTTCTACGGTTGAATCACAAAATATTTGAAGTTGAAATAAGGCTAGGGTTTCACCTTCTCTTAATAATTGAATGATATCTGATATATATGAGGCTAAGTGCAGGTTTATAAAGACCAATTTTCGTCCAAGAGGTAATAGAAAATGACCATTTTTCCCTAAAAATTTAAATAAATCCGAATCTGTCCCCAGTGGACAGTTTTGACAGGCTGAAGTAAATCGATCATAACTCTTTGCTCCGGTATCGGATTTGGGTGAAACCAATTGAATTGGAAAGATAATTCAAAGGTAATTCATTATAATATAAAGTATACCGCCCATTTCTTCCTTTACAAGGAGTTATGGTCGTTTAAATTGACCCAAAAATCTGTCCCACAATTCTTTTTTTTTTTGATAGGCTGTAGTAAAACGGGTATAGCTCCTTACTCAGACATTGTATTTGGATGAAACCAATTTCATCGGAAATAAGACTCTTGGAGATTTTCGTCGATATATAGCATCTCACACAGTTCTTTTTGTACAAGGATTTATGATCGTCTAAAATTGGATTGCCTAGCTGCAGTAATTTTCCTGCAGAATTACTGTTCACAGGCTACCCGGCCACCGTTTTGAAATTTCGAATGTGCTCGCTTATATGAAATACTCCTCTGTTTTGGGCAAACTTTATATTGTTGGAAAGATTATTCCAATACCTACACATACAACTATTGAAGGGATACTTCCGAACACCATACACTTAATTTAACCCATACGCAAGCCTTTAGGACTCCATATAATCGCGATAAGTGTACGAAAAAATTTACGGGGTGTTACATTATCCCCCCCTTAAGAACATTCGTCCTCGAATGTTAACATAGTTACTCAATTAAGACATGTCCAAGCTTACAATTAACATATTCATCATCATAACATACTTGCATAAAAATAAACACTTACTTGTTATTGTTCTTCTTCCGTCTAATGAACTTCCTCCTCATTGTTGAATAGGTAAGGGTACTTAATCTTCATCCCTTCCTCAGCTTCCCATGTGATCTCCTCAACTTGTTGATTCCTCCAAAGTACTTTTACCGATGCTATCTCTTTATTCCTTAACTATTTAATTTGGCGATCAAGAATAGCAATAGGCATTTCTTCAAAAGTGAGATCTTCTGTAACTTGTACATCTTCCGTAGTAGTGATGTGCGATGGATCTCCGATGTACTTGTGAAGCATCGAAACATGAAATATGAGATGAACTGCTGAGAGCTCTTGAGGTAGCTCTAACTCATAAGCAACTTGTCCAAATCTTTGAATAATCTTATACGGACCTATGTATCATGGACTTAACTTTCCTTTCTTGCCAAACCTCATCACTCCTTTCGTTGGTGATACTTTAAAGAATACCCAATAGTCTATAGAAAACTCAAGTCCTCTTCTTCTAACATCCGCATAAGATTTGTGTCGACTTTGAGCTGTTGCAAGCTGTTGTTGGATCACTTTAACCTTCTCCATTGCTTGATAAACAAGATCCGGTCCAAATAAGACCGCATCACCTGCTTCAAACCATCCTATTAGCGATCTACACTTTCTTCCATACAATGCTTCATATGGTGCCATTTTGATACTTGAATGATAGCTATTATTGTAGGCAAACTCGATAAAAGGTAGGTGATCATCCCAGTTGCCTTTGAAATCTAATACACATGCTCGTAGCCTATCTTCAAGTGTCTGGATGGTACATTCCGCTTGTCCGTCCGTTTGAGGATGAAAAGTCGTACTTATATTTACTTGTGTCCCCAAACTCCTTTGAAAATACTTCCAGAAATTCGCGGTAAATTGGGCTCCTCGATCGGATATAATGGAAATTGGAACTCCATGTAACCGAACGATCCCCTTAATATACAACTTCACATACTCTTCCGCCGTATAAGTTGTCTTAACTGGTAAGAAGTGCGCAGATTTGGTAAGCCTATCAATGATCACCCATATGGAATCAAACTTCCGATATGTATGAGGCAAACCCGTGATGAAATCCATATTGATCTTGTCCCACTTCTTGACTAGAAGATCTATACATTGCATGTAACCACCGGGTTTCTGGTGTTCTACTTTGACTCTTTGACAATTCGGACATTCAGCTACAAATTCGGCAATATTCTTCTTCACGTCATTCCACCAATATATTGCTTTCAAATATTGATAAATCTTAGTCGACCCTGGATGGATGGAATACCTTAAACAGTGTGCTTCTGTCATAATTCTCTTTCTTAGGTCAACTACATCAGGTACACATAAACGATTCTGACACTGAAGCACTCTTTCTGGTGTAAGCTCAAATGCCTTTGTCGTGCCACTCTGCACATCCTCCTTAAGTTGCAATAAAATTGGATCTGCATACTGCTTCTCTTTCACTTCAGCTATCAATGAATATTCTGCTGCATTACGTACAATAACCTCTTCATCTGGAGTTTCGAGAAGTCGAACTCCCAAATTAGCTAGTTGGTGAAGATCCTTAATCATCCCCTGCTTTTCTATAGATGCCATTTTAGACATATGACTCAGTGCATCCGCTACCACATTCGCTTTCCCTGGATGATACAAGATATCAACATCATAATCTTTCAACAATTCAAGCCATCTCCGCTACCTCAAGTTTAGATCTTTCTTACTGAAGATATATTGCAGTCTCTTATGATTGGTATATATGTCAACATGAACCCCATATAAGTAGTAGCACCATATCTTCAAAGCAAATACAACTGCAGCTAGCTCAAGATCATGCGTGGGATAATTCCTCTCATGTGGTCGCAACTGTCTAGAGCCATAGGCTATTACTCTACCATGTTGCATTAGTACGCATCCTAAGCCAATTCTCGAAGTATTACAGTACACTGCATACCCTTCTGTGCCTTCAGGAAGTACCAATACCAGTGTAGAAGTCAACTTGCTCTTCAGATCCTGGAAACTCTTTTCACAGGCATCATTCCATTGAAACTTGGAGGCTTTATGCGTCAACTTAGTCAAGGGTGCAGAAATAGAAGAAAAACCTTCAACAAACCTTCTATAATAACCTGCCAACCCGAGGAAACTACGAATCTCCATAGGCGTCATGGGTCTTGGCCAATTCTTCACAGCCTCAATCTTCTGAGTGTCAACTTTTATGCCTTCACTGGATACAATATGGCCCAAAAATGCCACTGACTTGAGCCAAAACTCACATTTAGAAAACTTCGTATACAGCTTACGATCACGAAGAATCTGCAATGCCTACCTTAAGTGATTAACATGGTCCTCTTCTGATCTAGAGTAGACCAGAATATCATCTATGAAAACTATCACGAACACATCTAGAAACGGCTTAAACAACCTATTCATCAGATCCATAAAAACTGCGGGTGCATTTGTCAGCCCGAATGACATAACCAGGAATTCATAATGACCATACCGTGTTCGGAAAGCTGTCTTGGGTATATCTTTATCCTTGACTCTCACTTGATGATAGCCTGATCTCAAGTCAATCTTGGAAAAACACTGGGCACCCTGAAACTGGTCAAATAAATCATCAATTCGGGGAAGAGGGTATTTATTCTTTATAGTCACCTTATTCAATTGCCGATAGTCAATACACATCCTCAGCAAACCATCTTTCTTACGCACAAACAATACTGGTGCTCCCTAAGGGGACATACTAGGCCTGATGAATCCCTTCTCTAGCAAGTCTTTCAGTTGCTCTTTCAATTCTTGCAACTCTGCTAGTGCCATTCTATACGGAGGAATTGAGATTGGCTGTGTGCCTGGAAACATATCAATACCAAACTCCACTTCTCGTTTAGGAGGTAAACCTGGTAGTTCTTCAGGAAATACATCAGGAAATTCATTCACAACCAGAATGGTCTGAAAAGTTGGCGGCTCTGCCTCTGTATCCCTTACTCTAACCAGATGGTATATGTACCCCTTGGAAATCATTTTTCTTGCCTTAAAGTAAGAAATAAATCTACCTCTCGGTGCGCCAACATTATCCTTCCATTCAAGGACTGCCTCATTTGGGAAATGGAAATATACCTTCTTAGAATGACAATCTACTGTAGCATAACAAGACGCTAACCAATCCATGCCCATAATAACATCAAAATCTACCATTTCTAACTCAACAAGATCGGCCATCGTATCACGACCACAAATATTCACAACAAAATTTTGATAAACATTCCTAGCTATAAGAGATTCCCCCACTGGCTTTGATACTTCAAATGGATTGGCTAATAATTTGGGTGTTCTTCCAAACCTTCCCGCAACCAAAGGAGTAGCATACGATAATGTAGAACCAGGACCAATTAAGGCATACACATTAAATGCAAAGATGGACAACGTACCTGTAACCACGTCTGGAGAAGCCTCTAAATTCTACCGATCTGCTAGGGCATACACATGGATCTGAGCTCCGCTAGCACTAGATGCTCCTCTATCACCTCTACTGTGACCCATAGGTTTTGCACCCCTACTCAAAGGAGGCACCGATGATGACGCAACAGCTGATCCGATAGGTCGTGTTATACCATCTGTTGTCCTGCGTGGGCAATCTATAGCCATATGCCTCGACTTACCGCACCAAAAGAAATTGTTCCTCCCAAGCCGACATTCGCCAAAGGGAAATTTTCTACATATGGGGCACGGGTGTCGTGGAGGTCTCAATTGACTCATACTCCCTTGCCCTTGATACCCCACTGTTTGCGAACTCTGATTTTCACTGCTTTGCCCGAACTGATTACCTCTGAACCTTTGAAATTGCAGTGGAGCACTAATTACAGGATAAGAAGATAATGGGCTAGGCAATCTATGAGAGAACGAAGGCCTAAAACCTCCCTGAGATGCCATAAACTGCCCTATAGCTCTGGCCCGCTTAGAATATCCTTTTTCTGATTCCTGGGTTCTTCTTCTTTGCCTCTGATCTTCCATCTTCTGAGCGAAAGCTTGTATCCTCGCTATATCCATGTCCTTGTTCAAAGCAGAAATGGTACAATCTCTAACCAAGTATGGTTCCAATCTATCCACATAGTGATGAACTCTGTAATCCATAGTAGCTACCACATAGAAGCATATCGAGACAAGGAGTTAAATCGAAGACTATACTCCCTTACACTCATATTACCCTGACGAAGATTTAAGAATTGATCTGCACGGGCCTGACGAGGCTCAAATGGAAAATAATGATCAATAAATGCATCTTTAAGCTCTCCCCACGTAGTTGGAGGTGCATCAATACCCCTAGATCGTTTCCAATCCTTGTACCACAATATAGCCTCTCCTTTCAGTCTACATGCTGCTAGCTCAACCATCTCTTTACCGGATATGTGCATAACATCTAGAGCCCTTTGGGTTGGATCGACAAAGTCCTGCGGGTCTTCGTTAATATCTGATCCGGTAAAAGTAGGAGGATCCAGTTTCAGAAAATCCTGTGTCCGAAGGCTAGCTGCTCTATCCGTACCACTAGAACCCGTGGTAGGAATAGCTTGCCCTTGAACTTGACCTGCAACTATACGCGTGAGAAGTTGTACTGCATCCCTCAAATCTCGATCAACAGCATTAATAGACGGCCCTTCCGGAGGAGAAGAAGCGCCTGATATATGCTCATCTTGAGACTCACTTTGTTCAGCTTGTGTCGGTGGTGACTTACTAGTACCTTCTCCGGCCACTACATCTACTCGCTTCCACTTATTCTTTCTCCTTGTAACCGGCATCATCACTATAATAAATAAAAAAAGAAACAATTGGATTAAGCGATTGATTATGACTTTATCTCTAATATGGGATCTATTGCACGATCTAAGAAATGGAGAGTGGAAACAATCCCTAAATGTCCAATAGCCTCTTGTTTATAGATGTGGTGCACAACACACCGATAAACGAGATTCTACGTAGACACGGCTTTGTAGACTCACTAGGATGAACTTCTTTGATACCACTTCTGTCATATCCCAAATCCCATTGGAGCGGACTGGCACCCATAGCTGAGGAGGCCCGGGAGAACCCGTTCATAACCTATACTTTCATATTTACATTACTTATGAAAATTAGAAATTTGGGAAGCACTTCATTGTAAATAGAAGTAAACAGTACCTGTATCAGCCCAGCAGACACGCATAAATATATATATGAACAGTAATTGGCCGTCAGAGCCATCACGTTTATCAACCAAACACTCCTATGGCTGTACAATATGTCTACAAAAGCCTCTACATAGATATACAACTGAGTTGGGGTCGGGTCAAACTCCCTCCCACAAAAGACTTTTATACAGATACCAAAAGTGCATATAGAGACAACTTGGGATGCCTCGAAACAACTGCAGCTCACCACTAACAACAGAATGTCCTGGCTCTTACTGCAGAGGTGTACGACCTGAAGTACCTGTTCCTGCAGGCATTAATACAGGTCCCCCGTAAGGGACGTCAGTACGGAAATATGTACTGAGTATGTAAGGCAATGAGTATGAAGATGAGATACAAAAGATCAATAGAAACCAGATACTAGTGAATAAACAGTATGAGTAGACCACACTTAAAAGAACTGATGGGATACCTGCACATTACTTTCATATCATTACTTCCCGTAATCCTTATCAATACATAACATATGTCATACAATGGCCAACTGATCAGTGGTACTAATACAATACATCATATCATCAATTTAAAATACAGACATTCCATTTCTTAATTCAATTAATCTTTGAGATTGGTTACTTTGTGGTCACACTTTATGGAACTTGAAACCATGATACCTCAATAGGAAAAACATGTAAATAGGTAATCAATATCATGAAAATGAAGTAGAGAATCATGGATACCTCAATAAACCATTTCGGAGTTATATGGACATTTTTTTGACTAGCCGGACATCTTAAAAGTGAAAACAAGTTCAATTGGTAGTGTCGAAGATCATATGATGTTATTATGTGTCATGTGTCGTAGGACAATGTTGGAAGCTTACTTGAGAGTGCCATGGGTCATTATTCATGCCAAAGATTAGATAGAGTATGTCTTACATACCTTGATATAACCACTTCAATACAAGTGACATCCCGTACTCTTCGAACACTTATCTACAATAAGTCATTTCTGGCAAACTAGTATTAGCAACCAAACCTTACCATTTAGGTATTAACTTCACCAAATAATGTTTAGGAAGTAATCCTTTAGCTCATCAATAAGAGTGCTACATACATCCTCTTATACTCTTATTACATTCACATATCATGCATTTTCATGAAATATCCCTCAACATCACTCTTAGCCTTTATTTCCCTTCTTAATCACCATCCAATACCAACATGATCACTAGGCATACGTAACCACTAATATAATGATATATCACCACAATTCATCCTCCATAATCCAATACAGAAACTTCCATAATTTACTACTAACAATTTATACACAACAATTCATAACTATGTTTCTAGTTATCTTCCAACATCAAGACAATACTCATAATCCTTTATCAATACGTATTCATGGATAAGAATCAAGAATAAACAATATTCATACCTTAATAATGAAATCTTGTATTTAGAATCCTCCTTACATAACCATGGGGTGCTTCTCGAAGCTTTCGAGAAGGTGAACACAACTACGGAACCAATTCGAATTTTCTACGGTTGAATCACAAAATATTTGAAGTTGAAATAAGGCTAGGGTTTCACCTTCTCTTAATAATTGAATGATATCTGATATATATGAGGCTAAGTGCAGGTTTATAAATACCAATTTTCGTCCAAGAGGTAATAGAAAATGACCATTTTGCCCTAAAAATTTAAATAAATCCGAATCTGTCCCCAGTGGACAGTTTTGACAGGCTGAAGTAAATCGATCATAACTCTTTGATCCGGTATCGGATTTGGGTGAAACCAATTTCATTGGAAAGATAATTCAAAGGTACTTCATTATAATATAAAGTATACCGCCCATTTCTTCCTTTACAAGGAGTTATGGTCGTTTAATTTTGACCCAAAAATCTGTCCCACAATTCTATTTTTTTTTTTTGATAGGCTGTAGTAAAACGGGTGTAGCTCCTTACTCAGACATTGGATTTGGATGAAACCAATTTCATCGGAAAGAAGACTCTCGGAGATTTTCGTCGATATATAGCATCTCACACAGTTCTTTTTGTACAAGGATTTATGATCGTCTAAAGTTGGATTGCCTAGCTGCAGTAATTTTCCTGCAGAATTACTGTTCACAGGCTACCCGGCCACCGTTTTGAAATTTCGAATGTGCTCGCTTATATGAAATACTCCTCTGTTTTGGGAAAACTTTATATCGTTGGAAAGCTTATTCCAATACCTACACATACAACTACTGAAGGGATACTTCCGAACACCATAAACTTAATTTAACCCATACATAAGTCTTTAGGACTCCATATAATCGCGATAAGTGTACGAAAAAATTTACGGGGTGTTACAGCTACCAAATTTTTCAGTATATGAATAGACCATCTGAATTATGCATTTGAAATATCTCCCTGAGCAGTTGGGGATGGTTGACATTAGTCCGCAGAGCCCGATGTGGACTGGTTGGGACTGGAGGGACTCTCGAAGAAGGGACAAATTCTAGAGTCTGAGCCCTATTACGAGTCCGTATCCCATGGGTGGGATAGACCTCATCTGCCTGAGCATTCTGATTGACGGTACGATGTGGAGACATAACTATGTTTCTAAAACACAAGTGATTATTATTTAGCGGATAGTTCAGACTCTGAAGCACGAACTAAATCACAAAGAAGGGAAATATTTCCTAAATGCCTAGCATCCCCCTGCTTATAAGTATGGTGCGCTACAAACCCATAAATAAGACTCTACCTGATGCAATTTCGCAGACACCCTGGGACCATGAATCATGCTTTGATACCAAGTTTTTCACAACCCAAACCAGGGCCTAGCCGTGATGAGAATTTCGAACCATGGAGACCCAAAACACCCTTATCTGTCTGGTAATCATGCAACTAATTCATATGATCAAAGTAATGCAGAAGAAACACAATACAACGGAAACATGGTCAAGAATCATATGAAAATGAAAATGGGGAATAGTGTCCCACAATCTAAATCAACATCTCTAAAACCGTCTGCAAAATCTCCACTACATGACTGAAATAATGTCTATCTGAAAAATGGGAAAAGGCCCCAGCAGACCCAAAACTAAAATAAGATGAAAGGACTGCAGGACATAAGACCTTCCGAAACATCGAAGGCTCACCACTTTTCTCTGTAACTCCTTCTGAATGATCTACTGATTCTCTTAAACCCTAGACTGGGCCTCTGAACCTGGGAGGTTGGAGAGGGAAGGGGGTCACCACAAAAGTACTGGCGCGCAGAGATATCAAAACAAAACATAATATTTTTACAAAGTATAGTTGAGAGCCATTATAAAGAAATTTCGTATCAAATCATTTGAAAGCACATGGGTGTAATTCAATAGTTTTTCTCTATAATAATGAAATAAAACTGAGCTAGGTGGAATACCCTACATAATTTACACCAACTGTCAAACCTTTGTTGCCGCCGAGATTACAGTATAAGTAAGGGAGAGACACACAAGACCACGAAGCATGGCGTCTCGACCCAAATCAAATATGGAAGTGCACAAGACCACAAAGCATGGCTACTAACCATAATCCCAATTTGGGATAATATAATATCAGGTACGCAAGACCACAAAGCATGGTACCAAGTTCCCGAGTCGGCAAACATGGTTTCCAGCATATAATCAATTGACTCATGCTTTCTTTGGGCAACCACCAATCTCATTTATAATGCATTCAAATTTCATCTTATTCAATCACATGTCCTATTCTGTAGGGTATCGTCATACCCAACTTGGAAGTCATCAATATCACATCCACATATGCATAATCATGTAAAAACCAAGGTGCTTCATCATTTACAAGTGGTGAACAATATTTATTTCAAATTCATGCTCTCTTTTGTTGATCGCAATATAATATGGAGAATCGAAACATTGTCATGGGAATTTGAAAACAATTTATCATTTATATTTATTGAACTTCCATGGAAAATCTCAAATCACATATGCATGGTTTCAACCATTGAAGTATATAGGCAAACAATTCCCATGACATAAAGTAAATGACTTAGAAATCATATTGAAAGCAAGATATTAGCATTTAATTGAAAACCCCCATTTAAAAGCATGCATGTTCATAAAAACTACACCCATGTGATTTTTGGGTAACCCCACGTACCTCTATTTCCAAGGATAATAGGTGTTTCTTGAAGCCAGCGGATTGATGAATCCAAATATGTAATTATATTTGAAAATCTACGGTCAAATCTTGAAATATTTGGATTTGTTTATTTTGAAACCCTAAGGAGAATCTTGAGCACTTTTGATGAAAAAATATGTATTTTGGGGTCCTTGGAAATAAATCTCGTGTTTTAGGGATAAGTAAGCATAGAAAAGGACTACTTTGTCCTCAACACGGAGTGTTTAAATCACCAGAACTCCTTACATAGGTGTTGCCCATCCTGTTGCCTATGTTCACATAGGCGCCGCCTAGGCTATCGCCTATATTTATATAGGCAGCGCCTAGGCTATTGCCTATGTTTTCCAGTAACCATGGGCGATTTGTTAGGAGACGTTTATCACTTTGAAGGGCCATAACATCTTGCTTAGGTGTCGGATTTTTACCAAATTGGTATTGTTGGAAAGCTAACTCGAATACTTATCATTTGACACGTAGTAGGCTTCCTAATTAAATATATATAGAGAGTTATGGGTGATGGAAGCTGGCACACTTTACAACGTCTACTAAAACTTACTCGATCAAAATAGCTCCAACTCGTCCTTGAGTTGAAGGACCTCTATGGTCTAAATTCAAGCTTGAGCGGATTCACATGCTACACAATAATTAATATGCCGTATTGGCATAGGATTTTATGGCTTCGAGATTAGCAATGCATCGAAATTAGGGTCTATATTGTAGCCCAAATTACGGGGTGTTACATTCGAGTGACTTAAACACTCCGTTTTTGGGTCAAAATGGTCCTTTTGCCACCCTTATTCAGACATAAACATGAAATTCAATCCCCAATTCTCGAAAATATATCCACATTTATCTAAAAATTCTCAAGAACACTCCCAAGGGTTTCAAACAAAAAACCCAAATAAATCAAGATTTAACCGTGGGTTTTCAAAATTGATTAGAGATTCGAAATCCCCAATCCACAGGCTTCCAGAAGCACCCATTATTTTCTGAAATAGTGGTATGCGAGGTTTTTGTAAATTCTCATGGGCATAGAAAAATCATGTTTTAGAATGGGGTTTTTGAATCTATGAATATATTCATGTATTAAATGTTTTAACATCATTGTTTCGGTCTTTTGACCTTCCCCAAAGTGATTTGAGAATACAAATGTATGAAACCATGTATTTAAGAATGAATTCTTGTTGAGAGCATGATTTTCGGTAAATTCCCTCTTTAGTGAATTTTTCAGATTTCTCATAGCATATGAATTGTTTTGCAATGCATCCTTGAAAAGCACTATATGAAATGATTGAACTCTTGTTATGATTTTAAGGTGGTTTTAAATCACTAAAGAGGGAATCTAGAATGAATGTTTAATGTTCATAATGCGTGTAATGAAAGAGTGCATGGATTTGCTAAAGGCACTAGACCACCATATGTTGATAAAGTTTTTGCATGATTTTGACTTGAGTTTCGAAGCACGAAATCTTCTATATCAGTTGCATGTTTTTGGTGGTCCAAATAATGATTTAAATGAAAGATGTAGCTTAATGTATTATGGCTCAGAAATCATGATTTGAAAGTCTTGGTATGATGATACCAATTTAGACCAATGCCATATCAGACTCAGACTAATAGACATTTCAGAATATCATGATTTTAGAGATTCAGAATGTTGTAGGTACAGAAAAGGTTAAAATGGGCATATAGAGATGTTAGGTGGTTCCCTAAAGAGGGCTTGAGTTCAAGCAACTCATTGCCTAAAACCTTGGTTTGCGGACCCGGGTATATTATTATACGCTAACTTAAGTGTCGTGTGGCGTATCAGATTTAGGAAATCAAACCCTTATGGCATACTCGGGTTGGAGGCTTTCCCACCAAGTCAATGGCAGATTTCATATCACCGGTGGAATATCAGAATTGTAGGGAATACCACCTAACTCAGAAGTAATACACATATCAGAGTTTGATATTTACAGACAGGTTAAATGTTTTCAAAAGGTGCCCATGTGTTTTTCAGAAACTGTTTTATGAATAATGTTTGATAAACATTTTCTCTCATGTATTATATATATATATATATGTTCAATTACTCTATTTTGGATTGCTTTGCGTGCCAGTAGAATTGTGCTGACCCCCCTTCCTCCCAGGTACTGAGGCACGGTCTAGGGGTCCAGATCCTCAGTAGAGTCTACAAACAGGATTGTCTTAGAGTTCAGTTGGTGAGCCTTCTTTGTTTCGGAAGGCCTAGTCATTTAGGTATTTATTTCAGTATGACTTTTGGTCTGCTGGGGGCCTTGTCTCAGTTATTCAGATAGTATGTCAATGTGATTTCGCAGACTGTTGCAGATGTTTATTAAATATTGTTGGGCATGTTTTCAAGCCTTTAACTGTTTTTAATTGTTGACCATGTTTCCGTATTATTGTGTCTATTCCATATTACTTTGATCATATGAATTATGTGCATGATTACCAGATAGACAGAGGGCATTCCAGGCCTTCGGGTTCAGAAATGCTCGTCATGGCCAGGGCCTCGGTTCGGGTCATAACATTGCGTGAGCTAGGCAAGTTAGCAATGCCGCTATAAGTTTCCTTGCCATCCCTGTAAAGTACTCCACCTTTCCAGTGATCTTGTCCATTAAAGTATTCCACCTTTTTTCTTCACAACTAGATTCGACATCCAAGATATTTCAAAGGAAAGTAGTATTCATTGAAGCCAATAAAAGGGTAGCTTGTTGCATAAAGCTCCCGTTATGCGTGTGGTCTAAAAAAGGGCCGAACCAAAAGGGTCTATTGTACGTAGCCATCCATACCCTGCATTTCTTCTGGAGGTTGTTTCCACAATGCTCGAACCAAGAACCCCCAGTTCACATGACAACGACTTTACCAGTTACGCAAATGAGTTGGTTTAATTCCTCAATTCTATCGTCTTAGTGATTGGAGCAACCAAATAGCAAGATTTATTCATGTTCATTAGTTGGCCAGAGATGTGTTCATAGCATAAGAGTTAAGAGAGAGAAAAAATATTAATAGTACCATGGTATAAGTGAGTGATAAAAGGGCATTCTTTAGTGAACTGAATGATGAATAAAATAGTTTTTGAAGGAATTATTAATTTCATCATTATAGAAAGTAATTCATTAGACAAAACTTGATTATTAAGGAAGACTCTCATTGCCCGGGATAAATCCACAGTAAATGCACTGTTTCCACTTTGACCTATAAACAAAATTGCTGAGACACATCCAAACTTAAAGAGGGTCCTAATACCCCCGGACTAATTTAAACCGTGTATTTTTGGCAACCTTACTGCCTACGTGGCACATACGTGTGCCTACGTTAACCTTCAGTGTACTGATTCATGGAATGTGCAACGTATGTGCTATGTAGACACTAAGGCTGCCAAAAATAGGGTTTTAATTAGTTCAGGGGAGTAACAGGACCCCCTTTAAGTTGGAGTGTGTATCAAAAATTTCATTTATAGTTCTAAATGGAAACAGTGCATTTTCTCTAAATCCACTAATGCTAGGTTCACTAAACTTGATTAAAATTGAGATTGCACTATAGAATAAGTTAGTACATGTGACACTAATCTACACCACACAATTCTACAGAATATGAAAGCAAAACTATTAACGTTGACTTGCCAAGTGTTTGGTTGATTAGAGGACGTTTCTGCAACCATATTTATAATGGTGAAGGTTGTTTCATCAAATTGTTTGGTGAAATACCCTCGGGAGGTCCTTTCAAGAACCTCTCGAGTCAGGTTTTCATCTACAATGAAGCATTGTGTGGTTCTTCAAGATTTAATGTCCCGCCATGCCCCACTTCATCAGAGAACAAATCAAATGGGAACAAATTGATAGTTCTTTTTCTTTTTCTCGCAATTGCAGTTGTATTTGTTACTATGGCCTTTGTGATCCTATGGATAAGGAGTAGAAGAGGTAAACGAGGTCCTCAACAAGCTGATTCATTGTCTACCGTAACACGAGAAAGAATTTCATACTATAACTTCTCTAAGCAACGGATGACCATAGCGAGAGTAATCTGATCGGTTCTGGAAGTTTTGGCTCTGTTTACAAAGGTGTTCTCAGAAGTGGAACTGCCATTGCAGTTAAACTGTTTAACCTGCAACTAGATGCAGCATTCAAGAGTTTTGATACGGAATGTGAAGTTTTGTGCAGCCTTCACCATAGGAATCTCATTGAAGTCATTACTACATGTTCCAATCTGGATTTCAAGGCTTTAGTGCTCGAGTATATGTAACGACCCGTAAAAGTCATGCATGTATTAGACTGTAATTTCTGAGCTTTAGACTTAAGTTTTAAATTCATCTAAGTGTTGAAATGACTTACACTCATTCTTAGCTGGCAACCTTCGGGATACAACTTATCGACCTTCCCGACCTTCATTTTTGGATTTTTTTGTTGCGTTACGACGAGGTAAGGTTGTAGTACGTCTCGGAGAAAATTCAGAATTTTTGGACGAGCCTAAGGCCTTGTTTAGATTTTGATCCAGTGGCAACGCGCGATTAGCCTGCACCGCCTGCTGGATCGCACCCGGCCAAAATGTTCAGTCCATCCGAATTTTTAATGGCATTTCCATAAATACTCATTCTCCTATCAACTTAAACACGGGATTAAAATACCTAAAGAGCCAAAATATCATATATTCTTCAAATTTTCTCAAGAACTCTCCCTAGGGTTTCAACATTAAAACCCAAGCAACTCAAGATTTAACCGCGGGTTCGTGAAACAAATTATAAATTTGGAATCCTCTTGACGTAGGCTTCGATAGACACCCAAATTTCGTGGAGAACAAAGTACGCGGGGTTTTTCCTAAATCCTCATGGGCATAGAAAAATCATGTTTTAGAATGGGGTTTTAAATTATGTATATATATTTATGTATAAGATGTTTTAACATTATTGTTTTGGTCTTTTGACCATCTCCAAAGCGATTTGACAGTTTATATACATATATGAATGAATGTGTTTCAATTTTGAATACATGAACTTGCTAAAGACATTTGACCACCAGGTGTTTGATGAAATTTCTGCATGAATTGAACTTTAAGTTTCGGAATATGAAATCCTTCACATCAAGTTACATGTTTTGGTGGTCTAAACAATGTTTTGAATGAAAGCTCTTGCTTAAGACATTATGGATCAGAAAAATCATGACTTGCAATGTCTTGGAATGATGATACCAATTCAGACTAATGTCATATCAGACTCAGACTAACAGACATTTCAGACTTTCATGATTTTAGATGTTCAGAATGTTGTATGTACAGAAAAGGTTAAAAAAATGGGCATACAGAGATGTTAGGTGGTTCCCTGAAGAGGGCTTGAGTTCAATCGACTCATTGCCTAAAACCGTGGTTTATCGGCCCGGGTATACTATTATGCGCTGACTTAAATGTCTTGTGGCGTATCAGACTCAAACACTCCAACCCTTGAGGCACACTTGGGTTGGGGGCTTCCCCGCCGAGTCAATGGCGGATTCCATACAGCCCGTGGAATATCAGACTTGTAGGGGAATACCGCCTAACTCAGAAGTAAAACACAGCTCATGATTTGAAATGAACATACAGGTTATATGTTTTTAGAAAGTGACCATGTATTTTTCAGAAACAGTTTTATACATGATGTCTTGATGAAAAATCGCTTTCACTTAATATGTATATATATATATATATATGTTCCATTATACTATTTTTGGATTGCTTCGCGTGCCAGTACTTTTGTGCTGACCCCCCCTCCTTCCAGGTTCTGAGGCACAGTCTAGGGGTCCAGCTACTCAGTAGACATTCTCGGATTTGCAGACTTGATCTCACAGTGGTGAGCCTTCTATTATTCGGAAGGCCTAATTATGTCCGACATTATCTTATTTATTATGTTTTTGGTTTACTGGGGCCTTCTCCCAGTTTCTTTTCAGACAGATGTTTGTGTTCTTTGTAGAGATTTCGCAGACTGATGTCAGATAGTATTATTCAGAAATGTTGCAAAACTTGATCATGTTTTCCGTACTCAATTTCAATTCTGCATTTTATTATGATTACGAATGTTGTGCATGATAACCAGATAAAGAATGGGTGTTTCGGGCCTGCATGGTTCGGGATGCTCGTCACGGCTCGGGCCTAGGCTCGGGTCGTGACAAACTTGGTATCAAAGCACAGTTCATGGTCCCAGGGTGTCTGCGAAATTGCGTCAAGTAGAGTTCTGTTTATGGGTGTGTAGCGCGCCACACTTATAAACAGGAGGCTACTAGGCGTTTAGGAATGTTTCCCTTCTTTGTGATTTAGTTCGTGCTTCAGAGTCTAAACTGTCCCCTAATCAATGATCTCTTGTATTTCAGAAAATACGACTATGCCTCCCCATTGTAACATCGATCAGATTGCTCAGGCAGATGTGGTCCATCCTACCCATGGGATGCGGACCTGTAATAGAGCTTCCACGCCAGAACCTGTCCGTACTCTAGGAGTCCCTCCAATCCTAACCAGTCTACCTCGGGCTCTGCAAAATAATGTCAATTATCCACCAACTGCTCAGAGAGATATCTCAAATCCAAAGTTCAGACGGTCTATCCATATGCTGACACAGTTGGTAGCTAACCACGCTCAACGATCGAAAGATGTTAGGTCTGCATCCGTTACGTCTGAGGCTACTAGAGTCGGGCATTTCATGAAGATGAATCCATCTAAGTTCACTGGTACAAAGGTGAACGAAGATCCATAGGAGTTCGTGGATGAGATGGAGAAGATCTTTAAGGTAATGCATGTAGATGAGATTGAAGGAGTGGAATTGGCAAATTATTAGCTTAAGGATGTTACAAATCAGTGGTATGCAGACTGGGAAGATGCAAAAGGTGAGAGTGTTGAGCCTACAGTTTGGGTTGAGTTTGCAGAAGCTTTCCTTGACAGATTCTTTCCTCTAGAGTTGAGGGAGGCCAAAGCAAAAGAGTTTATGAATCTGAAGCAGGGCAGTATGAGTGTACAGGAGTACACTTTGAAGTTTAATCAACTAGCCCGCTATGCACCAGAATTGACTAGCAATATGAGATCCCGGATGAGGAAATTTGCATCCAGCCTTGCTGATAACCTGGTGCTTGAGTTCCAGGGGGCAATGTTGAATAGGGAGTTAGACTTTGATAGACTGACAGTCCACATGCAACAGGTGGAAGAGAAGAAGATAAATATCGCTGAATCTAGAGAGAAGGACAGACAGGCCAAGAGAGTCAAATCTGTGGACCAGCACCAGAGTCAGCCGCAGAGTGGTAACTAGGGAAATAGGTGGTCGAAGAATACGAGGTTTTGGAATAATACACAGTCAGCAGCCAGCGCCCCAGCGCCCAGACCCCCTGTAGACAGACAGACTCAGAACTTTCAGACTCCTCATGGATCTAGAGCACCAGATACTAAGTTGCAGGGTAGTGTGGCTCAGCAGCATCGCACTTACCCGTGATGTGAAAATTATGGTAGGAATCATTCGGGGAAATGTTAGTTGGGCACACTTGTATGTTATTCATGTGGTCAGTCAGGCCACTTTCAGAGGGACTGTCCATCTGCTAGGAGGAGTGCTGGTGGTGCAAAGTTTCAAGGCAATTCCACAGCACCCCCCATCTCAGAAGGGCGCCATATCAGCTGCCGAGAACAGTCGCAACCGGTTATATGCCTTGACCAATCGCCAGGAGGTGGAAGCTTCCCCATATGTTGTTACTGGTATGTTACAAATCTTTTCCCGTGATGTCTGTGTGTTACTTGATCCCGGATCTACCTTATCCTATGTGACCCCTTATGTGGCTGTTGGTTTCGGGTTTGAGCCCAGTATGATTTCTGAACCCTTTTTTGTTTCTACCCCAGTGGGGGATTCTGTTGTTGCTAAAGGGGTATATCGGGGTTGTGTGGTGACTGTTGGTAGTCGGGATACGGTGGCAGACCTTATAGAGTTGGACATGGTTGCATTTGATGCTATCTTAGGTATGGATTGGCTCTATTCATGCTATGCCATTTTGGATTGTAGGACCCGTAGAGTTACTTTTTATTTCCTGAATGAACCAATGATAGAATGGGAGGAACATTTTTTAGCACCCAAAGGGCACTTTATATCTTATCTCAGAGCCCGAAAACTCATTTTAAGGGTTGCTTGTATCACCTTACTCGAGTCAAGGACTCTAAAGTTGAAAATCCTCCTCTTCAGTCTGTCCCTGTGGTGAATGAATTTCCAGAAGCCTTTCTCGAAGATCTCTCAGTGATACCCCCTGATAGGGAGATAGAGTTTGGTATTGATGTGTTGCCAGATACCCGTCCCATTTCTATTCCGCCATATAGAATGGCTCCCGTAGAGCTAAAAGAGTTAAAAGAGCAGCTAGCAGACCTCCTAGATAAGGGATTTATACACACCAGTGTATCTCCTTGGGATGCACCTGTACTTTTCGTGCATAAGAAAGACGGTTCCCTTTGTATGTGCATAGATTACCGTTAGTTGAATAAGGTCACAATTAAAAACAAATATCCTCTTCCTAGGATTGATGATATTTTTGACCAGCTTCAGGGTGCTAGATGTTTTTCAAAAATAGACCTTCGTTCGGGCTATCATCAGTTGAAAGTTAGGGAGTCAGACATTCCCAAAATAGCTTTCCGAACCCGATATGGTCACTATTAGTTTCTTGTCATATCCTTCGGGTTAACTAATTCCCCTGTAGCCTGCATGGATCTTATGAACAGAGTTTCCCGTCAGTTTCTTGACTCGTTTGTCAGTGTATTTATTGATGATATTCTGATTTATTCTAGGAATAAGGAGGATCATGCCGATCACCTACGAATCATTCTTCAGACCCTTAAGAATCATCGATTGTATGCCAAATTTTCCAAGTGTGAGTTCTGGTTAGATGTTATTGCCTTATTAGGGCATATTGTGTCCAGTGACAGGATTAGAGTGGACCCCCAGAAAGTTAAGGCAGTGAGAAAATGGCCCAGACCCATGACTCCAACCGATATTCAGAGCTTCTTGGGTTTGGCAGGTTATTACAGAAGGTTCGTAGAGAGTTTTTCATCCATAGAGGCCCCACTCACTAAACTGACTCAGAAAAAGGTAAAGTTTGTATGGTCTGATTTATGTGAAAATAGTTTTGAGAAGTTGAAAGACAGACTGACCACTGCACCTATTTTGACTCTTCCCGAGGGTGTTGATGGTTTTGTGGTTTACTGTGATGCGTCCCATGTGGGACTTGGCTGCGTATTGATGCAACATAGTAAGGTGGTAGCTTATGCATCTAGGCAGTTGAAGGTGCACGAGCGGAACTAGCCTACTCATGATTTAGAGTTAGAGGTTGTGGTTTTGCCCTTAAGATTTGGAGACACTACTTGTACGGTGTTCATGTTGATATCTTCACTGACCACAAGAGTCTGCAGTATGTTTTCTCATAGAAAGAATTGAATCTTAGGCAGGGGCGGTGGTTGGAACTTCTGAAAGACTATGATATAAGCATGCATTACCATCCGGGCAAGGCAAATGTTGTAGCCGACGCCCTCAGCAGGTTTTCTATGGGCAGCCTTTCTCATGTAGAAGAAGAAAAAAAGAGATGGTGAAGAATATTCACCGCCTTGCGAATCTGGGAGTGCGACTGTTAGATTTCAAAGACGAAGGGGTGATTGTTCATGAGCTAGCTAAGTCATCCCTTTGTGCTGAAGTAAAGGAGAAGCAGGTTGACGATTCCATCTTAATGCAAATCAAGAAGGATGTGGGTGAACAGAAGGTGATGTATTTTGAAATTGGTGGTGATGACATTCTGAGGTTTCAGGGTAAATTATGTGTTTCGAATGTCGACGGGCTTCGAGAAAGAATTCTTGATGAAGTTCACACCTCGAGGTATGTTGTTCATCCTGGTTCTACTAGATGTACCATGATTTGAAATCTATGTTTTGGTGGAATAATATGAAGCGAGATGTGGCTAACTTTGTTTCTAAGTGCTTGAATTGCCAACAAGTGAAAGTAGAACATTTGAGGCCAGGAGATACTTCCCAAGAAATAGCGTTGCCCTTGTGGAAGTGGGAAATGATCAATTTGGACTTTATCACTGGACTTTCGAAGTCCTAAAATCAGTATGACTCTATATGGGTTATTGTAGATAGGCTGACCAAGTCAGCTCACTTTCTGCCTGTGAGGACTAACTATTCGGGGGAAGATTATGCTAAGCTGTTCATTACAGAAATTGTCCGTTTGCATGGAGCGCCTGTCTCCATTATATCCGACCGAGGTACGCAGTTTTCTTCTCAGTTTTGGAGATCGTTTCAGAAAGGTTTAGGTACCCAGGTGAACTTAAGTACAGCATTCCACCCTCAGACTGATGGGCAAGCTGAACGCACCATCCAGACCCTGGAGGACATGTTGAAGGCCTGTGTGATTGACTTTAAAGGTTGTTGGGTTGATCACTTGCCACTGATAGAGTTTGCCTATAACAACAGTTTCCACTCTAGTATTAAGATGGGACCTTTTGAGGCATTGTATGGTAGGAGATGTAGGTCTCCAATAGGCTGGTATGAAGTAGGTGAGATGCAGATGTATGGGCCTGATCTTGTTCATCAGGCAATGGAGGATGTGAAACTCATTAGGGAACGACTTAAGACAGCTCAGAGTCGTCAGAAATCCTATGCCGACATCAGAAGAAGAGAGTTAGAGTTTGAGATTGGAGATTGGGTTTTCGTCAAAGTTTCTCCCATGAACGGAGTTATGCACTTCGGAAAGAGGGGTAAGCTAAGTCCTCGCTATATAGGCCAGTATCAGATTGTAATAAGAATAGGTGGAGTTGCGTATGAATTAGAATTGCCTGCAAGTTTGGGTTCTGTTCATCCAGTATTCCACATATCCATGTTGAAGAAGTGCCTCGGAGATCACTCTTTGGTGGTTCCCATTGATGAGATTAAGGTGGGCGATTCCTTGTCTTACGAGGAAGATCCCGTGGAAATCCTAGATCGACAAGTGAGAAAATTGAGGAGTAAAGAGATAGTCTCAGTTAAAGTGAGATACCCAAGCCTATTTGAACCAGTAAATAACGAATTGGAAGGTACAATTCTTGTTTTATGTTTCCTTCTATGTATGAATCTTCTTGAAATCGTGCGTGACTATTCCCGCGTCATCATTCGGGGACGAATGATCCCAAAGGGGGATAATGTAATGCCCCATAAAAGTCATGCATGTATTAGACTGTAATTTCTGAGCTTTAGACTTAAGTTTTAAATTCTTCTAAGTGTTGCAATGACTTAGACTCATTCTTAGATGGCAATCTTCGGGATACAATTTCTCGACCTTTCCGACTATCATTTTTGGATTTTCTTGTTGCGTTACTATGGGGCAAGGTTGTAGTACGTCTCGGAGAAAATTCAGAATTTTTGGATGAGCCTAAGGCCTCGTTTGGATTTCGATTCAGTGGCAGCGCACGATTAGCCCGCGCCGCCTGCTGGATCGCGCCCGGCCAAAATGTTTAGTCCATCTGGATTTTTAATGGAATTTCCATAAATACTCATTCTCCTATCAACTTAAACACGGGATTAAAATCCCTAAAGAGCCAAAATATCATATATTCTTCAAATTTGCTCAAGAACTCTCCCTAGGGTTTCAACATTAAAACCCAAGCAACTCAAGATTTAACCGTGGGTTCGTGAAACAAATTACAGATTTGGAATCCTCTTGACGTAGGCTTCGATAGACACCCAAAATTTGTGAAGAACAAGGTACGCGGGGTTTTTCCTAAATTCTCATGGGCATAGAAAAATCATGTTTTAGAATGGGGTTTTAAATTATGTATATATATTTATGTCTAAGATGTTTTAACATCATTGTTTTGGTCTTTTGACCATCTCCAAAGTGATTTGACAGTTTATATACATATATGAATGAATGTGTTTCAATTTTGAATACATGAACTTGCTAAAGACATTTGACCAGCAGGTGTTTGATAAAATTTCTGCATGAATTGAACTTTAAGTTTCGGAATATGAAATCCTTCACATCAGTTACATGTTTTGGTGGTCTACATGTTTTGGTGGTCTAAACAATGTTTTGAATGAAAGCTCTTGCTTAATACATTATGGCTCAGAAAAATCATGACTTGCAATGTCTTGGTATGACGATACCAATTCAGACTAATGCCATATCAGACTCAGACTAACAGACATTTCAGACTTTTATGATTTTAGACGTTCAGAATGTTGCATGTACAGAAAAGGTTTAAAAATGGGCATAAAGAGATGTTAGGTGGTTCCCCGAAGAGGGATTGAGTTCAAGCGACTCATTGCGTAAAACCGTGGTTTGCCAACCCGGGTATACTATTATACGTTGACTTAAATGTCCTGTGGCATATCAGACTCAGACACTCCAACCCTTGCGGCACACTTGGGTTGGGGGCTTCCCCGCTGAGTCAATGGCGGATTCCATACAGCCCGTGGAATATCAGACTTGTAGAGGAATACCACCTAACTCAGAAGTAAAACACAACTCATGATTTGAAATGAACATACAGGTTACATATTTTCAGAGAGTGCCCATGTATTTTTCAGAAACAGTTTTACACATGATGTCTTGATGAAAAATCGCTTTCACTTAATATGCATATATATATATATATATATATATGTATGTTCCATTATACTATTTTTAGATTGCTTCGCGTGCCAGTACTTTTGTGCTGACCCCCCCTCCTTCCAGGTTCTGAGGCACAGTCTAGGGGTCCAGCTACTCAGTAGACATTCTCGGATTCGCAGACTTGATCTCACAGTGGTGAGCCTTCTATTATTCTGAAGGCCTAATTATGTCAGACATTATATTATTTATTATGTTTTTGGTTTACTGGTGGCCTTGTCCCAATTTCTTTTCAGACAGATGTTTGTGTTCTTATTAGAGATTTCGCAGACTGATGTCAGATAGTATTATTCAGAAATGTTGCAGAACTTGACCATGTTTTCTCTACTCAGTTTCAATTCCGCATTTTATTATGATTACGAATGTTGTGCATGATAACCAGATAGAGAATTGGTGTTCCGGGCCTTCATGGTTCGGGATGCTCATCACGGCTAGGGCCTAGGCTTGGGTCGTGACAGTATATGCCTAATGGAAGTCTTGAGAAGTATATGTATTCACACAACTACTTCTTAGGCATCATGCAAAGGCTAAGCATAATGATAGATGTGGCATGTGCATTGGAATATCTGCACCATGGTTGCTCGTCACCTGTGATTCACTGTGACGTAAAGCCGAGTAACGTCTTTATGGATGAGGATATGGTTGCCCACCTAAGCGAATTTGGTATTTCATAACTTCTTGGTTACAATGAAAGTGAATTATAAACTAAAACTTTATCATCATTGTGTAACGATGGGGAATCATATTGATAAGGAGAACCATAGTCACATACATTGAAATAAGAATTCATCGTAGAAACAAAAGGAAAATAGAAAAGGGAGATTCCAGAATGCTAAAACTTTAGCTAAGAAAATAAAAGACAACTTCATAAAGTGAGCCCAAATAGATTATATTCCTCTACTATATATAGACATCTTCCCGGGGTCCTAAATGGAATTTGACATCTTGGTCAAATTCATAACAATTCTCCCTCCCTCAATAAGAACCTTGTCCTCAAGGTTCGAGTATTGTTGTACAGAGACCATGGTGTTATTATGTTCCTCTTTGTCAGTGTTAACAACCCAAAAGAATTTTTCCAAAGCTTCTTTATCCAAAGAAACTTCCAACATTAATCCTTCTTTTTGCTTTTCAAACTAGAGGATACATCCACATCTAACAATTTAATCACCAAAGAGTTCCTTGGAAAGAGAAAATGACATAACCAAAGGGAAAACATTGAACACCTGATGGAGCCTTGAGTTAAGATCACTGTTAATAGTTGGATAGATTCCTCCAAAGCAGTTTGTATTGGTGGCATTAGCACATGTAGGATCTCTGCAATCCAAGAATCAACCAAAGGGATATACTAGAAATCCAAGGAAAAGCATCATTTAAAAGCCAAAAAGAGTTGCATCCATGTTTTCTCCCGATAAGAAAGTTTAATGTGCCACCAGTTACTTGTGAACATAAATGATGAAGAATTATTCCACAATCTGGAGTAATTCTCTACAAATATTTCTATTTTGAGAAAATGAAACTCATACTGAGAAACACGACAATGAGGGTGATGGGTCAAGACATCTGTACTACCAATCATGGAATATTACTTTTCCTTTTCTTCTGTAGCAGTAGTCTCTAATGGTTTGCACCAAGTCTGGATACCATAAGGGTCATGAAAAGTTGCAGGAACTGGAGCTAGAGTAATCATAGTAAACTTGCCTGGGTCCTTCAAGTACTCTTGGATTCTTGTAATATTTTCGAAGGAGTATTTGATCTTTGTGAAAATTCCTAGACTAGTTGTGTAGGGATAGATGAGCACATGAGAAACAACATCAACAATAAGATATGTAAGAGCCAATGATAGACCAAAAACATGTGTCAATCCAGCTGCAAAGTTAGCGACTAAGTCCATTTTTGAGTGTTCAAGAACCAAGAGCTAAGAGCCAAACTATTTGTTGCAAGAAGGATACCTAACTGGATGTTCTTGGACATTGCTTCATACAAATTGTTGTGTTCTGCTCTATTCTCAGATATTTCAAAGAACATCAAACTGTACTTCTTAACTACACTAGATAGAGGACCATTTGATTTGTGAATGTCAAACATGACCATCTCAGATAACAAGAAAACTAGATCACTGTACTTGGCCATTTTATCAAAATTTACAAATGCATCAGTGCCTATTTCTCCCATCACAAGGCCACCGAGTTGCTCACGCCCCAGCATAGCAATTAAATAATATGTAGTAGGAGTACCGGTGTGTGTATGCATGGCCAGTTCGATATCATCAGTTATACGGATATTGAGTATACCAGGATCAAAGGTATGAATAGAAAACTTGGTAAAAATAATAAAAGTTGCTGAGGAATAAGAAAAAGGTTTCACCTCGAGCCAATTCCTTCCATCCACCAACACTAAATCAGCTTCCAATGGCGTATATTTATTGCAAAATTCCTGTATCTTAGTGGTGCATAGCACAATGTTTGATTTAATTTCTTGCACAACTATCTCATCATGTAGCACTGTAGCTTTTATAATCTTACTATCCACACAACAGACAACAATATATGCTCCATAGGTCACCCAGATATAATACAGAGTTACTATAGGTGCTAACATTGGGAGTAATATGTCAAGATGTTTCCTCCACTCTTTCACTGAGTCGGGTCCTGTATACCTCTCCCAATACTTAAGATCAGTTGGGCTAATGCTTGACAAGAATTCTCCGTTAGGTACATTCACCACCCATGATTCATAATCATAGTCAGACGACCCTTCAAACTTACCAACAAGCAACAAAATTCCTTCAACTTTTTCTTGTTGAGGCGAAAGTGACATCGAGCCCTTGAGAGAATCAATCCATTCAAGTATTCGTGCAGGATGACAAATCACCAATTCCAGATTAATTTGCCTTGTAAAATTTCCATTCTTACACCCAAAGTTGAAAGGCAACAGAAGAGGCAAGCCTGGTTCTACTCGTTCGGATGAAGAGAGCTCAATCAACAAGGATAAAATTGTTGCACGTGCCATACCATAAGACAATGGACAGATGTAAGATCTGGGATTTCCACTAAAATTATTAGCAGTCTCTAATATGTACCTCTCCACACTAATATTCCTCTCACAATTGGCCTCAACATGCCTGAATTCATCAATTGCATACCTCTCCACACTAGAAATAGCGGCCCGGTCAATAGGATACAAAAATAAGTTCTCTATGGATATACCCAGTAGCTTGTAGGAATTACAAAAACTTGTAAGATTATCACTGCATTCAATTAACTCTTCAACCTCACCTATATATTCAGAGTCATACAACATTGAAAAATATCTACTTCTATTAGCAATTTTATCGAACAATTTGGGTGCATCTGATCAGAAACTTAAAGCATTAATCATGGCAGATTTTCTCTAATGCCACCATAGAATTCCTTGTTATTGTAGCTTCCCCAGACCATAAATAGCTTCTACAAGTGGCCTCTATCAACTTGATTGCTTTCTTCGGCATTATAAGAATTTGACCATCTATGTATTGATCTTGGCAGTAATGTTTGACAGTAGGGGTTTGCGTTGCAGAACGGTGAGTATTTTAATGGATAATGAAATACCTATATACTTGAAAGGAAACTCACCACCCTCATAGCCAAGCAGAGCTAGGATACTTCTTTTGGTATGGTCATTTACCCCACTAGAATCTACATTTGCTTTCAAATCAGGGGCCTCAGAGAACCTGAAGTTAGAACAAGTGTTATTTATTTAGACTGGAGGAAAGATAACAAAAGAATGGAGTGTTTGGAACATGAGGCCTGCTCCGGTTCTGTTATATTAGTTATCTGGTGGGAGCAGACCATCAAATGATTAGAATGGAGAAAAAACATTGCAGTTTGAAATACTCTTGTTTACAACTGTTGTCTCTCTGGTGCAATTTTATTTATGTATTGTGCTGACTCACTATGCTTATTATCTGACTTAAGGTCACCAGAAACCGAGACCCTTTCCCGGCCACACCAAGCCTGTATATTTAATGTACAGTTAGTTAAATTAGGTCCAGGGGTCTGCCTCCTGTTAATCTTCCACCTTCTGTTCGAGTAACGTCTCACAGTTTGCTTTTGAAAGCTATCATGTTGGAACATATCCGAGCACTCTTGGTACAGGTTATTGTGTGAGCGATAATACATGCAGTCCCAATAGTGCTATAAAATATACCTATTATGTTGTGAAAGATGGACCATTTAACACTAGTGCTGGGAGGAACATTATAAGTAATCAGAGTCCACGCGAAATTATTTTAGTGCCATTAAAAAAAAAAAAAACTTTTCAAATTCAGTTCAAGATTCATACATAATTGAACATCAAGAATTTTCAACTTCTCCTTTCCAACTGCATCGTTTTGTTCTTAAAGCGTCAAACTCCATTAGCAAGAAATTAATACTTTAGCACAATTTAGCATATTGATCTTAGCGTATACTATCACTATATAAGTATCAGTATCTACAGGACAATAATAATTATAAGACTGGTACAGATCGAGGAAAAGGCGATTCGAGTCTAAAAAAGCATCCTTTGCCCATTTATGGGAATATCACCTACTAATTCTTCAAATTCTGGGGATAAAAATCCTCGAAACAATGCAACTCGTGCATCAACACTAAAGTATAATGTTATGATGCGTAGTATGTTTTTCATCAGTGCCTAAATAATAATATTATGATTCATTGTACGTTGTTTGTACTACTGCATCAACACTCAAGTATAATGAGCTTCATTCTCTATCTTCTCGTCAAAAAAAAAAAATCCTAAAAAGAAACGATTAGAGGATTTATTTTGCTACCATTATTATGGTTGACGTTAGAGTTTGTGACCTGTATTTCGTTGATCTGGCCCTAAAAAGTTCACGGTGCGACCCATTTTTATGATTTTTTGTGGGGTCTGTGGTGGTAGCGTAGAGATTGGGCCTACGATTTATTTTGTATGCACATATTATAAGTGCGATTTAGTGGGTTGTTTTTGGATGTTTTTAAATACGGCATTTTCCTCATTATATTCTCCATCCATCATAATGAAATTCCTCTGCCTTTGCCGTGGTTTTTTGCTGCAAGAGTTTCCACGTAAATCTATGTGTCTTCTTCTTAATTTGTTTTGTTTTGTGGTATTGCTTAATCTACCCGATCATAACAGTTGACATCAACACAAACTAAGCTATATACTTGTCTCCAGCATGGCTCTCACGGCACAAGGAGTATTTTGCTCGCTGAGTTAGGGAACCAAGTAACTGAAGAGTCAAATGACATCAGTCGTTACAAATAAATGTTGTGTACTATGTAAGAATATAAATTAATAAAAATATCTCTACGAGAGTAAAATTTAGCGTTAAGGGTCGTTGTGGCTGAACATGATTCCTCCCCCTATAATCAAAGATCTCGGATTTGCACCTTGAATTTTAAAATAATCTTGGTAGATAGTGCTTCCGGTTTAACGAGTCTTACGCGATAGCAATTCGGATTAGGTATGAGAGTGTACCTAGTTTGAAAATAAAATGTGGGAGAAGAATATTCATTAGAAAGTTAAGGTTAAATTTGTTGTTATTGAAACGGACAGGAATAAGCAATACCACAAAACAAAAGAAAACAAGAACATATAGATTTTATGTGGAAACTCAAGACGGAAAAAACCACAGGCAGAGGAGGAGAAAATTCACTATAATGGAGAGGAATATAATGACAAGACGAACGTCTCAATGACATATATAAAACATCCAAAAAAAACCCACTAAATTGCACTTATATAATATGTGCATACAAATAAATTCTAAGCCCAAAAACAAACTCCCAAAAATCTCAAACATTTATCGCACCGTGATTTTTTTAGGGCCAAATCAAAAAAATTGGGGTCACAAACTCTAACATTAGACATAAACTTCAAAATAAAGACAACATAGACAAGTGGCCATTCATTGCAAAAAGAATCTCCTAGCTTGTTCACCACTTACACTTGAAAGTTGTAGCCAAGGCCCCACATATTTAGAAAGCAATTCGTAGCGTCTAGTCATCTTAGAATTATTGTCTCGATAATTAGTTTTTAAATTTTTCATGTTGGATTGATAAAAAAAATTTAAAAATAGGAAAAAGGCTTAAAAAATCAGTTAAAAGTGTGACTCATTCATGGCATCGCCATTAAAAAATAGCTCATTCATGCCATTACTTTTTAACGGTGGGTTTTCAGAAACAACTTTGTCACGTGGCCTTTTATTAGAGGTCCATGTCATTAATTAAAATAGGGTAAAAGGTTAAAATACACCATTGATCTATGAGAAATGACTCATTTATATCATCAGTTGAAAGTTCGGTTCATTCATGCCATCGCCGTTATAAAACCAATTCATTCAGGCAATTACTTTTAACAGTGTATTTTTAAAAACAGTTTCTTCACGGGATCTTTTATTAGAGGTCCGCGTCATTAATTAAAATAAATTAATATTAATTTCAAAATATCTTAAATTAGTTAGTATCAGAATTATTTATCCCACCATTTATACCATAGTGATGAGATAAGTTATCCTATGTACATGACGGAATAATTAGGATGGCGGACTTTTTCAAAGCTGTTATTTGAAAATGATTTTTCAACAATATATGCTCCCCTAATTCGTGATGGCAGAATGAAAAAGTTCTATTGGTATGCCTCCTTTTTCTTGCTTGCCATAATCGTTCATTAGCTTCTTTTCTTGCAACTCCGAAGTATGTATTAGATTCACTTGAATTACAAATAATCAGTTACTGTTAGATTAAAAAAAAAAGTTATTGTAGGATAGAACTTTTGAGGCTTCTGTTAAGCATAACATTTATAATGATTTAGAATCAATAAGAAACATCCAAAGGATATACATTAATCACTATTTTTTCTTACCGAAAAAATTATTGTTGTTGTAGAATCAGTATGGGTCGGGTTATGTTAAAATAGACCGACTCTTTTTAATGGGTCTAAGATATTTTGAAATTAATATTGATTTGTTTTAATTCATGACGTGGACCTCTAATAAAAGGCCACATGACAAAGATGTTTTTGAAAACCCACTATTAAAAAGTAATGACATCGCCGAGCTGATTTTGTAACAGCGATGGCATGAATGAGCCGAACTTTTAACTAATGGCATAAATGAGTCATTTCAGATAGTTCAGTGAAATATTTGAGTCTTTTCCCTTAAATTTTTTTGACTCGTAAATGATGTGAAAATTTTTTTACTGGCCACGTGTACAAAATGATTTTGCCAAAAATCATCAAACTAGACAGTTAGAAAAAATGGCATGAATGAGTTTTTTTGTAATGACAATGGCATGAATGATCCAAACTTAAACGGATAGTATAAATGAGTTTTTTCTCAAAGTTTGATGACATATTTGAACCTTTTCCCTTAAAAATTCTTGTATGGAAATGCTGGCGCTTGAGAGGTGGAATCTTATCTCATGTCATGTAAGAGATAGGTGAATCGTTGGGTGTATTGTTAAAGGTCCAAGAGTGGAATGGGCTTTTAGGTTTTTAAGATTACATCTTCATGTAGTCTATCTATCCCTTGTTTCTTTTATTGTAATCTTGTTAGTGTTTGTAACTTGTAATCGTTCCTCTTGCTTCTAGTGAACCCGTAACTTCTTGTTGTTGTTCATCTTGTTGTTGTTCATCTTGTTATCCATCTTGTTACTATGTTGGTTGGTTGTTTTTAGGTGTTAAACACCACAATATATTGTGTTCTTGTTGTTGTTTGTTGAATCTGAGAGGGTCTTCAAAAGGGTCCTCAGTTCTTGAACTAGTGGACTGTTTTGGGAGTGTGTTTTCGTGTGTTCCTTGTCTTTCTTGTATAAAAAAAATGTATCAAAATAGTATAATTTTCTGTCGAAGGGGGTGAACCCTCTAGATTCAAGGTGGCTCCACTAGTGCGGAACAGTCGAACTATAGTTTTAGTTAATCCAGTTCGTTCAATTTCTTTTCAGGTGCACTCAAGTTCAGAATGTTGTCGATCGATAGTTAGTTTAAATGTAGCATGTTCTATAACCTCTACCCCTGTATGGGAAATGCAATGAGTTTCGCATCCAGAGAAAACAGAAAGCCATTGGTGTTGGAGTCCCACATCGGTGGGTTAAAGAGTCCTTGGTCTCCTTATATGGTCTTGGGCAATCCTTCCCTCATGAGCTAGCTTTTGAGGTTGAGTTAGTCCCAAGGTTCATTTCTAGAAGAAGGGTGGCTGACCATTTTATGGGAAGATCAAAATTTGCAAAACCATAGAACCATGTATGAAGCAGCACCGTGATGATGAAACTGGAAATGACGTTGACGATTTGGAAAAAAATAACGTTAGTACTTTTTTAGGACACATTTTACAACAGAAGCTACCTCTTGATTATATTGCACCAGGCACGTCTCTTGATTTTGCTTTGCACATTTCTTTCCTCTTTCTCTTTTTCCACCAAGTTATCATGCTATATCATTTAATAATTGTTTGATTGTAGAGTATGGACAAGATGGATTGGTGTCTACTAAATGTGACGTGTATAGTTATGGAATCATGTTGCTGGAAATGTTTACAAGGAGAAAGCCTAGTGAGTTTGAGGGAGATATTAGCTTGAAGCACTGGGTGAGTTATTCACTTCCTGATTCAGTAATGGATGTTGCGGATTCCAACTTGGTTTCACCGATGGATAATCACTTGAAGAAGAAGTTAGATTGTGTAACATCAATCATGAAAGTGGCACTAGATTGTTGTGCTGAATCTCCAGCAAGACGGAAAAACATGAAAGATGTTGTAGGGATGCTACAAAAGATCAGAATTCAACTTCTCGCATGTTGAACATGCTCTTGGCAATTCTTGTTCCGAATAACTTCTTTTGCTGAAAATGTTTGCTAAATAATTGTATTGATGAGAAGAATGTATTATTTATTTTTTTGGCTATAAAAGGAATTTTATGAATCACTCCTACACTTCTTTGTTCTTATGAATTAGCTTGCTGATGTCTCCCAGTGCATTCCAGTGTTTATATTTTGCCTCTTTATATAGCGTGTCAACCCAAGCAATCCATAGTTTCTCTGTGTGTAGACTCACAGCCCAAAGCCACTTACAGATTGAAGCTTGGTTTCATAGTTCTATAGGCAGATTTTCTCAAATGCCGCCGTAGAATTCCTTGTTATTGTAGCTTTCCCAGACAACAAATAGCTTCTACAAGTGGCCTCTATCAACTTGATTGCTTTCTTAGGTATTATAAGAATTTGACCATCTATGTATTGATCTTGGTAGTAATCTTTGACAGTTGGGGTTTGCGTTGCAGAACGGTGAGTATTTTAATGGATAATGAAATACCTATATACTTTAAAGGAAGCTTACCACCCTCATAGCCAAGCAGAGCTAGGATACTTCTTTTGGTATGGTCATTTACCCCTCTAGTATCTACAGTGTAATAATAATTATAAGATTGCTATAGATCGAGGAAAAGGCGAGTCAAGTCTCAAAATGCATTCTTTGCCCATTTTATGGAAATATCACCTACAAGTTTTTCAAATTCTGTAGATAAAAAACCTTGAAACATTGCATGTGTACACTCAAAACCACGTGCGTCAGAGTTAGAATTGAATTGTTCTTTTGTTCAGGTTTTGTATAGTTAAAAGACCTACTTATGCACCGGAAAAGTTACAGGTCATAGTTATAATGCGTCATTTTCATTAGGTGGCAGCTGAGTGGATTACTAATCCACGTAGGGGCAATTGAGTTTCACGATTGTAAGTTGCAGAATTGTAGTATTTTTTTGTTCAACTTTTATATAGTTAAGGGCTTACTTATACACTGGCAAAGTTAAAGGGTATAGTTATAATTTGGTGTCAAATTAAAGATCATATTCATGTATTATGCCTTTAATTTTTTATAAAAATAAAATTGACAGATTTTTATATTACCTAAAAAGAAAATAGAATTAATTAATTATACTATCACATAAAATTCTCTATATAGTTAATATACATAACTATTGTAGAAGGAAACTTGGAAGTCTTTTGGACTGATTAGAGGAATAAATTTGACACAACATTTACAGTTGCAGGGCTTGGTGCATTTTTGATCTTTTACAATTTTATAAAGTCATTGGGGCCACATAACCACGAAAATTCCCTAAAATGATGACCAATAATTTTTTTATATATATATTCTTTTATTAAAAGAAATTTCATATGAAACTACTCTTAAAATTTCATGTAAAATATAAATAATAGCCATAATACATAAACATATCATTTAACTTGTCTGCATGTCACATCTATGACCTCCAACTTTAGGTGTCCACAAGTAGGCACTTAAACTTGCATAAAGTTGAACAAGCAAACACATAAGTCCTATGTGGCTGATGCTTCCTACATGTATTGTGCCAAATAAAATGTATGTGTCTACTTGTTCAACGTTACATAAGTTTAAATGTATACTTGTGCACACCGAAAGTTTGAAGTCATAGATATAGTTTGAAGTCAAGTTAAAGGACATGTTTATGTATTATACCTAAACAATAATTAAAAGTAAGTTCAGCCATGACTAAAACAAACACCTTTTATTACCATCCCATGTAAATGTTCCTCGATTCTATACTAGCTTAGAGATAAAAGTATTATGAACAATGTTATGATCAACAATATAAAATTATGCTTATCATGTAAAAATATTTCTTGAAAGTATAGTATAAGTTGATAAAATTAACTTCTTAGAGGAACATGACATACCATTTTTGCACCACACAGTTCTTGAGAAAATAAAGCAAGACTTGGTTGACTACTTGACCGGCAAAAATGTCTTTGGCTTATTAGGGGATTTTTCGCACCATATTATAATTCTGATAGAAAAGTAAATGATACAAGGAGTATGGCATGCATTTTAGATTACCAGTAGCCATCATAGGCCGACAATGCTGAAATAACAATAATTATGTCATTTGGAAAACCCCGTGGAGAAAAATACAATATCGAAATAACAAGAGAATCCTCCATTTGAAACTAACTAAAAAATATTTAAAATAAAAGAGATAGAAAATGTCTAGAAAACACGACACTTAGCTGTGACATATATTTTCTTAGCTGAACTACTTCAAATCCTTACACGTATAGTGGTCGAACTAGCAAATATATGCCACAAAAATATGGTAAAAAATAATCTAGGGGTGATAGGGTGTAAGACCCCAAAAATTTTCTACATCGTTAAAGCCTTCGAAATAAGTTAAGTTGAGTTTAACACTTATAAATTTTATTAAGTGCTCCAACACTTAGTCATTTTTCTAGCCTAGAATCTTTGATGAATTATTTCGTGACCTTCCCGACCTTCATTTCTTGAAATTTTTGTTGCGTTACGATGGGGCAAGGTCGTAGTATGTTCCGGGTGTGTTTCAAAATTTTTGGACATCGTTTAGGGCATGTTTGGTTTTCAAACCAGTAGCATCATGCGATATACATGCGTCGCACGGTCCAGTGCGGTGCTATGCAGCATGCGACGCATGCTTTATTGCAGTGGGATGGAGCATGCAATGCATGGTCCATCGCACGCCTAGAAAATTTTCAGCCTTTTTTCCATCCATTAATGGCATAATGGTATTTTCCACTCCGATATCTTCTCTAACACAAGATTAAATCCCTCTAATAGACTACATATATAATTATTAAATACATCTGGGTTATTCTGTAATTAGTTATTCTTCAGTTCTCTATATATACAGCTGTAACCCCTTCAATATCAATAAGATCAATTATTATTAAATTATATCATAGTATCAAAGCTAGGGTTTCTTCTTCCGCCCAAACCCTAATCTCTCCTCTTTTCCGACGTGTGTGCGCCGCCGCCACCGTCTACACCCGTAGGTCGGCGCCATGGACAAGGTTGTTGATCCTCTGTCAAATTTACCGTCTGGAGTAAAATTACTTCTCAGGAATCTCCACAATCTCATCCCCGAAAAATTATCTGACAACAACTACCCGGCCTGGGCACTTAACGTCCGCACCGCCCTCGCAGCCAACTTACTGCTCGGATGGATTGACGGTGCGGAGAAGCCGCCGCCCGAGACAGCCGAGGAGGACGGCGTCATGCTCCCAAATCCCGACTACCTTCCGTGGATGATCGTAGACACTCAGATCCGAGCCTGTCTTCTCGCCGTTATTAGCCCCTCTGTGCACAAACACGCCCGGGGTTTTCTCACATCGGCTTCACTTTGGGACGCACTAGCCACAAGGTACAACTCTGTGTCCACGGCTCATATTTTTCAGTTGCGTGATAGATTGCATACTCTTCGGAAGGGAACGAAGACGATGACTCAATACCTTGATGATGTGGCCTCTATTCTGTCTGACCTAGATGCTGTGAACGAGATTATTCCTGAACGAGACGTGGTGAATGCCGGGATGCGTGGTCTTCCGTCTGGCTATTCCTCTCTCAAACAGCATATTCGCCTCTCACCTGTCGAAATCACTCTGAATCAACTGTCTGGATGGCTTAATGCAAAAGAATTGAATCTAGACATGGAACACAAATTACTGCTCGGAGAAGCCAGTTCCACCCCTGGCGTCACGGCTCTTTACTCGGCTGGCAGCGGGGGCTCGGCCAGGGGTCGCGGTGACGATTGCCGTAACCAAGGGCGAGGCAGCGGCGGCGGTGACCGTCGGAACGCCGGGCAGCAAGGCAGAGGCGGGCCTCCACCGAGGGACGGCTTCCAGTCAGGCCGCGGACAGGGACGAGGAAACCAGCTGAGGCCCACACGAGATCTTCCGACGTGCCAAATTTGTGCTAAACGGGGCCATTCTGCGGCTAATTGCTGGTATCGTTATGATGACTCGCAGAATGTAAATCGCCAGTCCGGCGGATCAAGGGCGATGCATGCGTCCACAAACGCTCAATCTGGCGAGTGGTATCTAGACACAGGTGCTAACACCCATGTGACGTCGGATTATTCACAACTTCAAGCTCCTCATCCGTATCATGGCTCAGAAACTATTACATTAGGCAATGGTCAATCCCTTCCCATCACAAACACCGGCTCTGGGTATGTCTATACCCCAAATGGTAAATTTCATCTCTCAACCCTTCACCACGTCCCTTCCCTCACATCCAATCTTTTATCTGTTTATCGCTTTACTAAAGAAAATAACTGCACCCTCATTTTTAATGACACCAATTTCCAGATAGTGGACAATACCACGAACTGGGTGCGGTACACGGGCCGCTGTGAGCATGGGCTATACACTCTTCCATCCAGGTCTCCGTCTGTTGTGAGTCAAGCCATTCTCTCGTCCACCTGGCATCGCCGGCTTGGGCACCCATCATCCGCCATCACCAAATCCATTTTATCTTCCTTAGGTTTTAATTTTTCAGGGCAATTACATTGCGAGTCCTGTTCAGTGTCTAAATCTTGTCGTTTACCTTTTTCACTGTCTGAACACAAGGCCACTGCGCCATTTCAATTAATTCATTCTGATGTTTGGGGTCCAACCTCAGTTCCTTCTGTTCAAGGTTTTCGTTATTATATCTGTTTTGTTGATGATTACAGTAAATTCACTTGGCTTTATCCTCTGAAATTTAAATCCGAAGCTTATACTGTTTTTGTCAACTTTGACCGAATGGTTCAAAATCAATTTAATGCCAAAATCAAAATTTTTCGAAGTGACAATGGCAAAGAATTTGTCAACAATGCATTTGGTGTTTTTCTTCAAAGTCTAGGGGCTCTTCATCACACTTCATGTCCATATACCCCTAAACAAAATGGCGTTGCTGAGCGCAAACACCGTCACCTAATAGAAACAGTTGTTGCGCTCCTCCATGATTCCACCTTACCTGTTTCCTTTTGGGTTGATGCCCTTGCTACTGCCAACTACCTCATAAATCGCATGCCCACTCACACTCTCTCCAACTCCACTCCATATGCCCGTCTCTACAATCATCCACCCGACTACATCCATCTCCGCCCGTTTGGGTGTCTGGTTTATCCCTGGTTGCGTCCACACACTCAACATAAACTTCAACCTCGGTCCACCCCTTGTGTCTTTCTAGGCTATCATCCGACTATCAAAGGTTACAAATGTTTCGATCCTGTATCTCAGAAAACATATGTTTCCCGTCATGTTCGTTTTGTGGAGGAACAATTTCCTTACACAAGTCTTTCCTCTACTCCATACTCCCCCAATCCACTTGGCATTGTGCCATTATTTCCGTTCTTTTCACCCGCTCATGCTCCGGCTCACTCGGCACCTAACCCGGTACCCCACTACGCCACTACCCACTCGAACCAACCACCCACCCACCCGAACCCCCAAACCCCATCCACCACTGCACATCCCAGCTCCCACGGTAGCCCCACCCAACCCCCGTCCACACATCATACAACTCCACCACCCCTTCCTAATCACCCTCCACTCAACACTCACCCTATGACAACCCGATCCAAGGCCGGTACCTTCAAACCCAAAGTCTACCACACTCAAATACGCTTTGATGCACATCCCATAACTGAGCCTACTACCTACAACCAAGCCTCCAAAAATAGTTTCTGGTGCCAAGCTATGGATGAGGAATTTCAGGCTCTGAATGAACAACGTACATGGGATTTGGTACCTCTGCCTAGTAACCGAAAGTCTATTAGGTGCAAATGGGTGTTTCGCATCAAACGAAATTCAGATGGATCTCTTTCTCGCTATAAAGCACGTCTGGTTGCAAAAGGGTATCATCAGGAGTATGGTGTGGATTACTATTCGTCTGGTCTTGTCTCTTGCTCTTCACTATGATTGGCCGCTTCATCAGTTAGACGTCAGCAATGCCTTTCTTCATGGTCATCTTGAGGAAGACATCTATATGGTTCAGCCACCGGGATATGTTAATCCCAACCGTCCTCACTATGTTTGCAAGCTTCGCAAATCACTGTATGGCCTGAAACAGGCCCCACGTGCCTGGTACACATACCTCTCTACTTTTCTGCAGGGTCTTGGTTTTCGCACCTACCATCATGACAACAGCCTCTTCACCCTTCACTGTTCTCGAGGGACAGTCATCATTCTTATCTATGTGGATGATATTGTTATTACAGGCAGCTCGTCATCACTCATCACTGAAATTACTGAGGCTATGCATCGTGACTTCAAACTTAAGGACCTCGGTCCTCAGGAGTTCTTTCTTGGCCTCGAACTCTTCCGCAAATCGGGAACCATATTGATGCATCAGACAAAATATACCCTTGAACTTCTAAATTGAGCTGGAATGACAGACTGCAAACCCACGGTCACTCCCATGGCAGTCCGCCAATCCCCAGGGCCGAATACTCCCTTTGCCGATCCTACACTATATCGGAGCCTCGTCGGTGGACTTCATTATCTTGCTGTTACTCGTCCGGACATCCAATATGCAGTCAATCGAGTCTCCCAATCAATGCATGCTCCCACAGAACAACACTTTCAGGCCTTGAAACGCATTCTGCGCTATCTTAAAGGTACTCTTCAATGTGGAATTTTATTTCAAAAGGGCTCGTTTGATATATCTGTTTTTTCTAATTTGGATTGGGCTAACGACAAAGATGATCGAAAGTCCACTACTGGATATATTGTTATGATGGGACCGAATCTGATTTCCTGGTGCACCAAGAAGCAAATACGACTGTCCCGTTCCTCCACAGAAGCAGAATATCGTGCCATGGCTGCGGGTGTTGCTGAAGCCATGTGGTTACGATACCTTACAGATGCACTTGGCATTCCCCCGATGAAACCACAGATTTATTGTGACAATCAGTCCACTATTTGTGTTACCAAAAATCCAGTCCTTCATGATCGTATGAAGCATGTTGGGTCCGACTGTCACTTTGTTCGCGATGAGGTACTTGCAGGAATGATGGCCACGCACTATGTCCCATCTACTGACCAGCTTGCTGATATTCTCACCAAGCCTCTTCCGTTACAGCCTTTTCAGTATCTCTGCTCCAAGCTGCCCCTCGTTACCGCTATCAGCTTGCGGGGGGATAATAGACTACATATATAATTATTAAATACATCTGGATTATTCTGTAATTAGTTATTCTTCAGTTCTCTATATATACAGTTGTAACCCATTCAATATCAATAAGATCAATTATTATTAAATTATATCACCCTCAAACCCCAAAATAACATCACTTTCACCCAAATTGACCAAGAACAACACTTAGGATTTCTATAAAGAAACCAAGAGAGCTTGTGATTCAACCGTGACTTTTTAAAGATTTTTGGATATTCAAAATCCTTGTTCTGAGGTATACAAGAAGCACATAACAATTCCGTGAATAGCATGTCAAAGTACAGAGTTCATTCTAAGGTTTCAATCTTGAGGTATGTGGGGTTTTTCATCAAGAACATTCTTTCATTCTTGTGCCCAAAGTTAATTTTCTTTACAAAGATATATGATTTGATAAGTTATACAACAAATTCGAATATATGAAGTTATGAATTATGCTGTTTTCATGAGAATGTTTATATGGTTGCCTATAAAGCTGAAATTTTGGTTTTTAAGTGATTATTTTTGTGCTTATGACATAAAGTATGAAACTTTGAAAGGTTTTATTGTGATATTGAGATATAGATTTTTGGAACTCTATTTGAGATTATTATTTTTTGGAGTTATGTGTTATAAAAACCTTGAGATTTGAAATAATGTGGACGATTTGATCTTTTTGATCATAGAAGAATTGATTTTGAACCCGAATGAGAAAAGAAATCCACAGTTTTGATTGATTATAAAAGGGGTAGCATGACGGCTCCCGTTGTAAATTGTTGAACTATTTTGTTGTGGATTTTCTTTTAAGCGATCTGAGCTAAGTCCGGGAGTAGTCTTTAGCACCGAGCGGGAGGTATAGCGGCTTGATAATTCCCTAGAACTACATGCCCCCGTAGGATGTGAACCTGAGGTTGATATAGTGATCACTAGTTTTTGGATTGATGATTAAGGTCCTACTCCGATGGCAAGGATAGGACAGCTCTCCCCAACGTGGGTTGGACGTTGGACTCCATGTATCTCACATGGTTTATGTCAGTTATGAGTAACTCCCAACGTGTGTGTGTACTCTTTTCTCTAAAATGGAAATATGATTTGAAGGATTGGTTTTGAGAAAGTTGTCATTTCTGAGTGATTGAAATGTTATGTTATAAAGAGGATTGTTTTGAAACTGATTTCAATAGATGTTTGGAAACAAGGAAGAAGTGAATTGAGAAATTATTGAAATGACTCACGTGTTTGGTTTACATGTATCGTTTACTTATGATTTTGATGATTTATCTTTAGCTAAGTGAGTCTTTCATATCAGCATGCTTGTCTTTTATAAATGTATGATATTTGTTTTACTGAAATTTGCATACACCCCATATACTCGGTGCATATTCCTTGGTACTGACCCATATGTTCGCATGTGGGCTACATTTTCCCTATAATGTAGTTTCAGGTGCTAGTCCCAGGTTTGACAGTGATTTTTCGAGCATGTTGATCTACATCTTCTGCAGTGGTGAGTCTTCATGATCTGAGGATGTATTATTTTCAGATTTTCACTTCATTTTGAGCTGTTCATTTTATATTTTGAGCTCGAGTCAGTTGGAGCTTGTTCCAATGGCTCATTGATACGTTGTTCAGTAGAGGCTTGTCAGGCTAGATTGTCAGATTGATCAGAATTGTCAGACAATTCATATTTTGTTATTTTCCGTAATTTTTCATATTGCAGTACGACATTATTAATGATTTTTAAATGTTTTGGTTTTAATGCTCTCGAAATAAGCTTATGATGGTATAGATGGCTCAAAGGGTTAGCTTGGGGATACTTGTAACCTCAAGCACCGTGTGATGCTTCGGACCCATTTTTGGGGCATTACCAACTTAGGATCAGAGCCTAAGGTTTAAGGAGTCCTAGGGAGTCTGACAAGCTGCGTTAAGTAGATTCTTGATCATCAGTGTGTAGCACGCCACATCTATGAGCAAGAGGCTATGAGACATTTTAGGAAAATGGTTATTTCTTTCCTTCAGAAGTTCTATCATGCTTACCGTTGTCCTCTTTTATCTATTAATTCGTGCTCTCTTCTTTCATAATATGCCTCCTCGCTAAGCTATAAGAAATAACGTTGGTCAGCAACCTCAGCCTGCTGACCCACTGAATGAGAATATATCCCACGTTGAGTTTAAGGCAGCCTTCCAGGATATGGCCCAAGCTATTACCGCAATGTTCAGGCCAATCCAGCCCCGGCTCCACAGCAGCAGGGACGTGATTCAGCTGCTGCAACGATTCGCGACTTTATGTGGATAAATCAGCCAAAGTTTTATGGGTATGAGGTAGGTGAGGATCCGCAGTTGTATTTGGATGAAGTGAGAAAGATCACACAGGTGATACATGTCTCTGAGAAGGATAGTGTGGAGTTGGCATCGTATCGATTGAAAGACACTGCCTATGATTGGGTGGTTTTTTAGAGGAAGGGTAGAGAAGAAGGTGTCGTCCCTATGACTTGGCAGGAGTTCCAGGATGTAGTTCTGGATAAGTTCTTCGCTTTAGAGATGAGAGAGGAGAAGGTAGAGGAATTTATGAACTTACGGCAGGGCTCTATGACTGTTAAGGAGTACTGCTTGAAGTTCAATTAGTTGGCCAAATATGCTTCGAACTTAATAGCTGATAACTGGGACAATATGAGTAAATTTGTGACAAGAGTGTCGAGCTATGTTGTTAAGGAGTACAGGTCTGCTATGCTTAACCGTGAGACGAACGTTTCCCGATTGATGACACATGCCCAACATATTGAAGCAAACAAAATCAAGGAGAGGGACAGAATAAGAGGCAATAAGAGAGATAGTCCTGAGTAGCACGGATATGGCTGGACTAGATCTCATGAAGGGGACCGCCCTCAGTTTCAGAACTACTTATCTGCACCAGCACCGTTATCAGCTAGCATACCCGCACCTAGGGAGAGGCAGGAGCAAAGTAGTAGGTCATATGTGTCCAGGTCCCAGTACAGTGTTGGCAGTAAGCCTAATTATCCTCCGTGTCCTAAGTATGGTAGGGCCCATCTGGGTGAGTGTTAGGGTGAAAAGAAAGGTTGTTGTGAATGTGGTGACTTGGGTCACAAACTTAGGGAGTGCTTGCATGCTAGGCAAGGGCAATGTGATAATCACCCTCAGACTCAGACTCCTAGTGCTCCAGCTTCGATAACTCGCCCAGCCCCAACTCAAGGTGCTTCTTCCAGCACTGCTGGAGGTTAGCGCCAGAATAGGTTCTATGCTTTGCCTTCTCGCCAGGAGCAGGAGGATTCTCCCGATGTCGTTACTGGTATGCTTCGAATATTTTAGTTTGATGTTTATGCATTGTTGGACCCTGGATCCAATTTTTCATATGTCACACCTTTGTTTGCTGTACATTTTGATGTAAGTACCAAGAATATTCCTGAGCCTATCCTAGTTTCTACCCCGGTGGGTGAGTCTGTTATTGCCCGAAAATTGTATAAAAAGTGTCCTATTTCTATTGTTCATAAAGTTGTGTTTGCTGATCTGATAGAGTTAGACATGGTAGATATTGATGTTATTTTGGGTATGGACTGGCTTCACTCTTCTTACGCATCCATAGACTGTCGTACTCATGTAGTCAAGTTTCAATTTCCTGGTGATTCTATTTTTGAATGGTCCGAAAATTCAGTATCCCTTAAGAGTCATTTTATTGCATATCTCAGAGATAGAAAGCTTATTTCTAAAGGATGTATTTATCACCTAGTCAAAGTTAAAGACGCTAAGTCTGAGACCCAAACTCTCCAGTCAGTTAGTGTTGTTAATGAGTTTCCTAATGTCTTTCCGGAAGATCTTCCTGGGTACCTTCTGATAGAGAGATAGAATTCGGGATTGATCTTCTTTCCAATACTCAGCTCATTTCCATTCCTCCATGCCGTATGGCACCCGCAGAGCTTAAGGAGTTGAAAGATAAACTCAAAGATCTATTAGATAAAGGTTTCATAAGGCCCAGCGTATCTCCTTGGGGTGCACCTGTCCTATTCGTGCGGAAGAAAGATGGCTCATTGCATATGCGCATTGACTATCGCCAGCTTAACAAAGTTATTGTCAAAAATAAGTATCCCCTTCCAAGAATAGATGATGTGTTTGATCAACTGCAAGGTGCAAGTTACTTCTCAAAGATAGACCTTCGCTCCGACTATCATCAACTTAGAGTTAGGGAGCGTGATATCCCAAAAATAGCCTTTCGAACTTGCTATGGTCATTTTGAGTTTCTTGTTATGTCCTTTAGGCTAACTAATACCCCAGCATCTTTCATGGATCTCATGAATCGAGTGTTCAGACCATGTCTTGATATGTTTGTCATAGTGTTTATAGATGATATTCTGGTATACTCCCGTAGTGAGATTGACTATGCAGATCATCTCCAAATTGTCTTGCAAACCCTTAGAGATCATAAATTGTTTGCCAAATTTAGATAATGTGAGTTTTGGTTAAGGTCAGTTGCTTTTTTGGGTCATATTATTTCTTCCGAAGGTATAAAGGTCAATCCCCAAATGACAGAAGTTGTTAGAAACTAGCCGAGACCTCTCTCTCTGTCTAATATCCAAAGTTTCTTAAGTCTAGCTGGCTATTACCGCCGTTTTATGAAGGTTTCTCCTCTATAGCATCCCCTATGACCCGATTGACCTAAAAGAAAGTTAAGTTCGTGTGGTCAGATTCTTGTGAGAAGAGTTTTCAGGAGTTGAAGACTCGACTCACTTCAGTCCCTATTTTAACTCTGCCTGATGGCGTTGATGGTTTTTTGGTATATTGTAACACTTCTAGAGCTGGTTTGGGTTGTGTATCGATGCAGAGGGGTAAATTTATAGCTTATACTTCTAGATAATTGAAACCCCATGAGAAGAATTACCCAACCCATGATCTCGAGTTAGCCGTCGTTGTGTTTGTTTTCAAAATATGGAGACACTATTTGTATGGTGTCCATGTTAATGTATTTACTGGTCATAAGAATCTACAGTATGTATTTACCCAGAGGGAGTTGAACCTTAGGCAGAGGAGGTGGTTAGAGTTGTTGAAAAACTACGATATGAGTGTGTTGTACCGTCCGAGCAAGGCCAATATAGTGGCAGACACCCTTAGAAGGGTATCCATGGGTAGTTTTTCTCATTTAGAGAATTATAAGAATGAGCTAACTCGTGATGTGCATCGTCTGGATAGGCTGGGGATTAGATTGTTTTACACTACTGAAGGTAGTAAAGGGGTTCAAAGTGATTCCGAGTCTTCTTTAGTTTCGGAAGTAAAGGAAAAGCAAGACTTAGATACTAGTTTGGTCAGACTGAAGGAGTCAGTCAAGGACCAAAAGGTGGAGGTTTTCTCCCAAGGGAGATATGGTGTGTTGAGATTGTTGGGTGGATTATGTGTTCCGAATATTGATGATCTAAGGAGGAGGATTATGGATAAGGCCTATGGTGCACGATATTATATTCATCCTGTTGCCACCAAGATGACCGTGACTTGCGGAAAATCTATTGGTGGAATGGCATGAAGAAAGATATAGCAGCATTTGTAGCTAAGTGTGCAACGTGCCAACAGATTAAGGTAGAACACCAAAGACCTGGTGGTAAGATACAAGAATTTGGTATCCCCACCTAGAAGTGGGAAGAGATAAATATGGATTTTGTGACTGTTTACCTCTTTCCCGATGCCATCATGATTCTATTTGGGTTGTTTTTGATAGGTTGACAAAGTCTACACACTTCTTTCCTGTACATACTTCTTATACTGCTGAGGACTACGCTATATTGTACACCTAGGAGTTAGTCAGATAGCATGGAGTTCCCTTGTCTATCATTTTGGATAGGGGAACTCAGTTCACTTCGCAGTTTTGGAAGGCATTTCAAAAGGGTCTTGGTACCTAAGTGCTTTAGAGTTCTGCTTTTCATCCGCAGACAGATGGTCAGGCTGAGAGGACCATCCAGACTTTAGAGGACATGTTGAGATCGTGTTCCCTTGATTTCAAGGGGAGTTGGGATGAGTATTTACCGTTGACAGAGTTTGCTTACAACAATAGTTACCACACTAGTATTGGCATGGCCCCATTTGAGGCCTTGTATGGGAGAAAGTGTAGATCACCGATAGGTTGGTTTGAAGTGGGTGAAGCTACTATGAGTGGTCCTAATTCGGTATTTAAGGCTATGGAAAAAGTCAAGTTGATTAGAGAAAGGTTGAAAACAGCCTAAAGTCGTCAGAAGTCGTATGTGGATGTAAGGAGAAGACACCTTGAATTCAAAGTTGATGACTTAGTGTATTTGAAGATTTCACCCATGAAAAGGGTGAAGAGGTTCGGGAAGAAGGGGAAGCTTAGTCCCCGTTATGTTGGCCCTTACAGAGTTCGTAACCGTGTTAGTAAGGTGGTGTATGAGGTTGAGTTGCCTCCGAAATTGTCAGTTGTTCATCCTGTCTTCCATGTATCCATGCTTAGGAAGCATGTTGGTGATTGTGTTGTTCTAGATCCTTCAGAGAGCCCTTATGTACAATATAGTCTTTCGTTTGAGGAGGTTCCTATTGAAATTTTAGATCATCAAATCCGAAGACCAAGGAACAAAGAAGTTCCCTTGGTCAAGGTTTTGTGGCGAAACCAATTCATTGAGGGTGCAACTTGGGAAGCCAATATACGATTCAAGTACCCGCACTTATTTTCCGCATGCTCCGATCAAGCCGAAGGTACCATTCTTCACTAAATCATCCATTTTATATTCAAAGTTGCAGCAGTTCAGCTATTATTTCTTATTGTTCAGCTGTTATTTCGCGAGTTTATGCATTCTATGTTGTATCTGGAGTTTAGAACGAAGTGGACACGAGTTTAGTAGGTTACCTTAGCTGTATATCATTCATTTTCCTTATATTCTTGGCATACCAAGCGTCATTCGAGGACGAATGTTCCTAAGGGGGAGATAATGTAAGACCCCGAAAAATTTTTGCGTCGTTAAAGCGTTCGAAATAAGTCAAGTTGAGCTTAACACTTAGAAATTTTATTAAGTGTTCCAACACTTAGTCATTTTTCTAGCCTACTTTCTAGACTAGGAACTTTGTTGAATTATTTTGTGACCTTCCCGACCATCATTTCTTGAAATTTTTGTTGCATTGCGATGGGGCAAGGTCGTAGTTTATTCCGGGTGTGTTTCAAAATTTTTGGACATCGTTTAGGGTGTGTTTGGTTTTCAAACCAGTAGCATCATGCGATATGCATGCGTCGCATGGTCCAGTGCGGTGCTATGGAGCATGCGACGCATGCTTCATTGCAGTGGGATGAAGCATGTGACGCATGGTCCATCGCACACCTGAAAAATTTTCAGCCTTTTTCCCGTCCCATTAAGGACATAATGGTATTTTTCCACTCCCATATCTTCTCTAACACGGGATTAAACCCCTCAAACCCCAAAATAACATCACTTTCAGCCAAATTGACCAAGAACAACACTTAGGGTTTCTATAAAGGAACCAAGAGAGCTTGTGATTCAACCGTCACTTTTTAAATATTTTTGGATATTCGAAATCCTTGTTCCGAGGGCTACAAGAAGTACATAACAATTCCGTGAATAGCGTGTCGAAGTAGAGAGTTCATTCTAAGGATCTAATCTTGAGGTATGTGGGATTTTTCAACAAGAACATTCTTTCGTTCTTGTTCCCAAAGTTAATTTTCTATACAAAGATATATGATTTGATATGTTATAGTACGAATTCGAATATATGAATTTATGACATGATGTTTTCATCAGAATGTTGATATGATCGCCTATAAAGCTGAAATTTTGGTTTTTAAGTGATTATTTTTATGCTTCTGACATAAAGTATGAAACTTTGAAAGGTTTTATTGTGATATTGAGCTATGGATTTTTGGAACTCTATTTGAGATTATTATTTTGTGGAGTTATGCGTTATAAACACCTTGAGATTTGAAATGATGAAGACGATTTGATCTTTTTGGTCATGGAAGAATTTATTTTGAACCTGAATGAGAAAATAAATCCACATTTTTGATTGATTATGAAACGGGTAGCTTGATGGCTCCCGTTGTAAATTATTGAACTATTTTGTTGTGGATTTTCTTTTAAAAAATCTAAGCTAAGTCTGGGAGTGGTCGTTTGCACCGAACGGGAGGTATAGCGGTTTGGTACTTCCCTAGAACTACGTGCCCATGTAGGATGTGAGCCTGAGGCTGCTCCGATGACAAGGAAAGGATAGCTCTCCCCAACGTCGGTTGAACGTTGGACTCCATGTAGCTCGCATGGTTTATGTCGGTTATGAGAAACTCCCAACGTGTGTGTGTACTCTTTTCTCTAAAATGGAAATATATGATTTTAAGGATTGGTTTTGAGAAAGTTATCATTTCCGAATGATTGAAATGTTATGTTATAAAGTGGATTGTTTTGAAACTGGTTTCTATATATGTTTGGAAACCAGGAAGAAATGAATTGAGAAATTAGTGAAATGACTCACATTTTGGTTTACATGTATCGTTTACTTATGATTTTGATGATTTATCTCAAGCTAAGTGAGTCTTTTATATCAGCATGCATGTCTTTTATAAGTCTATGTTTTATGAAATTTGCATACACCCCAAAATACTCGGTACATATTCCTTGGTACTGACCCACATGTCCGCATGTGGGCTACATTTTCCCTATAATGTAGGTTTAGGTGCTCAGTACGAGGTTTGATAGTGATTTTCCTAGCACGTTGATCTACATCTGCTGCAGTGGTGAGTCCTCATGATCCGAGGACGTATTGTTTTCAGATTTTCGCTTCATTTTGAGTTGTTCATTTTATCTTTTGAGATCGGGTCAGTTGGGGCTTGTCCCAATGGCTCATTGATACTTTGTTCAGTAGAGGCTTGTCAGGTTAGATTGTCAGATTGATCAGAATTGTCAGACAGTTTGTATTTTGTTACTTTCCGTAATTTTCCATATTGCAGTACGACATTATTAATGATGTTTAAATGTTTTGGTTTTAATGCTCTCGAAATAAGCTTATGGTGGTATAGATGGCTCATAGGGACCCTGCAAAGTTGAGATGTGTTACAACAAATTTCGCCACAGTTTAGATATATTTTGAACTTTTTTCCCTAAACCATCTTAATCATGTAAAAATAATTCTCAAGTGTATAATATAAGTTAGTAAAAATTAACTTAATAGAGGAACATGACATACCATTTTTTCACCATACAATTTTAAAGAAAATAAAGCAAGACTTGGTTGACTTGCACAAGTCTTTGTCTGATTAGGGGAATTTATGAACCATATTTACAATTGTAATTGATACGTTCAAGACTTGGTGGTATTAGAATTGATATGACCAGTGGTGGAGCCATATGTTCGTCGTCAAAATACATTATGTAGCTAGGTAAATATATATATATATATATATATATATATTACATATTGACACTCCTTGACATATGTCTTTATCGTTAGTGTGAGGGACATATATGTACCATTTCATTAACAGTAGCGGCATATGTGTACCTAATGCATGATAAATGATATATACATACCATTTATCATAATTCGAGGATATATTTGTCCCTTTAGTAGAATATCTGATGCTTATCGACACCAATTAGATGTGGATAAGACAATCAATAAGTGATAACATCAACATTCGAGTTTATCATAACATCAATAAAGAGTACATAAATATGTATTCACGAAACAACTACATATATATATTGTAAGAATGTGTTTTAAGGTTCATAATTGAATTGAGAGCATTATTCATGGTAAATTCCTCTCTTGTGATGATTTTCATTTACTTACGATAGACTATGAAATTGCTTGAATGCATCTTGAAAATCATGTTATGAAATGTCTTGAATAATGTTATATTTGGATTATTATTTTGATTTCAAAAGAGAGAAGGTTTTTTATGTATAACACCCCATAAAATACATGAAATACATTGTCTCTTATTAAAATGAGCATGGAATGAGAAAACTTGAAAATATTCTAAGTGTTAAAGGACTTAGACTCATTGTTAGCTCATAATCTTTGGGGATTTTGTTTTCAGTCTTTCGGACATCCATTTTTAGATTTTCTTGTTGTGTTGCGATGGGGCATGGTTGTAGTACGTCTCGGAAGAGTTTCGAAATTTTTAGACGAGCATAAAGGCGAGTTTGGGGTACCATTCTAGTGAGGTGCCTCAATCTGTAGACGTCGCCTGGCAGATCACCTAGCCTGGGCTTGAGCCCGCGATAGTGCGGGCGATGCCTGCTTATAGCGGTACGATTGGGCATCCGGCGCTTGCTAATCGCCCCAGGCCAAACTTTTTTTGCCCATCCAAAAAATTAAGGGCATTTTGGTAATTGTCCATTCCCTTATCAGCTTAAACACGGGATTTAGTCCCTCAAACACCAAAATATCATCACATTCATCAAATTTTCTCAAGAACTCTCTCAAGGGTTTCAAAATAAAAACCCAAGTAGTTCAAGATTCAACCGTAGGTTTTCGAAATTGAGCGCATATTTGGAATCCCCAGGTCGTAAGCTTTAATAAGCACCTATTTGTCTTCCTAATTCGATTTACACGGGGTTTTCTAAAATCTCATGGGCATAGAATTCATGTTTTAAGAATGGGGTTTTGAAATTCATGAATATAATCATGTTTTAGAAGTTTTGACGGTATTATTTTGGTCTTTAGACCTTTCCCCAAATTGTTTTAAAATTATATATATATATATATATATATATATGTGTGTGTGTGTGTGTGTGTGTGTTCAAGAATGATTATTCAATCGAGAGCACGAATTATAATGAATTCCTCTCTATTACGAGTTTTCCCATCTTCGTATGATATGAATTGCTTTGAATGCATTTTGAAAAGCATGATATGCAATACTTTGATTTTTGATATGTTTTGAATATGACTTTTGAATACGAAAGAGAGAGTTGCGAATGTTGAATATACGTACAATGAAAGAGTGCATGGTTTTGCCAAAAGCACAAGACCACCATATGTTTGATGAAAGTTTTTGCATGGTTTTGACTTGAGTTTCGGAACATGAAATCTTTTATGCAAATTACATATTTGGGTGGTCTGAAACTATATTTTTATGAAAGATCTTGCTAAATGCATTATGGGTAAGAATAATGACTTGCAAGCCTTGGTATGATGATACCAAACACAGAAAATGTCATACCAGATACAAACTAATATAAAAATCAGACTTTATAAGATTTGCATGTTTTAGAACTTCAGGATGATGCATGTTCAGAAAAGGCTAAAATAGAGCATAAAGAGAGCTTAGGTGGTTCCCCGAAGAAGGCATGAGTTCAGACAACTCATTGCCCAAAATCGTGATTTGCCAATCCGGATATATTACATTACGCTGGCTTAGTGCCATGTGGCGTATCAGACTCAGACACTCCAACCCTTGCTGTAGCACCCCAAATTTTGGGCTAGAACAAAAACCGTCATTTTTACTCATTGATATTCCAAAAGCCATAAATCCTATCTAAATTTTGTATGTTAATATATTATGTAGTATGGAACCTATTTGATCATGAATTTAGATCATAGAGGTCCCCTAACTCAAGGTCAAGTTGAAAGCTTTCCTATCGTTGGAGTTTTAGTGAGCGTCGAAACTTGGGTCAACTTTAATCAATCATAACTGCTTATATATGACGAACTGGGTTTCCTACTATATATCAAATGAAATCTCTTCGAATTAGCTTTCCAACGATGCGAATGTCATCCAAATCCGATACCCGAACGAAAAGTTATGGCCATTTTTCTGACTGAGACAGTAGCATCGCGCAACTAGCGTGCGACGCACACTCTATAACACGCACCCAATTTCCAAGTCCTGTTTTCATGTTTTTAAGGGCAAAAGTGGAATTTTCCACCCCCTATTTAGCCATAACATGGTATTAAATCCCCCAAACACCAAAATAAGGTCATTCTCTCTCAAAGTCACCAAGAATGCTTTTTAGGATTTGAACCGAAAGATCAAAATATCTTAAGATTTCACCGTGGGTTTTCAATAATTCTTCGAGATTCGGAATTCCCATTGTGAGGGCTACAAGAAGCACCTATTAATTATTCGAATAGCATCCCAAAATCACGAGTTCATTCAAGAGTCATAAATTAAGGTGCGCGGGGTTTTCCTAAAATCTCATGGGCATAGAAATCATGTTTTAAGAATGGAGTTTGAAATTTATAAACATAATCATGTTTTAGAAGTTTTGACGGTATTGTTTTGGTCTTTATACCTTCCCCCCAAAATGATTTAAAATTATGTATATATGTATGTATGTGTTCAAGAATGATTATTGAATTGAGAGCATGATTTACATGAAATCCCTCTCTTGATGTAAATTTTTCCATGTTTCACATGATATGGATTGTTTTGAAATACATCTTGAAAAGCATGTTACGAAATGTCGTGATTTATGAATGACTTGGTTATGAATCTTGATTTCAAAAGAAAGGATTGTTTGCATTGGCAAATGTCGAATATCCATATAATGAAAGAGTGCATGGTTTTTCCAAAAGCACATGACCACCATATGTTTTGAAGAGTTTTTGCATGAGTTTTGTTTTATGTTTCAGAACATGAAATCTTTCATATTATTGCATGTGGGTGGTTTGAACTATGTTTTTATGAAATATCTTGCTAAATGCATTATGGCCCAGAAAACACGACTTGCAAGTCTTAGTATGATGATACCAATTCAGACAATGCCATAACAGACACACAGATAAATACAGAAGTCAGACTTTATTAGATTTTCATATTTTAGAACTTCAGAATAATGCATGTTCAGAAAAGGCTAAAATAGGACATAAAGAGATGTTAGGTGGTACCCCAAAAAAGGCATGAGTTCAGACAACTCATTTCCTAAAACTGTAATTTACCAATCCGGGTTTATATATTATCCTGGCCTAGATCCGTGTGACGTATCAAAATCAGAGACTCTAACCCTTGCAGCACACTCGGGTTGGGGGCTTCTCCACTGAGTAAATGGCGGATTCAATACAGCCCATGGAATATCAGACTTGTAGGGGAGCGCCACCTAACTCAAAAGTAATACAAAGATCAGAAACTATTTTGACAAGAATGTCTTAGAATGTTCAAAATGATGCCCATGTGTTTTGGAAACTATTTTATACATGACGCTTTGTTAAATTTCTCTCATCTACTTTATACGTATACAAATACACTATTTTGGATTGCTCCGCGTGCCAGTATTTGTACTGACCCCTCTCCCTCCTTCGAGGTTCTAAGGCTCAGTCTAAGGGTCCAGGTAAGCAGTAGATATTTCAGATCGCAGATCAGATTGTGCAGTGGTGAGCCTTTTATGATCTAGAAGGCCTGCTTATTTTTAGATATTTATCTTTAGTCATGTTTTGGTGTACTGGGGGGCCTTGTCCCAGTTTTTAGACAGTTTTGTTTAGTTCATAGTAGAGATTTCGCATACTGAGTTAGACATTATTATTTGGATATATTTTGGATTTCAATTTTCAGTATTATGATCACATTCAGATTGACCATGTTTTCATATTAGATTTCTATTTTCGTATTATCTTTTATCATATGAATTATGTGCATGATTACCAAAAAAAATAGGGGTGTTTCGGGCCTACATGGTTCGGAATGCTTGTCACAGTCAGGGTCCCGATTTGGGTTATGACAAACTTGATATCAGAGCACGGTTCATGGTTCGAGGGTGTGCAAAATTATGTCAGGTAGAGTCTTGTTTATAGGTATGTAGCGTGCCACACTTATAAGCAGGAGGCTACTAGGCATTTAGGAATGTCTCTCTTTCTTCATGTTCTAGTTCGTGCAATAGAGTCAGAATGTTCCTCTTTCATACTCTAATTTATGCTATGGTGTTGCCCATACAAAAGTAGAAGTCATCTCAAATTCTTTCCTTACTTTGATGTTCTCAGCCATGTCACATTATTGGGGTGATTCAAGTGCAAAAAGTTTAGAACCTACATAATATAGTCCTTTCCGATTGAGTCATATAAGATTTTAAAAGAAATGTGCAAGCATTTGAGAAGAGTCTGTTTGCTTCAAAGTGTATTGATGCGAGTCTGAACCTTGATATTGTTGAAATCATGCTCTTCAGCCTGCAATATTGAGTGTATTCAGTCCCTTTTCAAAAAACTTTATGTTGCAGATATCGTGCTTCAGGGGGAATGATGTGCTATTATGTTGGAACTGTATTTCCACCCAAATAGTAGTATGAGTTGAAGTGTTGATGTCATGACCTATTGGTAATGAAATTAGACCAAGAGGTTGGTGATGTGAAGTCACAAAGTTAGAATTCAAAGTGGGTGTGACTTTTATGTAAATAAATATTTCAGTTGAATAACCGATGTTTGAGGATGATTTACCCCTTTATAGTGATAAAATGATATGGTAGCTAGTAGCATGTGTGGATGGTATGGTAATCCATGGAGGAAGTTTTTGACTCCGATTTTATTTATAAAGAGTAAGATGTGTATTCTTAGTTCATTGGATATTGCGTATTAAATTTCTATCTCATGTAATCTTGTTATCAAGGTGTTGTTAAAAAATAAAGTCTAGTGAAGCCGTGTGGGGCTCTTTCGATTCAGTAGCATAGTTGCCTTCTTATTCATCTCATTTTCTTGTTCAAAATACAAAATCAAAGTCTAGTAAAGCCTTGTGAGTCCTATTTCAATTCACTAGCAACTTATTGTCCAACTTGTTGTTCTTGTGTTGGTTTAATATATGTATAGATGAATCTGTTTGCATGAGATTGAGTTGGTAAAGAGGTGATTCATCCTTGTGTGCGATTAATAGAAGGTAGAGAAGGAGTTGTTAGTCAGGGTGATTTGTCGGTTGCTTGAAGTGTGATAATGGCTATATTAGCCAGTAAGTTATAATTATAGACTCATGGTTGTTATGGATATTGAAGGTAGTCTAAATGTATGATTGAGTAAGTATGTATGACGTGAGAAATCCGTATAAGTAGATAAGATTGCATGGGGTTATATAACATCAGATTAAGGTTGATCATGGCTATTATGTGACTTTACCCCTTGATTCTTTTTTCGTTGGTAGTTGTAAACTAGTACTACTTATGAGAAGGTATGTAGCACATTTTGAGGTATTTGGATAGAATGTTCCAATTTGACGGATTAGTATATTATGTTGCACTTGTCATTGGTGGTAGACGATTGATGCTAAACTATAGACTTGAATTCAAGTGTAGAATGTGGTGGTAAAAATAGTGTCATGAGATTGATGATGTACATTTTGAATTTAGTGGGCTTGATGTGTTGAAATAGTACATGATAATGAGTTATGATAAGGAAGACCGTAAGGTCAAGATCGATTATAGTTGTAATAAAGTTCTAGTGTACTAGTATTTCTTGATGTTTATTTCATGATTTCCAAGTAAGAATCATGCGTAAGGTAGGGTTGTAAAATCATGATTAGCACTAGACATTAAGTTTGAATAGTTGAGGTCCATGAAGGTGGATGTGATGATTTCTTGGTTAATGATGTTAGTTATATGGAAGTGGCCTAATAGGCTCGAACGGTGTATGAAATGGCTTAAGTTTAAGTTGATTCTTAATGAAGTATGATGTTGTATGTATGGGGTAGAAGTATGCCTAAGGTGATATGGAGTTGCGATATTTTCTAAGGCTATTACATGTTGTCTATGGTTAGCAGTACCGTTGAGTTTCTAGGTGGAGAAAGACTAGTTAAATGGTATGTGGTGTTCTAAATAGTCAAGTTAAGGAGTTTTGATTGATAGTGTTGAGCCTTTTTATATGATCTTGATTCTCATGGTAGAGAGATATAAGTTTGAAGTCGCGATATTGGTAGGCTATGACGGAAGTAGTATGGTTCATCAAAGGCTTGGTGAGATTCATGTTAAGTTTTAGAAGCTAAGATTGAGTTCTTGAAGGATGAGCTCATAGAAATAAGAGTTGAAGCGTTAGAATGTGTGCACTCTAACTATGGGGACACTTATGAAGATCCGAAGTAAGTGTTCCAGTATTATGTGATGACTATTGGGCTATAGAATAATAGAGTGTGTCTCAGAAGGTGTGACTTCTAGGTGTCGTCATTCGGGTTAAGTTCTATTAATTACATGTATTATCGTATTCCAGACCCCAGAGTGCGGTGAGTGTAGTTTAGTTTAGAGTCTAGTAAGGGATCTCTCGAACTTCAGATGATGGCTTAAAGCTAAGGGGGAGATGATAGAACAAGTAACCGATTCAGGCTCTCAGATTCTGGTAGTGCTGCCAGTATTATATAAAACATCAGAAAGTGAGGATGAGACTCAGCCCATTCTTATCTCAGTATTTTTCAGTGATCCAAATACCTTCTCATGCCTTACAATTCAGTTTTATGGACATAGTTCATGTTCATGCATATGATTGAGAGTCGTGTACTCTTCCAGTTCGAAAATGAGGAGTTCCAGTTTAAAAATGAGGAGTTCCAGTTTATTCAGTAGTCGGAATCACATTCCATATGTTATGAACTTCAAATTGAGGTCATGCTGATTATGACTCATGTACTCACACTATATAGTGTGCTTAGTTCCCATAATTCATGATATACTCTTTACGATTGACGAGATTCAGCTTATAGTCGTGTATGCCCCAATTCAGATCACTTTGATGAATCCCTGATGTTGATTCGTTGTTCCTCATGCCTCAGTTAAGTGTCAAGTTTTGTATAGTATCCTTCCATACTTCAACGCCTTATGTTCTAACCTTTTAGTGACTCCTTCTTATGTAATGATAGTGGTGATGCGTAAATGGTTCTTGTTGATTAAAGATCATTGTATGTTTGTCTTGGATGAGGCCATAAGTGTGAAGTAAGATTTGGGGCAAAGTCTTTGATACATGTGATCTTAGTGGAAATTTGTGTGTGTATGTTCTTGGGTAGCGCATGGGAGTTATATATACTATGGTTTAGAGACTATGTGAAATATGTATTTACAGGTGTTTGCCTTGAAGTCCATATGTGGTTATAAAGATAGGCTTAAATGACATGTTGGGATTTATATGGAGGAACGTAATATGTGCAAGTAAATCCATAGTAAGAGTTCAGAGATAGTCATTGAAGTGGTAAGGCACGTTATGCTTAGGGTGTGATCTCTAAAAAGATATAGAAGGTTGAATCATGTGGTTTAGACTAGTATCGTGGTGTGACATGTTGTATTTTGTGATTTAGAATTAGGCTTGATCATAGTGAAAGGATTTAAGCTACTTTAGACATTAGTAGAATAATTTGTCAATGCTCATAGGAGAATTAAAAGTTGAACCAATGAATATGGTATTCAAGAGGAATAGTATAATTAAGGGAGTATTCGAGGAGTGTACTAAGCTTGAAAGTAAGAAGTTGTATCGCCTAGGGCCTGGAAATTCTATCCTAGTTTATGAGTTATATGTCCTTATTCCATGCTATAGAGTAGTGTAATTGTGATGATTCCTTAGTTGAATGTCTTGTGTAACTCAGGCCCAAGATTCTTTGCTCCCTAATGCTACTTGAACTTCTTTAGAAAGAGTGTTGAAGAGATACTCCAGTTAAGTATAAGTGTCTCGTATAATTCCTTCTGTAATTTAGTTTAACAGTCGGGCAGACAAGGTACTATGGTTTTTCCACCTTTTCACCCAGTCCTACTATCTGAAGTCTCATGAGTATGGTCATCCCCAAGAGATAATCTATTCCATCTATCACTACTAAAAAAAAAGGAAAAAACCGACCACAAGTAGTCGATTTTCCCAATTTTTCGACCACAAAACCGACCAAAAAAAGTGATCGAAAAAGTAGTGGTAGCTTTTAAAAAACCAACCACAAGTGGTCGGTTTTTTTAAAATATATATATATATATATATATATATATATTAAAATTTATTATATTATTATTAAAATTGAAAAATTAATTTTAGATAGGAAAAAAAAATTGACCACATGTGGTCTGAATTTTTATTAAATTAATCAATTAATTTAATAAAAAAACGACCACATGTGGTCGGTTTTTTAAAAATTAATAATTAAATTTATTGAAAAACCAACAACAAGTGGTCGGTTTTTTGCGAAAAAATCAAAAAACCGACCACTTATGGGAGGTTTTTCTGGATTTAAAAAAAAAAATTGCAAATCCCAAATACAGCATTCAACAACAACAATATACAGCAGTCTTAAGCATGAAATTTATAAGGTATTTAATTCAATTTAACCCAAAATTAAAACATATAACTTGAACATAAACATACATAACATGTCTTGAACATTCATTTTAAAAATAAAGTTTCAATCAAAATTTTCAAAACATCAGTTAATTTCTGAACTATTATAAACTAACTATCCGTAATTCAAATAACAATCCATAATTCAGCAAGTGATGGAACAAAACTAGGCCTTGGTCTTGGAGGATCATTGTTATCTCTAACATAATATTTCTTTGACTTGACCACACCGTATTTTCATAAAAGAGATGCATATCTTAATCGATGCGTAGCTACATCAACATCTGCTGAAGAAATTGGTATTCCTTCGCTCAAGTACTCCACATATCTAGCTTCAATTACACCACAATCCTTGAATGTTATGATACAATAGAGTTAAATAAAGTTGTTCAACTACATAAATGTATTTGCACGCATTGACAAAATATATACACATTAATACTATGCTTAAAAATCGAGAACTACGCACTTGCAAAAAAGTAAATGATAGACTTTTAATTTATTGGATTTTTAATTCTAGTAAAATTGAAAAAAAAAAAAAAAAGTTCACTTTTAAAGTCACCAAAACTTAAGCATTTTCAACTAATAAAGTCACCAACCACATCACCTCCTAAACACTAATTCACTATTAAAGTCATCAAAACTTAAGCTTTTTCAACTAAGAAAGGCACCAACAAAACTAATTCACTATTAAAGTCACCGGCACTTGAGCATTTTCAACAAATAAAGTCACCAACAACATCACCTTCTAAACAAAAGTTCAGGTTTAAAGTCACCAAAACTTAAGCATTTTCAACTAATAAAGTCACCAACCACATCACCTCCTAAAAACTAATTCACTATTAAAGTCACCAAAACTTAAGCATTTTCAACTAATAAAGTCACCAAACACATCGCCTCCTAAACACTAATTCACTATTAAAGTCACCGGCACTTGAACATTTTCAACTAATAAAGTCACCAACCACATAACCTCCTAAACACTGATTCACTATTAAAGTCACTAAAACTTAAGCATTTTCAACAAATAAAGTCACCAACAACATCACCTTCTAAACACTAGTTCACTACTAAAGTCACCAAAACTTAAGCTTTTTCAACAAACAAAGGCACCAACAAAACTAATTCACTATTAAAGTCACCGGCACTTAAGCATTTTCAACAAATAAAGTCACCAACAACATCACCTTCTAAACAAAAGTTCACTTTTAAAGTCCCCAAAACTTAAGCATTTTCAACTAATAAAGTCACCAACCACATCACCTTCTAAACACTAATTCACTATTAAACATTTTCAAGTAACTATACTTAAAAATTTTCGACTCACTAAAGCACTTCTCAAGTGACCACACTTAACTATATTCAAAATACAAGTTCATAATTCAAGTAACTACATCTAAACATTCCAAGTCACTAATTCACTTCACAAGTGACCAAACTTAACTAAATTAGAAACACAAGTCCACGTTTCAAGTACCTACACTTATGCATTTTCAAGTCACTAACTCACTTCTCAAGTGACCACACTTAACTAAATTCAAAACATAAGTCCACATTTCAACTACCTACACTTAAACATTTTCAAGTACTTATTCACTTCTCAAGTGACCACACTTAACTAGATTCAAAATACAAGTCCACATTTCAAGTACCTTAAAAAAAATCCCTTTAAAGTCCCTACACTTAACCATTTTCAAGTGACTAAGTCACCAACCAAACCACTTTCAAAAAAAAAATCTCCTTTAAAGTCCCTACACTTAACCATTTTTAAGTAACTAAACCTAACTATTTTCAAGTCATGTACTAGCATTTCAAGTCACAACACTTAACTAATTCAATTAACTAATTCACATTTTCACGTAACTAAACTTAATCATTTTCAAGTCAGTAGTACACATTTTGATACAGGAACGACCAGCGACCAAGAACACACCAAAACATACATTCAAAACAGTCCACAAGTTCAAGAGAACCGAGGACCCTATGGATGGTCACTCTGGGATTCACACACAATAACAAGAACACAATTTAGTGAGGTGTTTAACACCTATTTTCCAGTCAACAATCCAAATATGATTATCAACACAAGACAAAAACAACACTATAACAACAACAAGACAGTCACGAGTACATTAACAGCAACAAGAATCCGACAGAAAATATGATATACCTTTATCTTTATATCACAGCATAAATAACCAAGTTGTACATAAGGCAAGATTCAAAAATTTAGAAACCCTATTCCTGCCACAACAATTATGCAAATTATTGTTTTCTTGATTTATATTTTATACGAATTTAGAAGATTCACTTTCAAGTTTCAACCTTTTCACTTATCCCCATAGTTTTTTCACAAGTAACATAAAATACTACTAACCTTTTTACCCAATATACAATCAAATACTTTATCAAGAACACTGACTAAGTCAAGACGTAACCCTCATATACAGTCAATCAAATTAGTTCTTCATAATCAGAACTATCAAAAACAATCATTCCTTTATCAGTAATATAGTATCAGTCTCCTAGTATTCAGTAATACAGTATCAGTTCCTCACTTATTAGTGAATTACATATCAATATCAGTAAACTCATTTATTCAGTATCTCAATATATGTAAACTCAGTCATTCAGTATCTCAGCATCAGTAAACTCGTGTTGTAAGTATTTAGACTCAGTAGTCAGCATCACCACGAGTTTAGTTGTAGTTACGTATGTATGTATATATGTATTCTCACGTTCATATCAATCAGCATTGTTCATGCATATAAAAACCTTTGCACTTATCCTACCTCACTCATATACTCAGTACATTCAGTCATACTGACGCACTTGCGCTATGGTGTTTCATTTGATTCCATAGGTACAGAGGCACGAGTTTTAGAGCAGCATTAGCATTGCAGATTTCAGCAGTCAGTGCTCCTTTTCATTCCAGGACAATATTATTATTACTTTATTACAGTATTTCAGATTAGTTTTTCAGTTCATAGAGTTAGTTGGAGACATGTTCCTTCAAATCCTTATTCAGTTCAGTTAGAGGCTTTCGGACTAGATTTCAGATTAGATATTCAGAATTCAGTATTTATGTTTCTTTTTGGTATTGCTATACCATGTTTTTCAGATATGTATCAGTATTGAACCTTATGTCCTTATAGTTCATGTTTCCACATATTTTATGAGATATTATGCAGTTTATAGGTACAGCTATCAGTCATGGGTTAGCTTGTGATCCTTCGGGGTCATGAGCACCGTGTAGTATTTTGGTTCAAAGAATCAAGGCGCTACAGTTGTAAATAATATGAGAAGTAGATGTGATATTGATGACTTGAAAGTCGGGTATGACGATACCTTGCAGATTATGACATGTGATTGATTAAAATGAGTTTTATGCATTGATTTTGTGAGATAGGTGGTTATCCGAAGAAAGCACGAGTAAAATGACTACACTGGAAACCGTGTTTGCCGACTCAGGAACTTGGTACCCTACTATGTGATCTTGTGTACCTGACATTATGTCATCCCAAATTGGGATTATAGTTAGGAGCCCTGCTTTGTGATCTTGTGCACTACCATAATTGATTGGGTCGAGACACCCTGCTGTGTGATCTTTTGTGTCTTTCCCTCACTTATACTCTAATCTCGGAGACAACCGAGATTTGACAGTTGGTGAAAATGTGAAATTGTAGGGTGTACCACCTAGCTCAGATGTGTTGCATTGTTGTTGAAAAATCACTATACTGTGCCCATGTGTTTTCAAAATCATTCTGCAATAATGTTTTTTGTAACAGCTCTCATTTATTTTATATATAAAAATCTCTACTCTATTTTGGATTGCTCTAAGTACCAGTACTTTGTATTGACCCCCTTCCCTCCCAGGTTTAGAGGCACTATCTACGGGTTCAGATAATCAATAGATTCTTCAAACAGATTTGCAGAGTCAAGTGGTGAGCTTTTTATATTCCAAAAGGCCTAATGTCTAGCAGTTTATTTATCATTTAATAGTTTTGGGTCTACTGGGGCCTTGTCCTAGTTTTCGGACAGTTTTTGGTTTTAGTCATATAGTAGAGATTTCATAGACGGTTTTCAGATGTCGATAGATGTTGTGGGACAGTATTTCCCATTATTGATTTCATTAGACTCATGACCATTTTTCCATAATATTGTGTATCTTCCACATTTCTTTTTATCTTATGAATTATGTGCATGATTACCAGATAGATAGGGGTGTTTTGGGCCTTCACTGTTCGAGATGCTCATCACGGCCAGGGTCCCGGTTCGGTTTGTGACAAGTAAAAGGTCATATTTGTGAACTGTCAAAGTTTAAGGTCAAAGTTATAATTTGGTGTCAAGTTTAGGGTCATATTTATGTATTATGCCCTTAAATTTTAAGTTGGACGCACCCAATTTTAAGTGTTGAACACGCGTTTTTTCACATAGGATCAAAGGTCATATTTGTGCAGTTTTGAATAGTTAAAGGTCATATTTGACACTCTTTGACTTTTTCGTGAATTTACTTCTTTTTATTTTGAAACAGCTAAATGAAAATTTTAACGTCGCGCTGAATATGACAGAATGGATGAAGAAAAGTAATTTTTTCAAAATCATGAAGACCAAAAGGGAGATTTCATTGCTATTTAAAGTCTCAAAACCACATGTTATAAGCCATACAATTTTCCTACTAATTTTTGTACTAATGGAGAAAGCCTTCAGTTCTTTTCTCTTAATAGTACTCTCGCTGCTTCACAATGTTATGGCTAGCTCGGCCATGACCCAAACCAACATTACCACTGATCAATTGGCTCTTCTCTCTTTGAAATCCCAAATCGTTTTAGACCCCTCTCACTTCTTAGATGAAATTTGGTCTCCCGCTACATCTTTTTGTCATTGGGTGGGAGTCACTTGTGGTTCTCGCCACCAGCGAGTGAAATCCATGAATCTTTCTAACGTGACCTTACAGGTAGGATTCCCCGTGAATTTGGAAACCTCTCATTTCTTGTTTCTCTTGACTTGGGAAGCAACAATTTCCATGGAAATTTTCCTCAAGAAATGACATGCTTACGTCGGCTTAAGTTTCTTGATTTAAGTTTAAACAACTTCAGAGGGGCAATTCCTTCTTGGTTTGGGTTTTAACACCAACTTCAAGTTATTAATATTAGAAATAATAGTTTCACTGGCTCCATCCCTTCTTCATTTTCTAATATGTCCACACCTGAGACTTTGAATCTGAATTTCAATTCCATTGAGGGACAAATACCGAAAGTGATTGGAAGTCTTATAAACCTTAGAGAATTAAGGTTGCGAGGTAACAAGATCATAGGTTCAATTCCTCTGTCACTGTCGAATGCCTCAAGGTTGGAGACTTTAGATTTATCTTATAATTCACTTCATGGAAACAGTCCAGAAGGGATCAGCAATCTTCACAACATGAACTCGTTGGTCATACAATATAATCAGCTAATGGGTTTTATACCATTCAAAATTTTCAATATCTCAAGAATTGAAGTCATTGCATTTACTGGCACTAGCTTATCAGGAAGTCTTCCCAATGGTTTATGCAATGGTCCCCCAATACTCAAAGGGCTTTATTTATCCATAAACAAGCTTTATCTGTCTGATAACAAGCTTCATGGTAATATGCCTACAAGCTTATCAAATTGTTCACAACTTCAAATTTTGTCTTTATTAGAAAATGAGTTTGATGGACCAATACATAGTGAAATTGGAAGATTGAGTAACTTGCAGATATTGGCTCTCGGAACTAACCATTTCACGGGTACGTTTCACCTTATGAATACTAGCACTATTGTCTTATTACTTAAGAATTTTATTTTATTACACATTAATTTCAGGGATAATTCACAAGAAATTGGAATCTTGTTAATTTGGCAGCATTAGACATGGAGAAAAAATAGATTACTGGGTCTGTCCCGATCTCCTTATTCAATATCTCATCGCTGCAAATTTTGTCAGCATGGAAGAACAATCTTATAGGTACATTTATATTCGAATGCTGTCTCATGTTAATTTTTATAGATCCATTAGAACTTTTAAAATTCTGTAAATTTATGCATGTAATGAGTAATAAAATCTAACTATTATAAATAAATCTTCAAGCGTATGACAAGAAACACCATATAAGGAGTGTCTTATAATGTTGAAATAACAAGTAAATTTGTACTCCTGTTAGTAGTTAGCTAACTTGTAATAAAGTATCAGTTTATATATTTGAGTCCATATAAAAATACAAACCTGCACAGTCAGAAATTCAATGAAAATTAAATTAAGAACTTTAATGAAGAAAAAAATATATAATATGTACATCCTTCTTAAGACTTTCATCAATAACAATAGGGAAAAGAAGTATATAGTTATTACATAATCTTCGGAGATCTTGCCGACACCCTCTCCCATAACCAAGTAATTCAAGAGTCTTCTTATCAATTCAAACTAAAGCATGTATTCATTTTTTCTTCATGTGCTGACAGGTGAAATACCCAAAGAGATAAGCAATCTCGTTGAGTTGGAGCTACTTGATCTTGGGTTAAATAGTTTTAGTGGTTTGCTTGATATGGAGACCTTCAACATATCAGGACTGAGAGTAGTTTCTCTTATATTCAATAATATATTTGGAAACCTCCCACCAAACATGTGTTCTATCTTACCCAACATTGAAGAGCTTTATCTGGGAAACTTAACCAATCTTGTTGGGACTATTCCTCATTCAATCTCCAATTGTTCAAAACTTACTCGTCTAGAGCTTGCAGGCAACAAACTCATTTATGGTTCCTAAACTTGGAGAGAAACAATTTAACCAGCGATTCTTCCTAACTTGCTTAACCAATTGCAAAAATTTAAAAACACTTTATCTATCTTCAAACCCTCTAAACAGCATTCTTCCAGTTTCTGTAGGGAACTTTTCCACATCTCTTATAAAATTTTACGCCAACAATTGCAAGATCAAAGGGCTAATTCCAAATGATTTTGGGAACTTAAGCAGCTTATTAGACCTTGATCTTTCTGAAAACAGCTTGGTTGGATCGATTCCCACATCAATTGGAAACCTGAGAAAGCTTCAGCGCTTCGACTTGGCTAACAACAAATTAACAGGATTTATTTGAGATCATATATGTAAATTACAGCATTTGGGTGATATTTACTTGGATCAAAATCATCTTTCAGGATCTCTTCCAAATTGTTTAAGGAACATTACTTCCCTTAGGAGGATACATCTCGATTCCAATAAATTGAGTTCCAATATACCACCAAGCTTAGGGAACCTTCAATATCTAGTGGTTCTTGATTTATCGTCAAATTACATGGTAGGTTCTTTACCTCCAGAAATTGGAAATCTAAAGGCAGTAACCAAGATGGATCTATCGATGAATCAATTCTCAAATGAAATTTCTTTTAGACACAACAAGTTACAAGGATCTATACCTGACTCAATGATTAACATGGTAGGTTTGGAATTCCTAGACCTTTCTCATAATAATATACTAGTATAGTACCCGCACGATGCGCGGATTGCATATCATAACTTAGGACCCATTTAAATTAACTTATTTTAAGTGTTTTTAAGTCAAAGTAATTTGGAAGTACTTTTAAATTTTTGTGTAAAATTTAAAAAAGTGCTTTTGAGCACTTATTTTTAAACAAAAAATATTAAAATAAGTAAAGAAACATATAATAAGTACAAAAGATGTAAGTCCATCTAAACATCCACTTAGACTCTTTATAATCTATGAACATCTTTAGTCTATAAATTTAATGTTTTTTTCACTCACGTTCTAATTACATGTAACCAAAATATATGAAAATATATTCATTTTAGAAGTCATGGTCTATTCACTCTAAATATATTTTAGTACCTTGTAATCAAATATTGAGAATATATTTTTTTCAGACATCCCTAACAAACCATATCAAATACAGAAGTAATAAATTCTAATGAGCTATAATTGATACCTCTTCAAATATTATCTCCAGATTGTCATCAATTAGTTTCTCACACAGTAATTAAAAGAAATACTGAACAAATTACATAAACATGATATAAAAAATCATTAACTATATGAATTTTTAAGAAAAAGTATTTATAGCAAAATATGTTGATGGTATTGGCAAATAGAAATTCATATTTTCTGATAATAAATTGGATAAAAAAGACATAATACCATATATCATCACAGCTCTGGCAATTCAAAAGTGATAGTTCACAAATGGAGTGCATTTTTCACTTGTAGTTGTTTAAGGAATAACAAACCTTTCTTGTTAAGAGTATTCCTCCTAAGGAGGAAAATTTAGATATACACACTCTCACCAAGTCACTACAATGATTGTGAGTGAGTTTGAGGATAATATGTTTTATGATTTCACTTTCTAATGGATGGTGTCATAGAGGATTTTCCACAACCACATAGCCCTTTAAAAGCTGAGATTAATGAATGTGAATGCAAATTTGCACATAAGATCAAAAAGAAGTCACTAATGGCTGTGGACGCCATATGAAACGGGCAAATTTGGATACCAAATATTGTTAAAGAATTTATCGCGCTATAAATAAAATAGAGAAAGCTAATATTTGAGGAAATATTTTCTGTGTTTTCCTTTATTTTAACCACTTTGCCGACAATGTTACTTGAGAGTTGTACATTGAGATCATTAGCAACTTCTTTTACATATGGTATGTATCAAAATCCTAATCTTCTTTTCCTGCCAAGGTCTCTTTAGGAGAAGGAGAGATCATGTCATTTTCAGTCATGTAATCCTACAAAATGAAAATATGAAGTTTGTGAATATGAATTGTGGTAATGAGTTTACGTAAATACTAATAAAACAACAATTGAAATTACCGATCTTTATCTCCCTTTGTGACTTGGCAAACAACAATATCAGGATGCTATAAGATGTGTAAGTAGACAACAGACAATTAATGTACTTTCGAACAGAGAAAGATAATTGCATTATAATATCCTCATCATTGGTATTTATATAAACTTCAGCAACAACATCAACATTGAAAAGATTAACTACCAATTTAAACATGGTCATTCTATCAAGAACAATATTCATCTTCATTGAATACGCATAGTCATTATCTATGGAAGTTCAAATTCATATTTTAGTATTAAAAAGTAGTTACAATAAAAAAAGATAATAAAAAAATAACATACCACTACTTGATATTCTGATCAAGTAAGATATCTAATATCTTTAATTGATTGGAGTATCTTGTTATTCCGGTGTAAAGGAACTACATTTCCTTTCATATCACTATTGCAATGATTATCTTTTGTTCATGTAAGATTCGTAAACTGAATTTGCTTCTACAAAATTAAGTATTTGTCAAAAACTACAGAATAACAATTCACTACCCTCAAATAATACACGACTTATTACATTAAAAACATCTTATCTGATTTGTCCATTTCATAGTAGGCGTAGATAAGGGTCAAGGGAGGATGATTAGATTATTCTACTGTCTATTTTACATGCTCTCTAATTGAAACATACTATGAAAATCGATAGCACAGAATTTTTTTAGAGATTCTTTATCTTGAAATCCTGAGAGAAGTGCAAAAAGAATACTACATGAAAGTAAAATTTAGGGAGACAATATCTAATTCAATAAATGCTTATCTTTGAATTCTTGGATTTCAGCTTTTCAATTGAATTAGTGACTTCTTTGAGAAGCTCTATAAAGTTCAAGACATATCTATCTATATATAATAAGTTCTATTGAGTAAGTGATGTGCAACGAAAAGAAAAACAAATGTTTACACTTGTAAGTGAATAGCATGTCAGACTTTAAGGGGAAAATATCATGAACGCACAAATATGCTATTACACTTCAATAAATATGTTATTATAAATGGGTTAGAAAATGTGTTGACAATGGTTAGAGAAAACATTGAAAGAGGAAACATTGAAGCCATATTAATGGCTCTGTTCAAATATATTTATCTTCTATACATATTTTTCTCCTTTGTCTTTTAATACTTTCGTATCACCAACAATATAAAATATAAAATCTTAGTGGATTCAACCAAGGGAGATTGACAACTTAAACAAGATGCAATTCTTATATCTTAGCAAAAATAAGTTTACTAGATTGAACCAACTATTTAAACTAATTAGGAATCCACAATTTGTGTTTCCAGGTGAAATACCCAAAGAGATAAGCAATCTCATTCAGTTGGAGGTACTTGATCTTGCAGATAATAGTTTTAGTGGTTCTGTCATACCAAACATTGAAGTGATTTATCTGACCTTTACCAATCTTGTTGGGACTATTCCTCATTTCATCTCCAATTGTTCAAAGCTTACTCGTCTAGAGCTTGCAGGCAACAAACTCACTGGCTTGATTCCCAACTCACTTGGATATATGACTCATCTACAGTATCTTAATTTAGGGGGAAACAATTTAACCAGCGACTCATCATTAAGGTTCCTGACTTCCTTAACCAATTGCAGAAATTTAACAATTTTTATTCTAACTTTAAACCCTCTAAACAGCATGCTTCCAGTCTCTGTAGGGAACTTTTCAAAATCTCTTATAAGATTTTACGCAAGCAGTTGCAATATCAAAGGGAGACTGCCCAATGATTTTGGGAACTTAAGCAGCTTATTAGACCTTGACCTTTCTGCAAACAATTGGCAACTTGAGAAACCTTCAGTGCTTCAACTTGAGTATCAACAAACTTACAGGATTTATTGGAGATTATATATGTAAATTTCAGCATTTGGGTGCTATTTACTTGGGTCAAAATCAACTCTCAGGGTCTCTTCCTAATTGTTTAGGGAATATTACTTCCAATATACCACCAAGCTTAGGAAGCCTTCAAGATCTAGTGGTTCTTGACTTATCGTCAAACAACATGATAGGTTCTTTACCTCCAAGAATTGGAAATCTAAAGTCTGCAACAAAGATGGATCTATCGATGAATCAATTCTCAAATGGAATTCCTAGAGAAATTGGAGAGTTACAAAATTTGGCGCACCTTTCTTTGAGACACAAGAAGTTGCAAGGAGCTATACCTGACTCAATGAGCAACATGGTAGGTTTGGAATTCCTAGACCTTTCTCACAATAATATATCTGGAATCATTCCTAAGTCTTTGGAGAAACTTCAAAACTTGAAGTATTTCAATGTTTCTGTCAACAAATTGTATGGTGAAATACCCTCAGGGGTCCTTTCAATAACCTCTCGAGCCTATTTTTCATCTACAATGAAGCTGAACAGAATCAAATTTCTTGGTATATGAACTCTGTAAGTTGAAGATTAGAGAAGAAAGAAGAAGAGAGATGAGAGAAGAAATGGAATGGAGAACTTGATCATTGATTGAATCTTGTGTTTTCTTAGCTTTACATGTAGTGAGTAGCATGTATATATATTGTCACATGGAAGGATATAGAATCTAACTTCCTAACTAACTCTATCAACTATACTTCACACAGTTAGTTAAATAACTAACTTCCTAAAACAGATTAACCGTTACATTGAACTTGTAGCTCTTTCTTCTTCTTTCAACACTCCCCCTCAATCTAGGCATCCTAAATCTATTTGGGATCACCTAGCTTGAGGGGGAGTGTTGAAAGAAGAAGAACGAGCTACAAGTTCAATGCAACGGTTAATCTGTTTCATGTTGATGATCCTAAATAGATTTAGGATGCCTAGCTTGGACATCAAATGTTCATGTTGAGCTCTATTGATGCCCTTAGTTAGCATATTAGCTGGTTGATCCCTGGTAGGAATATAGTTGACTGTAACTAGTCCTGGAGTGATCTTCTCCCTTATGAAGTGGCAATCTACTTCAATGTGCTTGGCCCTTTCATGATATACAATATTGGATGTAATTTGTATTGCTGACTTGCTATCAATGTGAATTTTTGCAGGCTATTTGACATCAATCCCAATCTCCTTTAATAGTCCCAGTAACCAAACAAGTTCAGCCACATTTGCTGCAATGCTTCTGTATTCAGCTTCAGCTGAACTCTTGGAAATTGTATTTTGCTTCTTAGATTTCCAGGAAATAATAGATTCTCCTAACTTTACCAAGTAGCCAGTGACATATCTTCTTGAGAATGGACATGATGCCCAATCTGCATCACAGTATGTAGGGACTTTTGCATTTGCTTGACTGGACATTAATACTCCTTGTCCAGGTTTTTTCTTCATGTTTTTTACTAGTCTGATAGTAACATCCATGTGAGAATTTTTTGGTTGTTGTAGAAACTGACTGAGAGTCTGGACACTATAAGAAATATCAGGTCTGGTCATAGTGAGATACAACAGTTTTCCTATGAGTCTCTGATAAGCATGCAGATTAGCTGGTGGATCAGTGGGTCCTTGCTCATTTTTTATAGATATGATCATCATACTCCTTAGTAGTCATATTGATTTTTGTGTCTATAGGTGTAGCAGCTGGTTTAGAAGCACCAAGTCCCAATTCAAATACAAGCTCTAATGCATATTTTCTCTGGTGCATTAGAATACTTTCTTTTGATCTTACAAATTCAATACCTAAGAAAAATTTGAGTTCACCTAGATATTTCATCTTGAAGGCTTGTTGAAGTTTGTCTTTTGTGTTTTCAATCAGTCTTAGAGTGTCTCCTATGATTAACATATCATCTACATAGATTAAGACAATAGAAGTACCTTCAGTATTCTACTTTATGTATAGAGAGTAATCTAGCTGACTCTGTTTGAATCCCATTTTCAACAAAGCTTCAGATAGCTTAGCCTTCCACTGCCCTGGGAGCCTGTTTTAGACCATACAGAGACTTCAAGAGTCTACACACTGGTTTATGCTTCCTTGGCTCTTGAATCCCTTTGGCAGGTCCATTCAAATTTCTTCATGAAGGTCACCTTGCACAAATGTTTTGTAGACATCTATTTGGTGTATAAACCAATGCTTTTGAGCTGCAATGGCAATAACTGTTCACTGTTTTTATCATAACAACAGGGAATGTCTCTTGAAAATCAATTCCTTCTTGTTGGCTATAACCCTTAGCAACCAACCTTGCTTTGAATCTTTCTACCTCACCAGTAGCTTTGTACTTTACTTTGAAAATCCATTTACAGCCTATAGGTTTCTTGCCTTCAGGTAGACTAGTGATCTCCCAAGTTTGATTACCTTCAAGTGCTAAAATCTCAGTTTTGATTGCTTTTATCCACCTAGGATCTTTCACAACCTCATTATAAGTGGCAGGTTCAGTGGTAGTGGATGAATTTGCTATACAATCCTGGTACTTAGGAGCTATTCTATCATATGTCATGTATTTACCTAAAGCATAAGGTTCTTCCTGATATATGTTGAGAGACACAAAATCCTTAAGCCATAAAGGAGCCTTTCTAGTTCTGGCAGTCCTTCTTGCTACAACTTGTACTTGCTCCTCAGATTGAGGCATATTTGATGTTTGATCCTGATAATCTTGCACTTTCGTAGCTTCTGCCTGCACCCCGGGATCAGTATGTTCTACTATTGGTGTTTGAGTATTTTTTGTATCATGTGAGAGCATCATGTCAGGTGTGTATAAGTCTGACCAATTAGACAATGTCTCATTGACTTTAGCAGTTGTGAGATGTTGAGTTTGAGTGGCTTGTTCCTTGAAAGGGAATACTTCTTCTCTAAAGCTAACATCTCTGTTGATAAAAAATATTTTGTTAGCATGATCATATAGTAAATATCCCTTCCGAGTTTCTGAATAGCCTATTAATATACATTTTTTTGTTCTAGATTGAAATTTATCTAATTGTTGAACTATTTTAGCATAGCATAGACAACCTAGAGTTCTCATATGACCAATAGCAGGTTTCTTTCCATATACTTTCTCATATGGTGACATGTGATCTAGTATAGCTGTAGGCAACCTATTGATTATATATACTGCTTCTTTGACACACAAACCCCAAAATTTAATAGGTATTGCACCTTGAAATATAAGGGCCCTAGTGACTTCTAAAATATGTCTGTGTTTTCTCTCATCCACTCCATTTTGTTGAGGGTTGTAGGAACAAGTTGTTTGATGGATATGCCTAATTTTGTAAACAAATCATGACATACTGAGTTTACAAACTCAGAACCATTGTAAGACCTAATGATTTTAATATTCTTATCAAACTGTGTCTTTACATACTGAATAAACTGAGAAAGTGACATACACACATCAGACTTAAGCTTAAGTAAATAGATCCAAGTCATTCTAGAGTAGTCATCAACTATTGTTAAAAAGTATCTATTTCCTTCAATTGTGGGAACTTTGTAGGGCCCCCATACATCGATGTGTAACAATTCAAATGTTCTAGAAGTCTTAATACATGTAATAGGAAAAGGAAGCCTAACTTGCTTTGCACATGGGAAAACTACACACTTAGTGTTCTTATTGGCAGATATGTTATTATCTATGGATAGAACTCTCTTGAGTACATTAATTGAGGCATATCCTAGTCTTTTATTCCATAAGGCTATGTCTAGACTTACACTATCAAAAACAGAATCATAGATAGATGTAGTGGTCAAATCATTAAGTGCATCAGATCTTTGAGTAATCATTGCAGCATCATTCATAGTAGTGTTGGCAAGAACATATAATCCATCAGCTTCTCTACCAATCCCCTTCACCTTCTCACTACAAAGATCCTGAAACACACATAATCAGGATAAAAAAAAAACTAAACAATGTAGTTCTTTTGTAAGTTTAGATAATGACAGTAAGTTAAATTTAAACTGAGGAAGGTGAAAAACATTTGTGATAGTGTCTTGTCCAAACACATTACATGAACCAACATGTGTGACTAGAGATATATCACCATTTGGTTGGTATATTCTTTTTGGCACTTCACTATTAGATATAGAGGTCTTGATTAAGTCACTGAGATCTGCAGCCATGTGATTGGTTACACATGTGTCTATAATCCATAGACCCTTACTGGTGGAGCCTATTGATTCTACCATTTTACCTGCAGCATGAGCTGAATACTTAGCGATGTCTTCTTTGTGTAGTAGCTGTAGAATTTGAGCATATTGTTCATTAATGAAGGTGCATGGAGTTGGTTGATGTGCAGCTCCTCCTAACATGGACTTGACAGCAGTTGTAATAGTAGTATCTTGAGGTAGTGTGGAGTGAGTAGTCTGCATATATCCTACATTTTCTATGTCATTGCAGACTACATTTGCACCTGCACTAGTGCCATTGTAGACTATATTTGCACCTGCACTAGTGCAAATTTTCTTTCTGAATTTGAAATCAGCAGGGTAACCAACCACTTTCCAGCAATTCTCCCTTATATGGCCTCTGATCTTGCAGATTTTACAGTAGAAAGTGTGACTCTTTTTGAATTGTTTATTTTGTTGTACTCCTCTGGTAAACAATGTTGACTCATTTCCTTTAGGATAAAGATCATTACCTTTAGAGAACATAGCAGACTCATACCCTGTAGAGGTTGGATTATCACCAAGAATACCAGTTGCAACACCTACAGATCTTTGACTCTCATCATTGATTATCATAGCATAGGCTTGGTTAATAGTTGGTAGTGGATTCATAAGCAATATCCGTCTTCTTACCTGTCCATATGACTCATTTAATCCCATCAAGAATAGAAACAACCTTAATTTCTGAAGATGAGAAACATAATCTTTTGATGTTTCACAATTGCACCCTGGAATAGGCACTAAAGCTTCAAATTCTTCCCACAGATCTTTCAGTCTTGAGTAATAGAGAGATACAGAAGCTATTCCCTAGGATAGAGTAGCTATCTCCTTGTGAAGATTGAAAGTTCTTGATCCATCAATCTTGTTGAACCTCTTACAAAGATCCTTCCAAACTGCTTGAGCACTTGTATCATACATTATACCTCCAAGCAAGTTCTTAGCTACTGCACACATGATCCAAAAGAGAACAATGGCATTCACTCTTTCTCAGTGATTTCCCAATTCAGAAGAGATTTTTTCCTTGGAACAATAACCATCTACCATTCCTAGTTTGTTCCTTCCTAACAGTGAGAGTCTCATACATTGAAACCACATTGAGAAATTTTCAATTCCAGTTAATTGAATTGAAATGATTTGTAAACCACTTACATCTGAGGGATGCAAGAATAGAGGGTGATTGTAGTCAACTCCAATAGAGTTTTGTGCACCTGTTGCACTATTTGCTGAGCTTGAAGATTCCTCAACATTTGCACCATTGTTAGAAGGTAGCACCATTGTTGTAAATCGATTTCTTGAGATTCTTGAAACTGAATGTTGTGGAAGCTAAAACTTAATCTTCGAAGTGAGCATAAAATCTCATGGCTCTAATACCATGAACAGAATCAGAGTTCTTGGTATATGAACTCTGTAAGTTGCAGATTAGAGAAGAAGGAAAGAGAGAGAACAGAGAAGAAATGGAATGGAGAGCTTGATCATTGATTGAATCTTGTGTTTTCTTAGCTTTACATGCAGTGAGTAGCATGTATATATATTGTTACATGGAAGGATCTAGAAGCTAACTTCCTAACTAACTCTATCAACTACACTTCACATAGTTGGTTAAGCTAACTTCCTGAAACAGATGAACTGTTACGATGAACTTGTAGCTCTTTCTTCTTCTTTCAACAGAAGCATTGTGTGGTTCATTAAGATTTAGTGTCCCGCCATGCCCCACTTCATCAAAGCACAGATCAAATAGGAAAACATTGCTAGTTCTTTTTCTTTTGCTGGGAATTGCACTAGTAGTTGCTCCTAGCACTTTTATTTTTTTATGGATAAGGTATAGAAAAGGTAAAAGAGCTCCTCAACAAACTGATTCATTGGCTGCCATAACAAGAGAAAGAATTTCATACTATGAACTGCTCCAAGCAACTGATGCGCTTAGCGAGAGTAATTTGATTGGTTTCGGAAGTTTTGGCTCTGTTTACAAAGGCGTTCTCAGAAGTGGAACTGCCAATGCAGTTAAAGTGTTCAATTTGCAACTAGATGTGGCATTCAAGAGCTTTCATACGGAATGTGAAGTTCTGTGTAGCCTTCGCCATAGGAATCTCGTAAAAGTCATTACTAGTTGTTCCAACCTTGATTTTAAGGCTATAGTGCTGGAGTATATGCCAAATGGAAGTCTTGAAAAGTATTTGTATTCACACAACTACTTTCTCGACATCAGGCAGAGACTAAGCATAATGATAGATGTGGCATGTGCATTGGAATATCTCCATCATGGGTGTTCGTCAGTTGTGATTCACTGTGATCTTAAGCCTAGTAATGTCTTGCTGGATGAGGATATGGTTTCCCACCTAAGTGACTTTGGCATTTCAAAACTACTTGGTGTAGGTGAGAGTGATTTATACACTAAAACTTTAGCAACATTTGGATATATTGCACCAGGTAAGTCTCTTTGTTTTGCTAATTATTTGAACATTTATATTTCCTCTTCTTCTTTGTAACGCCCCGCATTTCGGGCTACAATATAGACCATGACTCTGATGCGTTATAATCCAGAATCCATAAAACCTATGCCAATTTGTCATGTTAATCAATGTTGTAGTATGTGAATCCATTTGAGCATGAATTTAGACCATATAAGTCCTTCAACTCAAGGACGACTTAAAACCATTTAGATCGATTAAGTTTTAGTGGGCGTTGTAATTTGTGTCAAATTCTATTGACCATAACTCATTGTATATGATGAACTGGGTGGCCTACTATATACCAAATTGTAGATAATTGAATAATCTTTCCAACGATACCAAATTTGCCTAAAACGGACACCCGGTGAAGAAGTTATGACCTTTCAAAGTTGAGTATGTCGCATACGCACATATAGGCGATGCATAGTGCGGCGCCTATGCAAATATATGCGATGCATAGGGCGGCGCATATGCAAAATTATGCGATTAATAGGGCGGCGCATATGCTAAATTAGGTGATGCAAAGGGCGGCGCCTATCCTAGTCTATGCGATGCAAAGGGCGGCGCATACTTATGGTTTCAGGTGACGAAAACACTCCGTTTCTTTCAGATTTTCAAGGTCAACTTCAAACGATCATAACTCTCTGAATATAATGAACTGAGAGAGTTTCAACCTATCAAACGAAAGATCTTTGAGTTCTCTTTCCAATGCAACTGGTGTCATCTAAATCCAACATCTGAGTAAGGAGTTATATCCATTTTACTTCAGCCTATCAGTTTGTCAACTGAGGGATAGTTTCGACTTTTCTTGTTTTCTTAGGGGCATTTTAGTCATTTCACCTCACCCCTAATTCGTCTATAACATCTGATTCAGCTCCAAATTCAGCAAAATATACCCCTTTTCTCAAATTTTCTCTCAAGAACACCCTTTAGGGTTTCAAACAAAATCCCAAATAACTCAAGATTCAACCATTGGTTTTGGAAGATAATTTCAGATCTGGAATCCTCTCGACGTAGGCTTTGATAAACACCCAAAATTCGTGGAGAACAAGGTACGCGGGGTTTTTCCTAAATTCTCATGGGCATAGCAAAAATCATGTTTTAGAATGGGGTTTTTAAATTATGTATATATATTTATGTATAAGATGTTTTAACATCATTGTTTTGGTCTTTTGACCATCTCCAAAGCGATTTGACAGTTTTTATACATATATGAATTGAGAGCATGATTTACATGAAATTCCTCTCTTGATGAAATTTTCCCATGTTTCATATGATATAGATTGTTTTGAAATAAGTCTTGAAAAATCATGATATGAAATGCTTTGGCTTTGCTATGTTTCGAATACGATTTTGAACATGAATGAGAGGGTTGTAAATGTTGAATTTACATATAATGAAAGACTGCATAATTTTGCCAAAAGCACATGACCACCATATGTTTGATGAAAGTTTTTGCATGGTTTTGACTTGAGTTTCGGAACATGAACTCTTTTATGCAAATTACATGTTTGGGTGGTCTGAAACTACACTTTTATGAAAGATCATGCTTAATGCATTATGGCTCAGAAATAGAACCTGCAGGTCTTGGTATGACGATACCAACTCAGATAAATGCATATCAGACTCAGACTAACAGACTTTTCAGACTAGTTCAGAAATCAGACTTTTATAAGACTTTCATGATTTTAGACATTCAGAATATTGCATGTACAGAAAAGGTTAAAAATGGGCATACAGAGATGTTAGGTGGTCCCCCGAAGAGGGCTTGAGTTCAGACAACTCTTTGCCTAAAACCGTGGTTTGCCGACCCGGGTATATTATTATGCGCTGACTTAAATGTCCTGTGGCGTATCAGACTCAGACACTCCAACCCTTGCGGCACACTCGGGTTGGGGGCTTCCACGCCGAGTCAATGGCGGATTCCATACAGCCCGTGGAATATTCAGACTTGTAGGGGAACACCACCTAACTCAGAAGTAAAACACAGATCATGATTTGAAATGAACAGACAGGTTGCATGTTTTCAGAAAGTGCCCATGTATTTTTCAGAAACAGTTTTATACAGGATGTCTTGATGAAAAATTGCTTTCACTTATATATATGTATGTATGTTCCATTATACTATTTTTGGATTGCTTCGCGTGCCAGTACTTTTGTGCTGACCCCCCCCCCTCCTTCCAGGTTTTGAGGCACAGTCTAGGGGTCCAGCTACTCAGTAGACATTCTCGGGGTTGCAGACTTGATTTCACAGTGGTGAGCCTTCTATTATCCAGAAGGCCTAATTATGTCAGACATTATCTTATTTATTATGTTTTGGTCTACTGGGGGCCTTGTCCCGGTTTCTTTTTAGACAAATGGTTATATTCTTAGTAGAGATTTCGCAGACTGATGTCAGATAGTATATTTTAGAAATGTTGAAGAACTTGACCATGTTTTCCGTACTCAGTTTCAATTACGCATTTTACTATGATTATGAATGTTGTGCATGATAACCAGATAGAGAATGGGTGTTCCGGGCCTTCATGGTTCGGGATGCTCGTCACGGCTAGGGCCTAGGCTCGGGTCGTGACAAACTTGGTATCAGAGCACGGTTCATGGTCCCAAGGTGTCTGCGAAATCGCGTCGGGTAGAATCTTGTTTATGGGTGTGTAGCGCGCTACACTTATAAGCTGGAGGCTACTAGGCGTTTAGGAATGTCTCTCTTTCTTTATGTTATAGTTCGTGCAATAGAGTCAGAATGTTCCTCTTTCATACTCTTATTCGTGCTATGATGTCGCCCATATGAAAGTAAAAAGTCATCCCAAATTCTTTCCTTACTCTAATGTCCTCCGATATGTCTCTTTATTGAGGTGATTCAAGTGTAGAAGTTTAGAATCTAAATGGTATGGTCCTTTCTGATTGAACCATATAAGAGTTAAAATTGTGCAATGACTTGAGAAGAGTCCGTTAGTGCTTCATTGTGTATTGATTCCGATGTAGACATTGATCTTGATGGAATCGTGCTTTTCAGCTTCAGGTATTAATTGCATTTAGTCCCTTTCAAATTTATGTTACAAATGTCTTGCTTAAGGGAGGAGGATGTGTAGTAGAATGTTGGAACTGTATTTCCACCCGAATAGTAGTATGCGTTAAAGTGTTGTTGTCATGACCTATTGGTAGTGAAATTAGACCAAGAAGTTGGTGATGTGAAGTCACAAAGTTAGAAGTCAGAGTGAGGGTGACTTTTGTGTAAATGAATATTTTAGTTGAATAACCAATGTTCGAGAAGGATTTGCCCCCCCTTATGGTGATAGACTAATGTGGTAACTAGTAGCATGTGTGGATGGTATGGTAGTCCGTGGAGGAAGTGTTTGACTCTGATTTTATTTATATAGAGTAAGATTGTATTCATAGTTCATTGGATATTGCGTATTAAATTTCTATCTCATGTAATCTTGTCATCAAGGTTTTGTTGAAAAAAAAAATAATAATAAAGTCTAGTGAAGCCGTGTGGGGCTCTTTCGATTCACTAGCATAGTTGACTTGTCATTCATTTCATTTTCTTGTTCAAAATACAAAATCAAAGTCTAGTGAAGCCGTGTGAGGCCTATTTCGATTCACTAGCAACTTGTTGTCTAACTTGTTGTTCTTGTGTTGGTTTAATAGATGTATAGCTGAATTTGTTTGCATGAGATTGAGTTGGTAAAGAGGTGATTCGTCCTTGTGTGTTGTTTAGTAGATGGTAGAGAAGGAGTTGTTAGTTAGGACGATTTGTCGGTTGCTTGAAGTGTGAAAATGGCTATATTAGCCAGTAAGTTATAAGTATAGACTCATGGTCGTTTGTGGAATTTGAAGGTAGTCTAAATGTATTCTTGAGTAAGTAAGCGTGATGTCAGAGGCCGTATAAGTAGATAAGATTGTATGGGGTTATAGTATAAGATTAATGTCGATCATGTCTATTATGCAACTTTACCCCTTGACCTTCTTTTCCTTGGTAGTTATAAACTAGTACTACTAGTGAGAAGATATGTAGTAGATTTTTGAGGTATAGTAGTAATGTTATAAAGGTGCTTTGGTCGTGGATAGTATCTAGATAAAATCAAGTATTTGGGACAGAATGTCCCAACTTGATGGACTGGTAAATTATGTTGTATTCTTCATGGGTTGGGACGTTGAGCGTCACAATGTGGTTGTAAAAATAGTGACTTAAGATTTATGATGTATGTTTTGTAAGAATTATGTATAAGGATGGGTTGTAAATCACGTTAAGCGCTAGACATTAAGTTTGAACAATTGATGTCCATGAAGGTGGACGTGATGATTTCTTGGTTAATGATACTAGTTTTATGGAAGTAATCTAATAGGTTTGAATGGTGTATGCAAGAGCCTAAGTTCATTTGATTCGTAGTGAAGTATGATGTTGCTTATGTAATGTAGAAGTATGCCCAAGGTGATCTGAGGTTGCGGTATTTTCTAAGACTATTACACGTTTTGTGTGACGAGTGGTACCGTTGATTTGCTAGGTGGGGAAAGACTAGTTAGACGGTATATGGTATTCTAAATAGTCAAGTTAAGGAGTTTTGATTGATAGTGTTGAGCCTTTTTATATGATCTTGATTCTCATAGTAGAGAGATGTAAGTTTGGAGTCACAATATTGATAGACTATGTCGGAAGTAGTATGATTCCTTGAAGGCTTGGTGACATCCATGTTGAGTGCTAGATTCTAAGTTTGAGTTTTTGAAGGTTGAACTAATAGAAATAAGGGTCAAAGCACTAGAGGGTGTGCAGTCCGACTATGGGGATACTCATGAAGACCCGAAGTTAGTAAGTGTACAAGTATTATATGATGACTGCTGGGTCTATAGAATGATAAAGTGTATATCAGAAGGTAGTATTAACAGTGGGTTTTCCACTTTCAGGTGTAGTCATTTGGGTTAAGTTCCATGATATGTGTGTATAGTAGTTTTTCAGAGCCCAGAGTGCAGTGAGTTTGCTTCAGTTTAAAGTCTAGTAAGGGATCTCAAACTTAATATGATGGCTTGAAGCCAAGGGGGAGATGATAGAGCGAATAACCAAGTCAGGCCTTCAGATTCTAGTCGTGATGTCATGATCATATAGAACGTCAGAAAGTGAGGGCGAGACTCAACCCATTCTTGTCTCAGTATATTTTTTTCAGTTATCCCAATATCTACTCATACCTTATGTTTCAGTCCAATGATCAAAATTCATGTTCATGTATATGATAGAGAATCACGTGCTCTTCCAGATTCCTAAATGAGGAACTTCAGTTCATTCAGTAGTTGGGATCACATTCTATATGTTATGAACCCTAAATTGAGGTCATGCAACTCATGATTCATGTATTCACGCTTTATAGTGTGCTCAGTTCCCATAATTCATGCTATACTCTTTATGATGGGCGAAATATAGTCCATAGCCATGTGTGCCTCAATTCAGATTTTTCTTTGATAAATCCTGGATATTGATTTGCTATTCCTCAGGCCTCAGTTAAGTGTCAAGTTTCACATAATATCCTTCCATGCTTCAACATCTTATGTTCTAATCTTCAGCGACTCCTCTTTATGTGATGATAGTGGTGATGAGTAAATGTTCTTGTTGATGGAAGATCAAAGTATTCGTGTTTTAGATAAGGCCATAAGTGTGAAGTAAGGTTGGGGCCAAGTCTTTGATGCATGTGATGCTTAGATGAAAGGTGTGTGTATGTTCTTGGGGTAGCATGTGGGAGCTATATCGATGGATGGTTAGTAGAATATGTGAAGTGTATCTTTACGGGTGTTTTCCTTGAAGTCCATATGTGGTAATAAAGATAAGCTTGAATAACATGTTGGGATTTATGTGGAGGATCACAATATGCGCTAGTAAATCCATAGTAAAGAGTTCAGAGTTAGTCATTGAAGTGGTAAGGCACTTTATGCTTAGGGTGTGATCTTTAAAAAGATATAGAAGGTTGAATCTTTTGGTCTAGACTTGTGTCGAGGAGTGGCATGTAGTATTTTTGTGAGGTGAAGTTAGGCCTGATCACGGTGAAGAGGATTTAAGTTACTATAGACATTAGTAGAAAGACTTTTAAATGCCAATGCGAGAACAAATAAGTTGAATCGAATGAATGTGGTATCAAAGGGAAATAGTACAGTTAAGGGAGTATTCGAGGAGTGTGCTAATCTTGGAAGTAAGAAGTCGCATTGACTAAGGACTGACAATTCTATCATGATTTATGAGTTAAATGTCTATATTTCAGGCTGCAGAGTAATGTCAATGTTGGGAATCCTATAGTCGGATGTCTTGTGTGACTCATGCCCAAGATCTTTTGCTGCCTAATGCTACTAGAACTTTTTTTTTTACGAAGAGTGTTGATAAGATACTCCAGATTGGGTATAAGTTTCCTGTATAGTTCAGTCTGTGCAGCCAGCAAATCAGTTCAATAGTCAGAAAGTCAAATTCACATGATTTGTTTGCTTGTCTTTTTCAATTAATCATGCTACCCAAATTCTCAGATATGTTACTATAGCTTCGCATCAATTGTTATCGCGTATTCAGTCATACGTTCTTGTGTCAGTTCAGTAAGATATGCCTGCATTAGAAATACATGTTCAATAAAAAAAAAAAGTTCAGCTTATCAGTGTATTCAGTCCTGCGCTAATGAAGACGACTCAGACACAGACCCGTGCATCAGATATGCGTGTCCGGTATAAGAATTCAGAACATCTGTAGTTCCATCCTTATAGTCATGTTTCAGATCAGTGTATTCCTTATTAAAGGACATGTTATGTCTGCATTATTCCATAGCTTTAAGGCTTCAACAAGTTCCTATCCATCATTCGGGGACGAATGATCCCAAGGGGGAGATAATGTAACGCCCCGCATTTCGGGCTACAATATAGACCATGACTCTGATGCGTTATAATCCAGAATCCATAAAACCTATGCCAATTTGTCATGTTAATCAATGTTGTAGTATGTGAATCCATTTGAGCATGAATTTAGACCATATAAGTCCTTCAACTCAAGGACGACTTAAAACCATTTAGATCAATTAAGTTTTAGTGGGCGTTGTAATTTGTGTCAAATTCTATTGACCATAACTCATTGTATATGATGAACTGGGTGGCCTACTATATACCAAATTGTAGATAATTGAATAAGCTTTCCAACGATACCAAATTCGCCTAAAACGTACACCCGGTGAAGAAGTTATGACCTTTCAAAGTTGAGTATGTCGCATACGCACATATAGGCGATGCATAGTGCGGCGCTTATGCAAATATATGCGATGCATAGGGCGGCGCATATGCAAAATTATGCGATGAATAGGGCGGCGCATATGCTAAATTAGGCGATGCAATGGGCGCCGCCTATCCTAGTCTATGCGATGCAAAGGGCGGCGCATACTTATGGTTTCAGGTGACGAAAACACTCCGTTTCTTTCAGATTTTCAAGATCAACTTCAAACGATCATAACTCTCTGAATATAATGAACTGGGAGAGCTTCAACCTATCAAACGAAAGATCTTTGAGTTCTCTTTCCAATGCAACTGGTGTCATCCAAATCCAACATCTGAGTAAGGAGTTATATCCATTTTACTTCAGCCTATCAGTTTGTCAACTGAGGGATAGTTTCGACTTTTGTTGTTTTCTTAGGGGCATTTTAGTCATTTCACCTCACCCCTAATTCGTCTATAACATCTGATTCAGCTCCAAATTCAGCAAAATATACCCCTTTTCTCAAATTTTCTCTCAAGAACACCCTTTAGGGTTTCAAACAAAATCCCAAATAACTCAAGATTCAACCATTGGTTTTGGAAGATAATTTCAGATCTGGAATCCTCTCGACGTAGGCTTTGATAAACACCCAAAATTCGTGGAGAACAAGGTACGCGGGGTTTTTCCTAAATTCTCATGGGCATAGCAAAAATCATGTTTTAGAATGGGGTTTTTAAATTATGTATATATATTTATGTATAAGATGTTTTAACATCATTGTTTTGGTCTTTTGACCATCTCCAAAGCGATTTGACAGTTTTTATACATATATGAATTGAGAGCATGATTTACATGAAATTCCTCTCTTGATGAAATTTTCCCATGTTTCATATGATATAGATTGTTTTGAAATAAGTCTTGAAAAATCATGATATGAAATGCTTTGGCTTTGCTATGTTTCGAATACGATTTTGAACATGAATGAAAGGGTTGTAAATGTTGAATTTACATATAATGAAAGACTGCATAATTTTGCCAAAAGCACATGACCACCATATGTTTGATGAAAGTTTTTGCATGGTTTTGACTTGAGTTTCGGAACATGAACTCTTTTATGCAAATTACATGTTTGGGTGGTCTGAAACTACACTTTTATGAAAGATCATGCTTAATGCATTATGGCTCAGAAATAGAACCTGCAGGTCTTGGTATGACGATACCAACTCAGATAAATGCCATATCAGACTCAGACTAACAGACTTTTCAGACTAGTTCAGAAATCAGACTTTTATAAGACTTTCATGATTTTAGACATTCAGAATATTGCATGTACAGAAAAGGTTAAAAATGGGCATACAGAGATGTTAGGTGGTCCCCCGAAGAGGGCTTGAGTTCAGACAACTCTTTGCCTAAAACCGTGGTTTGCCGACCTGGGTATATTATTATGCGCTGACTTAAATGTCCTGTGGCGTATCAGACTCAGACACTCCAACCCTTGCGGCACACTCGGGTTGGGGGCTTCCACGCCGAGTCAATGGCGGATTCCATACAGCCCGTGGAATATTCAGACTTGTAGGGGAACACCACCTAACTCAGAAGTAAAACACAGATCATGATTTGAAATGAACAGACAGGTTGCATGTTTTCAGAAAGTGCCCATGTATTTTTCAGAAACAGTTTTATACAGGATGTCTTGATGAAAAATTGCTTTCACTTATATATATGTATGTATGTTCCATTATACTATTTTTTGATTGCTTCGCGTGCCAGTACTTTTGTGCTGACCCCCCCTCCTTCCAGGTTTTGAGGCACAGTCTAGGGGTCCAGCTACTCAGTAGACATTCTCGGGGTTGCAGACTTGATTTCACAGTGGTGAGCCTTCTATTATCCAGAAGGCCTAATTATGTCAGACATTATCTTATTTATTATGTTTTGGTCTACTGGGGGCCTTGTCCCGGTTTCTTTTCAGACAAATGGTTATATTCTTAGTAGAGATTTCGCAGACTGATGTCAGATAGTATATTTTAGAAATGTTGCAGAACTTGACCATGTTTTCCGTACTCAGTTTCAATTACGCATTTTATTATGATTATGAATGTTGTGCATGATAACCAGATAGAGAATGGGTGTTCCGGGCCTTCATGGTTCGGGATGCTCGTCACGGCTAGGGCCTAGGCTCGGGTCGTGACATTCTTTTTCCCCACCAAAGGAAATTAATAGTTTGACTATAGAATATGGACTGGAAGGACTAGTGTCAACAAAGTGTGACGTCTATAGTTATGGAGTCATGTTGCTGGAAATGTTTACTAGGAGAAAGCCTAATGAGTTTGAGGGAGATCTTAGCTTGAAGCAATGGGTGAGTTACTCATTTCCTGATGCAGTAATGGACGTCGTAGAGGCCAATTTGTTAACACCAAGGGGTATTCGCTTTCAGAAGGAGCTAGATCTTGTGGCTTCAATCACAAAAGTTGCATTAGATTGTTGTGCTGAATCTCCGGCAAGAAGGACTAACATGAATGATGTTGTAGGAATGCTACAGAAGATCAATATTCAACTTCTTGCATGCTGAGCTTGTTCTCGGAATCTCTTGTTTCAAATCACTCTGTTTGTTGCAACACTTGCTTTTTGCATGATTCTGTTTTCAAAAAAGCCAGTCGGTTGCAATAAATGCTTACTATTTCCTCTAAATATTAATGTTACAAAATGATGGAACACAATCAACAACAAATATAAGAACAACTTTTTAGATATAGAGAATACCGAGTTCAAAATCCAACAAGTGACTATTACTTTCAAGGATTTGGTCCAGCGTTGGAAATGCCAACAAAGAAGGAGAGTACAGGAAGTATCTTGTGGACATGGAAATTCTTGAAATATACAAGTTAATGTAATGTGGCTAGTTTCATGACATTGTTAAGAAGATTAGACAGATTATGGAGGGCGGCCTTAGAGAAGCAAATCGTCTGGGAACCAACTTTACGGAATCAGTACCCGCGCACACACTTGTAACACCTGAGACATAGAAGAAAACACAAATAATTTTCAGAAATTCATCGAGGCAGAACGTCTGAACACTTTCTGGGCAAAAAATCATGTGGTCTGCCGCATATTCACTTCAAACGGATTCTCCCCAAATCTTTTGCTTTATTAGTGTTGCTTTATTAGCAACACTAGGTTATATTGCACAGGATGTCTCTATCTTTTCTGTCAACCTCATCATATCCACAGGGAAGAGTCCGAGGGTAGCCTGATGGTCATCAAATAAATCTAAGATGAGTATATTTTATGTTATGCTTATCTCAAAGTAGACTAAACACCTATTTAGTCGAGCACGGGACATTATAGGGACGGTAAAACAAAATAATCTTCTTGAATCACTTGTGCACAACAGACGTTGAACCCATGAGACATAGTAGAGTCACTAACACTTTGCACCAAATTCATTTGGTCATTAAATCATATTCAGTTCACACAGATCCATCATCAATCAGTAGCAAAATTTCAAACCTTTCCACCATATACATGAATTAATATGGATATTGTGGGAAAAAAACGCATATTAATCATTGTTTCGTACGGCAAGACTTCTAGAGAGATTTTACTTGGGGAATAACTTTTGTCTTGAGGCATAACTTGTGTCACTGAAGTTCTACTATGGGACATAACTTGTGTCACTACTCACTGAACTTATGCCTAGCAAATTTTTTTGCCTTGCAATTTTTTTTTCATTTTTCGCTGTCACTGCTTGCGTTCTGAGCATATTGTTGGAATCTGTTGTCCAAATCACTTGTTTGTTGCAAACTTTTGCTTAATTCTTTGATTCCTGTAAATATGGCTTCCTCTTTTTCGTTTTAGCACTTGATTTGTGCATGATTCTGTCGCAATAAATCTGCTCGTATGGACTTTACATGGTACAGCCTTTTCACAGAACGACTCAAAAAAATACTAGTAATAATATTACATTCAAATTTAGAGTTCTACGGAGCCTTCAAAGTGTAAATACAAATTGGAAAGAATATATCAAGACTAGAATGATAAGAAATAAGTTGGGCTCAATCTTTTCTGTTGACCTCATATCCGCGGGGAAGAGTCCGAGGGTAGCCTGATGGTCATCAATTAAATCTAAGATGAGTATATTTTCTTTTATGCTTATCTCAAAGTTGACTAAACACCTATTTAGTCGAGCATGGGACATTATAGGGACGGTAAAACAAAATAATCTTCTTGAATCACTTGTGCACAACAGAAGTTGAACCCATGAAACACTTACAAAAAATGATCATTTCATTTTTTTCACATAGATTCATCATCGATCAGTAGCAAAATTTCAAACCTTTCTACCGTATACATGAATTAATATGGATATTGTGCCAAAAAAACGTATATTAATCATTGTTTCTTAAGGGACGTGGAAAGTCTAGAGTGGACACGTAAAAATTGCTAGAGGGAGTAATATCTATTTAGCAGGGCAAGACTTTTAGAGAACTGTTAGAAACAGAAAGTGAACAAAGCAAACCACAAGCAGAAAGTAAAGAAGAACACACAGATTTACGTGGAAACCCTTGCGGGAAAAACCACGGGCATAATTTCTGAATGATGAAAAATAATCCCTAAATGCACTTATATAATACGTGGTACAAATAAGTCTTAGGCCCAAAAACATAAATATGGATCGCACCGTGAAATTTTCTGGGCTGGCTCAACATAATTTAGGTCACAACTCTAACAAGAACTTTGTCTTGGGGCATAACTTTTGTCACTGAATCTATGACTTGGATCATTACTTGTGTCGTTGAAGTTCTGCCTTGGGGCATAACTTGTTTCAATTAACTTATCCCTAGCAAATTATTAACTACTTGGTTTGCTACTAAAATTTTCTTCTTAGCTTGATGAGGGAAACATTAGAAAAATCAACCAATAGGAAAATGTTTAACCATTTTGAAATATCTACTTCCAAGAAATTGTACACCATATCATGAGCACTAACTGTACATTTGATTGTAAAAATATTGGATGACTCCTTTTCCATGTCAAGCACTAACTTTATTTCCTTCTTGGTCTGCCACTTATTTTTTTTTTCCAAGTCAAACACCAACGATATGTCATTCTTACAATGACATAGGTGGATTCTAGATTAAAATTGTATGAATTTAATCTTTTAAGGGATTGTTTGATCTGAGGGATAAGAAAAAATAATCTCGTGATAAATTTTTAGTACCTTTTAATCTCTTATTGGTTATAAAAGCGTGGAATAACTTATCCCAAAATTAATAATTTACGCTAGGATAAGTTATTCATATCTTAGAGTGGGTATATTAATACTGGGATAACTTACACCGAGATAAAATGTGTAAAATAATAAAAACACACTCCTTAAACCTATTTTTATATATCACTTTTCACATCCATATATATTCCCATAATTTTTAATATCATTTCCTTCACTACTCTTTATTTTTTGGTAATATATTTTTCTATTAAAAAATAATACTATAAATATAATTTTTATTTATGAATATAGTATACGTTAAATTTGTTGCCTAATGCTTATGTTTATTTATAATTTGATTTTTCTTTCAAAAATATTGACTCCACTACTTAATTACATATTTTTAATTAAATTATTTTTTGTCACTTAAAAATTTAAATTTTATATATCAATTAAAACAAAGATAACTTTTAAATATTTTACAATATAAAAGTGATATGTGCTTAAATGAAGTGATAAAAATAAGGGTAAAGTCTCAAATATGCTATTGAACTATCAAAAATGGCTTACTCATGCCATCAATTAAAAGTTCAACTCATTCATGTCATCGTCCTACAAAATCAGCTCATCCATGTCATTTCTTTTTAATGGTGGTTTTTCAAAAACTGTTTTGGCACGTGGCATTTTATTAGAGGTTCACATCATAAATTCCTGGAAAAAGATTCAAATATGTCATTGAACTATCAGAATGTCTCATTTATGCTATTAGTTAAAAATTTGGGTCATTTATACCATCACGATTACAAAACTAGCTTATTCATGCCATTACTTTTTAACGGTGGATTTGCAAAAACAGCTTTGCCCGTGGCCTTTTATTAGAGGTTCACGTCATTAAGTAAAATAAATCAATATTACTTTCGAGATAACAAGAGAATCCTCCATTTTAAACTAACTAAAAAACATTTAGAATAAAAGAGATAGAACGTGTCTAGAAAATACAACACTTATGAAAAGTTCACAAAGAAAGTGTTTAAAAGCTATTTTGTCTTTAAAACATTTAAAATAAGACAATCCAAATATGCTCTACATGTTGTGTACTTTTTTTGAATTTAAAAAAAATGTAAAAACATTCTAAAAATTAAAAGTAAATAGTCTCGTCGAGCTATCAAACTACGATAAAACAATTTGATCGAGAATGTAAATAGTTTTTCATGTTGTCATATCCATTACCCAAAAAGTAGTGACTAGAATCAATTATAGACTATGCCAATACAAATTAATATTGTGTATTCTTTTATTAATAAAGAAGTTCATGAAAACATACTCTAAAACAAGTACAAATTTCAAATAATTATAAACAATAATTAAAAGCTCATTTTATACTACCATCCCATATAAAAATGAGCTAAATTAACTTCTACAAAAAGTAACTAGAATATAAAAGTCTACAAATTTTGTCCTAGTTAGAGATAAAAGGATAATAAACATGTTATGATCAGCTATATAAATTATCTGAAAAAAAAAGTCCAAAAAATATACCTAAACTTTGATAAATTTGTTGTAACGCGCCACAACTCTACGGGGGTTCTATGATCCTCGTAAATTATTTTTTATCATATTTATGTGACATATATTTACTTAGTTGGACTACTTCAGACCCTTATGTGTACAATGTGCGTTTAGCCACACAGTGATCCAGCTAGCAAATATATGCCACAGAAATACGATAAAAATAACTAGAGGGTGATAGGACCCCGCAAAATTAAAACGTGTTACAACAAACTTCGCCAAAGTTTAGATATATTTCAAAACTTTCTCCCTAAACTATCTTAATCATGTAAGAAAAACTGTCAAGCGTATAATATAAGTTAGTAAAATTAAATTATTTGAGGAACATGGCATACCATTTTTGCACCACACAGTTCTAGAGAAAATAAAGCAAGATTTGATTGACTTGCACAAGTCTTTGTCTGATTAGAGAAATTTATGAACCATATTTACAATTCTAATTGAAACGTGCAGGACTTGGTGAAATTAGAATTGATATGACAAGTGGGGGAGCCATATGTTCGTTAAAAAAATACATTTAGTAGCTAGGTAAAAATATATTTTTTAATTTATATATTATATATTCGTGAATTTACTTCTTTATATTTTGAAATTCTTAAATGAAAATTTCAACTTTGCCATTGAATATGACCGAATGAATGAAGAAAAGTAATTTTTTTCAAAATCATGAAGAGATTTTATTGCTATTTAAAATCTCAAAACCACAGGTTATAAGCCATACCATTTTCCTACTAATCTTTGCACTAATGGAGAAAGCCTTTAGTTCTTTTCTCTTAATAGTATTCTTGCTGCTTCACAATGTTCTGGCTAGTTCGGCCATGACCCTAACCAACATTACCACTGATCAATTGGCTCTTCTATCCTTAAGATCTCAAATCATTTCAGACCCCTCTCACTTCTTCGATGAAAACTGGTCTCCCGCTGTTTCTGTTTGTCATTGGGTTGGAGTCACTTGTGGTTCTCGTCACCAACGAGTGAATTCCTTGAATCTTTCTAACATGGCTCTTACAGGCAGGATTCCCCGTGAATTCGGAAACCTCACATTTCTTGTTTCTATTGACTTGGAAAGCAACAATTTCCATGGAAATTTGCCTCAAGAAATTACACGCTTGCGTCGGCTCAAGTTTCTTGATTTAAGTTTCAACAACTTCAGTGGGAAAGTTCCTTCTTGGTTTGGGATTTTACACCAACTTCAATTTTTAAGTCTTACGAATAATAGTTTCACTGGTTCCATCCCTTGTTCATTTTCTAATATTTCCACACTTGAGACTTTGAATCTGAATTTCAATTACATAGAGGGACAAATACCAAAAGTGATTGGAAGTCTTTTAAACCTTAGAGTATTAAAATTGAGGGGTAACAATCTCATAGGCTCTATTCCTCTGTTGCTATTGAATGCCTCAAGGTTGGAGACTTTAGATATATCTTATAATTCACTTCAAGGAAACATTCCAGAAGGGATCGGCAATCTTCACAACATGAAAATTCTCTCCATACAATATAATCAACTTATGAGTTCTATACCATTCACAATTTTCAATATTTCTAGGATCGAAGTCATTGCATTTACTGACAATAACTTATGAGGAATTCTTCCCAATGGTCTATGCAATGGTGTCCCAATACTCGAAGGGCTTTATCTGTCTTATAACAAGCTTCACGGTCATATGCCTACAAGCTTATCAAATTGTTCACAACTTCAACTTTTGTCTTTAACGGGCAATGAGTTTGATGGACCAATACATAGTGAAATTGGAAGATTGAGTAACTTGCAGTTTTTGTATCTCGGAAATAACCATTTCACGGGTATGTTTTTATCTTATGAATGCTTGTACCTAATTGCTTCGGAATTTTATCTTATTACACAGTAATAGCAGGAATAATTTCAGTTATTGAATAAGTGAGGTATCTATGTTTGGTGGTATTAGGCATGGAGAGAAGCAAGCTTAATGGCTCTGTTCAAATATATTTATCTTCCATACATATTTCTGTTCAAAATCTTAGTGGATTCTTACCACGAGAGATTGACAACTTAAATAAGACGCAATTCTTATATCTTAGACAAATTAGGTTTACTAGATTGAACCAACTATTTAAACTCACTAGTAATCCACTATGTGTTTCCAGGTGAAATACCCAAAGAGATAAGCAATCTCATTGAGTTGGAGGAACTTGATCTTTCGACCAATAATTTTAGTGGTTCACTTGATATGGAGACCTTCAACATATCGGGGCTGAGAATACTTGGTCTTACAGACAACGATCTATCAGGAAGCCTCCCACCAAATATAGGTTCTATGTTACCCAACATTGAAGTGCTTTATCTGGGCAACTTAACCAATCTTGTTGGGACTATTCCTCATTCCATATCAAATTGTTCAAAACTTACTATTCTAGAGCTTTCTTACAACAAACTCACAGGCTTGATTCCCAATTCACTTGGATATTTGACTCATCTACAGTTACTAAATCTAGGGGAAAACAATTTAACCAGCGATTCATCATTAAGCTTCCTGACTTCCTTAACCAATTGTAGAAATTTAGCGGATCTTTCTCTATATCTTAACCCACTAAATGGCATACTTCCAGTCTCTGTAGGGAACTTTTCTAAGTCTCTAATGAAATTTTACGCCAGCAGTTGCAAAATCAGAGGGCGAATTCCAATTGAAGTTGGGAACTTAAGCAGCTTATTAGACCTTGATCTTTCTGGAAATAACTTGGTTGAATCGATTCCAACATCAATTGGCAAGTTGAGAAGCCTTCAGCGCTTCGTGTTGACTAACAACAAATTAACAGGAACTATTGGAGATAATTTTTGTAAATTGCAGCGTCTGGGTGCTATTTACTTCAGTCAAAATCAACTTTCAGGGTCTCTTCCTAATTGTTTAGGGAATATTACTTCCCTTAGGGAGATACATGTGGGCTCTAATAAATTGAGTTCCAATATACCACTAAGCATAGGGAAACTTCAAGATCTACTGGTTCTTGACTTATCGTCAAACAAGATGGTAGGTTCTTTACCTCCAGAAATTGGAAATCTAAAGGCTGCGACACAGATGGATCTGTCGATGAATCAATTCTCAAATGAAATTCCTAGAGAAATTGGAGGCTTACAAAATTTGGCGTACCTTTCTTTGAGACATAACAAGTTGCAAGGACCTATACCTGACTCAATGAGCAACATGATAGGTTTGGATTTCCTAGACCTTTCTCATAATAATATATCCGGAAACATTCCTATGTCTTTGGAGAAACTTCAAAACTTGAAGTATTTCAATATTTCTGTCAACAAATTGTATGGTGAAATACCATCGGGAGGTCCTTTCAGGAACCTCTCGAGTGGGTTTTTCATCTACAATGAAGCATTGTGCGGTTCTTCAAGATTTAGAGTCCCACCATGCCCCACTTCAGCAAAGCACAAATCAAATAGGAAAAAATTGCTTGTTCTATTTCTTCTGCTAGGACTTGCACTTCTATTTGTTCCCATCTCTTTGGTGTTCGTATGGATAAGGTATAGGCAAGGTAAAAGAGTTCCTCAACAAGATGATTCATTGTCCACCATAACAAGAGAAAGAATTTCATACTATGCATTGCTCCAAGCAACTGATGAGCTTAGTGAGAGTAATCTGATTGGTTCTGGAAGTTTTGGCACTGTTTACAAAGGCGTTCTCAGAAGTGGAGCTGTCATTGCAGTTAAAGTGTTCAGTCTGCAACTGGATGCGGGATTCAAGAGTTTCGATACAGAATGTGAAGTTTTACGGAACCTTCGCCATAGGAATCTCGTGAAAGTCATTACTAGTTGTTCCAATCTTGATTTTAAGGCTTTAGTGCTCGAGTATATGTCTAATGGAAGTCTTGAGAAGCATTTGTATTCGCACAACTACTTCTTAGACATAAGGCAGAGGCTAAGCATAATGATAGAAGTGGCGTGTGCGTTGGAATATCTTCACCATGGGTCCTCATCGACTGTAATCCACTGTGATCTGAAGCCTAGTAACGTCTTGCTGGATGAGAATATGGTTGCCCACCTCAGCGACTTTGGCATTTCAAAACTGCTTGGTGAAGATCAGAGTGATTTGTACACTAAAACCTTAGCAACATTGGGGTATATTGCACCAGGTACGTCTATTAGTTTTGCTGGGTACTCCTTTCTTTTTTTCCCACCTAGAAAGTATATTGAATCTTTAAATGAATTGTTTGACTGTAGAGTATGGACTGGATGGACTAGTGTCTACAAAATGTGATGTCTATAGTTACGGGATCATGTTGCTTGAAACGTTTACCAGGAGAAAGCCTAATGAGTTTGATGGAGATCTTACCTTGAAGCAATGGGCAAGTTATTCACTCCCAGAAGCAGTAATGGACATTGTAGATGTCAACTTGGTAACACCACAGGGTAATCAGAAGGAGCTAGATGTTGTGGCTTCAATCATGGAAGTTGCATTAGATTGTTGTGCTGAATCTCCGGCAAGAAGGACAAACATGAAAGATGTTGTAGGGATGCTGCAGAAGATCAAGATTCAACTCCTTGCATGTTGAGCATGTCTTTGGAATCTGTTGTTCCAATCACATGATTGTTGTATTGTTTTGTTTTAGCACTTGATTTGTGAAGGATTCTGTTTTCAGAAATGTTAGATGGTTGCAATAACTCTCACTGTTTCGTCTTAGTATTATTGTTTGCAAGGTGTTAATTCCTCTTAATATTATATAAATTAATTGCTTTCAGGTATGCTAGATGGTTACTATAAATCTCACTGTATGACTGTACAACAGATTCATGAGGAAAATAATTGTTGTTGAAGCCAATAAAAGGGCAGCCTGGTGCACAAATTTCCCTCTATGCATGGGGTCTAGGAAAGGGCCGGACCATAAGGGTCTATCATACATAGCCGTACACTACATATCTTTACGAGATCTGTCAGGGAAGAAACTTTACTAGTTACGCCATTGAGTTTGTTTAATTCCTCAATTCTAAATAAGACATTATAGTATAAGTTAGCAAGTGTGGCACTACTTTTCACCACACAACTCTACAGAATATGAAAGCAAGACTTGGTTGACTTGCCACCTTCTGTTCGAGTAATGTCTCACAGTTTGCTTTTGAAAGCTATCCGAGCGCTCTTGGTACAGGTTACGGTGTGAGCGACAATACATGCAGTCCCAATAGTGCTAATTAGAAATATACCAATTATGTTGTGAAAGATGGACCATTTAGCACTAGTGCTGCGAGGAACATTATAAGTAATCAGAGTCTGCGCGAAATTATTTTAGTGCGATAAAAAGTAAAAATCATTTTTTCAAATTCAGTACAAGATTCATACATAATTCATCATCAAGAATTTTCTCCTTTCTCCTTTCCAACTGCATCGTTTTGTTCTTAAACCGTCAAACTCCATTAGCTAGACATTAATTCTTTAGCACAATTTAGCATATTGAGCTTAGCGTATACGATAACTATATAAGTAATCAGTAGCTACAGAACAATAATAAGATTGTTACAGGTCGAGGAAAAGGCGAGTCAAGTCTAAAAATGCATCCTTTGCCCATTTTATGGGAATATCACTAACTAGTTCTTCAAATTCTGGACATAAAAATCCACAAGTATAATGAGCTTCATACTCTATCTTCTTGTCACAAAAAAAAAAAAAAAAAATCTTATTGTAAAAAAAAAAAAAAAACGAGTAGAGGATTAGAGGATTTATTTTGCTACCATTATTATTGTTGACATCAACACAAACTAAGCTATATACTTGTCTCCAACATGGCTCTCGTGGTGCGAGGAGTATTTTTCTTGCCTAGACCATATAACTTAGGGAACCAACTACCAAGTAACCGAAGAGTCAAATGACATCAGCCAATAAAAGAAATTTTGTGTACTATTTAAGAATAAAAATTTATAGAAATATCTCTAAAAGGAAGTAAAACTTAGCGTTAAGGGTCGTTGTGGATGAACATGATTCCTCTCCCTATAATCAAAGATCTTGGTTTTGCACCTTGAATTTTAAAATAATCTTGGTAGAAAGTGCTTCTCGTTTAATGGGTCTTATGCGGTAGAAATTCGGATTAGGGATGAGAGGGTACCTAGTTTGAAAATAAAATGTGGGAGAAGAATATTCATTAGAAAGTTAAGGTTAAATTAGTCATAAGATTCAAAATAATGACAACTTAGACAAGTTGCCATTAATTGCACAAATTTGTTGCCAAGGCCTAACATATTTAGAAGACAATTTGTAGAGCATCAATATGGGTCAGGCCCGTTGGGTCAATCCGATCTGGCCTATAATTTGATGGAGTTGGGCTTTAGTTTTTGCCGTCCATTTAAGAACATGGTTTTTTAGCCCGGAACGGATAAGCCCGTGGCCCGTGAGGCTTCAGCAATGTAGGTTGGGATAGTCCGTGGCCGGTCCGTAAGTCAAATTAAAGGTTTCTAATGGGCCGGGCTGGGCCGGGCCAACCCGGAACCGGCCCTCCCATTCTACCCGGGTTCCAGGCCGGTTACGGGCCGGGTTTGGCGTTAACCGGGCCGGGCCGGGCCGAACAGTAAAAAAATTAAAACCCACCCGAAACCGGCCCACTTAACCCAATCCGGTCAAACCCACCAAAACCCGGTCAAACCCGGTTAAAAACCGGTCAAACCCGTTTAAAAAATAAATAAAAAATCCAATATACACTATATACACTCCAATATACACTATATACACTCCAATATACAATATATATTTTTAAAAAAATATATAAAGTATAAACAATTACACATATATACGTACCATTCAATATATAATTATATATGACTATACGTACTACTTTAAATAAAACATATGCTATAATAGTATAATATATATATATACACTACAATATATATATACACTAATTTATAAAGCATATACACATGTATACGTTAAATATATACTACTTTAGAAGATATATACACATATATATGCACCATTCAATATATATGTACTACTTTAAATAAAATATATATACATGTATACGTTAAACATACACGTCTATAGAAGATCCATTCACATATATACACTCTATTCTATGTATATGTAATACTTTAAATGCAATATACTATAATGTATATACATTACAATATATATTTGTATACTTATATACTAATTTATAAAACATATACACATGTATACATTAAATATACACTTCTATAGAAGATATATACACGTGTATACGCACCATTCAATGTATATATACTACTACTTATAAAATATACTACATTATATATACATTACAATATGTATAGATATACTATATACTAATTTATAAAACATATACACATGTATACGTTAAATATACACTTCTATAGAAGATATATATGCACAAATATACAAAACATATGCTACTTAATATAATAAATTAATAATATTTGGTAGTAAATTAATAATATATTAGAAGTAAGTTTTTAATTTAAAGTATAAAACTAGAAATTCAATTTAAAATTTTAAATCGTTAAATAAAAAAAAATAAAAAACAACGACTAAGGAGTGAATGAATTTGTGGAATTTTATTGATTGCAAAATGATCCAAAATTTATAATTTACATGAATGAAAAATCTATAAATTATGCATCATTTTTTCCAACTCATTCATGTTAATATTAATGGGAACTTGCATAGGATAATCGAAGTCAACGGGGGCAAAACCATGCATTGGACTTGATTCTGCTGAGTTCTCCCGTGAAGTCATAATTTCTTCAAGTTTGAGGTCGTCGCTCGGCTCCGGTTCCATTCCTTGGTTTCTTCTTTCTGCTCTAATCCAATCTCTGAGGCAAACTAAAACATTCATTGCGTTGCTTCCCAATGAGTGTCGGTTGTCTCCAAGCTGCTGTCGTCCCTGACTGAAGGCGCTCTCTGATGCAACGGTTGACATTGGAACATTCAAGATATCTCTGGCTAATCTTGAAAGTACAGGATATTGTGATTCATTATTCCTCCACCAATCCAGCGTGTTGATCCGTCGTCTGCGATCCTCTGGTGCCATCCGCAGATAATATTCTAGCTCTTCCCGATAAGTTGATGTTTAAGCTCTCTCATCCACACTGTTCTAACAAGTTAAATCATAAAACGAATCAGGAAAACCACTATGTGCCAGCCTTTTAGAAGATGATGGATCCTCGGGAGGATGAGGAGCGACAGTTGGACTGATATTTGTAGGTACGGCTGAATCAAATAAATCAGCATAGTGATTATATAATTTTTCTATATAATTCTTTGCATCAGCCGTAGCCGTTCACAAATCAGGCTGTACTTTTTCAGAATCATGGTTAGTATTTATTTCTAAGTTAGCATAAATAAGAGTACTAAAGTGACACATATGATTATATTTCATGCACGGATTTAGCATAACACCAACCAAGTAAATAGGGGGAATCGGGAAAAAATATTTTTTAAATTTCGTAAACATAGCACCAACAGTTTCTTTATAACCTTCTTTATTTTTATATTGTTGGAGCAAACCAGAAATATTGCCTATATATGCCAAAATATTACAAACAGTAGGATAGTAAGCACCGGAAAATTCAATCGTAGCTACATAAAATTTTTCTAAAAACTTAACAAGATCATTAATTACAACCCAATCAGAATTATGTAGCATGCAATCAGCAGAATCAGCAAATGAACCGCAATGTTGGTTAAAAGCTAGTGTAACAGGAATTCTATATTTATAACAAGTTTTTAAAAATTCATACGTAGAATTCCATCTAGTATCAACTTCCTCAGGCATCAAAATCGGTGTAAGTCCATTTTCTTGACATTTAACTTTAAATTCTTTAATTCTCGATCTACGATTATTTCCTTGAATAAAACCAACGGCAAGACGAATTTTTTCAATATAAAGCTAAAAAAAGTCAAGACCATCTTTTACAATTAAATTATATATATGACATGCACACTTAATATGAAAAATTTCAGGGAAGGGCGGAGATAGCGTAGATTTTATTTTTGTTATAGCAATCTTGTTGTTAGAAGCATTATCAAAAGTAATACATAAAACTTTATTTTCTATACCATAATATCCGGCAATTTTAACAATAGAATCAACAATAAATTGTCCAATATGTTTACGATCTTCATCATATAAAAAAGCAAGAATACGTTTTTGCATCACGAAATTACTATCCATCCAATGACAAGTAACGGTTAAATAATCATTTTTATTTACAGCACGACCAAGATCAGAAGTTAGGGACAATCTACATTGAATATTTTTTAAGAATGTTGATAAATAAAAATAATATTGTGAATGGAGTCTAAAAATATCAGACCGACAAGTAGTTCTAGGAATACCATTAAACATAGGATTATAAATTGCTTGTATATAACGAATAAAAGCATCAGAAGAAGGAAAACTAAAAGGCAAACAACCCACAGCTATCATTTTAGCTATTTCTTTCCTGTCCCTCAATTTATTATACTTTTTCGCTACTTGACCGGTTGTTGGGTCCATTCTAGTTTGCGTTGACCCACCAACATCCCCACCACCTTTTGCAATATTTAACTCTCTTTTGTGATCTTCAGCTATATGTCTCATTAACGTACCCGTACCTCCTTGCTTACCTCCACTTCTATGCTTATCTATTTGTTGACAAATATTGCACTGCACCTCAATATCTGATATACGTTCAAAAAATTGTCATGCATTACTAGTTCTTTTACGAGGTTTTGGGGCACTGGGAGGACGGGAAGGGAGATTAACTGATTCAGATCTAACGTTAGCATCTCCTACTGCGGGTGTTTCAGCAATATTTTCATCATCTTCGTCTAAATTAACTGCATCTACTTCATTTTCTTCTTCTATACCGTAATTTTCCTGAGCTTCTACATAATTCATATCATGAGCACCTACACCTATTTCTTCCTCAAAAGGTGTACCAAGCGGTACCGAAGGCGAAGTCACACGGGTATATCTATTACTTGAACTACCTCTACCGCTAGTAATTCGCTTTTTACTACCACTACCGCTTTCGGGACAAAAAATTTTAACACCTGTAGCAGCGAGGTTTTTTAATTCATCCATAATATAAATTAAATTAAACTAAAAATATTCAAAATACACAAATATAATAAAATTAAATATTAAACAATTAATACAATAAATAAAAATTAAACGTAAGAGATGGAACGACAATATCAAATTTTGAAAGTATCCGAAGAGGGAGACTTTAGAAACTTCCGCTCGTACTTTGTAAACGAAAAATTAAAAAATTAAAGTGAACACTTTAAGAAATTAAATATATTGAATATTTGAGAATTGAGAATTGAGATTTGAGAGAGAATGAGATTTGAGAGAGTGAAAAATTGTGTGAAAAATGATTTGAAGTTGTAGGGTATTTATAGATTTATTTTGGGGATTAAAAAATATTTTTTAAAGTTTTTTTTTTTAAATTAAATGGGCCCAAACTAGGCGTTTGGACCCAAAAACGGTAATATAGCCGTTGGGCCAACGGCTAGTTTGGCCCAAAAAATAAAAATTTCTTTTTTTTTTTTGCCGGGCCGGGCCGGTTAACCGGCGGGCCTAGACCGAGCTTGGTCCGGGCCGGGTTAACCGGACCCATTTTAAAAAAAAAACGGCCCGGGACCCGGAACCCTAAAGCCCTAGGGCTTACCGGGCCGGGTCAAACCGGGTCGGTTTAGCTAATCGGGCCGGGCCGGGTCGGGTCAGCCCGGCCCGTTTGACACCCCTAAGTCAAATACATACAACTATTTTGATTGTTTATTGGTATTTTTATTTGGTTCGAAGGATATCATGTCAAAATAAATTTAATTTCGCTATTACAGGTATTTTTTGGGGTGTTGGAGACTTAATTAACAAGTATTAACACTATGTAATATTATTTGATAATATTTATGTTTATTAACATTCTACTATTATTTTTAAAAAACTGGGCTGGCCTGTGAGGCCCGCAACCCATAGAATAATCGTGTGGACTTGGTATTTTTTGGCCTATCAACTTGGTCCGTTAAACTCAAAGACCGTATGGGCTGCCCAGATGGGCTGAACCAACTCGTATTGACAGCTCTAACAATTTGTAGCATCTATTCATCTAAGAATTATTGTTCGGATAATTAGTTTTAAAAGTTTCTCATGTTCTATTGGTTAAAAATTTTAAAAAATATTTTCTATGGAAAAATAAGTTTGTTAAAATTAGGTTAATGACTCATAGTAAAAATAGGAAAAAAAGATCCATAAATTACATTCCACACACTCTTGCTTTAGTGATTTTATCTTGAGTCTGTCTAGATTTAATTGTAGTCATGATGTCACATTCAAAAGGTACATTTTGGCACAAACTCTACGCACAAATGCAGATTTTTTTTATTTTTTATTTTTCTTTTGTTAAAAATTCAATTACATTATATATTTTTATTTTAATCGTGAATTTATTTTTAATGCCTAGAATTTATTTTAATCATGAATTTAGTAAAAAAAAATCAATTTTATCTATGGAAGTAGTTCTATTTTGATGAAAGTGCTACTAAACGCACAACAAGAGCCGACCAACTCAATAGGTTTAATCCCAATATTTGAATTTTAGCATAATACATAAATAAGAGCTTTAACTTGATCCCAAATTATAATCATAATCTTTAACTTAATCAAACAACTAGGCCCTTTAACTATACAAAAGTTGAACAAGAAAAACACTTCAATCCTACGTGACAAAATGTGTGTGTACACTCAAAACCACTGCTTCAAAGTTAGAATTGAAGTGTTTTTTGGTTCAGCTTTTGTATAGTTAAAAGGCCTACTTGTGCACTGACAAAGTTAAAGGTCATAGTTATAATGTGTCTTTTTCATTAGGTGGTAGCATCTAAGTAGATTACTTGGAAGTCTTTTGGACTGATTAGCGGAATAAATTTGACACCACATTTACAGTTGCAAGGCTTGGTGCATTTTTGATCTTTTATAATTTTATAAAGTCTTTGGGGCCACATAACCACGAAAATTCCCTAAAATGATAACAACCAATAATTTATATATATATATATATATATATTCTTTTATTAAAAGAAAGTTCACATGAAACTACTCTTAAAATTTCATGTAAAATATAAAGAGAATAGCCATAATACATAAACATATCATTTAACTTGTCTTCAAGTCACATCTATGACCTCCAACTTTAGGTGTGCACAAGTAGACACTTAAACTTGTATAAAGTTGAACAAGCAAACACATAAATCCTATGTGGCTGATTCTTCCTACATGTATTGTGCCACATAGAACGTATATGTTTACTTGTTCAACGTTATACAAGTTTAAGTGTATACTAATGCACACCCAAATTTTTAGATCATAGATGTAGTTTGAGGTCAAGTTGAAGGACATGTTTATGTATTATGCCTAAACAATAATTAAAAGTAAGTTCAGCCATGACTCAAACAAACTCCTTTTATTACCATCCCATATAAATATGCTAAATTATTTGTAAAAAAAAAACTTGATTGTAAATGTCCCTGGATTCTGTACTAGCTTAGAGATAAAAGGATTATGAACAATGTTATGATCAACTAAATAAAATTAGGCTTATTATGTAAAAATATTTCTTAAACGAATAGTATAAGTTGATAAAATTAACTTATTAGAGGAACATGACATACCATTTTTGCACCACACAATTCTGGAAAAAATAAAGGCAAACTTGATTGACTACTTGACTGGCAAAAGTCTTCGACTGATTAGGGGAATTTTTGCACCATATTATAATTTGGATTGAAAAGTAAATTATAGGAGTATAACATTTTAGATTAACCAGTAGACATCATAGATCGATACTGGTGAAATAATAATAACTATGCCATTTGAAAAACAGGTAGAGAAAAATACAATGTTGAAATAACAAGAGAATCATACATTTTAAACTAACTAAAAATACATTTAAAACAAAAGAGATAGAACATGTCTAGAAAATACGAAACTTACGAAAATTTCACAAAATAATGTGTTTAAAAGCTATTTTGATTTAAAAACATTTAAAAGAGGGAAAGGCCCAAATATGTCACTGAACTATCAGAAATGACTCATTTATATCATCCATTAAAAGTTGGGCTCATTCATGCCATCGCCGTTACAAAACTGACTCATTCATGTCATTACTTTTTAACAGCCGGTTTTAAAAAATAGTCCTGCCACGTGACAGCTTATGAGAGGGCCACGCCATTTTTTATTTTATTTTTTATTTAAAAAAAATTAATTTTATTTTTAAATTTTTTTTTGATCCATTAAAAAGTATCCACCCAATTTTTTGATCCATTAAAAATTAATTTTATCTATGCTTTTAAAATTTGATTAATTTTTCATGATCAAACAATTATTTAAAGATTTTTTTTTAAAAATCTACCATTAAAATTTATAACCAAACACTATTCTAATTAAGCATATAGTATGTCTTAGCATACATGAAATATTTTGTCAGCCGAATGTAAGTAACTTTTTATCTTTTTATTTTTTTATTAAGCATAAAATGGCATCATCAGCATCAAGGGCGGCTCAAGTAAATTTATTGCCTAAGGAAAAAATCAAACGGAGGCCTTGCATTTTATTTTTTATATAAAATTTTCATTTTTTCTATAAATAGTATTTAATATATTTCTTAAAATTTGTAATATATTATTACTAAACAAAAATAGGCCCCTCAAATTTTGGGGTCTTAGGTGGACGCCTTTTCTCCTAAAGAGTGTAGCCACCCCTGATCATATTCAACATTTGTATGTAACACTTTATGCATCATCATTTATCATTGCAAAAACAGGAAGGCGATAACATGCCGACATATATAGTATACGTAGAGTTGGCAAAATGAGAAGCTAACTATTAATAATATAATAATAATATTTGATGTTTATATATCCCTTCAGTTTCAACTGAAAAATGACAAAAGTTTTAGTTAACGTGAATCTTTAAAAAAAACAAGTGATAAAAAGCGTGGAATGTATACTCTCTCCGTTCCCTTTTAGTTACTCGCCCGTCAATTAAAATAGTAATTTTATTATAATATATTTATTAAATGATATTTACTATTGTCATAGAAAATATATGTCATAGAAATACGATAAAAAATAATCTAAGGAGTGATAGAACCCCCACAAAGTTGACATATATTACGACAAATTTCGCCAAATTTTAAGTATATTTTAAACTTTTCTCCCTAAACTATCTTAATCATGTAAAAATAATTCACAAGCGTATAATATAAGTTAGTAAAATTAACTTATTAGAGAAACATGACATACCATTTTTACACCACACAATTCTAGTCTAGATAAAATAAAGCAAGACTTGGTTGACTTGCACAAGTCTCCAAAAAACGTCCCATCTTTCTTCTTCACCTGTTGAAGACATAATGATGTAAATGTAACACTCCAACATAGGAAAAGTCCCACATTGATAAAATACAGAAGGGATATTGGGTATATAAATAAGAAAGTTTTACTCCCTAGTGATACATTTTAAAGCCGTGCGGGCCTAGGCTCAGAGCCGACAATATCACTCTCTACATGTTGTGTACTTATTTAGAATTTAAAAAAATGTAAAACATCCTAAAAATTAAAAGTAAAACATATTAAACTATGATAGAATAATTTACTTACTGTATTATCTTTGATCGAGAATGTAAATAGTTATAACTTTACCACCAAATGTACATTTATAAAGACTTATGTACTTTTGGTCTTCTACAATTTTGTCAAGTGTTTGAGGCACATATAACCAGAAAAATTCTCTAAAATGATGCCAGCCAATACCAATTAATGTTATGTATTCTTTTATTGAAAAAAAAAAAAATCACAAAAACATACCCTCAAACAAGTCAAAATTGCAAATAAATTATAAGCCATAATTAAAAGCTCCTTTTATACTACCATCCCATATAAAAATAAGCTAAATTAACTTCTACAAAAAGTAATTAGAATGTAAAAGTCTAGATTCTGTCCTAGATAGAGATAAAAGGATTATAAACAAGAATGTAAAAGTCTATAGATTCTGTCCTAGATAGAGATAAAAGGATTATAAACATGTTATGATGAGCTATATCAACTACTTCCTCCCTCTGTTTCAAAAAGAATGACTTATTTTTCTTTTAGTCCGTTTAAAAAAAATGATTACTTTCCATTTTTAGCAATCTTTTACTTTTAACTTTCCACGTGGCATGTTTAAAACCACAGGATTAAAGTATCTTTTATTTAAAACCACAAGATTTAAAATTCTTCTTTATTTTCTTAAACTCCGTACAGAGTCAAATCAGGTCTTTTTTTTTTTAAACGGAGGGAGTACTAGGAAAAAGGTTCGAAAAATATATCAAAATTTTGACGAAATTTAACGTAGCATGCCTCAACTTTACGGAGGTCCTATGATTCCCCTAGATAATTTTTTATCGTATTTTTGTGGATATATTTGCTTAACTGGATCACTTTAGACCCTTACGCACAGTGTGTATTCATACAGTGGTCTAGCTAGCAATTATATGCTACAAAAATACGGTAAAAAATAACTAGAGGGTGATATGGCCCCCGCAAAATAGAGACCTTTTACAGCAAATTAATTTCGATAAGGTTTAGATATATTTCGAACATTTCTCCCTAAACTATCTTAATGATGTAAAAATAATTTTGCAGCGTATAATATAACTTATTACAGGAATATGGCATACGATTTTTGCACCACACAATTCTAAAGAAAATAAAGCAAGACTTGGTTGACATGCACAAGTCTTTGTCTGTTATGGGAATTTATGAACCATATCTACAATTCTAATTGAAACATGCAAGACTTGGTGAAATTAGAATTGATATGACCAGTGGTGGAACCATATGTTCGTTGAAAAAATACATTAAGTAGCTAGGTAAAAATATACTTTTTAATGTATATATTACATATTGACACTCCTTGACACATGTTTCTACCGTTAGTGTGAGGGACATATACGTACCATTTCATTAACGGGAGCGGCATATGTGTACCTAATCTATGACGGATGATATATACGTACCATTTATCATAGTTTGAGGGTATATTTGTCCCTTTAGTAGAATATCTGACGCTTATCGACACCAGTTAGATGTGAATAAGACAATCAATCAGTGATAACATCAACAGTCGAGTTTATCATAACATCGATAAAGAGTACATAAATATGTCTTCACAAAACAACAACACAGCCAACATAGCAGTATGCCGTTACATATTAGCCAAGCAGCTCACCAAATATCTCCAGAAGTAGACCCTCTTGACTCAATCAAGCATCATGGTCCAGTCGTGCTTGTAATGCATGATTGTGGAAAGGCACGTCTCATGTGACATAATACACGTCAGACGCCATGTAGGACAAGAATTGGACACGTAGAACTTTAGTAGAAGGCAACATGGGGAGTGTTTGGACTGATTGGAGGAATAACTTTTCCACCCAATGTTGTAAAGACTTGGACTACTCTTGCTCTTCTCCAATTTTGTCAAGTCTTTGATGCCCACATAATTTGAAAAATTCCCTAAAATTATAATAACCAATAAAAATTAATGTTGTGTATTCTTTTATTAAAAAAGAAGTTCATGGGACCAGGTCGCATAGATACTATTTTTAGCCGTCTTTGTGGAATAGTTTGCAGATCATCAAAACTTCAGAAATGCAACACAACTATGAGAGTCATGCATCATACGTACATTAAAAAAATCTCCCTGAATCAGTACTCATGTACACATCATTTAAGGCAAATCATTTGGGATTCATCAGCAGCAGCAAAAATCTCAATACATAAATATGTCCTTTAACTTGATGTCTATTATCTGAGCTTGGTGTTGCTATTATATCTCCTACGTGTTACATGCTGATAACACTAGTGCGATTAAAATAGCTACAAACCCTATGCAACATGAAAACACAAAGCATATAGAGGTGGAATGTCATTACATTTGGAAACTAGTTGCTGACCGTCTTATCACTTTGCAACACATTTCTTCTCACGATCAACTTATCAATTTGTTTACAAAGGCTATGACACGCACACGACATAGCTATCTTATCTTCAAATATCTACTATGTGATCACCGGTATCAATTTGAGGGGAGATGTTAGGAAAGATTATAATTGTATAGACAGAATATTCTCTTTCCTAGAATACGATTTAATTACAGATTGTTTAGTTATAACAAGGGAAAATGCTCAAATATGCTACTGAACTATTAGAAATGACTCATTTATGCCATCAGTTAAAAGTTGAGCTTATTCATGCCATCGCCGTTGTAAAACCAGCTCATCCATGCCATTACTTTTTAATGGTGGTTTTCAAAAACAACTTTGCCACGTAGCCTTTTATTAGAGGTCCACGTCACTAATTAAAATAAGTAAAAAGGCTCAAATATGCCATTGAACTATCAGAAATGACTCATTTATGCCATCAGTTAAAAGTTCGGCTCATTCATGCCATCACCGTTATAAAATTAACTCACTTGTGCCATTACTTTTTAATGATGGGTTTTTATAAATAGCTTTGCCACGCGATCTTTTATTAGAAGTTCATGCCATTAATTAAAAGAAATCAATATTAATTTCAAAATATATGAAATTAGTTAGTATCGGGATTATTTTTTCTAGCATTTATACCATAATGATAGGAGAAGTTATCTCATATACATGGCGGGATAATTGGAATAACAGACTTCTTTTTAGCCGTTATTTGAAAATGATTTTTCAACAATGTATGCTCCACTAATTCGTGATGGGAGAAGTTATTCCATATGCATAGCGGAATAATCGGGATAGCAGACTTCTTTTAAGTCATTATTTGTAAATAGTTTTTTCAATAATGTATACTCCCTAATTCGTATTGGGAGAATAGAGAAGTTCTATTGGTACGCCTCTTTCTTTTTCTTGCTTGCCCTAATCGTTCATTGGTTTATTTTCTTGCAACTTCGGAGTATATATTGGAGTCACTGGAATTAAAAATAATCAGTTACTGTAGAATAGAATTTTTGAGGTTTCTTTTAAGCGTAGCATTTATAATGATTTAGAATCAACTAGAAATAGCCAAAGGATATACATTAATCACTATTTTTTCTGATTAGAAAATAGTTGTTGTTGTAGGAAAAAAAATATTTTAATGGGTGTGGGTCGGGTTACGTTAAATGAATCGGTTGTTTTTAGTGGGTCTAAGATATTTTAAAATTAATATTGATTTATTTTAATTAATTTTGCGGACCTCCAATAAAAGGCCACATGACAAAACTGTTTTTGAAAATCCACCATTAAAAGTAATGACATGGGTGAGTTGATTTTATTACGACGATTGCATGAATGAGCTGAAGTTTTAACTGATGGCATAAATGAGCCATTTATGATAATTTAATGGAATATTTGAGCCTTTTTTTTAATTTTAATTAATGATGTGGACCTTTAATAAAAGGCCACATGGCAAAGCTGTTTTTGAAAACCACCGTTAAAAATTAATGGCATGGATGAGCCGATTTTGTAACGGCGATGATATGAATGGGCCAAACTTTTAATTGATGATATAAATGAGTCATAGCTAATAGTTCAATGACATATTTGAGTCTTTTTCCTTAAAACAATATATATTCTTTCCTAGAATAGAACTCTAACCTACAGTTGTATAGCTATAAACATGTCATAATATATTATTGAAGAAGAAAAGTTGCTATTGAGTAAATCTTGGTGTCTCTATCTCGTTTCTCTGTCACTAACTCCTTTTTAACAATAGCTAATTGGACCCGGATCAAAAGAAAAACTCTCCAACAGTCTACTCCATCCAATAATACACTAAGAAAAGTCAGTATTCAACTTCTTTTTGGCACAACCCCTACGCACAATGCAACTCCAAACTTTTCTTTCATAGAGTTAAATTTACTTTGTAATACAAAGTTTGTATGATTCTAATAAATCAAGCTTTATGAAAATACCAGACAACTGGTGCAATTCAACAATTAGGAACAATCTCTTACAAAGCAAGACATGGTTGACTTGCAGTCTTGTACAAAGTCTTTGGAGTTTGGATCAACTTCAGATTTGCGATATCTGAAATTACATATAAATAAAGTTTAGACATTTTTACCTAGCCAATCTTGCAGAAATCTTTGGAATTTGGGCTGATTAGAGGAATAAAATTGCCACCACAGTTACGGTTTGCAAGACTTGGTTGATTCCAATGAGAAAATGAAAGTTTCATTTGAATGAGAATTGTCTTGCCGTGTTGCAAAAGTATTTGGAGTTTGGACCACTTAGAGAAATAATTTTGCCACCATAATTAAAGTTGGTCAAGTTTTCGAGGCCCACATAAATTAGAGAACCAATTAACCAAAGAGCCAAATGACAACAACCTTGCATGGCACGAATTCGGATTAATCTCGGTTCCAATGAAAATATCCTAACTGGACAAGTATTGTAGAACATCTATTTTTTGTTTGGCTAATGATTTAGCATATTTAAAAATAAAAATAATCAATAAACCGAATCAATAATATAAAAAATTGAACCAAACTGCACACCCCTAATTTAAGTAGGTAAAATAGAAGCAATTGAAAGATTTTTTTTTTTTTTACATATTTTGAAAGTGATGGAGGAAAAGGGATAATAAATAGGAAGAACAGAGAAAGGATGCTTTGAAGTTTTTGAAAAAAATGAAGAAAAATGCTTTTTTTTTCCATATTTGACTGTTGAAAACTGATGATTTGGCAAAAAATTTACTCCATCACGCGCCTGATGGAATTTGAAACCAGATATTTCTATCCTAGAGATAAAAGGATAATAATTAATAAACATGTCATGATTAACTATATAAAATTATGCTTATCATGTAAAAATATTTCTTGACCGTATAGTATAAGTTAACAAATGTAACTTATTAGAGGAACATGACATCTTTTTTGCACCACACAATTCTCGAGAAAATAAAACAGACTTGTTTGACTACTTGACTTGCAAAAGTTATTGGCTGATTAGGGGAATTCTTGCACCATATTATAATTCTGATTGAAAAGTAAATGATAGGAGGAGTATGGCATTTCAGATTAACCAATAGACACCATAGACCGACAATGCTGAAATAACAACAATTATGCCATTTGGAAAACCCGTAGAGAAAAATACAATGTTGAGATATCAAGAGAATCCTTCATTTTAAATTAACTAAAAATATTTAAAATAAAAGAGATAGAACATGTCTAAAAAATACGACACATAAGAAAAGATTACAAATAAAGTGTTTAAAAGCTATTTTAACTTAAAACATTTAAAATAAGACAATCCAAACATGTTGTACATGTTGTGTACTTTTTTAGAATTTAAAAAAAATGTAAAAACATCCTAAAAATTAAAAGTAAATAGTCCCATCGAGATAATATACTGCGATAGAATAATTTGCTAACTGTGTTATATTTGTCGAGAATGTAAATAGTTTTTCATGTTGTCATATATATTACCTACATATTAGTAACTAGAATCAATTAGGGACTGCTAATTACATAAAAGCTCTCCATATAGCTAGCTAGTACACATAACTTTATTAGAAGGCAACTTAGGAGTGCTTTGAATCCTTTTAACAAGCATAATACACGTAGGACGTTATGTAGGACAAGAATTTGCCGTGTACGACTCCAAGTAGAAGGCAACTTGGAGATTGTTTGGACTGATTAGAGGAATAACTTTGCCACCAAATGTACGTTTATATAGACTTGGTGTATTTTTTATCTTCTTCAATTTTGTCAAGTCTTTGAGGCCTACATAACCTGAAAAATTTTCTAAAATGATGCCAGAAAATACAAATTAATGTTATGTATTCTTTTATTAAAAAAAAAAATCACAAAAACATACCCTCAAACCAGTCAAAACTGCAAATAAATTATAAACAATAATAAAAAGCACCCTTTACACTACCATCCTATATAAAAATGAGCTAAATTAACTTCTACAAAAAGTAACTAGAATGTAAAAGTCTACAGATTATAAACATGTTATGATCAACAATATAAACTATCGGGAAAAAGGTTCGAAATATACTTAAACTTTGACGAAATTCGCATTAACACACCTCAACTTTACGGGGGTCCTATGATCCCCCTAGATTATTGTTTATCATATTTCTATGGCATATAGTTGCTTAGCTGGATCACTTCAAATCCTTATACACATAGTGTGCTTGTATTCACGCAGTTGTCCTGATAGCAAATGTATGGCACAGAAATACGATAAAAAATAATCTAGGGGTGATAGAGACCTCGCAAAGTTGAGACGTGCTACATCAAATTTCGCTAAAAGTCAAGTATATTTCACACTTTTCTCCCTAAACTATCTTAATCATGTAAAAAAAAAAATCTCAAGCGTGTAACATAAGTTAGTAAAATTAACTTATTAAAGGAACATGGACAAGTCTTTATCTGATTAGGGGAATTTATGAACCATATTTACAATTCTAACTGAAACGTGCAAGACTTGGTAAAACTATTTTTTTAATGTATATAAGCATAATACATAAATATGACCCTAAACTTGACACCAAATTATAACTTTGACCTTAAACTTTGATAGTGCACAGATAAGACCTTTACTATTCAAAACTGAACAAATATGACCTCCGATTTTGCAACCCTAGGCGTGAGTTTCACTCGCACGTACGTGGAAAATTAATCCAATCATACGGTGACACGTCGTTAAAAGGGCTGACTTGGAGGGAGGTCATATTTGTACAGTTTTGAATAGTTAAAGGTCATATTTGTGCACTGTCAAAGTTTTACTTTTTTGTGTTAAAACGGCATCGTTTTTATTATTATTATTATAATTTTTTTATTTATTTCTATAGCAGCAACACCTAGATTTTTTTTATTAAAAAAAAAAGCCACTAGCAGGGATTGAACCCGTGCAATAGGCTGAAGGAAGCGCCCAAAAAGAGCAAATAACACCACTGGGCTATCTAAGTACCGGTTTAACATTAATATACGTACATAAATATAGATTTTCTACCATATATATACAACATAATTTTTTTACCGAGGGGGTTCAGGTGAACCCCATGGCAATCACGTAGGTCCGCCCCTACGTTAATTTAATAATGTTTTGATAACATTACATTTAATAACGTTAATTTGATAACATTAATTTAATATACTACTACTACTATCCTTAATAATGTTAATTTACTAATTTTTTATTAAAACTATAATTTTTTTTATTATTAGTATAGTTTCATCTTTAATTTAATAGTTAAATAAATTATATTTAGATATATTATATAACATAAATTCGCCCTTTGCTTTATAATATATATATACATACCCGCGTGATTTTTTCGTATGAGGCTGACCCACCTAATTAATAAATCTTCAATATTGCTCTTTTTTCGCAATGACAAAAGAAATTAGATGCTATTTTCATCTTTGAGCCGAAAATAATGAAAAAATAATAGTGAAAAGTCATTTAAAGGTCATATTTGTGCAGTTTTGAATAGTTAAATGTCATTTTTGTGCATTGTCAAAGTTTAAGCTCAAAGTTATAATTTGGTGTCAAGTTTAGGGTCATATTTATGTATTATGCCCTTAGATTTTAAGCTGGACGCATCCAATTTTGCGTGTTGAACACGCATTTTGCCACTTAGGATCGGAGGTCATATTTGTGATGTTTTGAATAGCTAAAAATCATATTTGTGCACTGTCAAAGTTTAAGGTCAAAGTTATAATTTGGTGTCAAGTTTAGGGTCATATTTATGCATTATGCCCTTAGACTTTAAGCTGAACGTGTCCAATTTTGCATGTTGAACACGCATTTTGTCACGTAGGATCGGAGGCCATATTTGTGCAGTTTTGAATAGTTAAAGGTCATATTTGTGTACTGTCAAAGTTTAAGGTCAAAGTTATAATTTGGTGTCAAGTTTAAGGTCATATTTATGTATTATGCCATGTATATATTATGTATTGACATTCTTTGACTTTTTCTTGAATTTACTTCTTTTTATTTTGAAACCCCTAAATGAAAATTTTAACGCCGCGCTCAACATGACAGAATGAATGAAGAAAGGTAATTTTTTCAAAACCATGAAGACCGAAAGGGAGATTTCATTGCTATTTAAAGTCTCAAAACCACATGTTATAAGCCATACCATTTTCCTACTAATTTTTGCACTAATGGAGAAAGCCTTCAGTACTTTTCTCATAATAGTTCTCTCGCTGCTTCACTATGTTATGGCTAGTTCGACCATGACCCAAACCAACATTACCACTGATCAATTGGCTCTTCTCGCTTTGAAATCCCAAATCGTTTCAGACCCCTCTCACTTCTTGGATGAAAGTTGATCTCCCGCTACATCTGTTTGACATTGGGTGGGAGTCACTTGTGGTTCTCGCCACCAGCGAGTGAAGTCCTTGAATCTTTCTAACGTGGCTCTTACAGGTAGGATTCCCCGTGAATTTGGAAACCTCTCATTTCTTGTTTCTCTTGACTTGGGAAGCAACAATTTCCATGGAAATTTGCCTCAAGAAATGGCACGCTTGCATCGGCTTAAGTTTCTTGATTTAAGTTTCAACAACTTCATAGGGACGATTCCTTCTTGGTTTGGGTTTTTACACCATCTTCAAGTTCTAAATCTTTGGAATAATAGTTTCACTGGATCCATCCCTTCTTCATTTTCTAACATGTCCACACTTGAGACTTTGAATCTGAATTTCAATTCCATTGAGGGACAAATACCAAAAGTGATTGGAAGTCTTATAAACCTTAGAGAATTAAAGTTGCGAGGTAACAAGCTCATAGCTTCTATTCCTCTGTCACTCTCAAATGCCTCAAGGTTGGAGACTTTAGATATATCTTTTAATTCACTTCAAGGGAATATTCCAGAAGGGATCCGCAATCTAAACAACATGAAGTTGTTGGGCATACAAGTTAATCAACTTATGGGGTCTATACCATTCACAATTTTCAATATCTCAAGAATCGAAGTCGTTGCATTTACAGGCAATAGCTTATCAGGATATCTTCCCAACGGTTTATGCAATGGTCTACCAATACTCAAAGGGCTTTAGCTATCCAAAAACAAGCTTCGCGGTCATATGCCTACAAGCTTATCAAATTGTTCACAACTTAAACTATTGGATTTATCGGAAAATGATTTAACAGGTATGTTTTTATCTTATGAATGCTTGTATCTAATTGATTCATGTTGTTGAGGATTATATTTCATTATGTCGATCTACTGCTCCATTCATTCATTTTTTTTTTTTGTTTTATTAATCGATTGCAGCAAGTTGTTGCTCCGGTTTTTACACCGGCTTCAATTTCTAAATATTACAAATAACGGTTTCATTGGTTCCATCCCTTCTTCATTTTCTAATATGTCCACACTTGAGACTTTAAATCTGAACTTCAATTCCATAGAGGGCCAAAAACCAAAAGTGATTGGAAGCCTTATAATAAACCTTAGAGTATTAAAGTTCTATTCCTCTGTCACTCTCAAATGCCTCAAGGTTGGAGGTTTTAGATATATCTTATTATTCACTTCAAGGAAACATCCCAGAAGGTATTGGCAATCTTCACAACATGAACTGGTTGTCCATACAAGCTAATCAACTTATGGGTTCTATACCATTCAAAATTTTCAATATTTCTAGGATCCAATTCATTGCATTTACTGGCAATAGCTTATCAGGAAGTCTTCCCAATGGTTTCCCAATACTCAAAGGGCTTTATTTATCGAGGAAAAAGCTTCATAGTCATATTCCTCCAAGCATATCAAATTGTTCACAACTTCAAGAATTGTTTTTATCGAGAAACAAGCTTCATGGTCATATTCCTACAAGCTTATCAAATTGTTCACAACTTCACGTATTGTATTTATCGGAAAATGATTTAACAGGTATGTTTTTATCTTATGAATGCAAGTTTCTAATTGCTTCATGTTGTCTTTATCTTATATTTCATTATGTCGATCTAACAGCAAGTTGTTGCTCAGTTAGTTAGATGAGCTGGCTGATTGATAGTTAGTAGCTAGGTTGTTAGTGTGTAGTGAGCTGGCACACAAGAATGTTTTAGAACAAGTTAGTTATTCCTACAATTCCTCTTTGTAAAGACTAGAAGCAGTTACAAAATTCTCTCTCGTTCTTCTTCTAAGCTCCATTAATGGAGTCCTAGCTAATTGAGATAGTTTTTCACACTTCAGAATTTTATCTTATTACACAGTAATTGCATTAATTGAGGTATCTAAGTTCGGTGGTATTAGGCATGGACAGAAGCCACATTAATGACTCTGTTCAAATATATACTACGGGAGATTGACAATTTAAACAAGATGTAATTCTTATATCTTAGCAAAAATATAATTGTAGGGCTACAGAGTGTGGAAGCGTGATAAATTCAACCAAAGATTACGAGAAATTAATAAAACAGTAAAATTGACACCAAGGTTTTAGGTGGAAAAACCCTCTTTAAATAGAGGTAAAAAACCACCGGCGAGAGAGCCAAAAATTCCACTAATATTGACGAGAGTACAAAATATTTTCTCGGGACTAACAAGACAAAATAGCCCCTTACAAATTCTCTACGAGTATAGAAATACTCAACCAAGAAGTAGAGAAAGAAGAAAATATAAAGGAGAGATTGGCTATTGAAATGTTGTGTGGGTGTCTTTGCAAATGAAGTAGCATTGGCTTTTATAGCCAAATCTGGACCTCAAAAGTCTTGCCTTCATATATGAATGCAGCCACCGATGTTGAAAACACAAAGTCACAAATGTCTTCATCATCCACAATTGTTGAAATATGAGCAACAATTGTTGACAAAAGGAGAGCAACAATTGTTGACCAACAAATCTCCACCTTGATCTCCTTTTGACCGGAAATACTCTCTCGCCATGAAAACCTGTTAACAATGAATAATACCAGCTAAGTCCAAGCAATGATCGAACTTAGCGGCTGGAAGTGGTTTGGTTAACATATCTGCAGGATTTTCAGTTGTATGGATTTTTTCCACAGTAATTTCTCCTGCATCAACAATATCTCGAATAAAGTGGCGTTTAATATCAATATGCTTGGTCTTTGAGTGATGCTTGCTATTCCTGGCCAAGTGGACAGCACTCTGACTGTCACAGAACATAACAAGAATGTGTTGTTGTAAACCAAGTTCAGCAACCAAGCCTCGGAGCCAGATAGCCTCTTTCACTCCTTCAGTAGCAGCAATATATTCTGCTTCAGTGGTGGACAAAGCCGCAATGGCTTGAAGTGATGAATACCAACTGATAGCAGAGCCGCAGAGTGTAAAGATATAGGCTGAAAGTGATCTTCTCCGATCTAAATCACCACCGTAGTCGGCGTCAACATAACCAACTACGCCTCCTGGATCAGAAATTTGTCTATCAAATACCAAACCAATATCAGGAGAACCCTTCAAGTAACGAAGGATCCATTTGACAGATTCCCAATGCTGTTTTCCTGGGTTGTGCGTGAATCTGCTAACAACACTAACCGCATAAGCCAAATCAGGCCTAGTACATACCATAGCGTACATAAGGCTTCCGACTGCATTAGAATACGGGACATGTGACATGCGCCTTTGTTCCTCTTCTGATTGTGGACACTGATCTGATGACAACTTGAAGTGGGCAGCAAGTGGAGTATTAACAGCTTTGCAATCTCGCATTCCAAATCTGTCAAGCATCTTCATTACATACCTTTTCTGTGATAGAAAAAGTTTTCTAGCTTGACGATCTCTGTTAATCTCCATTCCAAGAATCTTCTTGGCAGGACCTAGATCTTTCATATCAAATTCACTGTTGAGCTGCACCTTTAACTTGTCAACAAGAGTTTTATCTCTTGCAGCAATTAACATATCATCAACATATAACAGCAAGTATACTAGTGATCCATCAGATATTTTTTGAAAATAGACGCAGTTATCATAACTACTTCTAGAATAGCCATGTTCAGTCATGAAGGAATCAAACCTTTTATACCATTGTCTTGGTGATTGCTTCAAACCATAAAGAGATTTCTTGAGACGACATACATGGTTCTCCTTTCCAGGAACAACGAACCCCTCTGGCTGCTGGATATAAATTTCTTCCTCAAGATTACCATGAAGAAAAGCAGTTTTCACATCTAACTGTTCCAGCTCCAAATCATACAAGGCAACTAGAGCAAGTAATACACGAATTGAAGAATGACGAACAACGGGAGAAAATACTTCGTTAAAGTCAATACCTTCCTGTTGATCAAAACCTCTTACTACGAATCTTGCTTTGTACCTTGCATTTTCAACACCGGGGATGCCTTTTTTTCTCTTAAAAATCCATTTGCAACTAATGACTCGCTTGCCTTCTGGTAACATCACCAAATCCCATGTTTCATTTTTGAGAAGACTCTCGACTTCTTCTTGCATAGCAGCAGTCCACTTTGCTGAGTCATCACCAGAGATAGCTTCAGAATAATTCTTGGGTTCACCATCTTCACCCATCTCTTGTGCAACAGTCAATGCATAAGCAATGTTGGCAGATTCTGTGATCAGTCTTTGAGTCGGTTTACTTGGCCTTTGTTGTGGAAGTTCTTGAGCCATAGACCATGGTTGTGGTAAACCTCGACGTTGAGGTGGATGTTGTCGTGGACTCATTTGTTCAGCAGTGACTTCATCTTTTTGAGTGGTGGAAGAATTAGGGATATTTGTTTCCAGAGTGGGAGCTTTAGTCTCAAACTCCACCTTCTCTCGAACATCCTCCTGATCACCTGTATCAGTGGAGGGAACAACAGTATCTTTTCCAGAAGATAGCATACCATTTTCATTAAAGGTTACATTCCGACTATGAAATATTTTGCGAGATTTAGGGTCATACAAACGATAACCTTTAACCCCTAGGCCATAACCTAAGAAAATGCATTTCTTAGCACGAGGTTCCAATTTTCCCTCGTTCACATGAGAATAAGCAGGGCAACCAAATATTCTAAAATTAGAATAATCAACAGGGTTACCTGACCAAACTTCTTCTGGAATTTTGCAGTCGGGTGATCGATTTGGTGAGCGGTTTATCAAGTAGCATGATGTTGAAGCTGCTTCTGCCCAAAATCCTTTCCCCAGAGTAGAATGGGAGAGCATACAACGAACTTTCTCCAAGATAGTTCTGTTCATCCTTTCAGCAACTCCGTTTTGTTGTGGAGTTCTTGGAACGGTGAAATGTCTGGCAATACCTTCTTTCTTGCAGAAATCATTAAACTCATTAGAACAAAATTCGAGGCCATTGTCTGTCCTTAGCCTCTTGATCTTCTTGCCAGTCTGGTTCTCAATTAATAATTTCCACTCTTTAAAGGTGGAAAAAGCTTCATTCTTTTGCTTGAGAAAATATACCCAGAGTTTACGTGAAAAATCATCAATAAATGTCAGCATATAATGACATTTACCTCTGGAGGGAACTCTCGATGGACCCCAAAGATCTGAATGGATGTAGTCCAAAGTACCTTTGGTCCTGTGAATGGCTTTTGACAAGCTAACCTTTCTCTGCTTACCAAAAATGCAATGCTCGCAGAAATCGACCTTACCGGTACAATGGTTGCCAAGATAGCCTTTCTTTTTGAGAATTTGGATTCCCTTCTCACTCATGTGGCCCAACCTCAAATGCCACAACTTCGTGTTGTCTTTGTTGGATGAGGCGACGGCTGCAGAACCTATAACAGTTGAACCCTGAAGCAAATACAAACTACCAGATCGAATTGCCTTTAGTAACACAAGAGCTCCTTTGGACACTTTTAAAACTCCACCTTCAGCTGAGTATCTACACCCTTGAGATTCAAGAGTGCCTAAGGAAATGAGATTCCGTTTCAAATCAGGGACATGTCTGACACTGGTCAAAGTTCTAACGACTCCATCATGTGTCTTGATTTTGATTGTGCCTTTGCCGACAACTTTGCATTGAGCATCGTTACCCATTAAGACAAGACCACCATTAAAAGATTCATAGGTGGTAAACCAGTCTCTATTAGGAGACATATGAAATGTACAACCAGAATCAAGAACCCACTCATTTTTTGACCTTTGATCAGTGCGAGAAGCAATAAAACACTCTCCATCAGATTCGGTTTCTACAAAACTAGCTTCGGCAGATTTTTCAGGTTGCTTACCCTTATCTTCTCTGTTTTGCTTATGTTTTAATTTGTAGCACTCAGAGATTTCATGATTTCTTTTCTTGCAATAACGGCAATACTTAGAGTTTTTACCTTTGGATTTGGATTGGTTTTTACCGCTAGCACCTACTTAGTGGTTTCTCCCTCTAACTACTAGTCCCTCACCCGAACTTTCAGAATGAATTTGGGTATCAAATTTTTCTTTGGACAGTAGGTTAGACTTGACATCATCAAAGCTCAAGGTAACATTATTACCATATAGCATAATTTCTTTGAAATGTCTATATGAGGGTGGCAAAGAAACAATAAGTAGTACGGCTTTATCCTCATCATCAATTTCGACATCCAGATTTTCCAAATCAATTATGATGGAATTAAATTCACCAAGATGAGATTGGATGGGTGTACCTTCAGACATACGGAGTGTGAAAAGTCGCTTCTTTAACCGAAGTTTATTTGCAAGACTTTTGGTCATGTACAGAGACTCCAATTTACTCCATATGCCGGCTGCAGTTTTCTCATTGATGACTTCGCGTAGCACCTCACGGGACAAGCATAATTGGATTGTGGATAACGCCTTTTCATCCGTCTCTTCCCACTGCTCCTCCGTTGTAGTGGCTGGCTTCGCCGATTTGCCGGACAGAACCTTCTTTAGGCCATTCTGGGTAAGAACAGCCAGCATCTGGACTCGCCAGATAGCAAAACTAATTTTACCATCAAATTTCTCAATATCGAACTTCGTCGACATTTTTAATAAAAAAAAAATCCCGGTTGAATTATCGTGGCTCTGATACCAATTTGTAGGGCTACAGAGTGTGGAAGCGTGATAAATTCAACCAAAGATTACGAGAAATTAATAAAACAGTAAAATTGACACCAAGGTTTTAGGTGGAAAAACCCTCTTTAAATAGAGGTAAAAAACCACCGGCGAGAGAGCCAAAAATTCCACTAATATTGACGAGAGTACAAAATATTTTCTCGGGACTAACAAGACAAAATAGCCCCTTACAAATTCTCTACGAGTATAGAAATACTCAACCAAGAAGTAGAGAAAGAAGAAAATATAAAGGAGAGATTGGCTATTGAAATGTTGTGTGGGTGTCTTTGCAAATGAAGTAGCATTGGCTTTTATAGCCAAATCTGGACCTCAAAAGTCTTGCCTTCATATATGAATGCAGCCACCGATGTTGAAAACACAAAGTCACAAATGTCTTCATCATCCACAATTGTTGAAATATGAGCAACAATTATTGACAAAAGGAGAGCAACAATTGTTGACCAACAATAATGAAGCAACTATTTAAACTCACTAGTAATCCACTATATGTGTTTCCAGGTGAAATCCCCAATGGGGAAAAGTTGGGGATTCGGGGAGCATTCCTCTAATCTCACATAACCAAAGGATTCGCGACGAATACACTCGGAAAGTCAATCTCGACAGAAGGTTAAAGTTCCGGCGAACCAAATTGTAACTCCGGTGGTTGGAAGTTTCGACTAAAGACTCGTCGTCCGGGTTCGCTGCCCCTAAAAAGGTAAACTTTTCATTTTTTTTTCTTTCTTTTTCTTCTCGCATGATTGTGTCTCGTCGAATTTATGATGGTTGTATTTAGCTTTCCTTCTACTGGTGGGATTGTTTGTTGTAGAAAGCTTTGAAAGCTATAAGTTTTGTGTGATGGAAATGGTATAGTTTTCCTTTGTCACTCTTAATAATTGCGTCGAATCATGGATTTTGTTGTTATGGTAGTATTCAGGTCAAATTGTTATGGTAGCTCATTGTATTTGATACTGGAATGTGAAAGTTTTTCTCATGTTCTCTTTCTCGAGTTTTAATTTGATTGTCGATCCTACGTCTAAAACTCCTAAAGTTTTGCAAGACTACTGTTTGGAAAATGGTCATTCTATCTTCATTTCTTGAAGCGTTAGTAGTATCCAAGAATTACCTCCATGTGAGAATGTTGTTTATGTTCAGTTTCCTTTTTTATGTGTTGTGTTTCTGATGTTTCCTTGATTAACGAATGAACTAGTAAAAGTTTGTTCCTTTGCTTTGATTTATTCGCAACCATTATCTTCAGTTTTTGTTTGTTCTTTGATTTGTGTGTTTGGAGTAAGTAGTTCGCAAGTGTCTCTTGATTCATAATATCAAACAGGGCAAATGAACTAAATATTAGCACAACGTTGTCCAGTTGGGGATTCCTCGATGACCTCTTGGCTTATGGTTCATCATAACTTGTCAAGGAGAGGAAGAAGCTGGTCCAAATCTATTGGGTTTGTCTTAAGTGTCGCCAACCTTTGTGCTTGAATTCTCTGACTGATTCATGGGCTAGTGATTACTGGTTAATTCGCTTCCCTTCAAATCTTCTCGATCTTGTATATTATTTCCATGTGGGTGTTCGAAAGCTATGTTGAAAGATTTAAGCTAGCTGGAGGTATTGAACGACATTTGATCTTACATTACTTTTCTTGTTTTATTACTTGCCAAATTATTCACTTTAGAATAGGTACTTATCTTCTCTTTGTGGCATGTGACATTGACCTGAGTCCAATTGGGCTCCATACCCTTGCATCTCCCCAAAAAAAGCGTCAACCAAGGCCCCGAAAATGGACTGAGAGACAAGAAACAAGGCTGTATACAGCAGTATACGTGGGATATGCAGTGTAAACCGAGGAGGTGAAGTTGGGATATGTGTGGATGACTGGAAAACATGCATATATGGCTGATATACAAAAAATGCATATAACATGCATATATATTTTCAACAGAACAAATCAACTCACGCTGATCCATATATACATATCATGATAACATAAAATACATATTAAAACTATACCTTAAACTGTATATATCAACAAAATACAACCAACATATCAAAAAATTCATATAACATGCATATGTATTTTTAATAGAACAAATCACCTCATTGAAATTCCTATATATACATATCAGGAGAAACATAAAATACATATTAACTCATTGTCTTCTTCAGATTCATTAGCACAAGAGTTTTCAACATCGTCATCAACATTGCTTGACTCTGCAATTTCTTTTGCTTTTCTTTTCTTCTCATATTTTTTTATTTTTCATCTTTTGGAAAAGAAATTTTTTTCAACCATTTTTTTCTAAAAAATATCAGCTATCTTCGAAAAAATCCAACCAACAACAACAACAGATCAACCCAAAATCATCTACAATATCCATTCAACTCCGGTTATCCTTCATTAAATCTCATCCAAAATTTAATTTTTTTCAACAATACCAACTCATAAAACATCAAATTTAACTGAAAAACAAATAAGATAAAATTCAGCAAATCCGATGACCTTGATTCTCAGTTAACATCTACAAAAATCAAATCCTTAAAGATGAAGTGGAGAAATTGTTTATAGTACAAAATTCAAAAAAAAAGTATTGAGAAATTGATAACATGCAATAATTGAATTAATTAGTTACCTGAAATTGTGGAACATTATCAGATCGTGGAAAAACGCTAAGAAGGAAAAAATTTGAAAGAGAAAATCTAAGAAAAAACATGAAAAATGGTAAAGTATAAAGCAATTAAAGGAAAGATAAATGGAATCTGCTTTTGAGAAGCGGTAATTGTGGTCCCCCACTTAAAATAATGCTAGGTTTGCTACATAAGGTAATTTCATTAAAGTGTTGCTATTTTTGTAATTTAAAACTTAGGTTTGCTACTCTATGTAGTTTATCCTTTTTTTATTTATACAAAAGTTTATAATTGTACTTGTTTACTTTGTTTTCTTGAATTTTTGGAGAATTTAAGGTTGTATATTGCTTCTTTAGATCATATATCATTATACTAATATGACTTTACATATCAATTTGCTTTGTTGGGTATTTCTTTTATGTACAAAAAGTTCATAAATTTACTTGTTTAAGTTGTTTTCTTGAATTTTTGGAGAATTTAAGGTTGTTGTTTCTTGGATATACTGCTTCTTTAGATCATATATCATTACTAATCTGAGTTTAAATACCAATTTTCTTTGTTGGGTGTTTTTTTCTATGTACAAATAGTTCATAAAATTTATTTGTTTAGTTGTTTTCTTTAATTTTTGGAGAATTTCAGGTTGTATATTGCTTCTTTAGATCATATATCATTATTCTAATATGACTTTACATACCATTTTTGCTTTGTTGGGTATTTTTTTAAGTACAAAAAGTTCATACTTGTTTAAGTTATTTTCTTGATTTTTTGGAGAATTTAAGGTTGTTTCTTGGATATATTGCTTCTGTAGATCATGTTTCATTATATACTAATATGTGTTTAAATAACATTTTTGCTTTGTGGGGTTTTTTTTTTATGTAAAAAAAGTTCATAACTTTGCTTGTTTAGTTGGTTATTGCTAGTTAGGGGAATATTTGTGTTGTCCCTTTAGATCAAATTTCACTACTAATCTGAGTTTAAATGCCATTTTGCTTTCTGTGTATTTATTTTTTTGGGAAAAAGATTCAAAATATACCTAAACTTTGGCGAAATTTGTTGTAACTCGTCTCAACTTTGTTGGGGCCTATGACCCCCATCGACTATTTATTACCGTATTTCTATAACATATATTTGCGCAACTGGATCACTGCATTATTACACGCATTCTAAGCGCATAAGGGTCTAAAGTGGTCCAGCTGGACAAATATATGTCATAGAAATACGGTAAGAAATAGACGAGGGAGGTCATAGGACCCTGCAAAGTTGACGCGTGTTACAACAAATTTCGCCAAAGTTTAGGTATATTTCTGCCTCTTTCCCAATTTTTTATGTACAAAGAGTTTAGAACTTTAATTGTCAAGTTGGTTTTCTTTCTGCTAGTTTCATTTTTTTGGAAATTTTTAGTGTGAATATTTGGCTTGTTGTTTCTTAGATTCAAAGTATATTGCCCCTTTAGATCAAACTTCACTACTCATCTGAACTTATGGTTCCACAATGATATTTTTTGTTGTTTGTAGTGTTACGTGTTTTTAGTACGATAATGTTGTAGAAGGTTTTAGAAATTGCTTGTCTGAGATCTATGTTTCGTGTGGATTGTAGGAGATGTCTGCTCCTGTTATGGATGTGAATGGTGCCGTCACTGGTCATATAATTTCAACTACCATCGGAGGGAAAAATGGCGAGCCAAAGCAGGTAACAATGTTGTCTTTGTCGATTCATCAACGTTTGTTATTGAGTGCTGAATTCTACAGTAATTTCTTGAGATAAGCATCCAGTTTCCCTCTGAATTATGGCCAAAGTTGCTCTCCAACTTCATAGGGATCCTATTACCCCCTACCCCCCGATACTCAATTTTAGCATATTTTTGTCACCTATTTGTGCTGATGTGACACCTCTATTACATAAAAATGGAAGCCACGCCAAAGGTGCCACATCAGCTAAAAAGGTTGACAAAAATACGCTAAAATTTAGTTTGGGGATATTAGGACCCCCAGGACCGCGCGAAGTGGGAGTGTATCGTAGCAAATTTGGTCATAGTTCAGGGAGGTACTAGATGCTTTACTCTAATTTATTTCTTATTGAAAATTGAAAATGTATTTGGTTTCATGAATAATTTGGTGCAGACAGTCAGTTACATGGCTGAACGTGTCGTGGAGACTGGATCATTCGGAGTTGTTTTTCAGGCAAGCGAGCACAAACCTTATTTGTTTCACTAGTTGCTGCGACGTTTACTAACTTGAGGTCTACTTTTACTTGTCTTATGTAGGCAAAATGCCTGGAAAATGGGGAGACAGTTGCGATAAAGAAGGTTTTACAAGATCGTAGATACAAGAATCGTGAACTGCAGTTGATGCGGACTATGGATAACCCGAATGTAGTTTCTTTAAAGCATTGCTTCTATTCAACTACTAGTAAAAACGAGCTTTTTCTCAATTTGGTCATGGAATATGTTCCGGAAACTATGTATCGGATGTTGAAGCATTACAGCAATGTGAACCAAAGAATGCCACTCATCTACGTTAAGCTTTACACGTATCAAGTAAGTGACGCACCTTCTTGAGCCACACTTTTCTTCGTAATCACGAGCTATATTAAACGGAGACTTGTTCAGGTATTTAGGGGGCTGGCGTACATGCACAATGTTGCCGGCATTTGCCACAGAGATTTGAAACCTCAGAATATTTTGGTAATGTGTCTTTAATGTTGCTATTTCGGCTAGTATATTGTGGCCCTTCATATTATGATATCATTCTTTTGGCCTCCACAGGTAGACCCTGTTACCCACCAAGTAAAAATTTGTGATTTCGGAAGTGCAAAAGTGCTGGTGAGTCGTAATCATAAGAGTACCTTTATGTATCTAGTCGCACGTAGCTTCCTAAGATTCTTTTTCCCGTAGTTATCCTTGCCTCATAAAGAGGACCGCCGACATTGTTTATGTTTAGTATCGGTAACTCTAAGCTAGTATTATTTCTCAAGTTATTAATGGTAAAAACACAACTGACCTATCACTTTCCTACCCGAACGATCACCATCTACTCAACAAGGTGTGTTTTAATACATAGATGGTGATACTTCAGGTAGGAAAACAGAACATCTGGTGATAGTTCAGATAGGAAAAGGGAACAACTGATATTTGGGGTGTGAAACTCTAAGCTGCTCGGACTCTCCAAAAATCGTTGCCGCACGCATGTCGGATCCTTCAAAAATACACTATTTTTGGAGGATCCGACACGCAGCCGTAGACATTTTTGAAGAGTCCGAGGAACTTAGGTGAAACTCAGGAAAGAGTGATAGTTCAGGTGTGTTTTTTACCATTATCTCTTATTTCTAACCTACGAAGTCTAACAAAGTGGTAGTTCAGATGTGTTTGGACAGATATCGCTTTCTACACATTTTTGTTAAGTAAAAAGAGATTCTTGTTGAAAATTCTTTCTTGGGAAATGTCACTAAACAGTATATACTATATGAAGTTCACAAACTTCTTGTTTGAACCATCACCTGTTGTGGTAACTCTCTTCGGCAGAGATCTTGTTTACCAAATTGTTGTCGTTGGGAACGAAGTTCTCTACATCCACATATTGGTTTATTTATTGCTGTTTTCTGTAATCCCATCTTCAGTTTACGGTGTCTAAGAACGAGTTAATTGAAGTTTTCCGTTGAACCAAGCTGCACTCAGTTTTATTCTAAACAAAGAATATCGGACATAGTGATATACTTGTGACGTACTGCGTTGGTACATTTTCAGATTAAGGTTTGTATACTTGTGACGTACTGAGTATAATGTTCATCAGGTTAAAGGTGAAGCAAACATCTTATAAAAATGTCACGACCCAACCCGAGGCCCTGGCCGCAACAGGCATTCCGAACCACACAGGCCCGAGATACCCCTGCCACTCCCCAACCCACTAGTGATATTGTCCGCTTTGGCCCTCACAACTTTAAAACACGTCACTAGGGAGTAAGGTTTGTTCACACATATATCTAACATTCCTCCTGTGTTTTGTCGATATGGGACTCCTTATTAAGTTGGGGTGTTACATACACCCCCCTTACGGACTCAGCGTCCTCGCTGAGGTTTGCCCTTTGCCCCGCCTTACCGGGATTCGCCTGGGGTGTTACATACACCCCCCTTACGGACTCAGCGTCCTCGCTGAGGTTTGCCCTTTGCCCCGCCTTACCGGGATTCGCCTACACTCAGTTTGAACGCAGGTCCCCATCTACAGGGACAACACAAGAGCGGCTCAGATACCATTCTGTCACGACCCGACCCGAGGTCCTGGCCGCGATGAGCATCCCGAACCACATAGGCCCTCAGATACCATTCTGTCACGACCCGACCCGAGGTCCTGGCCGCGATGAGCATCCCGAACCACATAGGCCCGAGATACCCCTACTCCCCAACCTAATAGTGATATTGTCCGCTCTGGGCCCAGGCTTGCACGGCTTTAAAATGCGTCACACTAGGGAGTAAGTTTTTTTCACACATATACCCAGCATCCCTCCTTTGTTTTGCCGATGTGGAACTCCTTCCTAAGTTGGGGTGTTACAAAAAAGTTGAAATAGGGAAATTGTGTATGGTTTAAACTTTACTCACTTTGAAAGTCAAAGACATGAGGCTAAGTCTCTTAGATACTATTCTAGCCATTTAACCTAAGAGCATGCTACCTCAAGCTAACGCATGGACGATGTAGGGTGTTACACTATTATATTTAAGTGTTGTGTTTTTATGTTTGTAACGACAAAAAAAAAAGAGAAAAATAAACCCAGAAACTGCATCCTAAAAAAGAAACCTGATAACTGGCAATATCTTGTGCAGCTGCTTTCATCTCATCTTCAATTCCTTCTGATTGCGTGGAGCTGTAATTGAGATCTGAATCTTTGGAATCCATCGCATGCTTCAGAAACATCGGAAGCTCCCTTATTTCTCCAGGCCAACGATAAAATTCCTTGATTCTCCTAACGATGGAGACACAGTAATCTTCCAACTACAGAAACAACGAGCACTTGGCAATGTGATGATTGAACAATATTACCTACTGATAAAAAGAGACAGAACGCAATAAAACAGCGTCAAAAACAGTAAAAGTGGTCAATAATGCAAAGCATGTGTCATCCAATGCATGGTAACTTCTTAACACAAGATACTTATCTCCCCTCATATGAAGCAGCCATTGAAGTAGGTACAGCAATCTGAAATCTGTTGCTGGTACTTTAGGGCCCATTTAACAAAACATAAATTATCTTTTCTTCATTTTTTCATGTTGTTTCCACTTTAGGGCCCTTACAACATAACATAAATTATCTTTTCATAAAAAGTTAAAAAAAGATGCACCATTTTCTTGGACAATTTCTTGAAAATTCTACTAAAATAAAGCTGAAACTTCCATTAATGCTTCATATAATACTTGACTCAATACCCTTTACAGGGAATCAGTTCACTACCACAAATCCACTAACAAAAAAGGCATATGCTATTTGAAGATTAAAGCAACTCGTGATTTGCATGGAAGATTAAAAAAGACTGTAGCAACAGAGTAGTGATGTTACCTTCTTTCTTTTTCTCAATAAACAAAGACCATTACCGATGGATTGTGGAAAAATTTCAACTTTTTGTTGTAAAAAGACATGTAAGATGAGTAAAGTGGCTTATAGTGTCAATGAAGTGGACGAGAATATAATTTGAGGTTTCAGGTTAAAGTCCCCTAACTAATAAAATTCATACCTCACAGATTCCATAGACTGATGCTCAATTGAGACCATGTCAGATGAGTTGATCAAGAATTCTTATTGCAACAAGAAAAACTACACTTGCAAGGACCATGGAGATTTGCCTTTGACATAGAAATGCTTCTCTACAATCCAAAAGGAGAAAATATTATTATCCATTTGGTTCCGGAAGACATCTTTTGTACTTAAAGTAATCATTTAGATAAACAAAACTTGTACACACCCAAAAATATAGAGAATGCATGAATGTGAAGGAAGGCAAGATCACAGAAGATACCAACTAGCCATTCAGGGCTTCATGTGTCGAAGGCATAATACATAAACAGGATAACTTGAGATCAAATTATAAGTATAACCTTTAACTTTATCAGTGTACAAGTAGACCTTTTAACTATACAAAAGCTCAACAAAAAAACTCTTCAATCTTGCAACACATATGCATGAAAATCGCTCCTATGAGAACTAGTACTCCAACCAAATGCTGCCACCTAATTGAAAAGATATAAATAGATTTTAGATATTGAAAAAAAAAAAAAAACTTAATATACCACCATCACAAATACATGTACTTTTTAGATTTTTTCTTTGAAAAAAATAAAAAGCAATTGCCTTCATTAAAATAACATTCAAGTCCGATGAAAATTGAAAGGTTCATTTCGAAAAAGATGTGAAATTCAATGAAAACCCTACAAAATTTCCATCTCTTAAAAAATATTGAAACTTCCCATTGGAGCTTCACAAAATAGAAGCCGTTTAACATGAAATTCTCACAACTCCTTTACAACTTTTAGCTCTTCAGATATTCAAATGAAGCATACACCATATATAGGTGTCTATAGGTGGATAGAGTAAATTCTGTATGTATATATAAAAGTGTAATCTAATTATCTAATGCTTAATTACTTATTTAATACAACTCCTTTACAACTTTTAGCTCATCAGATATTCAAACTACCTAATTGTTATATATAAAAACATACAATATGTGCTAATGAATGTACCTTATTGAAATTAACTAAAACTTAACTCATGTAGAAAAAAATATCACGAGTAATAAACGTACATGGATTGATAGACGTAGTAATTAAATTTAGTTTGCCCATACAACTATTATGAACATTAGCATCAAGTTTGATGCAAAACTTTAAAGTTTTTGTTTACAAATAAAATAATACCTCTTATTCCTTTTCTAAAAAATCCATTTGCTCTCATTTTTATTTTTTTTAAGTTATCAGCGATATAGTAAAAATATAATGCATAAATTTTCCCTCCAAAAATTGTGGCATTAAAAACTAAATACATATTTATAGAAAAATTTGGTTAAATTCTACAAGTTTTAATTACAACAATTTCATGTCTTTCTTGCATCTTTTTAAACCTATATAGACATCTTCATAATACATATCTAGAATGTTAATTAGACCAACTTGAAAAAGTAAAACTAGGTAATTATTAGAAATAATTAGAATGCCCATCAAGTTCACTTTCTCCCCCTTGTCACCGCCTTACCACTTTTTGCTTCTTTGGCGCCACTTATACTAGTGATAAGGATGAGAGAAAACGCACGAAAGAAGAGCTGCTCAAATAGGAAAGTGGTAGGCAAAGCAAACAAAAGCACATGTGATGTGACATTGTTATTTCCTTTTCTCGATTAAATAGGTGCTTCATACTGCTTAGAGACAACATAAAACAAAAATACTCATCATTGATTTGTTTGCTGACCATTAGGCTACCTCGGATTCTTCCCTCTAGATATTAATGAGGTGGTCGAGAAGGATAGCTCCCAACTTATTATATACAGAAGGATATTCTTGTTATTCTAATCATGATACAATTCCAATAGACATATTCTTTGACTCTCCTATAGTGTATTATTATATTCCTTCCATTATATATCGATAAGGATATTTCTTGTCAGTTTAATCCTTATATAGTTTCAATAGACATATTCTTTTACTATCCTATAGTGTATTAGTATATTCCTTCCATTATATACAGATAAGGACATTTCTTGTCATTCTAATCCTTATATTGTTCCAATAGACATATTCTGAGCATCCTGCTTTTAACATTCTTTCTACAGAACGAAAACGAGTCTTGTCTTTGCTAGTTGGAAAAACACTCATTTTATTATTCTTTTCTATTTGCTTTTTGTGTTGTTTTATCCCTTTTCGGATTTTATTTGAAGGGAAATGGTTTTGACTTTTTTTTTAAAACTATTTCAAAAGATTTGAGAAAATTTTAAAATAATTTTAAGAAAATTACAGAGTCGCCACTTGATTTTTTTTATAGAACATATCAAGAAAAACTTAAAGGAATTTCAAAGATACAAAAACAGAAATAAATCCTTGAAATTAGAGAAACTGATTAAGAGTTCAATTAATGAGCTAAGAATGTTTCTAAGGCACTTAGGAGCATCCGTTTAGAATGGTTCACCAAAAGATCATTTTTTAGACTAACTTTACAAAAAGGTTGACTTTTAAAATATTAAAATTATTTATTTACATGTTTAAAATTGGCATTTGTTTATACAAACGAGAAATAGTCTACTTAAAAAAAGTTACAACATGTTCTAATTAATTCGATATTAATTTTGGGAAATTTTACTTAATTTATAATTGATCATAAAAAATTTGAATTTTGAGAATAAAGGATCCAGAGGGGTATTCTAGTTAAGAAACTATTCTGCTTAATTCATTATTATTTCTAGAGAAATTAATATTTTACAGGAATTGAAAAGAAATCTAGGTAAACTTAGATTTGTCATTTGAATTTAAAGAGGAAATGAGCTTGCGTTTTTATAAAAAAAGAGGATTTATCGCCTTCTTTTAATTTTATTTTTTAAAAAAAGTCACTTTTATTATAAATAACGCGTTTAAAAATTATTAAGAAAGTGTCATGTTAAAAATATTTTATCAATCAAAAAAAAAAAATATATGCGTAAAAGTAATCTTTCTTGATTCGAAAGAAATTACTTTAATCCAAATAGGCCACTAGTCATATGAACTAAACAAATGTCATTTTTAATAAAATACTTGACAATTTTTTTTAAGCTTAGTTTTAGGAAGAAAAATTGAAAGTAACCATTTTTAATTCATTTAGACGAGTTACATTAGGTGAGAAAATCGTGAATCGACTAAAATACGTGATAAAATAAAGTGGTAACGACTTAGGAGATTTACCTAAATTAATTAGTTAGGGTGTTCTAGTACATACAAATAAATAAGAATTGAAAATAAAAGAAGAGTTAGAATTGGGCCCTTTTGGCACATTTATGGGTTGCCAGATTTTGGGCCTAAATCCCATGAATTCAGTCCATTATTTGAGTGTATATCAGCTGTATATAGCGGCTATTCTTTTCATGCTTTTTTGTATATCTTATGTATATCCGACTATGTGTTGGTTGTGTTTTGTTGATTTTTACAGTTTAATAAGGTATGGTTTTAAGATGTATTTTTATTTTTTCCTGATATGTATTTAGGGATTGCTTTGAGCTGATTTGTTCTGTTCAAAATAAATATGCATGTTATATGTTTTTTTTGATGTGTTGATTGTGTTTTGTTGTTTTTTACAGTTTTACGTGTTTTTTTGTTAAATTTGAGAAACATCATTGGGTTCTCGCAGTTTTATCATTCTCCGAGAGGTGCATATCCTTACATAATTCATATGAATCCTCTGGTCACTATGTGGTTGTTCTGGCTGAGATAGAGAAATTAGCTGGGATTATCCCATGGTGTCTCCAAGCTTGTAATTTCTACAAAAAAAAAAGGTATTGATCTTCATAACCATCCAAGATACAAAAATAAAAAAATTTCAAATCTTTTTGATGTGTTACTTGGGGATGAATTGCTTCAGAAATCAAGTGAAATCTTGTAAGTACTTTAATATACATTTACCAAAATCGTAAGTTTGTAGAAATTAAATTTTATTATTCAATTTTTTTTGTAGGGACTATGGTTTGTATATGGTAACATACGCAGAGTGTCTTTATTATGGTAAAAGATTTCCTTTGATTAAGTTCTGATATAATTTAATAATAATTGATCTTATTGATATTGAAGGGGTTACAGCTGTATATATAGAGAACTGAAGAATAACTAATTACAGAATAACCCAGATGTATTTAATAATTATATATGTAGTCTATTATCCCCCCGCAAGCTGATCAGCGGTAACGAGGGGCAGCTTGGAGCAGAGATACTGAAAAGGCTGTAACGGAAGAGGCTTGGTGAGAATATCAGCAAGCTGGTCAGTAGATGGGACATAGTGCGTGGCCATCGTCCCTGCAAGTACCTCATCTCGAACAAAGTGACAGTCGGACCCAACATGCTTCATACGATCATGAAGGACTGGATTTTTGGTAACACAAATAGTGGACTGATTGTCACAATAAATCTGTTGTTTCGTCGGGGGAATGCCAAGTGCATCCGTAAGGTATCGTAACTACATGGCTTCAGCAACACCCGCAGCCATGGCACGATATTCTGCTTCTATGGAGGAACGGGACACTCGCGTTTGCTTCTTGGTGCACCAGGAAATCAGATTCGGTCCCATCATAACAATATATCCAGTAGTGGACTTCCGATCATCTTTGTCGTTAGCCCAATCCGAATCAGAAAAAACAGATATATCAAACGAGCCCTTTTGAAATAAAATTCCACAGTGAAGAGTACCTCGAAGATAGCATAGAATGCGTTTCAAGGCCTGAAAGTGGTGTTCTGTGGGAGCATGCATTGACTGGGAGACTCGATTGACTGCATATTGGATGTACGGACGAGTAACAGCAAGATAATGAAGTCCACCGACGAGGCTCCGATATAGTGTAGGATCGGCAAAGGGAGTATTCGGCCCTGGGGATTGGCGGACTGCCATGGGAGTGACCGCGGGTTTGCAGTCTGTCATTCCAGCTCGATTTAGAAGTTCAAGGGTATATTTTGTCTGATGCATCAATATGGTTCCCGATTTGCGGATGAGTTCGAGGCCAAGAAAGAACTCCAGAGAACCGAGGTCCTTAAGGTTGAAGGCACGATGCATAGCCTCAGTGATTTCAGTGATGAGTGATGACGAGCTGCCTGTAATAACAATATCATCCACATAGATAAGAATGATGACTGTCCCTCGAGAACAGTGAAGGGTGAAGAGGCTGGTGTCATGATGGTAGGTGCAAAAACCAAGACCCTGCAGAAAAGTAGAGAGACGTGTGTACCAGGCACGTGGGGCCTGTTTCAGGCCATACAGTGATTTGCGAAGCTTGCAAACATAGTGAGGACGGTTGGGATTAACATATCCCGGTGGCTGAACCATATAGATTTCTTCCTCAAGATGACCATGAAGAAAGGCATTGCTGACGTCTAACTGATGAAGCAGCCAATCATAGTGAAGAGCAAGAGATAAGACCAGACGAATAGTCTGTTGCTTAACAACAGGGCTGAAGGTCTCCTTATAATCCACACCATACTCCTGATGATACCCTTTTGCAACCAGACGTGCTTTATAGCGAGAAAGAGATCCATCTGAATTTCGTTTGATGCGAAACACCCATTTGCACCCAATAGACTTTCGGTTACTAGGCAGAGGTACCAAATCCCATGTACGTTGTTCATTCAGAGCCCGAAATTCCTCATCCATAGCTTGACACCAGAAACTATTTTTGGAGGCTTGGTTGTAGGTAGTAGGCTCAGTTATGGGATGTGCATCAAAGGGTAGTTGAGTGTGGTAGGCTTTGGGTTTGAAGGTACCGGCCTTGGCTCGGGTTGTCATAGGGTGAGTGTTGAGTGGAGGGTGATTAGGAAGGGGTGGTGGAGTTGTATGATGTGTGGACGGGGGTTGGGTATGGCTGCCGTGGGAGCTGGGATGTGCAGCGGTGGATGGGGTGGCTGTATGTGTGTTAGGAGTATGATGTAGGGAAGTGGTGGGTTGTGTGGCAGTCGGCTGGGTGTTCGGGTGGGAGGTTTGGGGGGTAGGGTGGGTGGGTGGTTGGTTCGGGTGGCTAGGTGGTTGGTACGGGTGGGTAGTGGTGTAGTGGGGTACCGGGTTAGGTGCCGAACGAGCCGGAGCATGAGCGTGTGAAAAGGACGGAAATAATGGCACAATGCCAAGTGGATTGGGGGAGTATGGAGTAGAGGAAAGACTGGTGTAAGGAAATTGTTCCTCTACAAAACGAACATGACGGGAAACATATGTTTTCTGAGAGACAGGATCGAAACATTTGTAACCTTTGATAGTGGGATGATAGCCTAGAAAGACACAAGGGGTGGACCGAGGTTGAAGTTTATGTTGAGTGTGTGGACGCAACCAGGGATAAACTAGACACCCAAACGGGCGGAGATGGATGTAGTCGGGTGGATGATTGTAGAGACGGGCATATGGAGTGGAGTTGGAGAGAGTGTGAGTGGGCATGCGATTTATGAGGTAGTTGGCAGTAGCAAGGGCATCAACCCAAAAGGAAACAGGTAAGGTGGAATCATGGAGGAGCGCAACAACTGTTTCTATGAGGTGACGGTGTTTGCGCTCAGAAACGCCATTTTGTTCAGGGGTATATGGACATGAAGTGTGATGAAGAGCCCCTAGATTTCGAAGAAAAACACCAAATGCATTGTTGACAAATTCTTTGCCATTGTCACTTCGAAAAATTTTGATTTTGGCATTAAATTGATTTTGAACCATTCGGTCAAAGTTGACAAAAGCAGTATAAGCTTCGGATTTAAATTTCAGAGGATAAAGCCAAGTGAATTTACTGTAATCATCAACAAAACAGATATAATAACGAAAACCTTGAACAGAAGGAACTGAGGTTGGACCCCAAACATCAGAATGAATTAATTGAAATGGCGCAGTGGCCTTGTGTTCAGACAGTGAAAAAGGTAAACGACAAGATTTAGACACTGAACAGGACTCGCAATGTAATTTTTCTGAAAAATTAAAACCTAAGGAAGATAAAATGGATTTGGTGATGGCGGATGATGGGTGCCCAAGCCGGCGATGCCAGGTGGACGAGAGAACGGCTTGACTCACAACAGACGGAGACCTGGATGGAAGAGTGTATAGCCCATGCTCACAGCGGCCCGTGTACCGCACCCGGTTCGTGGTATTGTCCACTATCTGGAAATTGGTGTCATTAAAAATGAGGGTGCAGTTATTTTCTTTAGTAAAGCGATAAACAGATAAAAGATTGGATGTGAGGGAAGGGACGTGGTGAAGGGTTGAGAGATGAAATTTACCATTTGGGGTATAGACAGACCCAGAGCCGGTGTTTGTGATGGGAAGGGATTGACCATTGCCTACTGTAATAGTTTCTGAGCCATGATACGGATGAGGAGCTTGAAGTTGTGAATAATCCGACGTCACATGGGTGTTAGCACCTGTGTATAGATACCAATCGCCAGATTGAGCGTTTGTGGACGCATGCATCGCCCTTGATCCACCGGACTGGCTATTTACATTCTGCGAGTTATCATAACGATACCAGCAATTAGCCGCAGAATGGCCCCGTTTAGCACAAATTTGGCATGTCGGAAGATCTCGTGTGGGCCACCGCTGGTTTCCTCGTCCCTGTCCGCGGCCTGACTGGAAGCCGTCCCTCGGTGGAGGCCCACCTCTGCCTTGCTGCCCGGCGTTCTGACGGTCACCGCCGCCGCTGCCTCGCCCTTGGTTACGGCGATCGTCACCGCGACCCCTGGCCGAGCCCCCGCTGCCAGCCGAGTAAAGAGCCGTGACGCCAGGGGTGAAACTGGCTTCTCCGAGCAGTAATTTGTGTTCCATGTCTAGATTCAATTCTTCTGCATTAAACCATCCAGACAGTTGATTCAAAGTGATTTCGACAGGTGAGAGGCGAATATGCTGTTTGAGAGAGGAATAGCCAGCCGGAAGGCCACGTATCACGGCATTCACCACGTCTCGTTCAGGAATAATCTCGTTCACAGCATCTAGGTCAGACAGAATAGAGGCCACATCATCAAGGTATTGAGTCATCGTCTTCGTTCCCTTTCGAAGAGTATGCAATCTGTCACGCAACTGAAAAATATGAGCCGTGGACACAGAGTTGTATCTTGTGGCTAGTGCGTCCCAAAGTGAAGCCGATGTGAGAAAACCTCGAGCGTGTTTGTGCACAGAGGGGCTAATAACTGCGAGAAGACAGGCTCGGATCTGAGTGTCTACGATCATCCACGAAAGGTAGTCAGGATTTGGGAGCATGACGCCGTCCATCTCGGCTGTCTCGGGCGGCGGCTTCTCCGCACCGTCAATCCATCCGAGCAGCAAGTTGGCTGCGAGGGCGGTGCGGACGTTAAGTGCCCAGGCCGGGTAGTTGTTGTCAGATAATTTTTTGGGGATGAGATTGTGGAGATTCCTGAGCAGTAATTTTACTCCAGACGGTAAATTTGACAGAGGATCAACAACCTTGTCCATGGCGCCGACCTACGGCGGAGGAGGGAGGCCGTGCGGCGTGATGTAGACGGTGGCGGCGGCGCACACACGTCGGAAAAGAGGAGAGATTAGGGTTTGGGCGGAAGAAGAAACCCTAGCTTTGATACCATGATTTAATTTAATAATAATTGATCTTATTGATATTGAAGGGGTTACAACTGTTTATATAGAGAACTGAAGAATAACTAATTACAGAATAACCCAGATGTATTTAATAATTATATATGTAGTCTATTAAGTTCAACCCCAACATACTTCGTACATATTATGCTGCACTATTGTGGGATTATGGCATGAGAAAACAAGAAGCAAGTGCTCATAGCGATGTCGAAGAACCCTTGAGGCCTGGCAGGCATAGCCGAATAACTAGTGTCACAGAAGTTTTAGAAATATGATGATTGTTGAATTTATTACATTGGATAATCGACAAACTGTTGTATGAATGTTGGTTATTTTTGTAATAGCCAGCTTATTATCTCCTTTTAATGAAGAGTTATTGGTAATTATAACCGACTATTAGTGGTAATTAAGGAAATTAAAGTGGCCAAGCCAAAAGCCTTCTTCAGTTTCAACTATTAACGTTATAAGTTTACTATTAGGGTTTTTCTAATCCTATTATTTTGGAGAGCAGCAGAAAGCTGCGTAGAAAGGAAAAAAATAGAAAGTAACTAAAGAAATTATTCAATTCCTCTTTTTCTTTTGAACTGGAAAGAAATAGCTTTGAAGAGAGTTTTTCATTGTTCATGCGCGGTGATAGAAAGCTCGAATAGTAGCAAGTTAATAGTCAGGTAAGAAATTTAATTATTATTGTGTACTCTATATGGAGGTTGCTATGATTCTTGTCTAAGAAGCATAATTAACTATGGTTTAAAAAAAAATAAAGAAACCAACGAAAGTCTGGATAGTGTAGACAACATTAGCAAGGAGCAGAAAAAGAAAATAGTTTATGCATCTTGTAATGCTTTGAAAAAGGAAAAGATTCAATGAATACTATTACTATTAGGATCCTATTGCTAATTGTACATTAGTGTAGGAAAAAAAAGATATTAGAGTAATGATTAACCTATGATTGAAGGAAAAGAATGATTTGAGATTAATTAGTGGATGTTGGTGTAAAATATTGGATAGTGGTATATTTAATAGAAAATAAGAAAATCGTTATCTACTGCTACAACTCCTATTTCTACCATTCTTTATTATATTTGAAGACTTTTCTAATGATCAGAAAATAATGGCAGAAACTAAAAAGTATTAAACCCGATGGACAAATAGTGTCCAATACGTGAAGCCCGATTTCTGTTAAGTTAACTTCCTGATAGTATCATGTTGGGAAAGTGGTGTTAAGATATTGTTATCTTTAATACATGGTTTAAGGTGAAGATTATTGCGGTTTAGCTTTAAGACTGAAAGTAGCAGATCTTGAAACTTGATTCTGACTAACGTAATTGATATTAGTACTTGATACTTTTGATAGATTGAAATCATTGGAGATTGTTTGGTTGGTGTTATTCGCATTTGCAAGGTTGGGAAACTTGTTGTTAGTGAGGTAAGTGAGACTTTAAGGTTTGATGCTTGCTTTTCAAATTTGCTTTATAAAGATTATATTTTTCTGTCTAGTCCATGTGTTGGGACAGGCGTGAACTCGGTAGAATATGTGGCCTTTGACAAGCTGTGGATATTTATTTTGTGAAGTGTATTGAGAATCAGCTAGAGGTGAAACGCGAGGTGAGGTTGGGGCATTGAATATATTTTTTTGTTGCCGTTATAGTCTCTAGGGGCATACATAGCTGCCATAATATGTTAGGGACATTACTTTAGCTTCCGTAATATGGTAGGGCATTATTTATGCTGCCGTAATATGTTAGGGGCATTACCTATGCTTCCATAATATTTTAGGGGATTGTACATGCTGCCGTAGTAGATTTTTCGGGCATTATATATGTTGCCGTGGACTTGTAGGAGTGTTAGGCCGATCACCTTCACTGTTGTTTATGACAAGTCATGAGTGTGGACTGAGTTGTTATGAGATGACATTTCAAACCCCTTTGAAAATCTTATTGATATTATTTTATGAAAGATATTATGTACATATTGTTTGTGTATCTTTGTTGTGTTTTGTATTTTCTAACACTTGTTCCAGGGGTATTAAAGTAGCGAGTCGATGATCTTACTGGGTTATATATTTATATATAGCTCACTCCTTACTTGCATACGTGCAGATACGGTTGCAGAGAGAGAGGCTCGTGGCTGACTGTATTTACGTGTGGATTCTATCTTTAAGGTGAGCCTTCGCATTATTCGTGAAGGCTGCTATTCATCTCTAGTTATTTTGGCTTATGTTTCAGTTTGTTGGGTTTGTAGGCCCAAAGTTGAACTTATGTAATTCTGTTTAGATGCTCCATGAACTCAGTGTGGGATTTGGGTTAAAGATTTGTTATCTAAACTATTGTAGTTTTCATATATCGCTATGCGATATCTTGTTGGATAATTATTCTGTGTTAATCATTATTTCGTGCACATAGTGTTGTGTATGTTTTCATTTCAGTGTTTGTAGATATGGGGAATGAATAGAAAATTGGTTCTCCGCCTAGGGGTTATTTTGGGGCGTGACAATTTTGTACAAACTTATTTCATGTTTTGAAGTGTTTAAATGTCAGTACTTATTTTGAACTGAATGAAAGTAATTCATTTTTGTTGTATAAGTTGAATATGTTTTCAACAATTTTGTACTATGTGTTTTACGCCAGTGTTCAATAATATTGGTTGAAGTGAGATTGACCTCTGAAATACATATGCGGTTTTAAAATTTTCAATAAAAATACATATGCAGTTACCTTCAAAATACATATGAGTTGAATCAAACTTTAAATTTGGGAATTGAATGAAAGAAATTCATTTGAGTATTTTATGCAGTTTTATTTTTTTTGCTGTGAGATTTAGAGATCAAAATACATATACAGTGTTCAGATTTTGCATTAAATAAATACATATGCAGAATGCATCATATGTATTTAGCTTCAATATATATATATATATATATATATATATATATATATATATATATATATATATATATATGAAGCATATGTATACAGATATGTATACATATATGTATTTTAATGTTTATTCATTCAATTCCAAATTAAATATGAATTGTTCAGATTTTAGAATAAAAATACATATGCAATATACATCAGATCGCAAATGTTAAATAAATGTTTAGAACCATAAAAATGAGTTCATTATTATAAAAAGTGCAGAAGAAAGTATTAAAAAATAATACAGAAGAAAAAATGTATCATTTACGATATATCCTACAAGAGCGTCTATTGTGACCCTTAGCCCCACATCCAGTGCATGAGTTGATGTTCTTCTTTCCAAGAATATCCTGACCCGATTTTCCATGATCCTTTTTTGCAGGTCTTCCAGGAGGGCATTTGTACTTTGGTGGCAGTACAATTGTTATAGGCGTATCTTCTTTCAAGAACGAATGCAAATAAACTTGCAAAGGTGCTCCCAACAACTTTCTCCAAAATGCTTACAGATAAAGACAATTCATGTCTTTTATCTCTTTTTTCTGCAAAATAAATACCTTTAAACCCATATCGCGCTATGTATTTGTATTTGCCCCGCATTACCACTGATTTGATATTCCACTAAAATATGTTTGCTGGCCCAATCCACATTTAAGTGTGATGCCAAAACATCATGCAACTCATTGAATGATGCTATTATGCTAACAATATAACATCAATGACATACTTTTCATAATTTTTTTCATACATTCACCTTCCAGAGTGATTCACGAGAATTGATATGCTTCCCATTTCTAACAGATTTCACCCAAAATACGCAAATATACATATTTCAAACAAGTCAATTATTACAACATACACTTTTTCGAAAAAAAAATAGATTTTTTCAGTTAGAAACGTAAATTATACTTACACAACCAACAACTACAATCAAAAATACATTTACTGAATATTTGTTAAACTTAAAATACAAACACAGCAAAAGTTTTCAACCAAATACAGAAACTACTGAATCGAACAGAAGTAAAACATGTATAACATATATTTTCACATATACAGTTATATTCTGAAATTCCGACAAACAAACCAAAAATACATATGCAGTGTTAACATTAAGTATAGCATAAATACATATGCAGTTTTAACATTAAATACAAAAAAATACATCTGGGAGCATACCTAATTTGTATTTTGATATGTGTCAATAAAATTTCATCACATTCAACAACTTAATTCGATCATTCATTGATCTAGGATTTCAGAAAATAATTGAATAAAATTCAAATCGAAATTTCTTTAAATTATGTTCATAATCGAAATTCTACAAAGCTTCACAATTTGTTCAAAAAATACATTAAAATAAAATTTGTTTAAAGTAAAATACAAACACAACAAAAGTTTTCAACCAAATACAAAAACTACTGAATTGAACAGAATTAAAACATACATAACATATATTTTCACATATACAATTATATTCTAAAATTCCGACAAACAAACCAAAAATACATATGCAGTGTTAACAAGCATAGAAAAAATACATATGCAGTTTTAACATTAAACACAAAAAATACATCTGGGAGCATACCTAATTTGTATTTTGATATGTGTCAATAGAATTTTATCACATTCAACAGCTGAATACGATCATTCATTGATCTAGGATTTCAGAAAATAATTGAATAAAATTCAAATCAAAATTTGTTTAAATTATTTTCATAATCGAAATTCTACAAAGCCTCCCAATTTATTCAATTGTTAAACCGATCAAAATAACAACAAATGATCATCAAATAAATAGTCGAACAGTGAAATTTTAATACCTGAATAACTTATAAACTGAAATTTGGCAACAAATAGTTAAATTCTGAAGGTTTTTGTTATATATGTTGAATTTACTCCTGCATTGCTTATAACTCGAAATTCGTTTAGAAATTTTTCATACCAAATTTAACGGCGACAACGAAAAACTAGATAGGAGCATCAGTAATGGCTTAAACAAAAAACGAATCGGAAAATATTAATGATTACGTACCTTAAATAACAGTAATGGTTGAATTTTCAACTGATAGTTGAATTCGAACAAATTGAACTGAAGAATCTACAATTGAATTTAATTCAATCAAATTGATGCTTCGTTTTGAAACTGCTGTTGATTTCGAAGAAGATACTGTCGAATTTGATTTAACAACAGCAATGGTTGAATTAGAAAACACGGTTGAATTAGAAGAAATTTCTCATAAAAACGAAAAGCAGACTTTGATTTTGATTTTTTTTCCCAGATGATCTCGTTAATGTATGAAACTGAAATTTGAAATTTGTTCAGTGCTGTTAAGCAAAAACAGAAATAACGTTATTGAAGTTTTTTTAATGGAAAAGGAATCTATAAATTTAATTAATTGGTAATTATACCATATTTATCTCAACCAAATTCAGTTATTTAAGGGAGGTCAGTTTTTAAAAATACATAATACAAGTTTCTACAAAATGTAATTATGAAACTGTTGCTATAAAATTTATAATTAGGGCCTTAAGTATGTTATTTCCGAATTTTGCCCATACAAAAATACCCACAAAGTAAAAGTTACCTTATCATCAGCCATAATTTTCCAGGTCCAAATGCAAGAAAAAAAATTAAAAAAACAAAAAAATAAAAACAAGAAAATGGAAGGAAGAAAGAAGGAAAACTAAAGAAGAAGAATATTTTTCTTCTTCAGTCTACTCTATAATTAACTTTATGATTGAAAGTTCATAATTATCAGTTGAATTAAGAGTAGGGGTGTCAAGTGGGCCGGCCCGACCCGGCCCTCGTACCTAACCCGGCCGGGTAAGCCCTAGGGCTTTAGGATTTCGGGTCCCGGGCCGGTTATTTTTTAAAATGGGCCCAGCTAACCCGGCCCGGACCAAGCCCGGTCCAGGCCCGCCGGTTAACCAGCCCGACCTGGATAAATTTTTTTTTAAAAAAAGATATCTTGGCTTTTGGGCCAAACTAGCCGTTGGCCTAACGACTATATAGCCGTTTTTGGGTCCAAACGGCTAGTTTGGACCCATTTATTCAAAAAAAAAAAAAACTTTAAAAAATATTTTTTAATCCCCCCCAAAAAAATCTATAAATACCCTACAACTTCAAATCATTTTTCACTCAATTTTTCACTCTCTCAAATCTCATTCTCTCTCAAATCTCAATTCTCAATTCTCAAATATTCAATATATTTAATTTCTTAAAGTGTTCACCTTAATTTTTTAATTTTTTGTTTACAAAGTACGAGCGGAAGTTTCTAAAGTCGCAATCTTCGGATACTTCCAAAATTTGGTATTGTCGTTCCATCTCTTACGTTTAATTTTTATTTATTGTATTAATTGTTTAATATTTAATTTTATTATATTTGTGTATTTTGAATATTTTTAGTTTAATTTAATTTATATTATGGATAAATTAAGAAACCTCGCTACTAAAGGTGTTAAAATTTTTTGTCCCGGAAGCGGTAGTGATAGTAAAAAACGAATTACTAGTGGTAGAGGTAGTTCAAGTAGTAGATATACCCGTGTACCTTCGCCTCCGGTACCGCTTGGTACACCTTTTGAAGAAGAAATAGGTGTAGGTGCTCACGATATGGATTATGTAGAAGCTCAGGAAAATTACGGTATAGAAGAAGAAAATGAAGTAGATGCGGTTAATTTAGACGAAGATAATGAAAATATTGCTGAGACACCCGCAGTAGGAGATGCTAACGTTAGATTTGAATCAGTTAATCTCTCTTCCCGTCCTCCCGGTGCCCCAAAATCTCGTAAAATAACTAGTATTGCATGGCAATTTTTTGAACGTATATCAGATATTGAGGTGCAATGCAATATTTGTCAACAAATATATAAGCATAGAAGTGGAGACAAGCAAGGGGGTACGGGTACGTTAATGAGACATGATCACAAAAGAGAGTTAAATATTGCAAAAGGTGGTGGGGATGTTGGTGGGTCAACGCAAACTAGAATGGACCCAGCAACCAGTCACGTAGCGAAGAAGTATAATAAATTGAGGGACAGGGAAGAAATAACTAAAATGGTAGTTGTGAGTTGTTTGCCTTTTAGTTTTCCTTCTTCTGATGCCTTTATTTGTTATATACAAGCAATTTATAATCCTATGTTTAACGGTATTCCTAGAACTACTTGTCGGTCTGATATTTTTAGACTCCATTCACAATATTATTTTTATTTATCAACATTGTTAAAAAATATTGAATGTAGATTGTCCCTAACTTTTGATCTTGGTCGTGCTGTAAATAAAAATGATTATTTAACCTCTACTTATCATTGGATGGATAGTAATTTCGTGATGCAAAAACGTATTCTTGCTTTTTTATATGATGAAGATCGTAAACATACTGGACAATTTATTGCTGATTCTATTGTTAAAATTGCCGGATATTATGGTATCAAAAATAAAATTTTATGTATTGCTTTTGATAATGATTCTAGCAACAAGACTGCTATAACAAAAATAAAATCTACGCTATTTCCGCCCTTGCCTGAAATTTTTCATATTAAGTGTGCATGTCATATATATAATTTAATTGTAAAAGATGGTCTTGAGTTTTTTGAGCTTTATATTGAAAAAATTCGTCTTGCCGTTGGTTTTATTCAAGGAAATAATAGTAGATCGAGAATTAGAGAATTTAAAGTTAAATGTCAAGAAAATGGACTTACACCGATTTTGATGCCTGAGGAAATTGATACTAGATGGAATTCTACGTATGAATTTTAAAAAACTTGTTATAAATATAGAATTCCTATTACACTAGCTTTTAACGAACATTGCGGTTCATTTGCTGATTCTACTGATTGCATGCTACATAATTCTGATTGGGTTGTAATTAATGATCTTGTTAAGTTTTTAGAAAAATTTTATGTAGCTACGGTTGAATTTTTCGGTGCTTATTATCCTACTGTTTGTAATTTTTTGGCATATATAGCCGATATTTCTGTTTTTCTGAAAGAATATAAAAATAAAGAAGATTATAAAGAAGTTGTTGGCGCCATGTTTATGAAATTTAAAAAATATTTTTTTCCCGATTCCCCCTATTTACTTGGTTGGTGCTATGCTAAATCCATGCATGAAATATAATCATATGTGTCACTTTAGTACTCTTATTTATACTAACTTATAAATAAATACTAACCCTGATTCTGAACAAGTACAACCTGATTTGTGGACGGCTACGGCTGATGCAAAGGATTACATAGAAAAATTATATAATCACTATGCTGATTTATTTGATTTAGCCGTACCTACAAATATCACTCCAACTGTCGCTCCTCATCCTCCCGAGGAGCCATCATCTTCTAAATTGCCGGATCAACACGTTGAATTGGTGGAGGAGTAATGAAACACAATATCCTGTGCTTTCAAGATTAGATAGATATCTTGAATGTTCCAATGTCAACCGTTGCATCAGAGAGCGCCTTTAGTCAGGGACGACAGCAGCTTGGAGACAACCGACACTCATTGGGAAGCAATGCAATGAATGTTCTAGTTTGCCTCAGAGATTGGATTAGAGCGGAAAGAAGAAATCAAGGAATGGAACCGGAGCCGAGCGACGAGCTGAAGCTTGAAGAAATTATGACTTCACGGGAGAACTCAGCAGAATCAAGTCCAATGTATGGTTTTGCCCCCGTTGACTTCGACTATCCTATGCAAGTTCCCATTAATACTAACATGAATGAGTTGGAAAAAATGACGCATAATTTATAGATTTTTCATTCATGTAAATTATAAATTTTGGATCATTTTGCAATCAATAAAATTCCCCAAATTCATTCACTCCTTAGTCCTTGCTTTTTATTTTTTTTTCATTTAACGATTTAAAATTTTAAATTGAATTTCAGTTTTCTACTTTAAATTAAAAACTTACTTCTAATATATTATTACTTTACTGTCAAATATTATTAATTTATTATATTAAGTAGCATATGTTTTGTATATTTGTGCATATACAATATAACCTCGATAAATTAATATTGTTGGAACCGTTAAATTTTATTAATTTAGCGAGGTATTAATTAATCGTATAAATTAATAATTATTAATTTATAAATTATATACTTTTTGGGTCCATATTATGAATGTACCTAGGTGTACGTGAAAATTAATTTTTACATTGACTATTAATTATGCATACTTAACCAAATTCATGTATTTTTGCTGATACATTTTCAATATTCTATGTATATCTTAATAAAATATATAAATCTACTTAATTATTAATGTAGTTACATGCTACATTCATTAAAATGTATAAATCCACTCAATTATTAATGTAGTTACACGTACATACATTAACTAAGTTACTATATAAATAGATGTATTATGCAAGTCTTCAAATCAAAAAACAAAAAAAATGGCTTCTCATCTCAAAGGTGTTAAAAAATCAACCATGACTAATGGTATACGTAGAGAACTGTGTGAGTATAAACAACAAAATCTAGCATGCACTCAAAAGCAATTGCAACAATGGGTGTTAGAGAAGTTTAATTTGCAAGTGAGTCAAGCCACAACGATCAAGGTGATATTGATTTCAAGAAGAAACAAACAACATTAGATTCATATTTTCAGAAACCTGTTTAGTTTACTTATGTATTATGTATGAAATATTTTGATACAGATGAATTATTAATTTATATATCAAATGGGACCTATATGAATTTTTTTTTTGTATTATCTTATAAATTTAGCGAATTATTAATTTACCACGTTGATCCCGACTCGGGACCGAAGAAAATTATTATTTTAGCGAGGTTATTAATTTATCGAGTATTAATTTATCGAGGTTATACTGTATCTTCTATAGAAGTGTATATTAAACATATACATGTGTATATGTTTTATAAATTAGTATATAAGTATATCTATATATATTGTAATGTATATATAATGTAGTATATTTTATAATTAGTAGTATATATACATTGAATGGTGCGTATACACGTGTATATATATCTTCTATAGAAGTGTATATTTAACGTATACATGTGTATATGTTTTATAAATTAGTATATAAGTATATCTATATATATTGTAATGTATATATAATGTAGTATATTTTATAAGTAGTAGTATATATACATTGAATGGTGCGTATACATAGAATAGAGTATATATATGTGAATAGATCTTCTATAGACGTGTATATTTAACATATACATGTGTATATGTTTTATAAATTAGTATATAACTATACAAATATATATTGTAATGTATATATATTATAGTATATTTCATTTAAAGTATTACATATACATAGAATAGAGTGTATATATGTGAATAGATCTTCTATAGACATGTATATTTAAAGTATACATGTTTATATGTTTTATAAATTACTATATAAGTATATCTATATATATTGTAATGTATATATAATGTAGTATATTTTATAAGTAGTAGTATATATACATTGAATGGTGCGTATACATAGAATAGAGTGTATATATGTGAATAGATCTTCTATAGACATGTATATTTAACGTATACATGTGTATATGTTTTATAAATTAGTATATAACTATACAAATATATATTGTAATGTATATATGTTATAGTATATTTCATTTAAAGTATTACATATACATAGAATAGAGTGTATATATGTGAATGGATCTTCTATAGACGTGTATATTTAACGTATACATGTGTATATATTTTATAAATTAGTATATAACTATACAAATATATATTGTAATGTATATATATTGTAGTATATCTCATTTAAAGTATTACATATACATAGAATAGAGTGTATATATGTGAATAGATCTTCTATAGACGTGTATATTTAACGTATATATGTGTATATGTTTCATAAATTAGTATATAACTATACAAATATATATTGTAATGTATATATATTATAGTATATTTCATTTAAAGTATTACATATACATAGAATAGAGTGTATATATGTGAATAGATCTTCTATAGACATGTATATTTGATGTATACAGTATATGTTTTATAAATTAGTATATAACTATACAAATATATATATTGTAATGTTTATATATTATAGTATATTTATTTAAAGTATTACATATACATAGATTAGAGTGTATATATGTGAATAGATCTTCTATAGACGTTTATATTTAACGTATACATGTGTGTATATATATATATATATATATATATATATATATATATGTATATATATTTATTTTATTTAAACTTTAAAGTTTAAAGTAATACATATATATTTGGATGGTGCGTATGTATATGTAATTGTGTATATGTGTATATAGTTTTTAAATTATAATGTAGTATATACTATATATATAGTGTATATATATTGTTTAACGTATTTATAATGTATATAGGTGGGTATATATAATGTATATTGAAAAAAGTTTTTTTTTTTAAATTTTTGACCGGGTTTGACCGATTTTTTAAACGAGTTTGACCGGGTTTAGGTGGGTTTGACCGGGTTGGGTTAAGTGGTCCGGGTTAGGGTGGTTTTTGATTTTTTTACTGTTGGGCCCGGCCCGGCCTGGCCCACTTAGACCCTAACCCGGCCCCGGCCCCGGCCCGACCCACTTGACAGCTATAATTAAGAGAGAGAGGACCCATTAGCTTGAAAAACAGCATCCCATGTGAATACAGCTCTTTTCTCTTCTGGTCTTTTTCTTCTTTCTTTTCTCATAGAGAATTTGGCTATTAAGGGTGTGTTTGGTATGATGGAAAATGTTTTCTGAAAAATGTTTTTTAATTTTTTCTTGTTTGGTTGTAATGAAATGTTTAGTAAATATTTTTCACAACAACTTATTTTTTTTCCATTTGATGAAAAATGACTTCCCTCATGGGTCAAGGGAAGTCATTTTCCAGAAAATGACAAATGAGACTTTTGACCTCACTCCATCCATTTTCCCCACTCCAACAATACTCATATTCACATAACTCAAAAAATTTATATTTCTCAAAAATTTATATTACTCGAAAATATTTTTCACTGTGCTTTGCTTCAATTTTCATTGTTTGAAATAAAAAAAGTGAAACCCGAAAATTTTCCATTTCCAATGTTCGTTGAATGTATTGTTATTTTCATATTCACAGAGAAAGATTTACCTATGTTACTTTTGCTAATTGCATATTTTATCTTGTCATCGATGTAACTTGTTTCACGAGGTTGAATTAGCTTGTCGTTCCGTTATATTTCTATTGATTGTAGTATCTTGAGATTGTCCTAACAAAATGTTGAAAAGTGTCTCCTATATTTAATAGTTGCTTAAATTTAGTGATTATAGTATTTTAGAATTCAATATTGAAATTATTTGTTATGCTTAAGTTATTTCTTACAAATTGTTGAGTTGTTAGAGTCACTGATATACTATTTAATAATTAGTAGTATTATCTAAAAAATATTTTTTCACTCACCAATCAAACACTAGAAAATATTTTTATAAAAAATATTCTCTACTCACCAACCAACACAATAAAATATTTTTCGGAAAATATTTCACTCACCAACCAAACATTAGAAAATAAGTTGAAAATTAACTTATTTTTCAAGAAAACATTTCCATGGAAAATATTTTCCATCATACCAAACACACCCTAAGCCTTTTAAGTTTTCAACAAAATGACCTACTTCTATTTTCTTATTTATCGAACTGATAATGAATCTCTCTCTCTCTCTCTCTCTCTACCTAGGTTGGATTGATAATTGATCTGTCGGATTGATAATCAATCTATCTATATATCTATCAGAAAAATAATAAATCTATCGAATTGATAATAGATCTGTCTATATATCTATCGGTCGAATTGATAATCAATCTGTCTATATATCTATTGGACAGATAATAGATCTGTCTCAAAAATGGATCATCTCCCTAAATTAAAAAACTTATAGTCCATTTAATTAAAAAATAGACTTAAAAAGTCTATTTAACAAAGAGTTTCCTTTTCTCATTGTCTTTTCTTTTTTCAAATGCCGTAAATTCTCGATAGTTTGAAGTTTAATTACATAATTTTTTTGATATTTTACACAGTTATTATAAATCTTAATTTTGAGTTTGTGAAGATACATAATTAGCTTGCGATACATTTAAGAAAATACATTTTTTCTTTGTAAAGAAACATAATTAGTTTTCGATACATTTTTTTCAACGAAAATACATTTTTTTATTTGTGAAGATGCATAATTAGCCGGGGGTCTATCGGAAACAGCCTCTCTACTTCTTCCGAGGTAGCGGTATGGTCTGCGTACATCTTACCCTCCCCAGACCCCACTTTGTGGGAATACACTGGGTTTGTTGTTATTGTTGCGAAGATGCATAATTAGCTCTCGATACATTTTTCATCTTTTGGATCTATTGGGATACATAATTAGCTCCTGATACATCTAACGAAAATATATATTTTCCTTTGTAAAGATACATAATTAGTTTTCAATACATTTTTTTTCGATTTTGGATCTATCGAGATACATAATTAGCTCCTGATACACCCAACAAAAATATTTTTTCTTTATAAAAATACATAATTAGCATCTGAGATTTTTTTTTAATTTTGAACCTTTCGAAATAGATAATTAGCTTTCGATATATCTAATGAAGATACATAATTAGTTGAAATTTTTGTATGTAATTACTTTGGAAGGATGAAAATTTGGTGTAAATATTGTGAGGTAGGGTATATGTTTATATTATTTTTTCTCTTTCTTTTTGTCTTGTAAATGTTCATTTAGGCCCCTTGAGGTTTAGGTAATTACAAAATAGTTTTCTACATCCAAACAATTATTGATATGATTATTTTGCCGTACTGCTTATATTAATTGATGTTTAGAGTAATGTCTTGAAAGTGGTTTAGAAAATAATTAATTAATACTAAGGGTACTAGAAATAATTCTTTTGTCTTTTTTTTTTTTTTGATATATCAAAAGTAATAAATTAAAATAAAAATCTAATTAAAAAAATAGTGATAAATAAAAAAGAATGAAGGAAGTATTTAAAAAATTAAAGTATAATTGCACTCTTGGTCCCTCTATTATAACAACAATGTCAATAATAGGGATAAGAGATTCCGGGATAGTAGGGATAAGAGATTTCACGATTAATTTTAGGATAAGTTTACTTCATGTTTTGTTGAGATAAAAACATGGGACAAATCATCCCTAGATTAGTTATTTCGAGACTGTAGCATTATTTTTATCCCTCCTTGAGTGTGACGTAACTAATCCTGAGATAGTTAATATCCGAATAACTTAACACTCTTTGTCAAAGTGCATTTTTATTGCCGCTAACAACTTTCGTTAGATGTGTTTATCGCACCATTCCGTTATGCGAAATCAATCCTCATTCTGCACTTCCTCTCACCGCCTTAAAATATATATAAATCATGAATTCTTCAGAGCGATAAGGCAGACGTATAAGGATTATCGAAGAAGTGCCTCAACGCTCTGCAACCATTACTTTGATTTTTCTTTTTGGAATTATGAACTCTATGAAACTTTATCAATTTCAATGCAACTTATCTTTTTGGAGTTGACAAAACAAACTACACGCAACTTGAGGATGCCCCCTTTTTTCTTCACAACTTGTTTGGATAACACGATATTTAAAGGAAAGTGGTTGTTGTTGAGACCAATAAAAGAATTAAGCACAAAAAAAATAAAGCACGCAAGACTTGCCAAGTCTTTGGCTGAATAGATGACTTTTTCGCCACAATATTTATAATTCTGATTGAGATGTGAAAGACTTGGTTGATTTGGTGGTATTAGTATTGATATGACCAAAAGGGAGGCCTCATTTCTATTTAAAGTCTCAAAATGGAGAAAGCATACCTACTAATTTTTGCAATAATGGAGAAAGCCTTCACATTTTTTCTCTTAACACTCTTGTTGCTCATGGCTAGTTTAACTATGACCCAAACCAACATTACCACTGATCAATTGGCTCTTCTCGCTTTGAAATCCCAAATCATTTCAGACCCCTCTCACTTCTTGGATGAAAACTGGTCTCCGGCTACATCTATTTGTCATTGGGTTGGAGTAACTTGTGGCTCCCGCAACCAGCGAGTGAAGTCCTTGAATATTTCCAACATGGCTCTTGCAGGCAGGATTCCCCGTGAATTCGAAACCTCTCATTTCTTGTTTCTCTTGACTTGGGAAGCAACAATTTCCAGGGAAATTTGCCTCAAGAAATGGCACGCTTGCGTCGGCTTAAGTTTCTTGATGTAAGTTTCAACAGCTTCAGCGGAAAGGTTCCATCTTGGTTTGGGTTTTTACACCAACTTCAAGTTATTAATATTAGAAATAATAGTTTCACTGGTTCCATCCCAACTTCATCTTCTAATATGTCCACACTTGAGACTTTGAATCTGAATTTCAATTCCATGGAGGGACAAATACCAAAAGTGATTGGAAGTCTTATAAACCTTAGAGAATTAAGGTTGCGAGGTAACAATCTCATAGGCTCTATTCCTCTGTCGCTCTCAAATGCCTCGAGGTTGGAGGCTTTAGATATATCTTTTAATTCACTTCAAGGAAACATCCCAGAAGGGATCGGCAATTTCACAACATGAACTGGTTGGGCATACAAGCTAATCAACTTACGGGGTCTATACCATTCACAATTTTCAATATCTCAAGAATTGAAGTCATTGCATTTACAGGCAATAGCTTATCAGGATATCTTCCCAATGGTTTATGCAATGGTCTCCCAATACTCAAAGGGCTTTATCTATCCACAAACAAGCTTCACGGTTATATGCCTACAAGCTTATCAAATTGTTCACAACTTCAGCTATTGGATTTATCGAAAAAATGAGTTTGATGGACCAATACATAGTGAAATTGGAAGATTGAGTAACTTGCAGCAATTGTATCTCGGAACAAACCATTTCACAGGTATGTTTTATCTTATGAATGCTAGTAATATTTTATCTATTTACCCCAAAAGAAATTTTTTTTAATTACACATTAACTGCAGGGATAATTCCACAAGAAATTGGAAATCTTGCTAATTTGATTGAGTTATGGATGGAGGGAAACCAGATAACCGGCTCAGTCCGAATCTCCATATTCAATATCTCATCGCTGCAGATTCTACAGCTTAAGGATAATAAGCTTATAGGTACATATATATTCTACTGGTGTCTCATGTTAATTTTGTATAGATCCATTAGAACTATTAAATTCTATGAATTTATGCATGTAATGAGAAATAAAATGTAACAATTATAAATAAATCTTCAAGCGTATGACAAGAAACACCATATAAGGAGCGTCTTTTAATGTTTAAAATTAAGTAAATTTGAACTCCTGTTGGTAGTTAGCTAACTTCTAATAAAGTATCAGTTTATATATTTCAGTCCATATAAAAATACAAACCTGCACAATCGGAAATTGATAGAGAATTAAATTAAGAACTTTAATGGAGAAAAAAATATGTAATATGTACATCCTTCTTAAGACTTTGATCATTAACGATAGGAAAAAGAGAAGTATATAGTTATTACATAATATTCTGAGTTCTTGTCGATACCTTCTCCCATAACCAATTAAAGCATGAATCACATAGATAAGCATTGAGCTAAATAGTCCTTCATGTTTTGATAGGTAAAATACCCAAAGAGATAAGCAATCTTGTTGAGTTGGAGGAACTTGATCTTGCATTTAATAGTTTTAGTGGTTCACTTGATATGGAGATCTTCAACATATCACGGCTGAGAATAATTGAGCTTTCACTCACCAATCTATCAGGAAGACTCCCACCAAACATGTGTTCTATCTTACCCAACATTGAAAAACTTTTTCTGGGCAACTTAACCAATCTTGTTGGAACTATTCCTCATTCTATCTCCAATTGTTCAAAACTTACTAAACTAGAGCTTTCAGGCAACAAACTCACTGGCTTGATTCCCAACTCACTTGGATATCTGACTCGTCTACAATTCCTAAACTTGGGGGAAAACAATTTCACCAGCTATTCATTATTAAGCTTCCTGACTTCCTTAACCAATTGTAGAAATTTAACAGATCTTTATCTTCCTTTCAACCCTCTAAATGGCATGCTTCCAGCTTCCACGGGGAACCTTTCCATCTCTCTTAGAAAATTTTACGCCGGCAATTGCAAAATCAAAGGGCGAATTCCAAATGAAGTTGGGAACTTAAGCAGCTTATTAGACCTTGATCTTCCTGGAAATAACTTGGTCGGGTCCATTCCAACATCAATGGGCAACTTGAGAAGCCTCCAGCAGTTCAACTTGAATAACAACAAACTTACAGGATTTATTGGTGATCATATATGTAAATTGCAGCATCTGGGTGATATTTACTTGGATCAAAATCAACTTTCAGGATATCTTCCTAATTGTTTAAGGAATATTACATCCCTTAGGGAGATACATCTCGGTTCAAATAAATTGAGTACCAATATACCACCAAGCTTAGGTAACCTTCAAGATCTAGTGGTTCTTGACTTATCATCAAACAACATGGTAGGTTCTTTACCTCCAGAAATTGGAAATCTAAAGGCGGCAAAACTAATAGATCTATCAATGAATCGATTCTCAAATGGAATTCCTAGAGAAACTGGAGGGTTGCAAAATCTGGTGCAGCTTTCTTTGAGACACAACAAGTTGCAAGGATCTATACCTGATTCAATGAGCAACATGATAGGTTTGGAATTCCTAGACCTTTCTCATAACAATATGTTGGGAACTATTCCCATGTCTTTGAAGAAACTCCAAAACCTGAAGTATTTCAATGTTTCTATCAACAAGTTGTACGGTGAAATACCCTCGGGGGGTCCTTTCAAGAACCTCTCGAGTGACTTTTTCATCGACAATGAAGCATTCTGTTGTTCTTCAAGATTTAATGTCCCTCCATGCCCCGCTTCATCAAAGCTCAGATCAAATAGGAAAAAGTTGCTACGTTCATTTCTTTTGCTCGCAATTGCAGTTGTATTTGTTCCTATGATCTTTGTGCTCCTATGGATAAGGTATAGAAGAGGTAAAAGTGTTCCTCAGCAAGTTGACTTATTGTATACCGTATCAAGAGAAAGGATTTCATACTATGAACTTCTCCGAGCAACTAATGCACTTAGCGAGAGTAATATGATTGGTTCTGGAAGTTTTGGCTCGGTTTACAAAGGCATTCTCAGAAGTGGAACTCCATTGCAGTTAAAGTGTTCAACCTGCAAATGGATGTGTCATTCAAGAGTTTTGATACGGAATGTGAAGTTTTGTGTAGCCTTTGCCATAGGAATCTCGTAAAAGTCATTACTAGTTGTTCCAATCTTGATTTCAAGGCTTTAGTGCTCCAGTATATGCCTAATGGAAGTCTTGAGAAGTATTTGTATTCGCACAACTACTTCCTTGACACCAAGCAGAGACTTAGCATAATGATAGATGTGTCATGTGCTTTGGAATATCTTCACCATGGGTGCTCGTTGCCTGTGATTCACTGTGACGTGAAGCCTAGTAATTGCTGGATGAAGACATGGTTGCGCACCTAAGCGACTTTTGCATTGCAAAACTGCTTGGTGAAGATGAGGGTTATTTATACACTAAAACCTTAGCAACATTAGGTTATATTGCGCCAGGTAAGTCTCTTAGTTTTGCTGATTACTCCTTTCTTTATTTCCCACCTAGAAAGTATATTGCATCTTTAAATGAATTGTATGACTGTAGAGTATGGACTCGATGGACTAGTGACTACAAAGTGTGATGTCTACAGTTATGGGGTCATGTTGCTGGAAACGTTTACTAGGAGAAAGCCTAATGAGTTTGAGGGAGATCTTAGCTTGAAGCAATGGGTGAGTTATTCACTCCCAGAAGCAGTAATGGACATTGTAGATTCCAACTTGGTAACACCAAAGGGTAATCTCTTACAGAAGGAGCTAGACGTTGTGGCGTCAATCATGAAAGTGGCATTAGATTGTTGTGCTGAATCTCCGGAAAGAAGGACTAACATGAAAGATGTTGTAGGAATGCTACAGAAGATCAAGATTCAACTTCTTTCATGTTGAGCATGTTGTTGGAATCTGTTGTTCCAAATCACTTGTTCATTTCAATTTTTTTCTGAATTGTTGTTGTAGCTTTAGGATTGCTGTTTTGTTAAAACTTGGTTTGTGCATGATTCTTTTTTTAGAAATGGTAGATGGTTGCTATGAATCTCACTAAACTGTAGCGGAATGAATTTGTTTTAAATTGTTAGAGGAATCAACTGTATGAATACAGATAGGCAAGTAATATTAATGTTTTACATTGGAAACACTAACAGGACATATAACATCATGACAACAAACAGAATGGCCAGTGATTAAAAATACTATTTATCATAAAGCTGTACGATAAAAAAAGGCAGCTCAGTGCACGAAGTATCTTGCATTCACGCGGGATAGGTAGAAGGATTGCCCCCAGGGATTGTAACACAGCCAATCTACCTGACAAAAATAGCAATGACTGGTTCCACGACTCAAACTCGTGACCTATAGGTCATGTTGCTCCAAAAGCTTACATGATAATTAGTGAAGAAAAAAGATAATTTTCATTATCTTTTTTTCAATACAGTACCTATATGCCACGACCCGAACTAGGGCCTGGCCGTGACGGACATCCCGAACCATGAAGGCCCGGACGTCCTACTCTATCTGGTAGTCATGCACAACATTCCTATAAGGGAAAAGGCTCAAATATGCCACTGAACTATTAGAAATGACTCATTTATGTCATCCGTTAAAAGTTGGGCTCATTGATGCCATCGCCATTAGAAAACTGGCTCATCCATGCCATTACTTTTAACAACCGTTTTTTAGAAAATAGCTTTGCCACGTGGCAGCATATTAGAGGTCCACGTCATTTTTTTTTTGTTTGATGCATTAAAAAGAATCCACCCAACTTTTTGATCCGTTAAAAATTAGTTTGATCTATACTTTTAAAATTTGAGATTATTTGTATATTGCCCCATATCAATAGTTTTTTTTTCTTTTCTGGCTTTCACATGTGACTCTGTTCACAATACGGATCAATAATATGATCATCTCCCTTTGAACTAAATTTTACTTGATTAATTATTGTTAATGAGTTAATTTTGAGATTATTTGTGTATCGCCTCATATCATCCGAGTATTTATAGTTACCAAGCTCATTGGTAAGATAATACGTTTCATGCCATCACTCTATCATCCTCATGCCCATCCTGCAAAAATTTCAGTACAGTGGCGTTGATATCAATTATTGTGCTAATTAATTACCATAAAATACTTTTAATATTGTATATATTATTCGCTTTGAACCAAATTGACAATTTTTTTTCAAGAGACCTTAAATATCCAACATTTTATAAATAATTTTATTTCTTTTTTACTTTTCACGTTGGACATTGTTCTCTCAAACACTCATTATACTGCTCCCTTTCATCTTTTTTAATATGTCGTTTAATGTTTTGACACAATCATATATTAAGATAATTATTTGACAATCAACATTAATCATTGGAGGTAGAATATTTGTCTAAATTACAATTATGTTTTTCTTAAATTATAATTTGATTTAATGATATAGTTACATAAAAATTGGTGAGATGTCATAGTTTTATATCTTTATATAATTAATTTTAAGTGGTCCAATCCTAATTAGAAATTGAATAAAAACAATATATAAGTCATGCATGTAAGTTACAACTCACAAATATTATGTATGTATAGTCTTTATTATTTCATTATATACTTAATTCAATGAATTGATTAGTTCCAAAATTTTATTGTTCTTTTCTCTTTAATGAAATAAAATATCTAAGAAGGAAAAATAAAATGAAGATGACATGAAATTTGTATAATATAGTATAAGGACAGTTGGCATATGTAAAAACAAAATTAAATTCAATATATTTTTGATAAGTTAGATAACATGGGAGTATATATTTGTGTAGGATTATAAAATAAATTAATGTATATTTTATATATACATATTTTCATTGATTTCTTCATATATATTTTTATGTTATTTTAAAATCTTTTAATGAAAATTTTGACTCTACTGTTAATCTAATCGTCATAGATCAAACTAACTTTTAATGGATCAAAAAGTTGGGTGGATTCTTTTTAATGGATAACTTTTTTTTTTAAAAAAATGACGTGGACCTCTAATATGCTGCCACGTGGAAAAACTATTTTCTAAAAACTAGTTGTTAAAAGTAATGGCATGGATGAGCCAGTTTTGTAACGGCGATGGCATGAATGAGCCCAACTTTTAACGGATGGCATAAATAAGCCATTTCTGATAGTTCAGTGACATATTTGATCCTTTTTCCTTCCTATAATAAGAGAAGATGCGGAAATACAATCTGATACGGAAACATGGTCATACTCTGAATTCAGTTTAACAATAAGAAATGAAATCCGAAATCAACTAAACAACATCTAGAACAATCTGCGAAATCTCTACTACATGATTAAATGACAACTGTTTGAAAACTGGGACAAGGCCCCAGTAGACCAAAACAAAAGGAATAACATAATCTGATATAATAGGCCTTCTGAAATAAAGAAGGCTCACCACTGCACTGATCTCTTCTCTCTAGATACTCTACTGCTTAGCCGGACCCCTAGATAGAGCCTCTGAACCTGGGAGGTAGGGAGGTCAATACAGATGTACTTGTACGCAGAGCAAACTCAAAATAATAATTTATATTTAACATATATGAGAGCAATTTAAAACAGTTCATAAATATGTCATATGGTAAAAATCACATGGGCATTTTTTAAAAGACTCTGTAAAATCATCTGAACTCTGTAACACTCTTTGTTTTACTTCTGCGCTAGGTGGTATACCCTACAATTTCACAGCTTTCACTGACTACTTTATCTCGGTTGCCGCCAAGATAGGAGTACTAGTGAGGGAAGAGCACACAAGATCACACAGCAGGGTGCCACAACCCCAATCAAATCATTATATCGTGGTTGGGCTCAAGATCATGAAGCAGGACTCCAAACCATAAGTCCCGATTTGGGATGACAAAGTACTAGGTACACAAGATCACATAGAAGGGTACCAAGTTCCCGTGTCAGCAAATCATGGTTTCCAGCATAGAGTCATTTGACTCGAGCTTTCTTCGGGTAACCACCTAACTCACATCAACCCAGTTTTTAACTCTTTAATACATAGATTCTCGGAAATCAAACTCTAACTCTGTCATGGCATACATTTATATGGTATCGTCATACCATTGACTTGCAAGTCACATTCTCTGAGCCATTTAGCAAATTATATCTCTGTTCTCAAAACATGGAATTTAGGACCACCATATCAACAATTCTTTTCAAGAAACTCATTCTTTAAAACTCATGTAAACATATGCAAGGAAACTCTCTTTGTCAACATTTCAAGAATTCAAGGTGGTCATGTCAAAGTTCTCAATTACATGCATTTCTTTCTCTTTAACAGAATAACATCATAGTAACACCAAGAAACTCCCTCTCATTATTTTTAAATCATGTTTCAATTACTATGACAGTGAGAAAACTACTTTCAAATCACAAGGCATGCATTTCAATTTTTTTTCCGACAAAACCATAATCTTTAATTCAACATACGAGAGGGATTTCATAATATGTGCTCTCAAACAATCTTTAATCTCAGTTTTCATACATAGACATATACTTGTAAATCAATTCAAGGGGGAAATACCTAAAGGCCAAATCAACAATATCATAAAAACATTTATAATGCATAATTAGAACATAGATTCCAAAAACCCCTTTAAAATTCATGCTTGATAATCTTTAAATCATGATCTAGTGTTTACAAACTCATGTAGTTTTTAGGATAAACCCCACGTACCTCAATTAGGAATTTGATAGATGCTTCTTGAAGCCTACGGTTTTGAATTCCGAATCTTCAATCAATTTCTAAAACCCACGGTTGAATCTTGAGGGATCTTGATTCCTAGGTTGAGACCTAAGTGTTTAGTTCTTGAGAGAGTTGGATAAAATGACCATATTTTGGTCAATTGGGGGCTTAATCACGTGTTTATGGCTGAATAAGGGTGCAGGAAAGGAGTAAAATACCCCTAAGGAAACAAAGAAAGTCGCAGCAGTCCCTCAGTTGACATGCTGATATGCTGAAGTAAATTGGGCATAACTTTTTACTCTGATGTTGTATTTGGATGAAATTAGTTGTATTGGAAATAAGACTCAAAGAGATTTCATTTGATATATATCAACCTTACCAGTTAATTATATACAGAAAGTTATGATCATTTGAAGTTGACCCTAAAATTATGGTCTGAAATGCGTCTGGAATGCTGGAGCATTTCAAAGGCATTTCAAACCAGTGTGTTATGCCCCTAAAATGCTCCCAAGACATACTATTGACTTTCGGCATCGCGTATCAACAAGAAAATTAAGAAACGGAGGTCGGGAAAGTCACAAAATAATTCATCAAAGATTGGGAGCTAAAAATGAGACTAAGTCCCTTTGGCACTTAAAGAAATTTTTGAGGTTTACTCAGTAAGCATGCTACTAGAAGCTAATACATGTACGATTTTCGCGGGGTGTTACTTTATCTCCCCCTTGGGATCATTCGTACCCGAATGGTGGGTAGGACTGTTGAAGTCTTTAAGGTATGGAATAACATGAACATAATATGTCCTCTCAGAAAGGATAAAGCCGAGCTGAAACATTTAAACTTCTATCATGAAACTGAATTCTGAGCTGACTTGACTTTACTTGCTTTAAAGAGCTAATTCATGCTGAGAGTTTAGGATTCCCTTGAAGTGTTCATGATCAAATCGTAAATATTGAATTGAGAAGTGACAACTTATGCAAGTACGAATCATGAGACAACTGGACTTAGATCGTATCAGGGTATTACATTGTCTGAGCTAAAATACATGGGAAAATTTGAGATTATGCGCTGAACTCTTATGAACTGAGTCATGACTAAATAGCTGAATCTGAAACATGATGCTTTGACTGAACTTAATTCGCAACTTACATGGATGGAATAGATTATCTCTTGGGATGGTCATACGCCTGTGACTTCGGATAGTAGGATTGGGTGAAAAGGTAGAAAACCACCGTAACTTGTCTGCCTGACTGTTAAACTAATTTACACTGTAAACTTATACTTAACTGGAGTATCTCTTCAATACTCCTTATAAAGAAGTTCTAGTAAAATCAGGGAGCAAAGAATCTTGGGCATGTGTTACACAAGATACTCATCTAAGGAATCACAACAATGACACCACTCTATAGCATGGAATATAAACATATAACTCATACACTAGGATAGACTTACCAGGCCTTAGGCAAAGAAACTTTTTGTTTTCAACCTTAGTACACTTCTCGAATACTCCCTTAACTATACTATTCCCTTTTAAATACCATACTCACTTGATTCAATCTTCCATATCTTTTTAATGATCACACCCTAAGCATAACGTGCCTTACCACTTCAATGACCAACTATGAACTTCAAGACAAACACCCATAAAGGCATACTTCACATATTATCTAAACCACTACCAATACAACTCCCTCGCGCTACCCCAAGAACACACACACACAACTTTCAACTAACCATCATCACATGTATCAAAGACTTGGCCCCAAATCTTACTTCACACTTATGGCCTTATCTAAAACAAGCATACAATGGTCTTCCATCAACAGGGAACATTTACTCATCACCACTATCATCACATAAGGAGGAGTCACTAAAAGGTTAAAACATAAGACCTTAAAGCATGGAAGGATATTATATGAGACTTGACACTTAACTGAGGCCTGAGGAACATCGAATCAACATCATGGATTCATCAAAGTGATCTGAGTTGAGGGCATACCTGGCTATAAGCTGAATCTCGCCAATCGTTTGGCTTGCAACATGAGTTATGGAAACCAAGCACACTATAAAGTGTAAGTACATGAGTCATGGGCTACATGACCTCAACTTGGAGTTCATAACTTATGGAATGAGATTCCGATTACTGAAATGAGCTGAAACTCCTCATTTTGGAACTGGAAGAGTACATGATTCTCTATCATATGCATGAACATGAACTATGATCATGGAACTGAAATGTAAGGCATGAGTTATGTATTAGGACAACTGAAAAATACTAAGATAAGAATGGGTTGAGCCTTACCCTTACTTCTAATGTTTTATATCATACTCGCATTACTACTAAAATCTAAGAGCCTGCCTTGGTCACTTATTCTATCTTCTCCCCCTTAGCTTTAAGGCATCATCTTAAGTTTGAGAGATCCCTTACAACACTCTAAACTGAACCACACTAACTGCACTGTGGGGTCTGGAATACGATAATACACGCAATTAAATAGAACGTAACCTGAATGACTACACTGGAAGTGGGAAAAACCACTGCTAATACTACCTTCTGAGATACACTCTATCTTTCTATAGCCCCCAATAGTCATCATATAATACTTGAACACTTACTAACTTCAAATCTTCATGAGTATCCCCACAGTCGGAGTGAACACTCTCTAGCTCTTCAACTCTTATTTCTGTTGGTTCAACCTTTAAAAATTCAAACTTAGATTCTAACACTTAACATAGATATCACCCAGCCTTTGATGAATCATACTACTTCCGACATAGACTACCAATATCACGACTCTAAACTTATATCTCTCTACTATGAGAATCAAGATCAGATCAAAAGGCTCAACATTATCAATCAAAACTCCTTAAGTTGGTAATTTAGAACACCATATGCCATCTAACTAGTCTTTCTCCACCTAGAAACTCAACGGTACCACTAGCCACACATACTATGTAATAGCCTTAGAAAAATACTGCAACCTCATATCACCTTGGCATACTTCTACTTCATACATACAACATCATACTTCATTATGAATCAAATAAACTTAAGCTCTTGCATGCACTGTTCAAGCCTATTAGATCGCTTCCATAAAACTAGTATCATTAACCAAGATATAATCACATCCACCTTCATGGCCATCAACTGTTCAAACTTAATGTCTAGTGCTAAACATGATTTACAACCCAACCTTACACACAATTCTCACTTGGAAACTATGAAATAAAACATCAAGAAACAATAATACACTAGAACTCCGTAGCCACAATAATCGATCATGACCTTACGATTTTCCTTATTATAATTCATTAACATGCACTATTTCAACACATCAAGCCTATAGTCTAGCATTAATCACCTACCACCAATGAAGAATGCAACATAATATACTAGTCCACCAAATTGGGATATTCTACCCAAATATCTCATTTTATTTAGATACAACCCACAACTAAAACACCTTCATGACATCACTGCTATGCCTCAAAATCTACTACATACCTTCTCACAAGTAGTACTAGTTTACAACTACCAAAGAAAAGAAGGTCAAGGGGGCAGAGTCACATAATAGACATGGTCAATCTTAATTTTATATTATAACCCCATACAATCTTATCTACTTATACGACTTTCTCATATCACACTTACTTACCCAAGCGTACATTTAGACTACCTTCAAATTCCACAACAACTGTGTGTCTATAATTATAACTTACTGGCTAATCTAGCCATTTTCATACTTCGACCAAACAACAACTCACCTTAGCTAATAACTCCTTCTCTACCTTGTACTAAACTAACACACAAGGACGTATCTCTTTATTACCAACTCAATCTCATGCAAAAAAAATCGGTCATACATATATTCAATAAATCACCCTTACCACTTTTCTTGCTATTTCACCACTAAACCCCCACTCCCAACCAACACAAGAATAATAAGATGAACAACAAGTTGCTAGTAAATCGAAATAGGCCCCACACGGCTTCACTAGACTTTGATTTTTTTTTTGAACAAGAAAATGAGATGAATGATAAGGCAGCTATGCTAGTGAATCAAAAGAGCCCCACACGGCTTCACTAGATTTTGAGTTTCAACAACACAATGATCACAAGATTACAAGAGATAGAAACTTGACACACAATAATCAATGATCTAAGAATACATATCTTATCCTAGTTTACTATTCATTGTCTACATCATGAGAATGGGTTGGTTAATTGACAATGTTGAACTTGTCAGACACAACATTGTTTGATCTCCTTGAACCTAGCTCTTAGGATCTCCAGTTTGCTAGGTAGAGTTACCACCATTGCTGACTTGTCCAAGGCCTTAAACCCATTCCCTTGGATGTCCTTTCTACTCTTTCTCTAGATAGGCCTTTTGTAAGCGGATCCGACACATTATCCTTTGACTTTACATAGTCTACAGTGATAATTCCACTACAGAGAAGTTCTCTAACGGTATTATGTCTTCGTCTTATATGACGAGATTTACCATTGTACATCATGCTCCCTGCCCTATCTATTACCGCTTGGCTATCACAGTGTATACATACTGGTGCCACTGGCTTAGGCCAATATGGAATATCTTCCAAGAAATTCCGGAGCCATTCTGCGTCTTCATCAACTTTATCTAATGCGATAAATTCAGATTCCATTGTAGAGTGAGCAATACACTTCTGTTTGGATGATTTCCAAGAGACTGCTCCTCCATCGATAGTAAATACATATCCACTTGTGGATTTTACTTCATTCGATCCGGTGATCCAATTTGCATCACTATATCCTTCAAGTACTGTAGGATATTTATTATAATGCAAAGCATAATTTTGAGTGTATTTGAGATACCCCAAAACTCTTTTCATTTCCATCCAATGAGTTTTGTTGGGATTACTCGTGTACCGACTCAATTTACTGATAGTGCATGCTATGTCTGGTCGTGTACAGTTCATTATATACATTAAACATCCCAATACTCTTGCGTACACCAATTGTGAGTCACTTTTACCTTCATTCTTTTGAAGTGCAAAGCTCGCATCCAATGGAGTCTTGGCAATACCGAATTTCATATACTTGAACTTGTCAAGTACCTTTTTGATATAATGAGACTGTTACAATGCCAACCCTTGTGGAGTTCGATGGATTCTTATACCTAAGATCACATCTACAACTCCAAGGTCCTTCATATCAAACTTGCTCTCGAGCATTCATTTTGTTGCATTTATGTCAGAAATATCTCTACTGATGATCAACATATCATCCACATATAAACATACAATGACTTGGTGATTTGGAGTGTCTTTAATATAAACACATTGATCACATTCATTTATTTTGAATCCGTTTGCCAACATGGTTTGGTCAAACTTCGCATTCCATTGTTTTGGTACTTTCTTTAGTCCATATAATGACTTGATAAGTTTACACACCTTGTTTTTCTTTCCTAGAACCACAAAACCCTCAGGTTGTTCTATGTATATTTCTTCCTCCAAATCTACATTTAGAAATGCGGTTTTCATATCCATTTGATGGATTTGAAGATCATATACCGCCGCCAAGGCAATTAACATTCGAATCGAGGTTATCCTTGTTACTGGAGAGTATGTATCAAAGTAATCAAGGCCTTTCTTCTGTTTGAAGCCTTTTACTACAAGTCTTGCCTTATATTTATCAATAGTACCATCTGCCTTCATTTTTCTTTTAAAGATCCATTTAGAACTTAAAGGTTTATTTCCGGGAGGAAGGTCAACCAATTCCCATGTATGGTTGCTTAATATTGAATTTATTCACTATTGACTGCCTCCTTCCAAAAGGATGAGTCTGACGATGACATTGCTTCTTTAAATGTTTGAGGGTCATTTTCTAAGAGAAATGTTACAAAATCCGATCCAAACGAAGTTGATGTTCTTTGACGTGTACTACGTCTTGGATTTTCTTCATTATGTACATTCTCATTTGGTTCATCTCGAGGTCGTTTAAATTCTCCACAAGTCTGTTCATGTCTAAGTTTATATGGGTAAATATTTTCAAAGAATTCAGCATTGTCTGATTCAATTACCGTATTTTCACTAATATCCAGATGTTCGGATTTATGAACCAAAAATCGACATGCTTTACTACTTTTAGCATATCCTATGAACATGCAGTCCACCGTTTTAGATCCTATCTTAACCCTTTTAGGTATAGGAACTTGAACCTTCGCTAGACACCCCCACACTTTGAAATATTTCAAGTTAGGTTTCCTTCCTTTCCATTTTTCGTAAGGAATTGATTGTGTCTTACTGTGGGGAACTCTGTTGAGTATACGATTGGCCGTAAGGATAGCCTCCCCACATAAGTTTTGCGGTAAACCAGAACTTATAAGTAAGACATTCATCATTAGCTTCAAAGTTTGGTTTTTCCTTTCCGCAATTCCATTAGACTGAGGTGAATATGGGGCCGTAGTTTGATGGATTATTCCATTCTCTACACATATTTACGCAAAGGGAGATTCATATTCGCCGCCCCAATCACTTCTTATCATTTTGATCTTTTTGTCTAACTGATTTTCAACATCAGTTTTATATTGCCTAAACGCATCTATTGCTTCATCCTTACTACTTAGCAAGTAGACATAACAATATCTGGTGCAATCGTCAATAAAATTTATGAAATACTTTTTCCCACCACGTGACGGTGTTGACTTCATATCACAAATATCAGTGTCTATTAAGTCTAAGGGATTGGAATTCCTTTCAACGAACTTATGAGGATGCTTCGCATACTTTGATTCCACACACATTTGACACTTAGATTTATTGCACTCAAAGTTTGCCAAAACTTCTAAATTAATCAGTTTTCATAACGTTTTGTAATTAACATGGCCTAAACGTTCATGCCATAAATCATAAGACTCAAGCAAATAAGACGAATTCAAACTTTTATTTATTTCAACAGCCATTACATTCATCTTATAAAGGCCTTCGTTCAGATAGTCTTTTCCTACATACATTTCTCCTTTGCTAATTACAATTTTCCCAGAAACGGTTACACATTTGAATTCGTTCTTATCTAGGAGTGAAACAGAAATTAAATTCCTACGTAACTCCGGAACATAAAATACATTGTTCAGTGTCAAGACCTTGCCGGAAGTCATCTTTATGCAAATTTTTCCTGTTCCCTCCACCTTAGCAGTAGCGGAGTTGGCCATGTAGAGCATTTCTTCTGCTTGAGCCAGAGAAAATGACGAGAACAACTCTTTGTTTGCGAAAATATGGCGTGTGGCACCAGAATCCATCCACCATTCGTGTGGATTCCCCACCAAGTTGTATTCCGTGAACATAGCACACTGATCATCATATTCTTTGTTGGACTCAATCATATTCGCTTGGTCATTTTTCTTGCCTTTCTTCAGGGATCGACAAGCCGTGGACTTGTGGCCAATCTTGCCACAGTTGAAGCATTTTCCCTTGAATTTATTCTTGGGTTGATTGCTTTCTTGTTCAACTTTCTTTGTCTTCTTAGAATTGTTTCGATCATCTTCTACAATATGTGCTCCATTAATTGTAGAATTTCCCTTTGACCTTCTTTCGGCGGCTTTATTGTCCTCTTCAATACGAAGTCGGACAATAAGATCTTCAACGATCATCTCTTTGCGTTTATGCTTTAAGTAGTTTTTGAAGTCTTTCCACAAAGGTGGTAGCTTCTCAACTATCACTGCTACTTGGAAAGCACCATTCACAATTAAACCTACAAAACAGTTTATGTGAGTATTAAGAACATTTTCAATTTGTTCAACTAAGGTATTTTTCAAAGATATACCTTCTGCTAGGAGATCAGGTATGATGACTTGCAACTCCTGTACTTGAGAGACAATAGATTTACTATCTACATTTTGAAGTCCAGCAACCATGCAACAAGGAATTTCTTAATTCCCGCATCCTCCGTCTTATATTTCCGTTCAAGTGCCCCCCACAGTTCCTTTGATTTCTTGGTCCCACTATAAATATTATAGAGGTCGTCTTGGAGACCACTCAGACTATAGTTCCTGCAAAGGAAGTCTGAATGCTTCCAAGCCTCTACAATTACGAAACGCTCTTTATCCGAGGTTCCCTCGAGCACCTCAGGAGCGTCTTCTCTATTTAACCATTGCAGACACAAAGTGGTGAGGTAAAAGAACATGTTTTTCTGCCACCGCTTGAAGTTAATGCTCGAAAATTTTCTAGGCTTCTCCGCTGGTGCCATTGTAGGCGGAGCATTTGTACGGCTTGATGAAGCAATATTGTTTTCCCCCATAGTCGTCACCACATCATACATTTGATTTTCATTTGTCATTTTTCCTGTCACCACAAGATAGAAAAATTTAATATTTTTCAGAATACTATTTATAGAGTTAAATCACTTGAAACTCTTCTTCTTGTTTCTAGTTAGCGATGAAGTTTTTATTACTTCGAATCGTCAACTGAGTGAACCTTAACTTGTGATGAAGATTTTATGTCTTCTAATCACTAGTTAGATTCAAGCGGATTAGAAATCTTAAGTGGTACCTCAAATAGGCGGATTCTACAAACGCACTGAACGATTTAATGATCACACAAAATAGTTTTTTCAAGAGAAGAAGAGGATTTTATAATCTGAAATTTCTGTAATTTCTATGTCAAACCTATGGATGAAAACCAGGTTATTTATAGCCACAAGATGCCTCTTTAGAAAGGAGGCAATGGTTCACTCCAAAGATTGCACCTTTGCTGTAAGTTCATGTCTGTTCATCAAAGATTGCATCCTTTCCTGAACAGTCATATCTTTCCATGAATCAGCGTGTCTTTTGTTAAATGGTTGCATATGTTTGTTCAACCAGTGCATCACTTTAGTTAAAAAGAAGAAAACAGTGCATCAGTTCTAAAGCAATGTAACATTTCCGAAGCAGTGCAACTGTTCACGTAAAACAGTAGCATCAGTTCCTGCGTCACTGTTACTGAATGCATATATGCATATGTAAATGGAGGATTAAACACATAAAATATTTACTGCATTTTCTTTTGGCATTTTTCAGAATTCAAATAAAGTTTGTCCAAAAATATAGATCTCATCAATCATTTTCCAAATCTGAATCCGAAGCCGAAGCTGAGGTCGAGCCGAGCGAGCGACGACGACGGTGCAAGGTATATCTTATTCCTTGCCTCACTATCCATGTGGAAGTGTGTTTCACAATATAAACACTTTAAAGTTCTCTTCTTCTACCAATGTGGGAGAAAGTAAACTTTCCAATTTTGAGTGCACTCATGGTCTAAACTCAATTTTTCTCTTCCACTTGATTTCTACATTTTCCATTCAACACACATATAGAACCCAACAATCCCCCACATGAATGGGGAATGGATATTTTTCGTAAAACTTTTACGGACAAGTATGTGATCATCAAGAAAAGACTGATTGCATCTGGATAAGTGGGTTTCCCTTTGAACTTTCCATAGTGAACATGCATCGGATGCACTCGGTCAATCGGTAGATTTGATATCTTTGAACCGCCGAGCTTTATTGTACACCTAGACAATACATGTCACACAACCAGCCTTTTACCATTTCTGGTTCTTACAGTTTTGTTCTTTTCAGCCATGAACACATCCCAGTTTTCATGAGAGCTTAGAGAATAGGCCTTTATTAACATTCTCTTTGAAGCGTCTTCCACTTCTCCCTCGCATAGGTGATTTGTAAACGTTCAATCCTGTAGATTAAACTATTTGGTCAAATCTACCAAATTTAGATAATCATTAAAAGACTTTTCACCTTAAGTCTTATCCTAGTTTACTATACATTGTCTACATCATGAGAATGGGTTGGGTAATTGACAATGTTGAACCTGTCAGACACAACTTTGTTTGATCTCCTTGAACCTAGCTCTTGGGTAATTGACATTTAATCTGCTCAAATGACTATTATACCCTTAGTGAATCCTTTTTATATATATACAAATCAAATTTCCACTTTATTCTCTTTTTATTTTCTCCAACAACTCTAATTTTTTTTTAAAAAAAGTACCCCAATTAAGAAAAGAGTGATCAATTAGCTAATGCTCTTCTCGGTTTCTCCTTAAGATGATGGTGTATGCTTCATTTGAATATCCGAAGAGCTAAAAGTTGTAAAGGAATTGTGAGAATTTCATGTTAAATGGCTTCTATTTTGTGAAGCTCCAATGGAATATTTCAATAAATTTTCCTTAATTAAAAGGAAATAAGAGATGGAAATTTTTTAGGGTTTTCATCGGATTTCACATCTTCTTCGAAATGAACCTTCCAATTTTCATCGGACTTGAATGTTATTTTAATAAAGGCAGTTGTTTTTTATTTTTTTCAAGGAAAAAATCTAAAAAGTACATGTATTTGTGAAGGTGGTATATTGAGTTTTTTCTTTTAATATCTAAAATCTACATGTATCTTTTCAACTAGGTGAGAACATTTGGTTGGAGTACTAGTCCACGTAGGAGCAATTTTCACGCATATGTGTTACAAGATTGAAGTTTTTTTTTGTTGAGCTTTTGTATGGTTAAAGTTAAAGGGTCCACTTTTACACTGACAAAATTAAACGTCATAATTATAATTGATGTCAAGTTGTCCTGTTTATGTATTATGTATTATGTATTATGTATTAGCTATTTGAAGTATGTGAACTCCCTTTTGGAGGTGGTTTGTGTTTGATCGACACATGAAGCCCTGAATGGCTAGTTGGTATCTTCTTTGATCTTCCCTTCCTTCACATTCATGCATTCACTACCTTTTGGGAGTGTCGAATATGAGTACACGTTTTCTTTACCTAAAGGATTACTTTAAGTGTAATTTTGTCCCTCCCCAAAAACATTTTTACCATTTTTACTCCTGCCTTACCACGTACCCTCATTCATATGATTATACCCCACAAAAATGCAAAAATAACAACCCTTGATAAAATTCCTAACAAATTTTATCTTATTTTAATCCTTTCCTAACCACCTCTCCCTACCCCCACCTCATAGCCCCTCACCCCTAACCACGTGTACCAACTGCCCCACCCTCTCTCATAATTCCACTCACTATCTGCATATACCATATATACACAAAAAAACAGAAGAGAAAAGGGGGAGCATCTTCTGGGGGCCCCACGATATTTCACACACATAGAGGATCACATATTCATCCACCACATGAAGAAAATGGTTTCTTCTCCATAAGCAGAGAAGACACAACAAAAATCCTCCATTTTTATATATTCTTGAACACAGAGCACGCACAAGAGAAGAATTCACATGATATACGCACACCACACTGTTCTTTTTTTCGGATTGACACTCCCTTCACCACAACAACACACGCAGATCGGGAGAGAGAGGGAGAAATCAAGAGAGAAAGAGGGAAAAATGCACGGAGAAGAGAAACTCTTGAACACCTAACCATTTTCATGATTCACTCATCGATACATACACGCACACACCAATCAGAGGGAGAATAAAAGAAAAAGGGTACTGCTCTGGCGAATTTCGCCTGAGAGCGACTGAAATCTAGTCTGTATTCATTGTTTCTCGCCATTGTCTGAGCTCTCTGGAGCTCCGGCAGTGCGCAACAGCGACTCCCAACCCCTTTTCTCAGTTTCCCATTGAACTCTAGATGAAAATGGTGAGCCAACGACTAGAGTGGCACAATTCGAGCTGTTTCAGTCTATTCCGACCAAATTCCATTGGCAACGATAAAAATAAAATAAAATAGGTCAGTTAGTTCATTCGGGTTAATTAGGATTTAGGTTGGTTTGTTCGAGTTGCGGGTTCGTTGAGGTTCCATGTGGGTCGATGTTCTGTTGCTCCGTGATTTTGATCCATCACTGCTTATTTGGAATAAAACTAACAATTGAGGTCCAATTCTACCTCTCTTTATCTCTCTTATTTTGAATGGTGTGATTATGATTTTATTCGTTGTTATTTAATTGTTAATCTTGGTGTGAAGCATGTTAATCACATAGTTAATTTGGGGTTAAGTTGGATTTTGGAGAAAAGATTGAAAATTGTTTAAAGTGAATATCGGTTTATGTTGGTTCAGTGACGATAGCTTGATTCGGAATAAACGTCGACTTTGTTAAGTTCAATTGCATCATGTTTTAGGCTGTGAATTGTTAGGCAAATGGTAGGGGGTAGGCAAATTTAGGATTAACGATTTGTTGAGTGTTTTGAATATGTGTGTGAATGGTTCGTTCTATTTTATCTCACAAAAAAATTTAAAAATGTACTTATTTAGTCGGAGAATGTCCCGAAGCCATTTGTATTTGCTCACCGGAGAATGCCCTGATGTATTATGTTGGTGGAAGATGATCGTGATGAAGGCCCGAGGTATCGGGTAAAGCATGGGAGCGTAGTTAGGATTAGTGTAGGTTAGATAGGATTTATTTTCTCATTTTTATTTATTTTGGACTGTATAATTGGACTGAAGATTTTACTTTGGATTTATTTTGTTTTGTGTGTTTGTTTGATTGTTTTACGTGTTTTTGTGTGGTTTGTACATTCGTAGTGCCAAATTAGCCGATACACTCTACCAAGCGACCGTGGTCGAACCAAGGGATCGAGGGGTGCCTAACACCTTCCCCTAGGTCAACAGAATTCCTTAGCTGGAATCTCTGTTCGCAAACTAGTTTAAAGAGTCAAACTGTTTTGAAAAGGATCTTTCAAAGTTGACTTGGCACACCAGATTATGTCAAGCGGCGATTCTGAATAAAAAATGTAAACAATCATTTTTTGAAACAAATTTTCAATCTTTTGTCACTTTGAAAATAAAAACCCTTTCGAAACTTAAAATCAAATCTTTTTTTTGGTAAAAAGGGGGTGTGACAACTCTGGCGACTCTGCTGGGGATTTTTCAGAATTCGAGCTTATTTTTTGGAGTTGTATCGGCTTATTTTGACATTAAGGGTGTATAAACATTGTTTGTGTTATCGTTTATGTTATTTTATTATCACTGTTGAGTGCCTACGTGCTCTCTGTTTACAATTTTTATCTTATGTGTTACCGCTTTATTACTGGCATCATGTGCATAACCCGAGTCATTCTTTCTGCAACAAGTACGTAGTACACGTGTTGTACACGACCTGTAGTTGAGTCACCCTTATTTTAGGGGGGAGCCGTCGGTGCTATGAAGTAGGTGGAAAATAAAGCAGCCACTATCGACCATACGCTCCCCCAAACAACCTTGTTAGTGAACCCCAACGTAGGTCAGCCTTTAGTTCATGTTTATGTGCCTCGTATTGAAGACCTAGCGGGGCCCACTTAGCCCTTTGTAGGAGACTCACCTCTAAAGCATCCCTACGTGCTAAATGTTGCATCTTTGAGGATAACGTGGTCATTTGACGGAGAGTATGTGTTAGAAGTAAAGTGTGTAGGCAATGGAAAATCGAAAAAAAAAGAAAAAAAGAAAAAGTAGTCAAAAAATAGTTTCGTAGTTTATTTTTAGAGTTCTTTATGACTTTTGTTTTTGACAATCCAAAAAGATTTTTTACCTTTCGTACTCATTTTCTTTAAGACATCAAAAAGATTTTTCTTTATTTCTTTACCATGCATTCATAATTCAAAAATTCCAAAAAGATTTTCTTTATAGTAGCTTTTTATAAAAGAAAAATGAAAAAAAAGTTGGTAGAAGTTTTATATATTCCTTATAAGAAAAATACCAAGAAAAAAAATTTCCTTTCGTAGTTGTTGGTGTCAGTTATATGAAGTCTCAAATTGAAAACCCCAAAAAGATTTTATTCGTCTGTCTTTGATCTTGTCTCTAAAGTTAGGGTCAATTTGCCAGTGAATCGTTAATTTTCCAATGTAGACGAACTACGCACCCCTGATTCTCCTATTTCGGGATGTGAGATACGTAGGCAACCTATTGTTGGTTCGGGGATCTTATTTCAAAAATTCAAAATATTTTTCTTCACTCTTCATTTAGAGTAGGTGTCTATGCATCAATAAAACAAACCTACAAAAATAAATTCCTTTAATAGGTTCAAGTTTCATTTTCGTATGAAATGCAAAATTGATAACCCAAAAAAGAGTTTTTTGGTAATCATAGGTTTCATTTTGTATAGGTTATTAAAGCTGAAAATTTCAAAAAATATTGTCGTCTATTCTTTTGACAATTTGTCATTTTTCCTTTCTTCTTAAAATTTCAAGAAAAAAAAGAAAAGAAAAAGAAAAAGTGTTTATTTGGCCATTTTGGCAAGATTTCACGAACTACGCACACCTGATTCTCCTCTCTCGGGGGTGTGATACGTAGGCGCCCTTCTTGGGTTCGGTGACCTTTTCAAAAAAAAAAAATTGAGAAAATGTTGAACTCTAACACATTTGCTATCTCTTGTTCAGTTAGTTTGGGGTGGTTGGATTGTAGAATTTTGGCTGGTCCTCCATATTGCACCAAGTCACAGAGAAGGTTATGGCCAACAAGGATACCCAGTTCGTTGTCACTAATCAGATAGAGAGTTCGATAAATGAGAATTTAGGAGCTAATGAAGAGATTCGGAAATTAAGACAGCAAATGATAGAAATGCATCGAGCTTGGGCTAATGGCTTGCTGCCTCCTCCAGTTTCGACTGATAATTGTGAATATCTTTCTATCTTGCCTCTCGTGCCACATGCATAATTTTCCATTTTTGTTGATATGACACAAGATGCATCAGGATCGACTCCGGGGCAACAATATCCAACCACTTCCAATGTTCATTTCCTCACTCCCCAATCCAAGACTACCACATAATCGACTCCACCTGATGTTCATGCTTTTGCGGCGCTACCCCCACCTGAAGCTCCTACTTTTGATGTACTCCACAAGTTGTGCCTCCCTACTCTACAAGAGAGCCTGCATTGAATATTACTGGTGATCAACGTTACTCTTCCAAGCCTACATTCAAGTTGACTAGTTTTTACGGTGACACTTACCCGCCTGAATTTCCTCCTAACACTGAGAGGCCTGTTATGACAGAAGAACAAGAGGAAATGACCAGAAAATTGAGAAGTTTGGAATTGGCTATGAAGAACTTGCAAGGACTTGTGGGTTACAAAAGTGTCTCATATAATGACTTATGTATGTTTCCAGGTGTCAACCTTCCTCCTGGATTTAAAATGTCGAAGTTTGAGAAATATGATGGACATGGGGATCCGGTGGCGCATTTGAGACGTTATTGTAACCAATTAAGAGGTGCTGGAGGCAAAGAAGAACTGCTTATGGCTTACTTTGGTGATAGTCTTTCAGATCTAGCCTCGGAGTGGTTTGTTTATCAAGATATTGATAGGTGGAATAGTTCGGATGATTTAGCTAATGAATTTGTGCAAAAATTTCAATATAATATGGAATTGATCCCTGAAAAAACTCCCTAACCAGTATGAAAAATAAGAATACAGAGAGTTTCAAAGAGTATGCGATCAAATGGCGTGAACAAGCTGCTAGGGTGAAGCCTCTAATAAAAGAAAGAAAGATAGTTGAGGTGTTTATTCAAGCGTAAGATGAAACATAATATCAACATTTGTTACCTGTGTTAGGCAAGCCATTTATTGAGGTCCCTAAAATGAGGGAGATGATAGAAGAGGGAATTAAGACTGGTCGCATTGTGAGTTTTGCAACATTGAAAATGACAACTCAAGCAATTCAAAAGGGTTAAGGAAGTGTTGGGGAGACAAAGAATAAGGAAGTTGCATCTTCTATTGTAGTTGGACAGCGGGCACGATCAAGAAGACCCCATCATCCTCGCAGTCACAAACCCAAGTTCATGCCCAAGCTTCACATAATCACTCTCAAAATCCATTATAATCTGCTCCTCCACCTCCATATCTAGTAATAATGCACAACCACATATTCAACCCCTATATTACCCACAGTGGAATACAACAACTCCTCAGAGTCATTCTCTAACTCCACAAACATACCAAAATCCTTCTAAGCCTGATTTTTGATCCAAGCCGAACGATGAAATGAGGCATAAGTCAAGAGATAGCTTCACACCAATTGGAGATTCGTATTCCAGTTTATTTCAGATGGGGCATGATCACTCCTCTCCTTGGGTGCACTCTTAATGGGCGCTCAAGAAATTTTGATCCTAATGTACGATGTACGTATCATTCTGATGCTCAGGGTCATAGTATTGAAGATTGTCGAGATTTGAAAAGAGAAATTGAAAAGATGATTCAAGATGGATCAATTATAGTGCAGAACATTGATAGTGAGAGAAGCTCTAGTCATGCTGATATGCAAACTAGTGGCAAAGTTGTCAGGCTGAGCAATTGAGAAGTCACCCCTCTCCCTACTAGGAAGAGGTCTGGTAGTTTGTTTTCTTTTCTTTTTTGTTTTTTGAATTATTTCAGGGTTGTAGTTCGGGATCTATCCTTTTTTGTCCCTTTGTCGTTTATGTTCAAACCCTTTTATCTTTTATTTCAACTAAATGAATTGTCCCTATTCCTTTGTGTTTTAAATATGTGTTGTTTGTTTGTTTTCTTTATACAGTACATTTTTTGTTGACTCTAGTGATATGACATGCTTGCAAAATTTTCAGCCAGATCTTAAAGTCCAATTTAACCATGAAACATGGAATCAGAGGGCTAAGGTTAGAAAAAGAACCTGAGAAAATAGGTAGAGTGCTGAGAGATTTGGTGACAAGTTGAAGCCTTCTTTCAAAATTAAGGTGATTATTTTGAGAATCACAAGAATAACTTGATCATCAATTGAAAAGCACAGCTCAATTAGGTCAAATAGTGTCTGCGTGATTCTATCAAGAGGAACAGAAAGAAAATCAACAACACGAAAGCATGATGAGTCATTCAATGTGAGGGATGTACAAAAAAAGTTGAGTTGTATTTTTGACAAGTATAGAAAAAGAGGTGACACACATGTTCGGGGCAAGTTAGTGTTGTAAAACATGTCATAAGTGATGTTGATCGTGCACTTTTACATTGCATGCTATGTACTAGTATTTTTAAGGATTGATATGACGAAGGCATTTTATTCTGCTATCCAAACATTGTGTCATCCTTTATTTACCCCATTTGAGCCTTGTTATTTTCTGTCATACCCCTCTTATGGAATCAAGATAAAACCAGCAAAGCTCAAAAGAAAAGTATCGAGCAAGAGAATAGAGTCAGAAAGTTTCAAAAAAAAAACAAAGAGAAAAAATGTGTCCAAAGTAGGACGAAAAGAGTGTCAAGAAATTAGACTCATAAAAATCACAAAGAAAAAGAGTCAAAAGAAAAAAAAACAAAAACAAGTCAGAATCAAGCAAAAAAGAATAAGCTGCTAGAACTACACATGACCTGATTCTTCTCTTTCGGGGGTGAGATACGTAGGATGTTCTATTCTAGGCTCGATCCAACCAAATAAATCATTTAGAGTCACCCAGTCAAAAGAAACTGGGGCATGAGTTAATCCTCATTGTTTGAGTTGATTCCAAAAGTTGTAAGTCCTACCCTACTTTAAGTGTCATTTGGGCCCCATATCATCCTTTCTTTCTAACCCAATCCAAAAGCCAAGTTACAACCAAAGAAAGACCTTCAGATCAATCTTTGACAATGTTAAGGCTAAACATGCAATGGTTGTGATGACGCATTTTGAGGAACTACTTGTCTTTCTTAGTGGAACCAGGAGAGAAATAAGATTGAGAGAGCCTTATTGGTAAAAATCCTCACGGATACCATGAGGAGATGGTGAGCTGAGAGTAATGAAAATGATATTCTCATTAGTGAAAACCTTCACAGACTCCATAAAATGATGGTGAGGTGATAAAAAGAAATGAGAGAGACTTATTGGCGAAAACCCTTCAAGGCACCACTAGCCGAATGAGGTCTCCGAATGCAATTGGCCCAAGAAAGCAACTCACTTTCAGGGTCATTAACTCAACAATAATTTGTGAGAGTTTTCGATGGAAAGATCAGGCAGTTTAATCCGATATGAATGTCATAATCATTAGAGTTGACTGTCATTTCCAGATAAACTTTTCTTTCATTTTTTTTAGTGGGGATATTCGTTGTCATTTCTTTCTTTTCTATAGTTATATTTTTATTTTCTTGAGTCAGTTATCCAAATAAAATAAAAATTGTTGTCATTTTTCTCTTGTCTTTGAGTCAAGTCCATGTCAAAACAAGTGAGAAAGAATCTCAAAACTGGCTACCAGCTTCTTTAATTGCATAAAGCAAAACAAAAGGCTGGCACATGAAAGGCACATGATTTTGAGCTGAAATAAGGCACGCAAAATTTTTGTCAACAGACAAGTCTAGAAACTCATGGAAATACCAAGGTTTAAAGGGTCTATTTGAGAAGCATGACAAAACAGAGATACTGTGTTTGTTTCAGTAACTTTTAATAATCTGAGTTCGGGTCAATTATTTAGCAAGCCAATGATATATGCTGGAAGCAAGGTTAAATGTGATGAGGGCAAGAGCGATCGCCGCGAAAGCTAAAGCCACCAACCAGCCACCACGTTTTAAACTAACAAGTTTTGTTTGATGAAACAGGTAACATATTACATTCAAAGCAAGGACTTCAAAGCGTAAATATCAAGGGCTGCAGTGCCTCACTTTTACAAATGCAGGAAGAAATGTTGCTGCACAGTTTTAATATTCAAATCCCTTGATTCCTAGAAGACGTACCTTTTAGTCGAGTCACTCCCTTTGATTCCTATAAGACGTACTTTTTAGTCGATTCATTCCCTTTGATTCCAATAAGATGTACCTTTTAGTCGAGTCATCTCCCTTTGATTCCTATAAGACGTACCTTTTAGTCGAGTCACTCCCTTTGATTCTTATAAGACGTATCTTTTCGTCGAGTTATTCCCTTTGATTTCTATAAGACATACCTTTTAGTCGAGTCATTCCCTTTGACCCCTAGATGACGTACCTTTTAGTCGAGTCATTCCCTTTGACCCCTAGAAGATGTACCTTTTAGTCAAGTCATCCCCTTTGATTCCTATAAGACGTACCTTTTAGTCGAGTCACTCCCTTTGATTCTTATAAGACGTATCTTTTAGTCGAGTCACTCCCTTTGATTCTTATAAGACGTATCTTTCAGTCGAGTCATTCCCTTTGATTCCTATATGACGTACCTTTTAGTTGAGTCATTCCCTTTGACCCCTAGATGACGTACCTTTTAGTCGAGTCATTCCCTTTGACCCCTAGAAGACGTACCTTTTAGTCAAGTCATCCCCTTTGATTCCTATAAGACGTACCTTTTAGTCGAGTCATCCCTTTTGATTCCTATAAGATGTACCTTTTAGTCGAGTCATTCCCTTTTATTCCTATAAGATGCACCTTTTAGTTGAGGCATCCCCTTTGATTCCTATAAGACGTACCTTTTAGTCGAGTCATTCCCTTGGATTCCTATAAGACGTACCTTTTAGTTGAGTCATTCCCTTTGATTCCTACAAGACGTACCTTTTAGTCGAGTCATTCCCTTTGATTCCTATATGACGTACCTTTTAGTCTAGTTATTCCCTTTGACCCCTAGAAGATGTACCTTTTAGTCGAGTCATTCCCTTTGACCCCTAGAAGACGTACCTATTAGTTGAGTCATCCCCTTTGATTCCTATAAGACGTACCTTTTAGTCGAGTCATCCCCTTTGATTCCTATAAGATGTACCTTCTAGTCGAATCATTCCAATTAACTCATAGAAGATGCATTTCTTTGTTTGGGATAATTTTGTTTCTAGTTTTAATGTGATTTCAGGGGCCTGCCTGAAGAACAGGGCGAATAAATGAAAAGTCAAGCAACATGGAGAAGAAGTTGAAGGTTAAGAAACAAGATGAAGAAACTGAAGGTCAATAGATTGAAAAAATAGCAAGTCAGGAGCTTGCCTGAAGAATAGGGTGATGAAGTTGAAAATCAAGCAGCAAGTTGAAGAAATTGTAAATAAGGAGCCCGCCTGAAGAATAGGGTGATGAAACTCAAGTCCAAAAGTCCAAAAGAAGCTGTGTAAATAGAATTTTGTAATTTCATTTAAGTTTTTAACTTGTAATTTTCATTTTTGATGTAATGACAGAGCCGCGGACCGAAACCGAGGCGGGACCTCACTAGACTCTCCAGCTCGGTTGTCCTTCTTTCTTTTGTTTCTTTCTTTGAATGATGATCGGGTCAAAATTCTGTCTCATTGTCTACTTCTTTGTATGAAAACACTTTGTGTTTACATGCAAAGAGGGGCATGATGTAGACACGTAATTTTGTCTCTCCCCGAAAGCATTTTTACCATTTTACTCCCGCCTTACCACGTACCCTCATTCATGTGATTATACCCCACAAAAATACAAAAATAACAACCCTTGATAAAATTCCTAATAAATTTTATCTAACTTTAATCCTATCCTAACCACCTCTCCCTACCCCCAACTCATAGCCCCTCACCCCTACCCACGTGTACCCACTGCCCCACCCTCTCTCATAATTCCACTCACTATCTGCATGTACCATATATACACAACAAAATAGAAAAGAAAAGGGGGAGCATCTTCTGGGGGCCCCATGAGATTTTCACACACATAGAGCATCACATATTCATCCACTACATGAAGAAAATGGTTTCTTCTCCATAGGCAGAGAAGACAAAACAAAAATCCTCCATTTTTATATAAAATCTTGAACACAGAACACACAGAGGAGAAGAATTCACATGATATACTCACACCACAGTATTCTTTTTCCAGATTGACACTCCTCTCACCACAACAACACACGCAAATCTAGAAAGAGAGAGAAATTGAGAGAGAAAGAGGGAAAAATGCACAGAGGAGAGAAACTCACGCACAACTAACCAGTTTCAAAATTCACTCATCGATACATACACGCACACACCAGTCAGAGGGAGAATCAGAAAAAAAGGGTACTGCTCCGGCGAATTTTGCTTGAGAGCGACAATAATCTGGTCTGTCTTCGTTGCTTCTCACCGTTGTCTAAGCTCTCCAGAGCTCCGGAAGTGTGAAATAGCGACTCCCAACCCCTTTTCTCAGTTTCCCGTTGAACTCTAGATGGAAATGGTGAGCCAACGACTAGAGTGGTGCAATCCGAGCTGTTTCAGTCTATTCCGACCAAATTCCATCTGACAATGATAAAAAAAATTTAAAAATGGGTCAGTTGGTTCATTTGGGTTAATTCGGATTTGGGTTGGTTTGTTCGAGTTGCGGGTTCGACGTTGAGGTTCCTGTTGGGTCGAGGTTCCATTGCTCCGTGATTTTGATCCATCATTGCTTGTTTGGAATAAAACCAACAATTGAGGTCCAATTCTACATCTCTTTATCTCTCTTATTTTGAATGGTGTTATTTTTGGTTGAGATGATTTTATTCATTGTTAATCTTGATGTGAAGCATGTTACTCACATAGTGAATTTGGGGTTAAGTTGGATTTTGGGGAAAAGATTGAAAATTGTTAAAAGTGAATATCAGTTTATGTTGGATCAGTGATGATGGCTTGATTTGGAATAAACGTCGACTTTTTTAAGTTCAATAGTATCATGTTTTAAGATGTGAATTGTTAGGCAAATGGTAGGGGGTAGGCAAATTTCGGAGTAACGATATGTTGAGTGTTTTGAATATGTGTGTGACTGGTTCATTCTATTTTATCACACAAAAAAATTAAAAAATGTACTCATTTAGTCAGGGAATGCCCCGAAGCCATTTGTATTTGCTCACCGGGGAATGCCCTGACGTATTATGTTGGCGGAAGATGATCGTGATGAAGGCCCAAGGTATCGGGTAAAGCATGGGAGCGTAGTTAAGATTAGTGTAGGTTAGATAGAATTTATTTTCTCATTTTAATTTATTTTGGACTGTATAATTGGACTGAACATTTTACTTTGGATTTATTTTGTTTTGGGTGTTTGTTTGATTGTTTTACATGTTTTTGTGTGGTTTGTACATTCGTAGTGCCAAATTAGCCGATACACTCTACCAAGCGATCGTGGTCGAACCACGGGATCGAGGGGTGCCTAACACCTTTCCCTCGGTCAAATGAATTCCTTAGCCGGAATCTCTGTTCGGAAACCAGTTTAAAGAGTCAAACTGTTTTGAAAAGGATCTTGATAAGGTGACTTGGCACACCGGATTATGCCAAGTGGTGACTCTGAATAAAAAATGTAAACAATCCTTTTTCGAAACAAATTTTCAATCTTTTGTCACTTTGATAATAAAAACTCTTTCGAAACTTAAAATCAAATCTTTTTTTTGGCAAAAAAGGGGTGTGACAAAGGTGTCTTCCGAAACCAAATGGATAATAATATTTTCTCCTTTCGGATTGTAGAGAAGCATTTTTGTGTCTAAGGCAATCTCCATGGTCCTTGCAAGTGGAGTTTTTCTTGTTGCTGTAACAATTCTTTGTCAACGTTATCTTCCTCATCTCCCCATTCACAATTATCCAGTCAACTCATCTGACATAATCTCTATTCAGCATCAGTCTATGGAATCTAGCGAGGTATGAATTTTATTAGTTCATTTAGTGTTGTCTCTTTCAAGTTCATTTTTGATTGTACTCTGCTTGCTGTACGTACTGTAATAATCCAGATTTTAATGAAGGGTAAGTGGGTAATTAGCCATTATTATTGTTGTTAATTAATATAATTAAAGTGGGCAAGCCAAAAGACAAAAACCCTCCAAAAGATAAAAACCCTCTCCTCTTATATTTGTGGCACATTCTAATGAGGGAGTAAAAGGTAGGGTAAATAGTTTCTTAAGTTTTCAAAAGCAACAACTTCTTCAAAGGAGTAGAAAAGAAAAGAATTAGGGCAATTAGTCTCTTTACTCTTGGAAGAGAGTGAGCCAACGATGTATAATAACATTAGCCAGTAACACTCACCTGCGAAACTTCACATTTATAAGGTACTCATCTTGTTCCTAATTCGTTAGCATGAAAATTGTGCACACAAAGAGTATTTCGGAAGATTGGTCCTAATGGAGTTAACGAGATAGAGTGGAAGCTATTGATTAGTTAATGATTGTTTTTGATGATGTAATGATTGAGCAATGAGTAGAGAGAGAAAAGGGATCATATTCATGTTGTGGGACTACTGATTTTGTATTGATATTAATTAATTTTAGATATGTTAACTTCCTGAACGTGAAAACAAAAGTACTTGCTGTACAACTTTGCAAATTCTTTGCATTGGTGGAGTTTTGAATATGCATTTAAGAGTTTCTTATAATGTTTGTGGCTAATGAGATCAAATGGTTAGGTAACTAATTTGTATGAGATTATTATTGAGAAATTAGGTTGGATAGAGATAATTTTTAATTCATCGCTTAAGGTATGAGATACTAAGGTTTAACTTTAAACTAGAAGATTAGGAGTATTGAGACTTGACATCGGCTAGCACAATTGGCATCGTTAAGTAATATTTATATTAGATTGAAATCATTGGAGGCTGTTTGTTTGGTGTATTACACATTGCAAGATTGAGGAACTTGTCATTCGCCCAGTAAGTGAGACTTTAAACTTTGGGTGCGTGCTTTACAAATTTGTTTATAAGATATATTTATATTTTCCCGGTCAATGTGTTGGGACAAGAGTATTCTTGGTAGAATCGACAGTCTTCAAGGCCAGACACATATACTTCATGCTTAAGAATACTAATACTCCTTTTATAAATTATTTTGTGATGTGATATGATTGGGTACTGTGAGATTGGGGCATTGTGTATGCTTCCTAATTTCGTTGGGGCATTGTATATGCTTCCTTTGAGCATTGTGTATGCCTTACTTAGCAATGTGTATGCTTTTTGATTTGATACGGGACATTGTGTATGTTTCCCAAGTATTGTGTATATTCTTGATATTTGGCACATTGTGTATGTGGCCCAGAACTTCTGGTGTTGGGTAATTACTTTGATTTCAAATGGTGATAAGTACTTTGTATAAATTGTGTTGAGATATATAATTTTTGAGGAATGATTGTTGGTCTCGTTGGACATCTTATTATGATATACTTCATGTGTATAATAACTACATGTTCTTGGTGTTGTTGTATTTTCTAATACTTTTCCTAGGAGTACTTAAAGTAGTGAGACGAGGATCTTACTAATACTTTTCCTAGGAGTACTTAAAGTAGTGAGACGAGGATCTTACTGGGTTATAGTTATATAGGCCACTCCTTACTTGCATACTTGCAGATACGGTTACGGAGAGAGACTTGTGGCTGACGATCTTTACGTGTGGATTTTGTTGCTAAGGTGAACCTTCGCATTGTTCGTGGAGGCTGTCATCCAGCTTTAGTTATTTTTAGCTTATTTTTCTTTTTGTTGGTTTTATGCCCGAAAGCTAAACTCATGTAACTTTGTTTAGATGCTCCATGGTCTAGTGTGAGGTTTGGGTTGGAGATTTGTTACCTAAACTACTGTTGTTTTTGTAAATCATTTCGCGATATCTTGCTGGATCATTACTTTGCATTTAATGATTATTTCGTGCATTTGAAGTTGTACACATTTTTATCTCTGTGTTGTATACATTGTGAATGCATGGAAAGTTGTTCTCTCGACAAGTGTTGTTAGCGGGAGCCAGTGACGCCCATGAGGTTTTTGGGACGTGACACCTACTTCATTGGCTGCTTCATCTGAGGGGAGATAAGTATCTTGTGTTAAGAAGTTTCCATGTATTGGATGACACATGCTTTGCATTATTGACCACTTTTATTGTCTTTTACCCTCTTTTAGTTGATATCATTTTATCCTAGTCATTCTGTCTCTTTTTATCAGTAGGTAATATTGTTCAATCATGTTGAAAGAAGAAGAAAGAGCTACAAGTTCAATGTAACAGTTAACCTATTTCAGGAAGTTAGTTATTTAACTAACTGTGTGAAGTATAGTTGATAGAGTTAGTTAGGAAGTTAGCTTCTAGATCCTTCCATGTAACAATATATATACACGCTACTCATTACATGTAAAGCTAAGAAAACACAAGATTCAATCAATGATCAAGCTCTCCATTCCATTTCTTCTCTGTTCTCTCTTCTTCCTTCTTCTCTAATATGCAACTTACAGAGTTCATATACCAAGAACTTTGATTCTGTTCATGGTATCAGAGCCATATGATTTTATGCTCACTTCAAAGATTAAGTTTTAGCTTCCGCGACATTCAGTTTCAAGAATCTCAAGAAATCGATTTACAACAATGGTGATACCTTCTAACAATGGTGAAAATGTTGAGGAATCTTCAAGCTCAGCAAATGGTGCAACAGGTGCACAAAACTCTGTTGGAGTCGACTACTATCACCCTCTATTCTTGCATCCCTCAGATGTAAGTGGTTTACAGGTCATTTCATTTCAATTAACTGGAATTGAAAATTTCTCAATGTGGTTTCGATGTATGAGACTCTCACTGTTAGGAAGGAACAAACTAGGAATGGTAGATGGTTCTTGTTCCAAGGACAAATTCTCTCCTGAATTGGGCAATCACTGGGAAAGAGTGAATGCCATTGTTCTCTCTTGGATCATGAGTGCAGTAGCTAAGAACTTGCTTGGAGGTATAATGTATGCTACAAGTGCTCCAGCAGTCTGGAATGATCTTTGTGAGAGGTTCAACAAGATTGATAGGTCAAGAACTTTCAATCTTCACAAGGAGATAGCTACTCTATCCCAGGGAACAACTTCTGTATCTCTCTATTACTCAAAACTGAAAGATCTGTGGGAAGAATTTGAAGCTTTAGTGCCTATTCCAGGGTGCAACTGTGAAACATCAAAAGATTATGTTGCTCATCTTCAGAAATTAAAGTTGTTTCAATTATTGATGGGGTTAAATGAATCATATGGCCAGGAAAGAATCCAAATATTGCTTATGAATCCACTTCCAACTATTAACCAAGCTTATGCTATGATAATCAACGATGAGAGTCAAAGATCTGTAGGTGTTGCAACTGGTATTCTTGGTGCTAATCCAACCTCTACAAGCTATGAGTCTGCTATGTTCTCTAGAGGCAATGATCCTTATCCTAAAGGAAACGAGTCAAAAGTGTTTACTAGAGGAGTACAACAAAATAAACAATTCAAAAAGAATCACACTCTTTACTGCGAAATCTGCAAGATCAGAGGCCATACAAGGGAGAATTACAGGAAAGTGGTTGGTTACCCTGCTGATTTCAAATTCAGAAAGAAAATTGGAACTAGTGCAGGTGCAAATGTAGTCTGCAATGACATAAAAAATGCAGGATATATGCAGACTACTCACTCCACACAACCTCAAGATACTAGTATTACAACTGCTGTCAAGTCCATGATAGGAGGAGCTGCACATCAACCAACTCCATGCACCTTCACTAATGAACAATATGCTCAAATTCTACAGCTACCACACAAAGAAGACATGGCTAAGTATTCAGCTTATGCAGCAGGGAAAATGGTAGAGTCAATAGGCTCCACCAGTGAGGGTCCATGGATTATAGACACAGGTATAACCAATCACATGGTTTCAGATCTCAGTGCCTTAATCAAGACCTCTATATCTAATAGTGAAGTGCCAAAAAGAGTATACCTACGAAATGGTGATATATCTCTAGTCACACATGTTGGTTCATGTAATGTGTTTGGACAAGACACTATCACAAATGTTTTTCACCTCCCTCAGTTTAAATTTAACTTACTGTCAGTATCTAAACTTACAAAAGAACTACATTGTTTAGTTGTTTTTTATCCTGATTTGTGTGTGTTTCAGGGTCTTTACATTGGGAAGGTGAAGGGGATTGGTAGGGAAGCTGATGGATTATATGTTTTTGCCAACACTACTATGAATGATACTGCAATGATTACTCAAAAATCTGATGCACTTACTGATTTAAACACTGCATCTATTGTGATTCTATTATTAATAGTGTAAATCTAGACATAGCCTTATGGCATAAAAGACTAGGACATGCTCAACTAATGTACTCAAGAGAATTTTATCCATAGATAATAGCATATCTGCCAATAAGATCACTGAGTGTGGAGTTTGCCCATGTGCAAAGCAAGTTAGGCTTCCTTTTCCTGCTACATGTATTAAGACTTCTAGCATATTTGAATTGTTACACATGGATGTATGGGGGCCCTACAAAGTTCCCACAATAGAAGGAAATAGATACTTTTTAACAATAGTTGATGACTACTCTAGAATTACTTGGATCCATTTACTTAAGCTTAAGTCTGATGTGTGTGTCACTTTCTCAGTTTATTCAGTATGTCAAGACTCAGTTTGGTAAGAATATTAAAATCATTAGGTCTGACAATGGTTCTGAGTTTGTAAACTCAATATGTCATGCTTTGTTTACAAAATTAGGCATCATCCATCAAACAACTTGTACCTACAACCCTCAACAAAATGGAGTGGCTGAGAGAAAACACTGGCACATTTTAGAAGTCACTAGGGCCCTTAGATTTCAAGGTGCAATACCTATTAAATTATGGGGTTTATGTGTCAAAGCAGCAGTATATATAATCAATAGGTTGCCTACACCCATACTAGATCACATGTCACCATATGAGAAAGTATATGGAAAGAAACCTGCTATTGGTTATATGTGAACTCTAGGTTGTCTATGCTATGCTAAAATAGTTCAACAATCAGATAAATTGCAATCTAGAAAAAGATAATGTATATTAATGGGCTATTTAGAAACTCAGAAGGGATATTTACTATATGATCATGCTATCAAAATGTTTTTTGTCAACAGAGATGTCAGCTTTAGAGAAGAGGTATTCCCTTTCAAGGAACAAGATACTCAACTCAACATCTCATAGCTGCTAAACTCAATGAGACATTGTCTAATTGGCCAGACTTATATACACCTAACATGATGCTCTTACATGATACAGAAACTACTCAAACACCAATAGTGGAACATACTGATCCCTGGGTGCAGGCAGAAGCTACACAAGTTCAAGATGATCAGGATCAAACATCAAATATGCCTCAAGATGAGGAGCAAGTACAAGTTGTTGCAAGGAGGACTGCCAGATCTATAAAGGCTCCTTTATGGCTCAAGGATTTTGTGTCTCTCAACATACATTAGGAAGAACCTTATGCTTTAAGTATAGGTAAATACATGAAATATGATAGACTATCTCCTAAGTACCAGGCTTGCATAGAAAATTCATCCACTACCACTGAACCTACCACTTACAATGAGGCTGTGAAAGATCCTAGGTGGATAGAAGCAATGAAAACTGAGATTGCAACACTTGAAGGTAATCAAACTTGGGAGATCACTAGTCTACCTGAAGGTAAGAAACCTATAGGCTGTAAATGGATCTTCAAAGTAAAGTACAAAGCTACTAGTGATGTAGAAAGATTCAAAGTAAGGTTGGTTGCTAAGGGTAAGGAATTGATTTTCAAGAGACATTCTCACCTGTTGTTATGATGAAAACAGTGAGAACAATTCTTGCCATTGCAGCTCAAAAGCATTGGTTCATACACCAAATGGATGTCTACAATGCATTTCTGCAAAGTGACCTTCATGATGAAATTTACATAGACCTGCCACTGGGATTTAAGAGACAGAGGGAGCATAAACCAGTGTGTAGACTCTTGAAGTCCCTGTATAGTCTAAAACAGGCTCCCAGGCAGTGGAATCCCAAGCTATCTGAAGCCTTGTTGAAAATGGGATTCAAACAGAGTCCGCTAGATTACTCTCTATACATAAAGCACAATAGTGAAGGTAATACTATTGTCTTAGTCTATGTAAATGATATGTTAATCACAGGAGACTCTGTAAGACTTATTGAAGACACAAAAGACAAACTTCAGCAAGCCTTCAAGATGAAAGATCTAGGTCAACTCAAATTTTTCTTAGGTATTGAATTTGCAAGATCAAAAGAAGGTATTCTGATGCAACAGAGAAAATATGCATTAGAGCTTGTATCTGAATTGGGACTTTGTGCTGCTAAACCAGATGCTACACCTATAGACACAAACATCAAGCTGACTACTAAGGAGTGTGATGATCATATCTATAAAAATGAGCAAGGACCCACTGATCCACCAGCTAATCTGCATGCTTATCAGAGACTCATAGGAAAACTGTTGTATCTCACTATGAACGGACCTGATAGTACTTATAGTGTCCAGACTCTCAGTCAGTTTCTACAACAATCAAAAAAATCTCACATGGATGCTGCTTTCAAAGTAGTCAAACACATTAAGAAGAAACCTGGACAAGGAGTATTAATGTCCAGTCAAGCAAATGCAGAAGTCTCTACATACTGTGATGCAGATTGGGCATCATGTCCATTCTCAAGAAGATCTGTCACTGGCTACTTGGTAAAGTTAGGAGAATCTATTGTTTCCTAGAAATCTAAGAAGCAAAACACAATTTCCAGGAGTTCAGCTGAAGCTGAATACAAAAGCATTGCAACAACTGTGGCTGAACTTGTCTGGTGATTGGGACTATTAAAGGAGATTGGGATTGATGTCAAACAGCCTGCAAAAATTCACACTGATAGTAAGTCAGCAATACGAATTGCATCCAATCCTGTATATCATGAAAGGACCAAGCACATTGAAATAGACTGCCACTTCATAAGGGAGAAGATCACTCAAGGACTAGTTACAGTCAACTATATTCCTACCAGGGATCAACCAGCTGATGTGCTAACTAAGGGCCTCAATAGAGCTCAACATGAACATTTGATGTCAAAGCTAGGCATCCTAAATCTATTTGGGATCACCTAGCTTGAGGGGGGGTGTTGAAAGAAAAAGAAAGAGCTACAAGTTCAATGTAACAGTTAATCTGTTTCAGGAAGTTAGTTATTTAAACTAACTGTGTGAAGTATAGTTGCTAGAGTTAGTTAGGAAGTTAGCTTCTAGATCCTTCCATGTAACAATATATATACACGCTACTCACTACATGTAAAGCTAAGAAAACACAAGATTCAATCAATGATTAAGCTCTCCATTCCATTTCTTCTCTGTTCTCTCTTCTTCCTTTTTCTCTAATCTGTACCTTACAGAAGTCATATACCAAGAACTTTGATTCTGTTCAAATCATCACATTGCCAAGTGCTCGTTGTTTCTGTAGTTGGAAGATTACTGTGTCTCCATCGTTAGGAGAATCAAGAAATTTTATTTGGCCTGGAGATATAGGGGAGCTTCCGATGTATCTGAAGCATGCGATGGATTCCAAAGATTCAGATCTTAATTCCAGCTCCACGCCAAGAGAAGGAACTGAAGATGAGATGAAAGCAGCTGCACAAGATATTGCCAGTTATTAGGTTTCTGTTTTAGGATGCAGTTTCTGGGTTTATTTTTCTCTTTTTTTTTTGTCGTTATAAACATAAAAACACAACACTTAAATATAATAGTCATGGTCAGAATCAAGGATTACGAAAGGCTTTGGTCTTTCGTGAACATTTAACCAAATATATTCCATTGTGAATAACTAAGAATTGCAAGAGCGATAACCACTGTATTTTATGGTCAAGCACAATTAATAAAGCTAGTTATCAAGGTCAGTTATTTGATCTAGCTTACATTACGCCATAATCCTGTTCACAACTGTACGGTCGCTTGATAAATGTTTAAAAATTTCCTGAAATGAGCTAATTGGAGTCAAATTTGCATTTAGAGTTCACGAGATTTCTGCATTATAAAATTTAAGCGTTGAATATTCTATTATTATTGCTACTTTTTTTTCTCCTAAGAACCTAATGCCTTTATCTACCCTGGATTTCAACTCTACTATAGTTACTAGTTGAGCAAGGCTATAGATTTGTCGTGAATGTTTACTAGTAAATATTTATGTGTTTATTATAGTTGATGTGCTTATATTGCCTGTCAGGTTGTTTTATCTCGGGATGGTAAAATTGTTGAACTCCAGCCTACAAATCGCATTGCCGAAAATCAATGGGCAGCAAACCCTTTAGTGAAAGAGCTCTATGGAAAGAAAAAATTTGTTCCTGGTAAATACAAAGATTCACACTGTCTGTTTCATTAATTGATTTTCTAAGCCTACGAAGATATCATTTACTTAGTTTGGATGATTTTTTAATTCAGGCTTGATAGAACGAGGTCGCAAGATGATAACCCGGCCCAATGATGTTGTTATACTGGAATTATTCATGTCATCAAATCCCCAAAGTTCATTTGCTTTGGTAAGACCAGTTACTGAAATTAGTATATGAACATTTTTGCGTCGCCACATTCATTGTTTGTACAATGGTAATGCAAAAGTGGCATTGTTGAAATGGTAAGTATATACCCTTCGTCATACTTTGAGTACACATATGTCCCTACCATTAGTGTGAGGGGCATATACGTACCATTTCATTAACGGTAGAGGCATATGTGTACCCAAAGTATGACGGATAATATATGCGTACCATTTATCATGGTTCGAGGGAATATTTGTCCCTTTTCCGTTGTTGAAATGTGATGATTCTAAGGATTATAAGCAGAATATCTGACGCTTATCGACACCGTCCATATGTGGATTAGATAATCAATTATTGACAATATCAACAGTTAGAGTTTGTCTTAACAACGATAAAGAGTACATAAATATGTCTTCACAAAACAACATAGCTAACAGGAAGTAGAGCTTCTGACTCAATCAAACATCATGGTCCACTCGTGCGCGGAATGCATGGGTGTGTTAAGTACATGTATTTGATAGGCATCATCGGCTGACAATGCTGAAGTAACAACAGTTATATCACACTAAGCATGAAATTTTACCTCAACGAGATATCCTTAGCACGTACAGAATTTAAGTGAAGTAATACAAAGAAGTCAAATAATCATTGGCATCTATCCTTCTTGCTTACCTCTTTAATATATGGAGGGAAGAATTCGAGGGTAGCCTGATGTTCAGCAACTAATTCTATGATGACTATATTTTTGTTAAGGCATAATGCATAAATATGACCCTACCAACTGCCCCATATTGAGCATCAATTAACTGCCTCGTATAGCAGCAGATATGTATGATCCATCTAAACCATAAATTTTGAAATAAAGTTCATGCTAAATAAACTATCTAGTTTGACCAGGATCCAATAGTCATTCAACAAATATTCGTAAGTTACAAATATTAGGCTGAAATCATGTGATAGGTTAAATCGAATAGCAGTAAAACTTGAACAAAATAAGGAGCGCAAACCACTAGGAACGTTTAGCTAATCGGGAAAAGGGGAAAGGACAGAACCAATCCATCTTGAATAAACAGCATTCACAGAATCTATGTTACATATTAGCATTTAAATCTCGTTGAGCAAAAATGACACTAAATTAGCATTCTAACCCTTTCCAGAAACATGGTTGAGTCAAACAATGAACTCAACCATCAACAACAGGAAGGTGGGACCTCCACAACACAATATACGCTGACACAGAAGTAAATGGCGGACTAACAACCTTAATACGAAATGAGGAACTCCTGACAGACGAGAATAACTACGGGATCAACCATGGAACCGATTTTCACATCATACCAGCATAATAACAATACCAAAACAAATTCAAAACAATTTTAACGGCCTTCATAGCCTCTATGATACACAGTCCCAGCCTTATTCAAGATACACAGATGACCATTTTCTACGAAGAAAGAGGGGTGAAGCAGGAAATATCAAAATGAAGCAGAAAGAGGGACGACCGTGCGTTTACCTCTTTCGGGACAACAAACGGGACGACGAGCTATCAGCAAACTTATCGCTACTAGAATCTCACGACGTTGACCACCAATAGAGCGTCCTTTTGCTTTTACCTCTTAGAGATTTTGAAACCCCCCCAGATTTTCAAACTAAATATCTTCAACCCTTAGCTTTTTTGAAAATATTTCGAACCCACTTTTCTTCTAAAACTTCCAACTCAAAAGGCAAAGAAGAGGAGAGAATAAAATTCCCAAATTTTCTCTGCAGAGAACCTAACCCCCAGATTTTTCCCCCAACTAAAAAAAATCCCCCTGCTTCCTACCCTAGAATTTGTTGCCCTAATTCTCGAACCCTGACTTTTATCCTCAGAATTTCTAACCCTAATTTTGACTTCCTCCCCCATTTTTTTTCTTTCAATGAACGAAGGGCCTCCTTATACAGGAGGATGACAAGGGGTACTTGAGGGACTTGAAACAAGAGGATGTTTCAAATTTGAAATTCGAAAATCCCCCTTTGGCTTGGGATTTCCTCAACAAATGTACCCATTTTGATAGAAATGGTGGACCAATAAAAATGGAGACAAACAAATTCCATTCGAGAACCAATTAAAAACCCCCAGATATGTATGAATTCATACCACCTTATCCAAGAAGAATCAAACTTAGACGTTGGGGAGGACACGCACACGAGTTCTAGAAGGCTCTCAAATTTTCCTTGTACGGACTCGTGTGAGAGTCATGTGACCCATACAAGAGGCCAAAAGAGCGGTTTTGGGGTCGATTTAGGGCCTGAAATCAGATCGGGTTGGGTGAGCCATGATAGAATTTGGTTGATAGTTCGGGTCGGGCACAGGTGAACTGCGCGTGGATGGAGGTTTTTTACTTTGTTGAGGTTGGAAGCTGATATTGTTTTAGAGAGGAAGAGGAATGAAAGTAGTGGGCCGGGTTAAGTGTTTGGGTTTGGGCTGGTTGGGTAGTTTTGGTTGGGCTGATATGAAGAAGAATAAAGGGGATGATTTGAGTTTTTTAAATAGTAAAAAAAAAGTTAGGTTGATTTGGGTAAATTAGGGATTTAGGCTATTTATTAAATAGCCATTGAATGACAAATTAGATGATCGTATTTAATTTAGCCTAACCCCAAATTAAATTGACCAATTGTTATGGTTAAAATAATTTTAGTTGAGGTCTAATTCAATAAATTGACTAAAATAACGACATCTGAAATGAATTAACAACCAATTCAATTCCAATGATTCTTGATTCAATAAAAATCGAACTCATATTGATCCAAATAAATTATTTTGGAGAATAAATTAAATTTAAATCAATATCATAATTATTTGAAATTATTTTCAACACGAAGCTTGATTAAGATCCGATATTTGGTAAAACAAATATGCGGGTATCAAAATTATATAACTTCGTATAATTGAATACGATAATGTATAATCGCTTCTTAAAATGATGAAATTACGTACAGAAAATATTTTAAAAAATATTTTATTCGACTCAGATAAATATTGTAATTTTATTTAAAAATCGAAGAAACTCCGAATTGAGCTTAGTTATGGAGGGCAAAAATTAGGTGTCAACAACAATGTTTTTAAACTCACAGCCTTTCTTTGCATGAAACAGGAACACATGTTACCTTCAAATCAAGGATTTCAAAGCCTAATCATCAAGGCCCATAATTTCTCACTTTTACAAATGCAGGAATCAATGTTGCTTCACAGGTTTGATAATTAAATCATTGTAAAAATTCATCCTCTTATATCCCTCGGAGACACACTTTCTTGTCCAGGGATTTCAGTTTTCATTGCTGGGTGATACACTTCTTAAATTGAACCTTCACTCCTAGAAGACGTACCTTCTAGTTGAGTCATTCCATTTGACTCTTAGAAGACGTACCTTTTAGTCGAGTCATCTCCCTTGATTCCTATAAGACATACCTTTTAGTTGAGTCATTCTCTTTGATTCCTATAAGACGTACCTTTTAGTCGAGTCATTCACTTTGACCCCTATAAGACGTACCTTTTAGTCGATTTATCCCCTTTGATTCCTAGAAGACGTACCATTTAGTCAAGTCAATTCCCTTGATTCCTATTAGACGTACCTTTTAGTCGAATCATCCCCTTTGATTCCTATAAGACGTACCCTTTAGTCGAGTCATCCCCTTTGATTCCTATAAGACGTACCTTTTAGTCGAGTTATCCCCCTTTATTCCTATAAGACGTAACTTTTAGTCGAGTAATCCCCTTGATTCCTATTAGACATACCATTTAGTCGAGTCATCCCCTTTGATTCCTATATGAAATACCTTTTAGTCGTGTCATCACCCTTGATTCCTATTAGACATACCTTTTAGTCGAATCATCCCCCTTGATTCCTATAAGACGTACCTTTTAGTCGAGTCATCCCCTTTGATTCCTATAAGATGTACCTTTTAGTTGAGTCATTCCCCTTGACCCCTAGAAGACGTACCTTTTAGTCGAGTCAATTCCTTTGATCCCTGTCAGACGTACCTTATAGTGAAGTCATTCTCCTTGATTCCTATAATGATGTGACTTTCACAAAAGTCCTTTGATGATAAACTAGGGCAAAATTTAATTCTTGCTTTTGGAACTTTACTTTTCTGGAAAACGAAATTTCTCTTTATAATAATTTTTGTTTGGGATAATTTGCTTTCCAGTTTTGATGTGATTTCAGGAGCCTGCCCAAAGCATAGGGCGAATAAATGGAAAACCAAGCAACAAGGTGAAGAAATTAAAACTTAAACAGATTGAAAAATAGCAAGTCATGAGCCTGCCTGCAGAACAAGGTGAAGGAATTGAAATGATAGCAACAAGTTGATAAAATAGCAAGTCAGGAACCCGCATGAAGAACAGGGTGAAGAAATTGCAAGTCAGGAGCCCTCCTGAAGAATAGGGTGATGAAGTAGCGAGTCAAGAGTCTAATAGAAGCTTCATAGATAGGATTTTTTTAAATTAAATTTATGTTTCTTAACTTGTAATTTTCATTTTTGATGTAATGACAGAGCCGCGGATCGAAACCTCGAAGTAACCTCACTCGACTCTCCAACTCGGTATGGTTCATTTCCTTCCAATCTTTTGGGATACCTGTCAATTGATTCCCCCATAACTTGGGTAGGTAGGTTGTCCTAAGTCAAGATTTGGTTTTCCTTCTTCTTTCTGTTTCTTCCTTTGAATAATGGTCAGGACAAAATTCTATCTTGTTGTCCACTTCTTTGTTCGAAAACACTTCGTGTTTACATTCAAAGGGGGCATGATGTAGACACCTGATTTCGTCCCTCTCCAATATCATTTTTACCCATTTTTTATTTTATCCTATCGTGTACCCTCACCCATGGAATTACACCTCCACAAATGACAAAAATAACAACCCAACTAATTTTATCTTATTCTAACAACCCCTCCCTATTAAAGTTTAACACCTCACTCTCCTCACCATTCTTCCATTTTTTACATAAATATACGCACAAAAAAAATCACACAACACATATAACGACACCACACACAACGATATAGACACGAGAATTGTGGGGTTTAGGACAACCAATTGAGAGAGAAAGTGAGATCGGAGAGGACAAATAGTGAGAAATTGTGGGGAGATGCACACACAGTAACCAGCACGCACACATGCACATTGGGACCTCACCAGCGAACACCCATCGTCACCCTCACATCTCACTGGTACACATACGTACGGACATTTGAGGGAAAAACAGGGATAACCGAGAGAGATTGAGCTGATCAGAGAGAAAGAGAGATCAAGCTTGGGTTGAACTAGACAGAGAGAGAGGGAAACCAGCACTGTTGGACCGTGTCCGACGAGTTTCTTGCCGGAAACTCCTCAGAATCGGTTATTGCTCGTTGAATTCAGTTGTTTCAGCTTACAATTTGTCTCTTATCACCGAAAACAATGAAATAGAGAAGAAAACTGGTTATTTCTCGGCATTGATTCAGTTTCGGTGACCTTTTGATCGCCGGAAAGCATTGAAAATATGACGGAAGAGAGTTTGGATCTCGCGATAAAAATTGGTCAAAACAGAATAGGTTGATTTTGGTTCCGGCGGGTTGAATACTAGTTCTTTTTTTTGGGATTTCCTAATCTCCGTCTAGGGTTCTTCGTTGTTTATTCGTGATTTTGATTTGAGTCGGACTTCGGGTTTACTGCGGATTCGAACTGGTCTATACCTGATTTTGGGAGTCGAGATTTTGGTACCCGTCGAGGTTCTCGGTGCGGATTTTATCTCGTTTAATCGAATAACAATTGATTGAAAGCGGCACTGAGGTCCATTTCTTATCTCATTCCCTATTCTACTTTTGGAATTTTGGTTGTTTGTTGCGGGTGTGAATAACTTGTTTGTTTAGCATGCTTGAATCTTTGTTGTGCGTATGTGGTTGATGTTGGATTTGATAGTCGAAGGATGGGTTAATTAGTTTGACAATGAAATTGGGGAAGACGAAATTGAAAAACTAATAAAAGGGCGAATTTGGGTTAATTTTGATTTATTGTTGTTTTGTTTAATTCGGGATAAATATTGATGTCGTTGAACATACTAGTATCATGATAGGTCGAGTGGGGTAGGCAAACATAGGTTGGGTAGGCAAAATTTAGAATTTGTGGTTTTGTTGAATGTTTGAAATTTTGTTGAATGGTTTGATTTTCTCGCATTGAAAATATGTATTCATTTCGCCGGGAATGCTTCGAGGTCTTTTTTACTTATTTACCGGGGAATGCCCCAACATATTATGTCGGCGGCAGATGTTCGTGATGAAGGCCCCAATCATCGGGTAAAGCATGGGAGCGCAATTTAGGATTAGTGTAGATTAGAATAGGATTTATTTATCGCATTTTTTTTATTTCTTATTTTGGACTGTATTATTAGACTGACACTAAATTTTGGATTTGTTTTGTTTTGTGTGTTTGATTGATTGTTTTTATGTGTTTTTGTGTGTGGTTTATACATTTGTTATGTCAAATTAGCCGATACACTCCGTCAAGCGACCGTGGTCGAACCACGGGATCGAGGGATGCCTAACACCTTCCCCTTGGTCAACAGAATTTCTTAGTTGGAATCTCTGTTCGCGGATCAGTTATAGAGTCAAAACCGTTTTGAAAAGAATTTCCATAGGTGACTTGGCACACCGGATTATGTCGAGTGGCGACTCTGAGTTTTGAATATAAAAAGTCCTTTTTGAAATAAATTTTCATCTTTTGTCACTTTAATAATAAAAACCCTTTCGAAACTTAAAATGAATCTTTTTGGTGTTAAAAAAAGGGGTGTGACAGGACTTCATTCTTCTTAATTATTGAATAACTGATCGAGTGTCATCCAAATATCATGATCTGATTTACACCTTAAAATATGGTCAAATAAATTTGAGGAGATGGACCTCTTCAAAATAAACTCCGCCTTCGCATTAATCTGCTTCCACTTCTTGCATGCACTACTATTCTCCGGTCCGTCTTTGGAGGACTTGGGTTACTCCCGTTAACAACATTCCACAAATCCTCCCCCACAAGGTATGATTCCATACAAATCTTTCATACCTTGTAATTACACTAATTCCGCAATTCCATTCCCAGTCCATTAACGCGACCACTTAAATCCATTAGGACAAACTAGTTGAATCGATCACAAATCCAATCTTGAAATAAACTTCAGAAGCCAACGTGTGGCTATGGCTCTGATACCATGTAGTGAATAGCAGAAGCAAGGTGTAACTGGAGAGACCTTTTGTTAGCCCAAGATCGTTTAACTAAGATCGGAAGATTCAACTAAGAAAAGAAAGCTATGAAATGGAAGCTTTGTTAAGGAAGAAGACTGTAACACCCTGAATGTTCGAGCTAAAGATAAAATAAATTGGACGTCTCTTCAAATGTACTTAGACATGAATCTACAAATTTTATTGTATCTAGGTGTAAAGGTCATGTCTTATGTGATGTAGGGGTATTGGGTATGAATTAAGGGCATAAGAAATCTCTAAAACAAATTTGAGTTGAAAGGTCCTTTAATGATTAAGTTTACCTATCAAATTGAAGCTTTTTGAGTCTTCTTTCCAATGCCACCAACAGCTCATCAATCCGATTCCCGAGTAAAAAGTTACGTGTATTTTACAAAGAACAGTCAGAACAACCCTATACCAGACGAAAATTTTCTATTTTTTTCCCTTTTATTTTCATATTCTTGCGGGTGATTTCATCTTTTCCTTTTTACCTTATCCCAATTAATTAAACCCTTATTCTTCAGTTTCTAAACGTTATTTGTTTTATAGCAGACGTTTTCTTTTCAGCAGAGGCGTTAGTTTCTTTTCCCACACATAAAATCCCCTCTATTCACATCAGTTTCGTGCGTTAAAAAAATGAAGAGTCCTTCTCTTTTCCTCAAGATTCACACGATAAAAGCTTTACTTTTCAAGCAGTTTTCCTATGTTTTCCATCAGAAAATATCCAGATTCATCCTATCAATTACAACTCCAAGAAACACAAAGAACTTGATCGAAAATCAAGTATAAATTTCTTCTTCCGATTTCAAGTTCTTTCAAACGTTTTGAGGTATATAGAACCATTCCTTACTCTCGTTTTTGGACGTTTTACTATTATCCAATTCAAATTTTTTCTACAATCTTATCAATGAAATTTAATGGTTTAATAGTTGTTGGGTGTGTACAGATAACTTTCTGTTTCATGTTCTTCCTTTCTGAATTTTGTGAGTTCCAACAACCCTTGTGATTTGATGTATGAATCATAGATGTTTTTGGCAATAACTGTAAAATATCTACAATCTGCAAAGTTAAGCGATTACACCTAGAGAGCACCTCACTATTTAAAAGAAGTGAGTGAGAACTAATTACATAATTTGTTGATCAAAGGTGACCTCTCCTAGTTATTTTTTGAATTTCAAAATGTATCTACTCTTTCTTTGACTTCATTGCGAGATTGTATATCCGTCTATAATGTGGTTTTTGTACACGGTCCACTTTCGAGCAATCCTTATCTGATACACCAGTGCCGTAGCCTTGTAGCTGCAATATGCTTCTTTACTTTCTTTTTCAACTGCATAATCATAAAATATGAACCAGCACAGAATACTTGTTCTCTCGCTGCAACGATCAGACAACAAAAAAAAAACATACTGTTACATCGCTAATTCAAAAATATCCTACTCTATTATTAAGGAAATATATTGCATAGTATGTAAGAGCAACATCCTCATTCATGACACCCCAAATGCTCAATAACTATAATAATTCACGAAGCATGATACCAAAGAGGTTGATTTTCCAATCATGAGTTCTAAAGGACAAATTCATGATCATTAGCCTAAAACGGCAAATATATGTACGTGAGCCTAAAATGGATAAACCATGAGCATGATCCTGCCAAGGCTAACATTTTGATCAAGTGCTAATCAAATAAATAAGATAATGTCATGAGCATAAAGGAGCTAGTTAGCTGACCGTGAAGACATAGGTTGAAATGACAAATGCCCGAAACTATGTTTGCCGACATAGGATAGAGATTATTCCGCAAGTCGGATGACTCTTTTTTTTATGTGTCCCGAAAAGAGACTAACCATGGATACTTGCTAGCAAATTATGTCATGTCACGTCCTATACCCTTAGCTGATCAGGCCGAGATTAGACTCCATGCGCTCACATGGTGGTTTATGACGGTTCACTACTTTCTCCCACAAATAATCAAAGGAATTAAATCTACTTTACTTGGTCAATTATAAATTTAGTTTACACTCTTGTTCCTTTCCAGTTGCCTTCACTTATATTTGAATTTCATTGTTACTTCTAATCTCTTGTTGTACAACCCTCTTGAAATTATTTTGCTTACCAATACATTCCACGTATTGATCATCTTTAGCGCTACATCGTTACATGATGTAGGTTTTGGATCTGAAGTCCGCGGTCAAGCGCATCATTAGGATTATCATCTTCTACTATTGGTGAGCCTCCTTTCTACCTGGGGCAAATTTAGATATGACAATTTCTCTATGTTTCTTTCAGCGTCAGGATATGCCTGGGCCTTTTCCCAACAGTTTTAGTCAGTCATTAAAGGCTTCACAGACTAATTTAGTTGTCAGAGAGATCTTGTAATTTTTGGTCTTATTTTTTGTGACTATTGTATCTTCAGATGTTAACTGATCTTAATGAACATTGTTGAAAGACTTTATCCTTTAAGAAATCTTGTCCTATTTTGTTTCCTCTCTATTCGTTCTGTTAGTTGTATTCTCATGTGATATGTCAGAACGTTTGCTCATACTAGCAATAGTATAGGGTGCGTGTCACGTCTAGGTCCTCGGCTTGGGGCGTGACAAAGACTTCTTGAATTGAATTGTTTTTGGTTGGATTTTGGTTGAAGTACAATTGTTCAAGACCATCCTATTTATACTTATCCATGGATGGTTCTAGATACTATTCTAGATATTTCTACAAGAATAATCTAGGCAACTTTTATCTTCTAAATATGTAGAAGAATCTAGATACTAGGATAATTATCCTAAATACTATGCTAGAGTATTCTAGAGATTTTACTAGAAAATTATGATATTAATTCACTAGACTATTCTAGAACTTTAACTAGAAAACTATGATATCCATTCCTTCAAAAAATCCACTTTAGATATTTTTCACATGGTGTGCTTGAAAAATCTCAAGTTAGTGATGGTGTTTATTGGGTTGATCTTGATGGTGCATGTGACTCTTCGAAAATCTTGTGTGGTAAAATGGTATGGCTGTTAACGTGTGGTATTTGAGACTTTATATAGTGATAATTTTTAAGAATATCTTTTTTTTGAGTACTTTTCTTTAAAATCCTTTTTTGAATATTGTTTCCTAACTTAATTTATTTCCCACCTTATGTAGGGCCAAGGACTTGACCATTTGAAACAAACCAAATCAACTAAGTCTTGCAAACTGTGATTGTGTGTTAACATGTTTTACACAAATTCATCGGAAAGCAAGTAAAGCGATCAATAAAAATGTAACACTGAACCTTGAGAAACAGAGAGTCTGAACTTGAATTTTATGGGTTAAAATTCACAAATAGCGACATGTATGAGGTGTTGATAATCTGGTTCTGAATTTAAATTTGTAAATATTTAGTAAATTTTTTAATAAGAATATTGATATTTGGACTAAAGCTACAGAGTTCAGTCGAACTCGTACACAACCTTCTACCTCCGTTCCGGCACATACCAAAGTGTGAACACAAATGTGTGTTTTGCTTGTGTGGACACATCAAGAATTCAACTTTTCTTGACATTCTTGTGGTGTGTGTCTCACATTGTTGAAAATGAGAATGCAAATGGTATACATGAGTTTAAACCACAAAAAAGAGGGCTCTATTTTGCTCATATATATTTTTGGCTGATGTTATCACTCACGATATGATATGTAGGACGTGTGCATCTCATATGATTTTCCACTTAGGGAGCATGTGTTTAACTATTTAATTTTATGATAGTTTAAATGTCTACTTGTAACACACCCAAAATTCAAGGTATGATGTCTTTTCTTTCGAATTTCTTTTCTAAGGAAAAAGGGAAAAACAACTTTCCTTCATTTATTCCATCATATAAATATTCATACAACTAAAATATCGTTTCAATAAAACAAAAAGATGGTTGTTGTGAATTTGATATCCAAGTGTAGAAGCCATTCATTTTAGATGAAAAAGATAAATTTTCCAAGTTATGTGGGGGCATTAAAGATGTCTGCCAACGCAATAAGTAGATAATGATGTCTTACACTTTGTTTGGATGGTTGTAACTTATTATTTATAATTGTATTGTATATTTAATGCGAAACCAAGATTTTCACTAAGAAACTGATAGTTGGTCTAAAATGGAGGATTCTTTTGTTACGTCGCAATTATATTTTTCTCTATGAGTTTCGAAATGGCATAAAAGTATGACACCTTCTATAGTCGATTTAAGTTAACAAAGGTTTAAAAAGAAAAGTTTGTTATTTGCCTTTCACGATTAAATAGGCATTTGGTACTACTACTTCGTGAAAACATTAAAAAAAAGGCACAATACATAAATATGACCCTAAACTTGACACCAAATTATAACTTTGATCTTAAGCTTTGATAGTGCACAAATGTGACCTTTAACTATTCAAAACTGTACAAATATGACCTCCAATCCTAGGTGGCGAAACGCATGTTGTACACGCAAAACTAGGTACGTCGGGCTAAAAATTTGAGCGTTCCAAAAATTAAAAAAAAAGAGTAAAATGACTATTATGCCCTTACTAATTCCTTTTTATACATTTAAATGACTTTTCACTATTATTTTTTTCATTATTTTCAGCTCAAAGATGAAACTATGTTAATAATAAATTAAAAAAATTATAGTTTTAATAAAACGTTATTTAATTAAATTTATTAAATTATCGTTATTAAAATATTATTAAATTACTGTTATTAATTAACGTTATTAAATTAATATTATCAAAACGTTATTAAATTAACGTTACTAAAACGTTATTAATAAAACATTATTAAGGGCAGTAGTAGTAGTATATTAAATTAACGTTATTAAAACGTTATTAATAAAAGGTTGTTAAGGGCAGTAGTAGTAGTATATTAAATTAACATTGTTAAAACGTTATTATATTAACGTTATTAAATTAACGTTATTAAAACGTTACTAAGAAATTTTTATTAAGGAGAATAGTAGTAGTATATTAAATTAACGTTATTAAAACGTTATTAAGATGAAAATTTTATTAACATATTGTTAATAATAATAATAATAATAATAATAATAATAATAATAATAATAATAATAATAATAATAATAATAATAATAATAATTAGTCGTATTAGTAGTAGTGGTATATTGATAGAAGCAATAGTAGTATGTAACAACAACAACAACAACAACAACAACAACAACAACAACAATAAGAATAAGCAAAACGACGTCGTTTTAAGTCCAGATCAAAAGTCCTCCCAGGCAACCCTTTTAGTGGCGTGGCACCGTATGAATGAATTACATATCCACATAGGCGCAAGTGAAACTCATGCATGGAGTTTGCAAAATCGAAGGTCATATTTGTTCAGGTTTTGAAAAGTTAAAGGTCCTATTTGTGCACTATCAAAGTTTAAGGTTAAAGTTATAATTTGGTGTCAAGTTTAGGGTCATATTTATGCATTATGCCTTAAAAAAAATATAGTCATCATAGAATTAGTTGCTGAACATCAAGCTACCCTTGAATTCTTCCCTCCATATATTAAAGAGGTGAGCAGGAAGGATAGATCCCAATGATTATTTGACTTCTTTGTATTACTTCACTTAAATTCTTTACGTGCTAAGGAGATCTCGTTGAGGTAAAATTTCATGCTTAGTGTGATATAACTGTTGTTACTTCAGCATTGTCGGCCTATGTCACACCCCGCTCACGAGTGAACCATGATGTTTGATTGAGTCAGAAGCTCTACTTCCAATTAGCTATGTTGTTTTGTGTAGACATATTTATGTACTCTTTATCGCTGTTAAGGCAAACTGTAACTGTTGATGGCGTCACTAATTGATTAGCTAATTCACATATAGCTGGTGTCGATAAGCGTCAGATATTCTGCTTATAATCCTTAGAATCATCACATTTCAACAACGGAAAAGGGACAAATATTCCCTCGAACCATGATAAATCGTACGCATATATTATCCGTCATACTTTGGGTACACATATGCCCCTACCGTTAATAAAATGGTACGTATATGCCCCTCACACTAACGGTAGGGAGATACGTGTACTCAAAGTATGATGAAGGGTATATACTTACCATTTCAACAATGCCCCTTTTGCATTACCATTGTACAAGTATTGAATGTGGCGACGCAAAAATGTTCATATACTAATTTCAGTAACTGGTCTTACCAAAGCAAATGAACTTTGGGGATTTGATGACATCAATAATTCCAGTATAACAACATCATTGGGCCGGGTTATCATCTTGCGACCTCGTTCTATCAAGCCTGCATTAAAAAATCATCCAAACTAAGTAACTGATATCTTCGTAGGCTTAGAAAATCAATTAATGAAACAGACAGTGTGAATCTTTGTATTTACCAGGAACAAATTTTTTCTTTCCATAGAGCTCTTTCACTAAAGGGTTTGCTGCCCATTGATTTTCGGCAATGCGATTTGTAGGCTGGAGTTCAACAATTTTACCATCCCGAGATTAAACAACCTGACAGGCAATATAAGCACATCAACTATGATAAACACATAAATATTTACTAGTAAACATTCACGACAAATCTATAGCCTTGCTCAACTAGCAACTATAGTAGAGTTGAAATCCAGGGTAGATAAAGGCATTAGGTTCTTAGGAGAAAAAAAAGTAGCAATAATAATAGAATATTCAACGCTTAAATTTTATAATGCAGAAATCTCGTGAACTCTAAATGCAAATTTGACTCCAATTAGCTCATTTCAGGAAATTTTTAAACATTTATCAAGCGACCGTACAGTTGTGAACAGGATTATGGCGTAATGTAAGCTAGATCAAATAACTGACCTTGATAACTAGCTTTATTAATTGTGCTTGACCATAAAATACAGTGGTTATCGCTCTTGCAATTCTTAGTTATTCACAATGGAACATATTTGGTTAAATGTTCAGGAAAGACCAAAGCCTTTCGTAATCCTTGATTCTGACCATGACTATTATATTTAAGTGTTGTGTTTTTATGTTTATAATGACAAAAAAAAAAGAGACAAATAAATCCAGAAACTGCATCCTAAAAAAGAAACCTAATAACTGGCAATATCTTGTGCAGCTGCTTTCATCTCATCTTCAGTTCCTTCTCATGGCGTGGAGCTGGAATTAAGATCTGAATCTTTGGAATCCATCGCATGCTTCAGATACATCGGAAGCTCCCCTATATCTCCAGGCCAAATAAAATTCCTTGATTCTCCTAACGATGGAGACACAGTAATCTTCCAACTACAGAAACAACGAGCACTTGGCAATGTGATGATTTGAACAGAATCAAAGTTCTTGGTATATGAATTCTGTAAGTTACAGATTAGAGAAAAAGGAAGAAGAGAGAACAGAGAAGAAATGGAATGGAGAGCTTGATCATTGATTGAATCTTGTGTTTTCTTAGCTTTACATGTAGTGAGTAGCGTGTATATATATTGTTACATGGAAGGATCTAGAAGCTAACTTCCTAACTAACTCTAGCAACTATACTTCACACAGTTAGTTAAATAACTAACTTCCTAAAATAGATTGAACTTGTATCTCTTTCTTCTTCTTTCAACAGTCAAGCTAGGTGATCCCAAATAGATTTAGGATGCCTAGATTTGACATCAAATGTTCATGTTGAGCTCTGTTGAGGCCCTTAGTTAGCACATGATCCCTGGTAGGAATATAGTTGACTGTAACTAGTCCTTGAGTGATCTTCTCCCTTATGAAGTGGCAGTCTATTTCAATGTGCTTGGTCCTTTCATGATATACAGGATTGGATGCAATTCGTATTGCTGACTTACTATCAGTGTGAATTTTTGCAAGCTGTTTGACATCAATCCCAATCTCCTTTAATAGTTCCAGCCACCAGACAAGTTCAGCCACAGTTGCTGCAATGCTTCTGTATTCAGCTTCAGCTGAACTCCTGGAAATTGTGTTTTGCTTCTTAGATTTTCAGGAAACAATAGATTCTCCAAACTTTACCAAGTAGCCAGTGACAGATCTTCTTGAGAATGGACATGATGCCCAATCTGCATCACAGTATGCAGAGACTTCTCCATTTGCTTGACTAGACATTAATACTCCTTGTCCAGGTTTCTTCTTAATGTGTTTGACTAGTCTGATAGCAGCATCCATGTGAGATTTTTTTGATTGTTGTAGAAACTAACTGAGAGTCTGGACACTATAAGTGAGATACAACAGTTTTCCTATGAGTCTCTGATAAGCATGCAGATTAGCTGGTGGATCAGTGGGTCCTTGCTCATTTTTATAGATATGATCATCACACTCCTTAGTAGTCAGCTTGATGTTTGTGTCTATAGGTGTAGCATCTGGTTTAGCAGCACCAAGTCCCAATTCAGATACAAGCTCTAATGCATATTTTCTCTCGTGCATCAGAATACCTTCTTTTGATCTTGCAAATTCAATAACTAAGAAAAATTTGAGTTCACCTAGATCTTTCATCTTGAAGGATTGATGAAGTTTGTCTTTTGTGTCTTCAATAAGTCTTAGAGAGTCTCCTGTGATTAACATATCATTTACATAGACTAAGACAATAGTATTACCATAACTATTGTGCTTTATGTATAGAGAGTAATCTAGCTGACTCTGTTTGAATTCCATTTTCAACAAGGCTTCAGATAGCTTGGGATTCCACTGCCTGGGAGCCTGTTTTAGACCATACAGGGACTTCAAGAGTCTACACACTGGTTTATACTCCCCCTGGCTCTTGAATCCCTATGGCAGGTCCATGTAAATTTCATTATGAAGGTCACTTTGCAGAAATGGATTGTAGACATCCATTTGGTGTATGAACCAATGATTTTGAGCTGCAATGGCAAGAATTGTTCTCACTGTTTTCATCATAACAACAGGTGAGAATGTCTCTTGAAAATCAATTCCTTCTTGTTGGCTATAACCCTTAGCAACCAACCTTACTTTGAATCTTTCTACCTCACCAGTAGCTTTGTACTTTACTTTGAAGATCCATTTACAACCTATAGGTTTCTTACCTTCAGTTATACTAGTGATCTCCCAAGTTTGATTACCTTCAAGTGTTGTAATCTCAGTTTTCATTGCTTCTATCCACCTAGGATCTTTCACAGCCTCATTATAAGTGTCAGGTTCAGTGGTAGTGGATGAATTTGCTATGCAAGCCTGGTACTTAGGAGATAGTCTATCATATTTCATGTATTTACCTATACTTAAAGCATAAGGTTCTTCCTAATGTATGTTGAGAGACACAAAATCCTTGAGCCATAAAGGAGCCTTTCTAGATCTGGCAGTTGTCCTTGCAACAACTTGTACTTTCTCCTCAGCTCGAGGCATATTTGATGTTTGATCCTGATCATCTTGAACTTGTGTAGCTTCTGCCTGCACCCAGGGATTAGTAGTTCCACTATTGATGTTTAAGTAGTTTCTGTATCATGTGAGAGCATCGTGTTAGGTGTATATAAGTCTGGCCAATTAGAAAATGTATCATTGAGTTTAGCAGCTGTGAGATGTTGAGTTTGAGTATCTTGTTCCTTGAAAGGGAATACTTCTTCTCTAAAGCTGACATCTCCGTTGACAAAAAACATTTTGATAGCATGATCATATAGTAAATATCCCTTCTGAGTTTCTGAATAGCCCATTAATATACATTCTCTTGTTCTAGATTGCAATTTATCTGATTGTTGAACTATTTTAGCATAGCATAGACAACCTAGAGTTCTCATATGACCAATAGCAGGTTTCTTTCCATATACTTTCTCATATGGTGACATATGATCTAGTATGGATGTAGGCAACCTGTTGATTATATATACTGCTGCTTTGACACATAAACCCCATAATTTAATAGGTATTGCACCTTGAAATCTAAGGGCCCTAGTGACTTCTAAAATGTGCCAGTGTTTTCTCTCAGCCACTCCATTGTGTTGAGGGCTGTAGGTACAAGTTGTTTGATGGATGATGCCTAATTTTGTAAACAAAGCATGACATACTGAGTTTACAAACTCAGAACCATTGTCAGACTTAATGATTTTAATATTCTTACCAAACTAAGTCTTGACATACTGAATAAACTGAGAAAGTGACACACACACATCAGACTTAAGCTTAAGTAAATGGATCCAAGTAATTCTAGAGTAGTCATTAACTATTGTTTAAAAGTATCTATTTCCTTCAATTGTGGGAACTTTGTAGGACCCCATACATCCATGTGTAACAATTCAAATGTGCTAGAAGTCTTAATACATGTAGCAGGAAAAGGAAGCCTAACTTGCTTTGCACATGGGCAAACTCCACACTCAGTGATCTTATTGGCAGATATGCTATTATCTATGGATAGAATTCTCTTGAGTACATTAGTTGAGCATGTCCTAGTCTTTTATGCCATAAGGCTATGTCTAGATTTACACTATCAATAACAGAATCACAGATAGATGTAGTGTTCAAATCAGTAAGTGCATCAGATCTTTGAGTAATCATTGCAACATTATTCATAGTAGTGCTGGCAAGAACATATAATCCATCAGCTTCCCTATCAATCCCCTTCACCTTCCCAATGTAAAGATCCTGAAACACACATAAATCAGGATAAAAAGCAACTAAACAATGTAGTTCTTTTGTATGTTTAGATACTGACAGTAAGTTAAATTTAAACTGAGGGAGGTGAAAAACATTTGTGATAGTGTCTTGTCCAAACACATTACATGAACCAACATGTGTGACTAGAGATATATCACCATTTCGTAGGTATACTCTTTTTGGCACTTCACTATTAGATATAGAGGTCTTGATTAAGGCACTGAGATCTGCAACCATGTGATTGGTTGCACCTATGTCTATAATCCATGGACCCTCACTGGTGGAGCCTATTGACTCTACCATTTTCCCTGCTGCATGAGCTGAATACTTAGCCGTCCACTTTGTGTAGTAGCTGTAGAATTTGAGCATATTGTTCATTAGTGAAGGTGCATGGAGTTGGTTGATGTGCAGCTCCTCCTAACATGGACTTGACAACAGTTGTAATACTAGTATCTTGAGGTAGTGTAGAGTGAGTAGTCTGCATATATCCTGCATTTTTTATGTCATTGCAGACTACATTTGCACCTGCACTAGTGCCAATTTTCTTTCTGAATTTGAAATCAGCAGGGTAACCAACCACTTTCCTGTAATTCTCCCTTGAATGGCCTCTAATCTTGCAGATTTCGCAGTAAAGAGTGTGATTCTTTTTGAATTGTTTATTTTGTTGTACTCCTCTAGTAAACACTGTTGACTCATTTCCTTTAGGATAAAGATCATTGCCTCTAGAGAAAATAGCTGACTCATAGCTTGTACAGGTTGGATTAGCACCAATAATACCAGTTGCAGCACCTGCAGATCTTTGACTCTCATCGCTGATTATCATAGCATAAGCTTGGTTAATAGTTGGAAGTGGATTCATAAGCAATATGTGGCTTCTTTCCTGGCCATATGATTCATTTAACCCCATCATAATTGAAACTTTAATTTCTGAAGATGAGCAACATAATCTTTTGATGTTTCACAGTTGCACCCTGGAATAGGCACTAAAGCTTCAAATTCTTCGCACAGATCTTTTAGTCTTGAGTAATAGATAGATACAGAAGCTGTTCCCTGGGATAGAGTAACTATCTCCTTGTGAAGATTGAAAGTTCTTGACCTATCAATCTTGTTGAACCTCTCACAAAGATCATTCCAGACTGCTTGAGCACTTGTAGCATACATTATACCTCCAAGCAAGTTCTTAGCTACTGCACTCATGATCCAAGAGAAAACAATGGCATTCACTCCTTCCCAGTGATTGCCCAATTCAGGAGAGAATTTGTCCTTGGAACAAGAACCATCTACCATTCCTAGTTTGTTCCTTCCTAACAGTGAGAGTCTCATACATCGAAACCACATTGAGAAATTTTCAATTCCAGTTAATTGAAATAAAATGATTTGTAAACCACTTACATCTGAGGGATGCAAGAATAGAGGGTGATTGTAGTCGACTCCCACAGAGTTTTGTGCACCTGTTGCACCATTTTCTGAGCTTGAAGATTCCTCAACATTTTCACCATTGTTAGAAGGTATCACCATTGTTGTAAATCGATTACTTGAGATTCTTGAAACTGAATGTCGCGAAAGCTAAAACTTAATCTTCGAAGTGAGCATAAAATCGCATGGCTCTGAGACCGTGAACAGAATAAAAGTTCTTGGTATATGAACTACGTAAGTTGCAGATTAGAGAAGAAGGAAGAACAGAGAACACAGAGAAGAAATGGAATGGAGAACTTGATCATTGATTGAATCTTGTGTTTTCTTAGCTTTACATGTAGTGAGTAGCGTGTATATATATTGTTACATGGAAGGATCTAGAAGCTAACTTCCTAACTAACTCTAGCAACTATACTTCACATAGTTAGTTAAATAACTAACTTCCTGAAATAGATTAACTGTTACATTGAACTTGTAGCTCTTTCTTCTTCTTTCAACATGATTGAACAATATTACCTACTGATAAAAAGAGACAGAATGACTAGGATAAAATGATATCAACTAAAAGAGGGTAAAAGACAATAAAAGTGGTCAATAATGCAAAGCATGTGTCATCCAATACATGGTAACTTCTTAACACAAGATACTTATCTCCCCTCAGATGAAGCAGCCAATGAAGTAGGTGTAACGTCCCAAAAACCTCATGAGCGTCACTGGCTCCCGCTAACAACACTTGTCGAGAGAACAACTTTCCATGCATTCACAATGTATACAACACAGAGATAAAAATGTGTACACCTTTAAATGCATGAAATAATCATTAAATGCAAAGTAATGGTCCAGCAAGATATCGCGAAATGATTTACAAAAGCAACAGTAGTTTAGGTAACAAATCTCTAACCCAAACCTCACACTAGACCATGGAGTATCTAGACAAAGTTACATGAGTTTAGCTTTCGGGCATGCAACCCAACAAAAAGAAATATAAGATAAAAATAACTAAAGCTGGATGACAGCCTCCACGAACAATGCGAAGGTTCACCTTAGCAACAAAATCCACACGTAAAGATCGTCAGCCACAAGTCTCTCTCAGTAACCATATCTGCAAGTATACAAGTAAGGAGTGACCTATATAACTATAACCCAGTAAGATCCTCATCTCACTACTTTAAGTACTCCTAGGAAAAGTATTAGAAAATACAACAACACCAAGAACATGTAGTTATTACACACATGAAGTATATCATAATAAGATGTCCAACGAGACCAACAATCATTCCTAAAAAAATATATATCTCAACACAATTTATACAAAGGACTTATCACCATTTGAAATCAAAGTAATTAGCCAACACCAGAAGTTCTGGGCCACATACACAATGTGCCAAATATCAAGAATATACATAATACTTGGGAAACATACACAATGTCCTGTATCAAATCAAAAAGCATACACAATGCTAAGTAAGGCATACACAATGCTCAAAGGAAGCATACACAATGCCCCAACGAAATTAGGAAGCATACACAATGCCCCTACACAATCATATCACATCATAAAATAATTTATAAAAGGAGTATTAGTATTCTTAAGATTGAAGTATATGTGTCTGGCCTTGAAGACCGTCGATTCTACCAAGCATACTCTCGTCCCAACACATGGACCGGGCAAATATAAATATATCTTATAAAAAAATTTGTAACTGTGCGAATGACAAGTTCCTTAATCTTGCAATGCGTAATACATCAAACAAACAGCCTCCAATGATTTCAATCTAATAAAAATATTACTTAACGATGCCAATTGTGCTAGCCGATGTCAAGTCTCAATACTCCTAATCTTCTAGTTTAAAGTTAAACCTTAGTATCTCATACCTTAAGCGATGAATTGAAAATTATCTCTATCCAACCTAATTTCTCAATAATAATCTCATACAAATTAGTTACCTAACCATTTGATCTCATTAGCCACAAATAATATAAGAAACTCTTAAATGCGTATTCAAAACTCCACCAATGCAAAGAATTTGCAAAGTTGTACAACAAGTACTTTTGTTTTCACGTTCAGGAAGTTAACATATCTAAAATCAATTAATATCAATACAAAATTAGGAGTCCCACAACATGAATATGATCCCTTTTCTCTCTCTACTCATTGCTCAATCATTACATTATCAAAAGCAATCATTAACTAATCAATAGCTTCCACTCTATCTCGTTAACTCCATTAGGACCAATCTTCCGAAATACTCTTTGTGTGCACAGTTTTCATGCTAAAGAATTAGGAACAAGATGAGTGCCTTAAAAATGTGAAGTTTCGCAGGTGAGTGTTACTGGCTAATGTTATTCTACATCGTTGGCTCGCTCTCTTCCAAGAGTAAAGAGACTAATTGCCCTAATTCTTTTCTTTTCTACTCCTTTGAAGAAGTTGCTGCTTTTGAAAACTTAAGAAACTGTTTACCCTACCTTTTACTCCCTCATTAGAATGTGCCACAAATATAAGAGGAGAGGGTTTTTGTCTTTTGACTTGACCACTTTAATTATATTAATTAACAATAATGATAATGGCTAATTACCCACTTACCCTTCATTAAAATCTGGATTATTACAGTAGGTACAACAAGCAGAGTACAGTCGAAAATGAACTTGAAAGAGACAACACTAAATGAACTAATAAAATTCATACCTCGCTAGATTCCATAGACTGATGTTGAATAGAGATTATGTCAGATGAGTTGACTGGATAATTGTTAATGGGGAGATGAGGAAGATAACGTTGACAAAGAATTGTTACAGTAACAAGAAAAACTCCACTTGCAAGGACCATGGAGATTGCCTTAGACACAGAAATGCTTCTCTACAATCCAAAAGGAGAAAATATTTTATCCATTTGGTTTCGGAAGACACCTTTGTCACACCCCTTTTTTGCCAAAAAAAAGATTTGATTTTAAGATTCGAAAGAGTTTTTATTATCAAAGTGACAAAAGATTGAAAATTTGTTTCGAAAAAGGATTGTTTACATTTTTTATTCAGAGTCACCACTTGGCATAATCCGGTGTGCCAAGTCACCTTAAAAAGATCCTTTTCAAAAAACTTTGACTCTTTAAACTGGTTTGCGAACAGAGATTCCGGCTAAGGAATTCATTTGACTGAGGAAAAGGTGTTAGGAACCCCTCGATCCCATGGTTCGACCACGGTCGCTTGGTAGAGTGTATCGGCTAATTTGGCACTACGAATGTACAAACCACACAAAAATACGTAAAACAATCAAACAAAAACACAAAACAAAATAAATCCAAAATAAAATGTTCAGTCCAATTATACAGTCCAAAATAAATAAAAATGAGAAAATAAATCCTATCTAACCTACACTAATCCTAACTACGCTCCCATGCTTTACTCGATACCTCGGGCCTTCATCACGATCATCTTCCGCCAACATAATACATTGGGGCATTCCCCGGTGAGAAAATACAAATGGCTTCGGGGCATTCCCCGACTAAATGAGTACATTTTTTATTTTTTTTGTGTGATAAAATAGAACGAACCATTCACACACATATTCAAAACACTCAACATATCGTTACTCCTAAATTTGCCTACCCCCTACCATTTTCCTAACAATTCACAGCCTAAAACATGATACTATTGAACTTAAAAAAGTCGACGTTTATTCCGAATCAAGCCATCGTCACTGAACCAACATAAACCGTTATTCACTTTTAACAATTTTCAATATTTTCCCCAAAATCCAACTTAACCCCAAAATCACTATGTGATTAACATGCTTCACACCAAGATTAACAATTAAATAACAATGAATAAAATCATCTCAACCAAAAATCACACCATTCAAAATAAGAGAGACAAATAGATATAGAATTGGACCTCAATTGTTGGTTTTATTCCAAGCAAGCAGTGATGGATCAAAATCACGGAGCAATGGAACCTCGACCCAACAGAAACCACAACGTCGAACCCGCAACTCGAACAAACCAACCCAAATCCGAATTAACCCGAATGAACCAACTAACCCATTTTATTTTTTTTTGGATCATTGTCATATGGAATTTGGTCGGAATAGACTGAAACAGCTAGGATTGCGCCACTCTGGTCGTTGGCTCACCATTTCCATCTAGAGTTCAATGGGAAACTGAGAAAAGGGGTTGGGAGTCGCTATTTCAAACTGCCGAAGCTCCGAAGAGCTTAGACAATGGTGAGAAGCAACGAAGACAGACCAGATTTTTGTCACTCTCAGGCAAAATTCGCCAGAGCAGTACCCTTTTTTTCCGATTCTCCCTCTGTGTGTGAAAATCTCATGGGCCCCCAGAAGATGCTCCCCCTTTTCTTTTCTATTTTGTTTTGTATATATGGTACATGCAGATAGTGAGTGGAATTGTGAGAGAAGGTGGGGCAGTGGGTACACGTGGATAGGGGTGAGGGGCTATGAGTTGGGGGTAGGGAGAGGTGGTTAGGATAGGATTAAAACTAGATAAAATTTGTTAGGAATTTTATCAAGGGTTGTTATTTTTGTATTTTTGTGGGGTATAATCACATGAATGAGGGTTTGTGGTAAGGCGGGAGTAAAAATGGTAAAAATACTTTCGGGGAGGGACAAAATTACGTGTCTACATCATGCCCCTCTATGCATGTAAACACAAAGTGTTTTCATAGAAAGAAGTAGACAATGAGACAGAATTTTGACCCGACCATCATTCAAAGAAAGAAACAAAAGGAAGAAGGACAACCGAGTTAGAGAGTCGAGTGAGGTCCCGTCGAGGTTCCGGTCCGCGGCTCTGTCATTACATCAAAAATGAAAAGTACAAGTTAAAAACATAAATGAAATTACAAAATCCTATCTACGCAGCTTCTTTTGGACTTTTTGACTTGAGTTTCATCACCTTATTCTTCAGGCGGGCTCCTGATTTGCAATTTCTTCAACTTGTTGCTTGATTTTCAACTTCATCACCCTATTCTTCAGGTAAGCTCCTGACTTGCTATTTTTTCAATCTATTGACTTTCAGTTTCTTCATCTTGTTGCTTAACCTTCAACTTCTTCTCCATGTTGCTTGACTTTTCATTTATTCGCCCTGTTCTTCAGGCGGGCTCCTGAAATCACATCAAAAATAAAAACAAAATTATCCCAAACAAAGAAATGCATCTTCTATGAGTTAATTGGAATGATTCGACTAGAAGGTACATCTTATAGGAATCAAAGGGGATGACTCGACTAAAAGGTATGTCTTCTAGGAATCAAAGGGGATGACTCAACTAAAAGGTATGTCTTCTAGGGGTGAAAGGGAATGACTCGACTAAAAGGTACGTCTTCTAGGGTTCAATGAGAATGACTAGACTAAAAGGTACGTCATATAGGAATCAAAGGAAATGACTCGACTAAAAGGTACGTCTTGTAGGAATGAAAGGGAATCACTCAACTAAAAGGTACGTCTTACAGGAATCCAAGGGAATGACACGACTAAAAGGTACGTCTTATAGGAATCAAAGGGGATGAATCGACTAAAAGGTACGTCTTATAGGAATCAAAGGGGATGACTCGACTAAAAGGTACGTCTTATAGGAATCAAATGGAATGACTCAACTAAATGGTACATCTTATAGGAATCAAAGGGAATGACTCGACTAAAATGTACGTCTTATAGGAATCAAAAGGGATGACTCGACTAAAAGGTACGTCTTATAGGAATCAAAGGGGATGACTCGACTAAAAGGTACATCTTCTAGGGGTCAAAGGGAATGACTTGACTAAAAGGTACGTCTTCTAGGGGTCAAAGGGAATGACTCGACTAAAAGGTACGTCTTATAGGAATCAAAGGGAATGAATCGACTAAAAGATACGTCTTATAAGAATCAAAGGGAGTAACTCGACTAAAAGGTATGACTTATAGGAATCAAAGGGAGATAACTCGACTAAAAGGTACGTCTTATAGGAATCAAAGGGAATGACTCGACGAAAAGGTACATCTTATAGGAATCAAAGGGAATGAATCAACTAAAAGGTACGTCTTATAGGAATCAAAGGGAGTGACTCGACTAAAAGGTACGTCTTCTAGGAATCAAGGGATTTGACTATTAAACCTGTGCAGCAACATTGCTTCCTGCATTTGTAAAAGTGAGGCATTGCAGCCCTTGATATTTACGCTTTGAAGTCCTTGCTTTGAATGTAATATGTTACCTGTTTCATCAAACAAAACTTGTGAGTTTAAAATGTGGTGGCTGGTTTGTGGCTTTAGGTTTTGCGGCGATCGCTCTTACCCTCATCACATTTAACCTTGCTTCCAGCATATATCATTGGCTTACTGAATCATTAACCCAAACTCAAACTATTAAAAGTTACTTAAACAAACACAGTATCTCTTCGTAGTCATGCTTCTCAAATAGACCCTTTAAACCTTGGTATTTCCATGAGTTCCTAGACTTGTCTATTGACAAAAATTTGCATGCCTTATTTCAGCTCAAAATCATGTGCCTTTTATGTGCCGGCCTTTTGTTTTGCTTTATGCAATTAAAGAAGCTGGTAGCCAGTTTTGAGATCCTTTCTCACTTGTTTTGACATGGACTTGACTCAAAGACAAGAGAAAAATGACAACAATTTTTATTTTATTTGGATAACTGACTCAAGAAATTAAAAATATAACTATAGAAAAGAAAGAAATGACAATGAATGTCTCCACTAAAAAAGATAAAAGAAAAGTTTATCTGGAAATGACAGTCAACTCTAATGATTATGACATGCATATCGGATTAAACTGCCTGATCTTTCTATCGAAAACTCTCACAAATTGTTGTTGAGTTAATGACCCTGAAAGTGAGTTGCTTTCTTGGGCCAATTGCATTCGGAGACCTCATTCGGCTAGTGGTGCCTTGAAGGGTTTTCGCCAACAAGTCTCTCTCATTTCTTTTTATCACCTCACCATCATTTTATGGAGTCCGTGAAGGTTTTCACTAATAAGAATATCATTTTCATTACTCTCAGCTCACCATCGCCTCATGGTGTCCGTGAGGATTTTTACCAATAAGGCTCTCTCATTCTTATTCCTCTCCTGGTTCCACTAAGAAAGCCAAGTAGTTCCTCAAAATGTGTAATCACAACCATTGCATGTTTAGCCTTAACATTGTCAAAGATTGATCTGAAGGTCTTTCTTCGGTTGTAACTTGGCTTTTGGATAGGGTTAGAAAGAAAGGATGAAATGGGGCCCAAACGATACTTAAAGTAGGGTAGGACTTACAACTTTTGGAATCAACTCAAACAATGAGGATTAACTCATGCCCCAGTTTCTTTTGACTGGGTGACTCTAAATGATTTATTTGGTTGGACCAAGCCCAGAATAGGGCAGCCTACGTATCTCACCCCCGAAAGAGAAGAATCAGGTTATGCGTAGTTTTGGCAGCTTATTCTTTTTTGCTTGATTCTGACTTGTTTTTCTTTTGACTCTTTTTCTTTGTGATTTTTCTAACTCTAATTTCTTGACACTCTTTTCGTCCTTCTTTGGACACATTTTTTCTCTTTTTTTTTGAAACTTTCTGACTCTATTCTCTTGCTCGATACTTTTCTTTTGAGCTTTGCTGGCTTTATCTTGAATTTTGCAATTTATACGAAAATGAAACTTGAACCTATTAAAGGAAATTTTTTTTGTAGTTTTCTTTTATTGATGCTTAGACACCTACTCTAAATGAAGAGTGAAGAAAAATATTTTGAATTTTTGAAATAAGATCCCCAAACCAACAATAGGTTGCCTACGTATCTCACCTCCTGAAATAGGAGAATCAGGGGTGCGTAGTTCGTCCAGATTGGAAAATTAACGATTCACTGACAAATTGACCCTAACTTAAGAGACAAGATCAAAGACAGACGAATAAAATCTTTTTGGGGTTTTCAATTTGAGACGTCACATAACTAACATCAACACTTGTCTAACTACCTATCTTGTATCTTGTTTTAGTTTTGGCTTCTTGTATTGTTAATGTAACCCGTTTGTTCTTGTTGCTATTGTAATATTTTGGAGATTCATCTTGTGTTGCTAAACTTGTTGTTGGCTGGCTGTTTTGGTGTATTAACACCTTGTATCTTCTTCTTTTTTTGTTCTAGATAGTGAATCCGAGAGAGGTCCCCATTTGGTCCATGATTTGTTGTGATTTGTGGACTGCGTTGGGGTGTGATTTCGTGTTCCCTTGTTTGTTCCATATCAGACACTTTGTATTACTTCTGCACTAGGTAGTATACCATAAAAATCTATTATTCCACGGGCTATATGGAATCTGTCATTAACTCGGCAGCCAATCCCCCAACCCATGTTTGCCGCAAGGGTTGGAGTCTCTGCTCTGTATGCCACAGGGCACTAGGCCAGCGTAAAAATCCCTCGTGGGGAAATAATGTACCCGTATCGGCAAAACATGGTTTCTGGCTACGGGTTACTTGAACTCAATCCTTCTTCGGGTAACCACCTAACCCTCTTTATGCCCATTTTTAACTCTTTAAAATATGCATTCTCTGAAAACATAGCATGTAAAAATCTCTGATCTCAAAAAATATGTTTAGGACCACCATATCAGCAAATCATTTCAAGAACTCATTCTTTTAATTCATGTAATCATATGCAAGAAACTCTCTTCTTTCAACATTTCAAATATACAAGGTGGCCATGACAAAAACAACAATCATATGGAAATTCTTTCTCTTTAACGCAAAAATGAAATCATATTCAAAAGGCTCTTTCTCATCATCATCAAAATCGTATTAAATTCTTGAATATTGGAAAGATCACTTTCAAAACATTGCGCATGCATCTCAAATCATTATCAACAAGTTCATAAAATCTAAATCATCAAAGAGAGGGATTTCAATAGAAGTTCTCTCAATCAAATCTTCAATATCATACATATACATATAGTTGTAAATCAGTTTAAGGGGAAGGCCTAAAGGCCAAAGCAATATCATTATCAAAACATTCATAATGCGGAATTTAAAGCATAAGTTCTAAAACCCCTTTAAAATTCACGTTTGATAACCTTTAAATCATGTTCTAGAGTTTACAAGCCCATGTAGTTTTTAGGATAAACCCCACGTACCTCTATTTCAGAAATTAACGGATGCTTCTTGAAGCCTAAGATGCGAGGGTTCCAAATCTCCAATTATCTTTTAAAACCCACGGTTAAATCTTGAGCTATGAGGATTTTTCATTTGAAACCCTAATGTAGTTTCTTGAGAGATTTTGATGAAAGTACACTTACTTTGGTGTTTTTTGGATTAAATCCTGTATTAGAGATGATAAGGGGTTGGAAAATACCCTAAATACCGTTAATGAGATGGGTATTAAAAGCTGAAAACTTCAGATACGTGTAGCAGAGCATGCATCGCATACTCTATCTCACCGGACTAGAGCATTCGTCCCATGCTCCATCGCATGCTACTACCATGCGCTGCACCATGCGACGCATTTTAATCGGATGGTGCTACTATTTTGGAAATCAAACACACCCTAAACGATGTCCAAAAATTCTGAAACTCTCCTGAGATGTTCTATAGAGTTGCCCCATCGCAACACAACAAAAAAATCTAAAATTGGAGGCCGGGAAGATCGAAAATAAATTCCCCAAAGTTTAGAAGCTAAAAATAATTCTAAGTTTTTCTCTTACACTTAGAAAATTTCAGGCCTTCAACTCTAAATGTTAGCTAGCATGAAATAACACGTGCACAACTTTTAACATTATCCCCCATGGGATCATTCGTCCCTGAATGATGACATGAAAAAAAATAATAGAAAAGTACGATTCCAAGCACAATAAGGCATAGGGAAGAATAAAACAAGGATTGTACCTTCCATCTCATCATTCGTCAGATCAAATAAACTTGGGTATCTATCCCTCATGTCATCCTCTGATTTCCAAGTTGCTTCTTCAAGTTCTGATTTCTCCACAACACTTTAACTGAGGCTATCTCTTTGTTCCTCTATCTTCTAAATTAGAGATCCAAAATTGCTACAGGTTCTTCTTCATAGGATAAGGAGTCTATCACTTTGATTTCTTCAACAGGCAATACTAATGAATTGTCTCCAATACACTTTTTCAGCATAGATATGTGAAATATCGGGTGAACAGAAACTAAACTTGCAGGCAAGTCTAACTCATACGCAACCCCGCCTATCCTTCTCGCAATCTGGTATGGTCCTATGTAGCGAAGACTCAGCTTACCTTTCTTTCCGAACGGCATGACTCCCTTCATGGGAGAAACCTTGAGAAACACCCAATCTCCAACCTCAAACTCTAAATTTCGTCTCCTAATATCGGCGTAGGATTTCTAACGACTTTAGGCTGTCTTCAGTCATTCTCTAATGACTTTCACATCCTCCATTACCTGATGAACAAGATCAGGCCCAAACATCTGCATGTCACCTACTTCATACCACACTATTGGTGACCTACATCTTCTCCCATACAGCTCCTCAAATGATGCCATCTTAATAGTGGAATGGAAACTGTTATTATACGTCAACTCTATCAGGGGCAAGTGCTCCACCCAACTTCTTTTAAAATCAATCACACAGGCCCTCAACATGTCCTCAAGGGTCTAAATGGTGCGCTCATCTTGCCCATCAATCTAAGGGTGAAAAGCAGAGCTTAGCTTCACTTGGGTACCTAAACCTCTCTGAAAAGATCTCTAAAACTGAGAAGAAAAATGTATACCTCGGTCGGATATGATGGACACATCTACCCCATGCAAATGAACTATTTCTACAATGAACAACTTGGCATAATCATCTCCCAAATAGTTAGTCCTGACAGGCAAAAAGTGGGCTGACTTGGTCAGCCTATCTACAATTACCCAAATGGAATCATATTGGGTTTGGGACCTCGAAAGTCCTGTAATGAAGTCCATATTATTCATTTCCCACTTCCACAAGGGTAAATCTATCCCTTGCGAAGAAATCCTAGCCTCATATGCTCTACTTTAACTTGTTGGCAATTCAAACACTTGGAAACAAAGTGAGACAAGTCACACTTCATATTATTCCACCAATACATAGATTTCAGATCATGGTACATCTTAGTATAGCCTAGGTGAACAACATACCTCGAAGTGTAAGCTTCATCAAGGATTTTCTTCCTCAGACCATTTACATCTGGCATGCACAATCTACCCTAATATCTCAAAATCCCATCACCACTAATCTCAAACGACATCACCTTCTGCTGACCCACATCACTCTTTATCTGCATCAAGATGGGATCTTCGGCCTTCTTTTCTTTAACTTCTACACAAAGGGATGATTTAGTTATCTCATGCACAACCACCCCTACACCTTCAAAATCTATGAGTCGCACTCTAAGATTTGCAAGTTGGTGAACATCCTTCATCATTTCTCTCTTCCCTTCCTCAACATTAGAAAGACTTCCCAGAGACAATCTACTGAGGGCGTCATCTACAACATTTGCCTTACCCAGATGATAGTGCAGGCTCATGTCATAGTCCTTTAGAAATTCCATCCAGTGCATTTGCCTGAGATTTAATTCTTTCTGCGAGAAAACATACTGCAAACTTTTGCGGTCAGTGAAAATGTCAACATGCACCCCATAGAGATAATACCACCATATCCTAAGCTCAAACACCCCAGCCGCTAATTCCAAGTCATGGGTAGGGTAATTATGCTCATGAACTTTTAGCTTCCTAGATGCATAAGCTACCACCTTACCATGCTGCATAAGAACACACCCAATCCCTACTCAGGACATATCACAGTACACAACAAAACCTTTTGTACCTTCCAGAAGAGTTAGCAACGGTGCAATAGTCAGTTTTTCATTCAACTTCTCAAAACTATTCTCACATGAGTCAGACCAAACAAACTTTACTTTTTTTCTGAGTTAACTCAGTAAGTAGGGCAGCTATGGAAGAAACACTCTCTACGAAACTTCTATAATAACCATCCAAACCCAAGAAGCTCCAAATGTCGGTTGGAGTCATAGGTCTGGGCCATTTTCTCACTACCTCAACCTTTTGGGGATCAACCTGGATTCCCTCACTAGACACAATATGCGGCAAGAAAGCAATAGCATTTAGCCAGAATTCATACTTGGAGAATTTCGCATACAACTTATGATCTTTGAGAGTCTGAAGAATAGTGCAGAGGTAATTGGCATGATCCTCCTCACTCTTAGAATAGACCAAAATTTCATCAATAAAAACTATGACAAACCGATCTAGAAACTGATGAAAGACCCTATTCATTAGGTCCCTAAAAGTTGTAGGTGCGTTAGTCAACCCAAAGGACCTGAATAAGAATTCGTAATGACCATATCTAGTTCAGAAAGCTGTTTTAGGAATATCTGACTCTCTAACCTTCAACTAATGGTATTCTGAACAAAGGTTTATCTTTGAAAAACACTCAGCACCTTGAAGCTGGTCAAAAAGATCATCAATCTAAGAAAGGGGGTATTTATTATTAATCATGACATTATTCAACTGGCGGTAATCTATACACATACGAAGGGAACCGTATTTATTTCCCACGAAAAGTACAGGTGCACCCCAGGGAGAAACACTAGGTCTGATAAAACCTTTATCTAAGAGGTTTGCTAGCCGTTCTTTCAAATTTTTTAGCTCTGTAGGAGCCATTCTGTATGGCGAAATAGAAATAGGATAGGTATCTGAAAATAAATCAATACCAAAATCTATCTCTCTATCAGGTGTTATTCCTAGAAGATCATCGGGAGAGACTTCTGGAAACTCATTAACCATAGAAATAGACGAAAAGGAAGGACTTTCAGTATTGGAATCTTTAACTCGAATAAGATGATACAAATAGCCCTTGGAAATGAGTCTATGGGCCTTGAGGTAAGATGTAAAGTATCCTCTAGGTGCTAAAGAATTCCCTTCCCATTTTAACACTGGTTCATTTGGAAAGGAAAAATTAACCTTTGGGGTTTTACAATGTAACGTGGCATAGAACGAATGGAGCCAGTCCATCCCTTAGATAGTATCAAAATAAACCATATCAAGTTTTATGACATTTACCTCAGTATCCCGGCCGAAAATAGACACAACACAATTTCTATACACCCTCCTAGCCACAACAAAATCTCCCATGGGGTAGAAACAGAAAAAGGTTCAGCAATCACATTTAGCTCAAACCCAAAACCATCAGCCACATATGGTTTCACATAAGACAAGGTAGACCCGGGATCAAGTAATACATATACATCATGAGAAAAGATTTGTAACGTACCGGTGACTACATCTGGTGAGGCCTCCACTTCCTAGCAGTTTGTCAGGGCGTACAACCTGTTGTGACCATTACCAGCAGTTGAAATAGCGCCCTTCTAAGGCAGTGGTAGAGTAGAGGAATTTTCTTGAGATTTAGATCCCCTAAATTTACCTCTTAATGTCGGGCAATCCCTCTGAATATGACTTGGTTGGCCACACAAATAACATACCATGGTTCCAAACTGACATCTCCCTGGGTGGTGTTTTCCACAAGTGTTAGACCAAGGAGAAAACCTAGCAGGCTGAGCCACACCCTGCACTCTTGGACCCTGACTAGGTCGAAAGTTCTAAAATTGCTGATCAACAGGAGGTCTGGATACTGGAGCACTAGCTGCGGGCTGAGAGTTACCCTAATTCTTCTTCTTATACCATCTACTACCTCAATTGCCGCTCTACTACTGATTGTGATTCTGATCCACTGTTTTGGCTCTCTTCGACTGTCTTTCCTACACTCTAGCTTTGGAAATTTTGTTTTTCTTTTCTTTCACCTGCTGCATATGGATTGACAGCCTAGCAAAGTCCATGTCTCTATTCATCATAGCTCCCTAACATTTGAGCACTAGATCATCTGAAAGTCCGGATGCAAATTTCCTTATTCGGGACTCATATTACCTATCATTTCTGGTGCACAATGGGCTAGTTGGTTAAACTTTAGAGTGTACTCATAGACACTCATCTTTCCTTGCTTTAGTTTCATGAATTCTTCAGCTTTGGCTTCTCTTAACTCTAGAGGAAAGAATCGGTCAAGAAAAGCTTCCACGAACTAGCCCTAAACTGTGGGCTCAACACTCTCACCCTTCGCCTCTTCCCACTCGTTATACCATTGGTTCCCTACATCTTTATGTTGTTATGTTACTAACTTAACCCCTTCCACCTGATCCACATACATTACTCTGAAAATTTTCTCCATTTCGTCTATGAACTCCTGGAGGTCCTCTTCTACCTTAGTGCCAGAAAATTTGGGCGGGTTCTTTCTCATGAACTGGCCAACCCTAGTAGCCTGAAAAGTGATAGATGCAGACCCAGTATCTTCTAACCTCTGAGTCTATGCATCTATTAGCTGTGAAAGCATGTAAATGTACTGCCTAAATTCTACATTCGATATGTACCTCTGAGAAGACTGGGGACAATAAACATTTGTCCTTAGAGCTCGAGGAGGACTGGTCGGTACTGGAGGTACTCCTGGAGTAGGAAAACATTTTGAAGTGTGCGCTCTATTACGGGTCCGCATCGCATAGGTGGGGTGGACTTCATCATCCTGAGTATCCTGGTTGTTGGAACGACGAGGAGGCATAATTGTTTTCTAAAATTCAACATATCACTGATTAGGGGACAATTCTAACTCAGACTCTAAAGTATGATCTAAACCACAAAGAGGGGAAACACTTTTCTAAACGCCTAGTACCCTCCTGCTTATAAGTCTGGCGCGCTACACACCCATAAACAAGACTCTACCCAACATGATTTTGCTGACACCCTGGGACCATGAACCGTGCTTTGATACCAAGTTTTCACGACCCGAACTAGGGACTGGCAATGACGGACATCCGACCCATGAAGGCCCGGACGTCCTACTCTATCTGGTAATCATGCACAACATTCATATAATAAAAGGAAAATGCTGAATTATAAATCGAATACGGAAACATGGTCATACTCTGAAGTTAGTTTAACAATGAAGGAAAACTCCATCAATATCTAAACAGCATCTGACTTAGTCTGCAAAATCTCTACTACATGATTTCTAATGCAATCTAGAAACTAGGACAAAACCCCAGTAGACCAAAAACCATGTCTAATAATAGTCGTGTGATAGTAAACAAGCCTTCTGGAATAAAGAAGGCTCACCAACTAGACACTGCAATTCTAATAAAATCTACTGCTTTTCTGGACCCCTAGACTAAGCCTTAGAACCTGGAGGGATGAGGGGGGTCAATATAGATGTACCTGTACGCAAAGAAAATCCAAAATAATCATTTATATTCAATTAACATATATGAAAGCAATTTAAAACAGTTCATAAGCATATCATATAGTAAGAAAACAAAGGGGAATTCTACCCTTCACTTTCTCCTCTGCCTTCGTAACTCCTCCATTCACTTTCACCACTCTCGTTGCTTCCTTCGCAACTCCTCCATTCACATTCTCTACCCTTGTCGCCCCCTTCCTACTTTTTTGCTTCTTCGGTCCTATTTTCACAAGTAGTAAGGATGAGAGAAAGTATAGGGTGAAGAGCCGTGGTACGGGAAGCAAACAAAACCACTTTCAAGGGTGGGAGAGTTTGACTTGACTTATGTAATTGTGGGGGGGGCCACATGTACATTATTATTATGTTTTATTCTGAATGTCTGTAGGGATATTTGTCTGTCTTTTATTTCCTAATGCCACATGCACATTTCAAAAAAGAAAAAAAAAGAAAAGGTTAATAAATGGGAAATGCTACTTTCAATTTGGGTTTAATGGTTTATTATTTTTCATTTTCTGGGAAAACACCAAATCAATCAGTAATTTCCTGGGAAGGATATTCAATTGTCGCATTGTACTTTTTTCCTCTCCTTTGTTCATGTGTGTGTTTTCGAGATTGCAGCCATTCTTCATTCCCCATTATGCTGATTCTCTATGCTTATCTCTTACTTGAAGGTTGCCAGAAACCGAATCCTTTTCGCGGCCAAACCAAACCTGACAATGGGCAATTAGTTTAATAAGCTTTTGATATTGCTATGATTCTGCTTTCAGAAATTCTAGCTGGTTGCAATAAATCTGACTGTTTCCATTTGATATGAATATTGCATAACGGTGGAACTTGAAAATCTTGAAACAGAAGCACTGAGATTGCTAGTTAGCTCAGTTCTTCTGCCCTTTGTTTAATCCTGTCCTGTATCCCCAGACGCCACCACTATTGTGGTAGCCTTTCTACCACAGGAGGTAGTGGCAAGGTTTGCATACACTCTACCTCCCCCCGACATCACTTGTGAGATTTCACTGGGTATGTTGTTGTAAAGTTAGTTGAACTACATCTGTGTTTGTACCCAAGGCCTCTTATTACTTATTTCAAATTCCTACCTATGTTACTCTATCCTTGCATTTATTGCTACTGCACTATTTGACTTTTCAAAAATATCACCACACACTTTCAAAAATGTATTATTTTTGAAGGATCCCACATACACTCGATAACAACTTTGGGCAACATAAGTTCCTACTCACTCAAAAAGGAACTCTTAAGGGATTTGTTTCACGCGAAGCAATCTGTTTAATGCTGAAAAATCAACTCTACAAAAGATGCAACTTTACTAGGTTAAATAAATTGTTTTTACTTATTGAGTGGATTTCTTAATACAAATACAAGGTTTTGGGGTCAAAGCTATTGAAGTTTGCTTACTCGTAATTGAAACTCTAGCTCCGCCCGCTTGGCACAGAAGAAGATGAGAAAATGCATTTTCTTTTTGTTCATCTACTAAGGGGGAAAAAACCTCTACTTCTATTTTTGGTTGGTGAAGCAAAATGCAACTTCTTGTAACATTGAGCTACGTTGCTTGGACTCTCCAAAAATGTTGTAGAACCCATATTGAACCCTTAAAAGATACACTACTTTGGAGGATCAGACACGCACCCATTGACATTTTTTAAGAGTCCGAGCAACATTGACATTCAGTCTATTGCAAGTATTTTGTGGCAACAAGAAAGTTTTCTTAGCTGAAATTCCCTTGATTTACAAAGTACACTTGAAATATAAAACAAGTTAACTTTTAAGCTAAATCTAGTTAAAAGACGATCTGACAAATAATAGACCTGTCTTAAAAATGGGTCATCTCACTAAATAAAAAAACTTATGGTCCATTTAAGTAAATAATAGACTTAAAAAGTCTATTTAGCCAAGAATCCCGAAGGAGAAAATTTTCATAAAAAAAATTGATTGATACTTTTTATGAAATAAAATTATACTTACATATTCTAAAAATCCTCTAAAGTTGAGACATGTATTGGTAATTATTTTTTTTCCTCTAATATTATGGCATGTAGTTGATAAAATTATTTTTCTCCCTCAAAAATTGTGATATGTAGTTGATCAATTTTTTTTTCATACATTTTTTTCTTGCCACTTAGGCCTTTTCATTCGGTATATCATAATAATAAGCTAAACTTCTCTATTTATTGAGTTTGTCTTTATATTTTTAATTGTTTGACAAATCGATTGATTCTCTTAAATGTTTTTACTATAATATTCAGTTTCTGATAAATTACATATTCTTTAATTAATTTAATTGATAAATATAAAAATTAAATACCCTATAATTTCTTTATCTATTAAAGTACTTAAATTTTATAACTTTTATTAACACAACTGTTATTATAACATTATTTGTACTAATTTTTACAATACTTATTCAATGACACAATTAAAAAGATTTTATTTAAAAATTATCTTTAGCATGCTGATTTATCTTCAAAGAATTAAAATAATTTTTTTTTAAAAATAATATCATACATGTATTTATATTTTATGTTTTTTGAAGAATTTATCTTGTTTATCACTCTTTTTCAATGCATCTTTTTGGCATGTGAATGCCATATTATGAAATATTTCATAAGAATACTAACCAATATATTTTTTTAATGAAAATAGTCTTCATTATGTAGTCTATTACCTTGGCAGTCACCGTAAGAGTGTGGTTTTAATTATTACATTCATTAGGGGTTAATGTTGAAATATTCTTGGTTCTTAATCTTGTAATGATCTTGGTCTCACTATCTATCCTTTCATTATTTTGCAAATCCGTGTGTTTTTGTGTTTGACATCTTGTATCCCTTTGTGTTGCTTGTTCTTCTCACGTTTTGTCGACTGTTTTGGCATCTTGGTGGACTGATTTGTATCATTTGGTATCATATCATGGCTTGATCTTGTTCCTACAAGATCAATCTTTGGCTCATAAACTTGAAAATAAAAACAAAAGTGTTAAAAGATTGAAAAATCAAAAAGAGGCAAATCTATTCATTTTTTGTGTTCTTGGCCGAAATTGTGTTCTTCTTGTTGTTGTTGTTTTGGCCGATATTTGAGTCTAAATCTAGGTGTTTTTTGATTTTCTTAGTTGTTTGTAAGTGTTAGTTTTGTCTTCACTAACAACCTTGAGTCTAGATTCAAGTTGAGCTTGAACATTGTTGTTGATATTGTTGTTATGGTTTCAAGAACTTGAACATTGTTGGTGTTGTTGTGTGGACCAAAACTTGAAGGTGGTTTGAGATCGTGTTGTTGGTATTTTTTTGTGGTTTTTAAGATTGAAAAAGGTTTTGTTGATTGTTGGAGGTTCAACGTGAGGCTAGGTTTTCAAACTTCTATTGAAAGTTCTTGTTGTTCTAGATTATCTTAATGTCTAGTTGCAAAAAAGCTCTTCAATAGTGTTGTTTGATCCAAAAGCCAAGTGGAAAATTAGTGAGGCCTTTGTTAATCTTTAAAACAAATCCCAAAGACCTACCAAAAGGGAAGGGTGACAAAAAGATCTACAAAAGACTTGGTACTAAAAGAGGGAAAAAAAATACTTTTTTAGGTGTCCAAAAGAGGAAAGGGCCACCAACCCTTCAGAAAGGTGTCTTGCCCAAAAGGAGTAAGACAAGTCAAACCTTTTTGAATGTGAAAAAGGGCTCCAATCTTGATATTTTTCTTCCCCAAGGCCGAAATACACTTCTTCAAGAATTGAAAATTGATCCAAAATTTTAAAATTGGAAAAACAAGAACCTTTCAAAAACCGCAACCAATCCTAGACCGCCACATCACCAAATTTTTTATAATACCGAAGCTTAGGGCTCAAAATCTTGGATTCTTAGTTTATTATTGTTGATTCTTAGTTTCATTTTTTTAATTCTTATACTAATTGGCAACTAGTAAATACCTACTAAGTTGTAAATTAGTTTTTGAATACGTTTCTTTTGTGTCTTCGTTATTTATGTGTTTTTCTCATTTGGAACTCGTAATAACTTCTTTATTTCAAGTTCATAAGTGAATTTTATTTTGTCTCTTGAGTCAATCGAAACACGAATTCATTTCAGCCGCCAAGTAGGATTGACATCTTATTGACTACCGGAGTATAAGCAACTTTCAATAGTCGCCGCTCCAATTGTGAGAATCACAAAGGTGAGTGTATCGAGTGTTGGTAAGGAGCTTTTTGTTTTCTTCTGTTTGTTATTGTCTTTTTTTTGTTTTGTTAGGTACCATGGCTGCACATAATTTTAAGGCCACGTGTGATCGCATCCATGACGATCTTGAAGATATGCAACAACACATTGAAATTATACGCCAATTGTTACCCAAACTCTTCCATCAAATCAAATTGTCCAAATAAATTGCGATAAGAGCTTTCTGAAGGAAGTTGCTGCCCAATCTTGTGATTGACTTTTACGCCGAGGTAAAGACGAACATAGTCATGAACATCAAGGTAAAATAGCTAACCCTTACACTTTTGTACATGTGAATGATAATTGTGTGGCTAGTAGCCCATTGAGTGTGAGTTATAGCTTGCCTATATGTGAGTCTATTGTTTCTTTGCCACTTGATGATGATGTACTTGTTATGAGTGTGGATACACTAGTTAATCCTATTGATGACAGAATCGACTCTTCTTGTTAGATCGATTTATGTCCACCTAGTGTTGAAACCATTATGTTGAATGAAAGTACATCGTCTTGTGAAATTTATGTTGATCAACTTTTGTGTGAAAATTGACCACCACTTGAGGATGTGTGTGATGTGATTAATGAATCTCAAGTGTGTGGTGATGTTAAAAATATTGATCAAAGGAATAGGAGTGAACCCGAGAGCTATTCTTGGGATAATCTTGCACTAAAAATCACTTTGAAACTTGATATTGATCTTTTAGAGAGTGATAAATGTGTTTGTTCCAAATCTACCCCTGAAATAGATCATGCTCTTTTAATGTATAATGTCTTTTTTGAAGATGATATAACCACTCCTAATGAACCTAGTGGTGAAAATGATGGTATAGCTTGCCTTAGAAGCTATAGCCGATATGCTAACCCACTATGGTGTGACAACATTCCTCCTAAAGATGGAAATCTCTTCTGGGAAGATAGGAGTACTCTTAAAGGTAAGGGATGTGTGGTTTTGGAAACTACTTCTCCTTCTACTTTGTGTGACTTTATTGTTGAGAGTACTCATGGTGATGATTGTGAAACTAGTTGTGAGTACACACATGAGGGAACCTTAGTAGAAGTCGACTTGAGTGATACCTTTCTCTACTTTTTATTTTCTCTGGATAATATGTATGCTATTGTAGAGAGTATGCCACTTATTTTGGATGGAGAACACGGAAAAGGGGAGTGTTGACTAGACCCGTGTCTATGTCCACTCTTCCCGTTGGACCCCGGTGCCAAATATAGAATTGGTGATGATGGTGCACCCAACTTGTTGCTTGGTTTACATGACAAGCAAAGTATCATTTTTGGTGAATTCTATAGCCAAATCCTTTGTGCATTTTTCATTAATTATGTAATATTTAGTTCAAAGGATCCTTGATTATATTCTAAATATGTGCAACCTTGACATGTTGAGGTGATTTGTAGTGCTTACCCTAACCCTCATGCCATGAGGAGTTTGTATTTGTGTGTCCTTTCTTTGATTTTGCAATGTTTGGATTCGAGGTCTAATCCTTTTCAAGAAGGGGAGGATGATACGATTCAAATGGCCACCTTAGCTTTCAATGACATCATTCGAAGTTAGTACATGGGGTATCAAGCTTTGGTCACATTAAGGAAATGGGATCCTACATGGAGGGGCCGATTTGAGTACACCAAAGAGCAATCCCACGTGTGAAAGATTGCTTGGAGCATTGAAGATTGAGGACTCACGGTCTTGGGCCTTCATTAAGGACATTTTGGTTACTTAAGATTGTCCGAGTAATACTCCATGCCCACCCCTTTTCATTAAGGTATTGTGGTCATTTTGTTATGTAATAAGTTATAGGTTCTATTAGTTCATTTGCTAGTTAGTTTATGCAAGATGAAAGATTGAAATACTTGAAATCCTCTCTCTTGAGAGTATACCACCTTAGTATTGTTTTAGTTAGGACTTGGAAAAGTCATCCTTAGTATAGGGCTTGGAAAAGCCAATATTATTCTTTGCTTGGAAATGGTGGATCTTGAGGTGAGTCGATTACCTTGGCGGTCACCATAAGAGTGTGGTTTTGATTATTACATTCATTAGGGGTTAATGTTGAAATATACTTGGTTCTTAATCTTGTAATAATCTTGGTCTCACTATCTATCCTTTCATTATTTTGCAAATCCGTGTGTTTTTGTGTTTGTCATCTTGTATCCCTTTGTGTTGCTTGTTCTTCTCACGTTTTGTCAACTGTTTTGGCATCTTGGTGGACTGATTTGTATCACTTCTTCATTTTCTAATATGTCCACACTTGAGACTTTGAATTTGGCATACAATTCCGTAGAAGGTCATATCCCTGCGTCTCTCTCGAATGCCTCAAGGTTGGAGACGTTAGAATTATCTGATAATTCACTTCAAGGAAACATTGGAGAAGGGATCGGCAGTCTTCACAACATGAACTCGTTGGTCATAGAGTATAATCAGCTAGTGGGTTCTATACCAGTCAAAATTTTCAATATTTCTAGGATCAAATTCATTGCATTTACTGGCAATAGCTTATCAGGAAGTCTTCCCAATGGTTTATGCAATGGTCTCCCAACACTCAAAGAGATTTATCTATCTTTTAACAAGCTTCATGGTCACATGCCTACACGCTTGTCAAATTGTTTACAACTTCAACTATTGTCTTTATCAGTTAAAGAGTTTGATGGACCAATACATAGTGAAATAGGAAGATTGAGTAACTTGCAGGAATTCTATCTCGGAACTAACCATTTCGCTGGTACGTTTCATCTTATGCATACTAGCACTATTGTATCTTATTACTTCAGAAATTTATTTTATTACACATTAATTACAGGGATAATTCCACAAGAAATTGAAAATCTTGTTAATTTGGAAAAGTTAGGCATGGAGGATAATCAGATTACTGGTTCTGTGCCTATCTCCATATTCAACATCTCATTGCAGAAAACTTTGACACTGGCACCGAACAATCTTAGTGGATTCTTACCACGGGAGATTGGCAACTTAACCAAGATGCAACTTCAACAAATTAGTGGAAATAAGCTTATAGGTACATATATATTCAAATGGTGTCTCAAGTTAATTTTAATAGATCCCTTAGAACTATTAAAATTTTATGAATTTATGCATGTAATGAGTAATAAAATTTAACAATTATAAATAAATCTTCAAGTGTATGACAAGAAACACGATATAAGGAACGTCTTTTAATGTTTAAAATTAATCTGTTTTAAGAAATAACAAGTAAATTTGAACTCCTATTGGTTGTTGCCTAACTTCTAATGAAGTATCAGTTTATATATTTGAGTCCATATAAAAATACAAACCTGCACAATCAGAAATTCATAGAAAATTAAATTTAGAACTTTAATGGAGGAAAATAAAATATAATATGTACATCCTTCTTAAGACTTTGATCAATAACAATAGGAAAAAGAAGTATATAGTTATTACATAATTTTCTTAGTTCTTGTCGACACCTTCTCCCATAACCAATTAAAAAGAAGTCTTCTTATCAAGTAAAACGAAAGCATGAATCACATAGATAAGCATTGAGCTAAATAGTCCATCTCAATCGTATTCATTTTTTCTTCATGTTTTGACAGGTGAAATACCCAAAGAGATAAGCAATCTCGTTGAGTTGGAGGAACTTGATCTTGCATTTAATAGTTTTAGTGGTTCACTTGACATGGAGATCTTCAACATATCCGGGCTAAGAGTGATTTCTCTTTCAGTCACCAATCTATCTTACTCAACATTGAAGAGCTTTATCTGGCCAACTTAACCAGTCTTGTTGGGACTATTCCTCATTCCATCTCCAATTGTTCCGTACTTACTATTCTTGATCTTTCAAACAACAAACTCACTGGATTGATTCCCAACTCACTTGGATATTTGACTAATCTACAGCATTTAATTTAGGAGGAAATAATTTAACCAGTGACTCATCATTAAGCTTCCTGACTTCCTTAACCAATTGCAGAAATTTAACATTTCTTGATATATCTTTCAACCCTCTAAATGGCGTGCTTCCATCCTCCATGGGGAACCTTTCCACATTTTTAGAACATTTGTTGCCAAAAATTACAAAATCGAAGGGCGAATTCCTAATGAGGTTGGGAACTTAAGCAGCTTATTATTCCTTTATCTTTCTAGAAACAACTTGGTTGGATCGATTCCCACATCAATTGGAAACATGAGAAAGCTTCAACGCTTTGACTTGACTAACAACAAATTAACAGGATCTGTTGGAGATCATATATGTACTTTGCAGCATTTGGGTGATATTTACTGGGGTCAAAATCAACTTTCAGGATATCTTCCTTATTGTTTAGGGAATATTACTTCCCTTAGGGAGATACATCTCAGTTCCAACAAATTGAGTTTCAATATACCACCAAGCTTAGGGAACCTTCACGATCTAGTGGTTCTTGTCTTATCGTCAAACAACATCGTAGGTTCTTTACCTCCAGAAATTGGAAATCTAAAGGCTGTAACAAAGATGGATCTATTGATGAATCAATTTTCAAATTGAATTCCAAGAGAAATTGGAGGATTGCAAAATCTGGCACACCTTTCTTTGAGACACAACAAGTTGCAAGGATCTATACCTGACTCAATGACCAACATGGTAGGTTTGGAATTCCTAGACCTTTCTCATAACAATATATATGGAATCATTCCCAAGTCTTTGGAGAAACTTCAAAAGTTGAAATATTTCAATATTTATATCAACAAATGGTACGGTGAAATACCCTCGGGAGGTCCTTTCAAGAACCTCTCGAATCAGTTTTTCATCTACAATGAAGCATTGTGTGGTTCTTCAAGATTTAGTGTCCCACCATTGGTACGGGTACGACCACGAGGAAGCACGTATAATGGAATGCATTGGACCCATCCAATAAAGCGTCCAAGTGAAGTGTGGAGAAGACCTTGGATCACACCAAAACCGACCCTAAACTTGCACTCCAAGGACGCACTTGGTCACATTTCATTAAAGGGACCTTTTGGCCATTTTACCTATTATTTGTAATACACTATAAATAGAATGATGTAGGATTTTAGTCATTAGTTTTTGTAGAATATTGATAGTGTAACACTTGAAACTCTCTCTCTTGTGAGAAAGGCCCCCATGGCCGAAACTTGTAACTAGGAAAATCAACATTCAGTGTGGATTCACTTGTGTTGGTCTCAAGCTTAGAAACGTTGGATGCTTGGGAGATCGAGGTCACTCTTGTGACAACGTAAGATTTAGGTATTTGTTGTGTGTGATGTTAAAGGTCTAAAAGGGGAATAGGCTTTTGGGTTTTTAAGATTATACCTTCAATTTGTCTAACTATTTATGCTTTACTTTCTTGTAATCTTATTTAGTGTTTGTGTTGTAATCTTGTTGTTATTGTTAAATCCGAATCTTGTGTCTTCTTGTTCATCATCTTATGTTCTTAATCTAGTTTGTTGTCCGCTGATTTGGTGTAATAAATACCTTGTTATCTTCTTGTTATTGTGTTATTGGAAAGCCGAGGCTTGTCTCCAAAAGGGTTCACGGATTTCTTCCATTTTGTGGACTGTTTTTGGACTGATTTCATGTTTCCGTTGTTTTTCTCGTATCAGCCATGCCTCACTTCATCAAAGCACAAATCAAATAGGAAAAAATTGCTAGTTCTTTTTCTTTTGCTTGCAATTGCATTTGTATTTGTTCCTATGACCTTTGTGCTCCTATGGATAAGGTATAGAAGAGGTAAAAGTGTTCCTCAGCAAGCTGACTTATTGTCTACCGTAGCAAGAGCAAGGATTTCATACTATGAACTTCTCCGAGAAACTGATGCAGTTAGCGAGAGTAATCTGATTGGTTCTGGAAGTTTTGGCTCTGTTTACAAAGGCATTCTCAGAAGTGGAACTGCCAATGCAGTTAAAATGTTCAACCTGCAACTGGATGCGGCATTCAAGAGTTTTGATACGGAATGTGAAGTTTTGTGTAGCCTTCGCCATAGGAATCTCGTAAAAGTCATTACTAGTTGTTCCAATCTTGATTTCAAGGCTTTAGTTCTCGAGTATATGCCTAACGGGAGTCTTGAGAAGTATCTGTATCCGCACAACTACTTTCTCGACATTAGGCAGAGACTAAGCATAATGATAGATGTGGCATGTGCATTGGAATATCTCCATCAGGGGTGTTCGTCGGTTGTAATTCACTGTGATCTAAAGCCTAGTAATGTCTTGCTGGATGAGGATATGGTTGCCCACCTAAGAGACTTTGGCATTTCAAAATTACTTGGTGACGATGAGAGTGATTTATACACTGAAACCTTAGCAACACTAGGTTATATTTCTCCGGGTACATCTCTTTGTTTTGCAAATTATTTGAACATTAATTATTCCTTTCTTTTTTTCCCACTTATAAAAGCATATTGCATCTTTAAATGAATTATGTGACTGTAGAGTATGGACTGGATGGACTAGTGTCAACAAAATGCGATGTCTATAGCTATGGGATCATGTTGCTGGAAACGTTTACTAGGAGAAAGCCTAATGAGTTTGAGGGAGATCATAGCTTGAAGCAATGGGTGAGCTATTCACCTCCAGAGGCAGTAATGGACATCTTAGATGCCAACTTGCTAACATCAACTTGCAATCGCTTACATAAGGAGCTAGATGTTGTCGCATCAATCATGAAAGTAGCAATATATTTTTGGGCTGAATCTCCGGGGAGAAGGACTAACATGAAAGATGTTGTAGCGATGCTGCAGAAGATCAAGATTCAACTTCTTGCATGCTAAGCATGTTCTTCGAATCTCTCATCGCTTCAAGTCACTTGTTTGTTGCAAATGTTTGCTAAAATAGTGGAATAATGTAAATATTTCTTTTTTTGTTTTGTTTTAGCACTTGATTTCCTCTTAATACTAATGTTGCAAAATGGTGGAACTTGTAAATATAAATTGAATAACAAAAACCAAATTAATCCTCTTGAAAATCTCAAGCAGAATAATTTTTTTAAAATTTTTCAAGGAATTAACATGAATACAAATAGCAATTAATACAGTAAATGTTTTACATGGGAAACACTAATGACATATAATATCAAGACAACAAACAGAAAGAGCAATGACAAAAAAGGGTAGCTAGGTGCACGAAGTATCTTGCATTCACGCAAGATATAGACAATGTTGCACCCAACTGTTGTAACACAGGCAACTTGCCTGACACAAACATCAGTGACCAATTCCACGACTTGAATATGTGACCAATAGGTCCCTCAATGATAAAGGAAGAGGAAAGATAATTAAGTTCCTAAATTTCTATTCTTTCAATACAGTACAAAGTCAACCTCCATTCTTCAAAGATTTTCCAAATTAACCAATTCTTTACACCACAACTCTTTTTGTTTTCACATTCTAACCTCTAAGTTTTGATTTCTTGATTTTCCACATGTTGTTGCTCATTGCCTTGCCATGTCAAAACTATATCTTTTAATGAAGGCTGCTTTAAGCCTTGATCACAAAACTTCCTGTATTCTGCAGTATCTCCTGATTTTTTTTTTCACTTCTATAACATGGAAAGCTGGCGTAATCTCAAATATCTCTTCATCAATTGCTAGTTGCCCTTTTCTTCCTTCCTTGCTTCATTTCATTTTCACTGTCCCGTCTTTCTTCTTTATTCCAACTTTCCACGTTACATATTTAAAGCCACAAGATCAAAGAAGATTGATACATGACTGCACTTTACATATCTTTAGTTTATGACCTCTAGATTCAAAAGTATTCTTTTGAGATAAGCGTCCAGTACTACCAAACTATGTCCAAGGTTGCTACGGCACACTCCAACTTCATGAGGGTCTTATTACCTCTCTGAACTCAATTTTAGCATATTTTTGTCACCCTTTTCTGATCACGTGGCACCTTTATTACTTAAAATAGAACCCACGTCAAAGATGTCATGTCGGCTAAAAAGGTTGACAAAAGGTGACACGTCAACTAAAAAGGTTGACAAAAAGGTAATGGTAAATAATAACCTTTAATTATGTCCTTTAATATTTTTTTCTCTTTAAGTGTATGACTGTATGTCCGACCCTAAAATTCACTTTATATGGACTAGAAAAAGTATATGTTTTTTTTTTTAAACTTAATTCAATCATTGGAGGTGGGGGGAATTAATTAATGTTTGATTTGGTGTTATCCTAGAAAATCAAAAAATAATAAACCATCAAACCCAAATTGAAATATAGCATTTCTCATTTATTAACCTTTTCTTTTTTTTCTTTTTGTGAAATGTGCACGTGGTATTAGAAAATAAAATACAGACAATATCCTTGCAGACATTCAGCAAAAGAAATAATGACACATCACATGTGGTCCCCACAATTACATTAGTCAAGTCAAACTCACCTTCCTTGACTATGCTTTTGTTTGCTTCCCCTACCACTTTTCTATTTAAGCAACTCTTTGCCCCCTATGTTTTCTCTCATCCTTATCACTTGTGAAAATTGCGTCGAAGAAGCAAAAATGTAGGAAGGCAGAGACGAGGACAAAGAAAGTGAATGGAGGAGTCGTGAAGGTGGCGGAGAAAGTGAAGGGAGTTACGTAGGAGGTGCATTATCGAGGAGTACGGAAAAGGCTGTCGGGGAAATACACGACAGATGAGAGATCCAAGTAAAAGATCCAATGTTTGGTTAGGTACGTTTGACACGGCGAAGGAGGCGGCGCAAGCGTGTGATACAACGATGATTGAGTTCTACTGTGTGAAAGCCAAAACGAATATCCTAATTTCGATGGATGAAATAAATCGAAGACAAAGTCAGATCAATATTGTTGAGTCATCGAATGTGGTGGAGGAAAAGGCGGTGGTGATGGTTGAATTTCCACCACAGCCACTACAATCGATGACTGATCAACAATACTAACCTGACTGGGAGTCCGATTCATTCCGTCCATCAGATTCAGAAAATTCGTCTTGACTTTCACACCGCGAAACTCAATAAAGTTCGTATCATACGCTTGCTCCGCCACCTCCGCTGTGTCAAATGTACCTAACAAAACATTGCAGTTCACAATGCAGAGCTTCCAACTACCTCTTTGTTTACCTGTGAGAGCCAACATAGAAATACTATATATCCTAAGTAATACCCTTTCCAATGCAGTTAACAATGCAGAGCTACCAACTACCTAAGCTTTGTTTCTAGAATATTTATTCTAGTACGAAAATGGAAAGAATCTACTAATACACTATAGGTGAGTCAAAGAATATGTCTATTGGAACTATATCAAGATTAGAATAATAAGAATATCACTTTTCCGTATATAATAAGTTGGGATCTATCCTTCCCGGCCACCTCATTAATATCTGGAGGGAAGAATCCGAGGTAGCCTAATGACCAGCAAACAAATCAAACACGAGTATTTTTGTTTTATGTTGCCTGAGACAACTTGTCTATGTAGTATTAAGAACCTTTTTAATCGAGAAAGGGAAATAACAATGCCACATCACATGCGCTTTTGTTTGCTTCGCCTACCACTTTCCTATTTGAGCAGCTCTTCTCTCCTGTGTTCTCTCATCCTTATCACTAGTGAAAATGGCGCCGAAGAAGCAAAAAAGTGGGAAGGCGGCAACGAGGGAGGAGAAAGTGAAATGAGGATCTGCGATTTAAAGCCCCCCAATGCTTAATAAATTATTGAAATTTATTTCAATCCATTAAGAGCCATTTTAACCCCATTTTGATGTCCCATCTTTTAAAAAAATCAACAATTGTTAGTTGCCCTTTTCTCCCTTCTTTGCTTCCTTGCATTTTCACTTATTGAAGATGTAAATAAAGTTTGTTATATTCAATACACAAAGCTTTTAGCTGAGTTGGTAGCAGAATTTCAACATGGTATCTTCTAATGTCACGACCCAACTTTTCAGGTCATGGCGCCTACCATAACTCATCAGTAGGCAAGCCAACCCGTAGTCTGGAAAGGCTAGTAATGGACTACTTAATAACATAACGAAAAGAATGCGGAATATGTGAGATAAATATCAATACATAGAAGAATCCCAAAACCTGGTGGTATCGGTACAAAAGCTTCTAAACATAATAAGAGTGCAAAAGTGATATATCAAGGAGAAATACATTGATTCAACTTACCTCTGATTACAACTTAGAGGCTAGTCTAATACATAGGAGAAAGATAAGTAATACTCCGAACGTCAGAAGCTTACTCTAAATCTCTGAATCAGGGCCACTCCACCCGATGCACACATCAATGGCGATAACCCGTACTATGATCTGTAGGCTGAAGAGCTGTAGTATGAGTACCAAAAGAATGGTACGCAGTAGGCAACTGGCAACTGAAATCCAAAGATAAAGTAGATATATACAACATATAAACAGAATGGAAACTACAACCAAGAGTTCACAAATCATATAATAAGTCAATGAGAATAACAAGGGACAACTATCATATTTATTTCCAAGAGTCTAACATAAGAAGAATAAGGAAGAATAAAGGTGAACTATCCTATTTTGGCTACATTCAATATATGACAATGCTATACCGTATATCCCAGGTCAATATACAAGTAAAGAGAGAAATAAAGATATATTGTAATATACAAGGCGACACAATATCCTCCGGCCTTGTCGGGTACCAATGTATCATCATAACTCTCGACACATAAATATAGGCATATAATAGGTGAACATACACAAGCCGATATACTCATAACCGTAAAGATGTATATCTTATCAATACATCACAACTACTCGTTATTAGCTAACCAACACTTATTATTATTAAACCGCTAGTTCGAGAGTCATCACATAATCTCTAGTTATTATCCTAAACATTATCCTTCACATAATTCTTGTTCACAGGATAACAACTAACCACTATTCATTTAATAGTCAACATCTAACATCTAGTCTAGGTTCATCATTAGACCAAAAACGTCATTTATCCACCATTCATTATTATCAACTATTCATCCTATTTTTGTTAATCATTACTAGACAACACATTACTACTTGTAGCCTAACCATCTTTTATTAAATGACATCATTAACTGATCATCGTTAGCTACCATGTTCCAACTAAGCAAGATTCATCAACTAATACATTAGCTTCCTAGCCATCAAGTGTAATGGTTAGCTAATAGACAACTAGTTACCACATAGCTTAACCGTCTAACAAGAAGAAAAAATCATAAGATCATATTTCGGCTATAATCACATCATTTATAATGGCAAATAATCATGAATGTACCAAACCTATGCATGCCATCAGCAGTATTCAATCAATAGAATAATAAGCATCATACCACATCTTCCTGTGTCCCATACCAGAGAGATGTGTATACAAACATATACATATTCATATTCATAAATCCCAATCATATCATTCACAATGATAAACACTTCTTGGATATTTAATCAGTATCATAACACGTCCCTTGGCCCATTAATTTATCCGGATTAATCACAACATCATAATCATGACCTTAGGCCCATATACATATCCAGGACGCATATCAATAATCATATTTATAAACCATAGCATATCTATAATCATCTCACATATAGGAGGCATCTCAAATCTAGGAGGCATAATATCAACAAGCATATCGCCTGATACGGTACAAAATAAGGGAACATGAAATCACACCCCAAAATAGTCCACAAATCACAACAAATCGCGGATCAAATGGGGACCTCTCTCGAATTCGACAAACACAACAAGAATATAAGATATGTAGGTTTATTTGATACCAAAAACAGCAACAACAACAAGAGATAATCAACAATATGGTAGGAAGAAACAATACTATGATAACAAGAACCAACGGTTACAAGATTACTAGAACAACAAGAACCAATGGCTCACTAGACAACACCAACTAAAAAATGAAATGTAAAGATAGGAAGTGAGACATACACTACAATAAGATCCAAGAACCCATAGACATATTCCATCTAAGGACCCCTAGAACTTACAATAGCAACATCACACTCTTACGAAGACACAAGAGGGATTCCACTGCTCAAGCACCAACATTTCCAAGCAATATAGATTCACAAGTGTTTCCACATTTGCCATGCCCTAGTTTTCGGCCTAGAGAGCCTTCTCTCAAGTGTTCTTACATCAATATTCAGTAACCAAATGAAATAAACCCTAACATGTTCTTTTTATAGACTTATTACAATAATAGGCAAAATGACAAAAGTGCCCCTTAGTGTTAAATGAACAAAATGGCTCCCATGGAGTGGAATAGAGAGACGACTTTTGAGCCCTTCTCACACTCCAAATCGAACACTCCGTAGGTTGCATTCAACACACTAAAAACATCCATATTCATGATTGTACCCGTATCATACTCTCCATCTTGAGAGAAATTTGACCTCAAATTCACGGCACATATGTCACGACCCGAACCGGGGCCCTGCCCATAACGAGTATCCCGAACCATGAAGGCCCAGAATACCCTTTCTCTATCTGGTAATCATGCACAATATTCATAAAACATAAGATAATAAGGAATTGAAATTTAATAAGGAAACATGGTCGGATCTAAAATAGAAATATCTGACATCATTCTGCGAAATCTCTATTAAGAACATAAGCATCTGTCTGAAAAGAAACTGGGACAAGGCCCCCAGTAGACCAAAATATAACTACTAATAATACTCTGAACAATCTGCAGGACTTCTGTAGTAAAGAAGGCTCACCACTGCACAGTTTGATCTGCAAGTCTGACTATCTACTGCTTATCTGGAACCGTAGACTGAGCCTCAAAACCTGAGAGGTTGGAGGGGGGGAGGGGGTCAGCACAAAAGTACTGGTACGCAGAGCTAATCCAAAAATAATCATTTATAATTAACATATATGAGAGTAATTTAAAATAGTTCATAAACGATAGTATAGTAGGAAATCTCATGGGCATCTTTAAGAAACTCTGTGAAAAACATCTAAAATCCTTAACACTCTTTATACTTTTCTGAGCTAGGTGGTATAGCCTACAATTCTTGAAAATTCCATGGGCCATATGGAAACTGCCATTGACTCGGTAGCCAATCCCCCAACCCAAGTGTGCCGCAAGAGTCGGAGTCTCTAACTCTACTACGCCACACGACCGTCGCCATCGGCAAATACGGTTTAAGGCTAAGAGTTACTTGAACTCACGCCTTCTTCGGGTAACCACCTAATACTCTTTAAGCCCCTTTTTAAAACTCTATGAAAACATGCATTTTCTGAAAATATACTCTGAAGACATCTTCTGAACACATACTCAAAAAACATACTCTGTTATGGCATAATTACATATGGTATTGTCATACCATTGACTTGCAAGTCATATCTCTGAGCCATCATTAACATACAAAAATCTCTGTTTCAAGACATAAGTTTCGGGACCATCATATCAATAAAACAGATCAAGAATAGACTCATGCATACACATGCAAATAACTCTTCTCTTTGAATGAAACATAACGTTATCAAGACACCCTCTCGATAACTCTAAGACACTGTTCCAAAAGCCATGGCTTTTCAAATCACAGAAACATGCATTTTCAATTCTCTTTTCAATAAAGTCAAAATCCTTAAGTTAATATAAGAGAGGGAGTCCATAATTCATGCTCTAAACAAAAGATCAAATATTAGTTTCATACATAAACATATACCTATAAATCAATTTAGGGGGGAAAACCATAATAACAATGCATCATAGCATTTAAACCTTTGAAACACATAATCTATAATATAGTTTTCAAAACACCCATAAAATACATGCATTAAAACTTAAATCATGCTTTTATCAAATTTTAAGCCCATGTAGTTTTTAGGATAAACCCCACGTGCCTCTATTCCGGAAAATAATGGGTGCTTCTTGAAGCCTATGGATTGGGGATTCCGAATCTCTAATCAATTTTGAAAACCCACGGTTAAATCTTGATTTGTTTTGGTTTTACGTTTGAAACCCTTGGGAGTGTTCTTGAGAATTTTTAGATGAATGTGGATGTATTTTGGAGAATTGGGGACTGAATTTCGTGTTTATGGCTGAATAAGGGTGGGAAAAGGACCATTTTGCCCCAAAAATAGAGTGTTTAAGTCACTTGAAACCATAAGATATGCGGCGCATATGATATCACATATATTTACATAGGCGCCACATATGATATCGCCTATCTTTACATAGGCACCGCATATGATATCGCGTATATTTACATAGGCGCCGCATATGATATCACCTATATTTACATAGGCGCCGCATATGCTATCACATATGCTTTCCAGTGGCCATGTGCGATTGGTTAGGCGACGCATACTAATTTGAAAGGCCATAACTTCTTGCTCGGGTATCGGATTTTAGCAAAATTGGTATTGTTGGAAAGTTAACTCGAAGGCCTATCATTTGACACATTGTAGTGTAACGCCCCGTAAAAGTCACGCATGTATTAGACTGTAATTTCTGAGCTTTAGACTTAAGTTTTAAATTCTTCTTAGTGTTGAAATGACTTAGACTCATTCTTAGCTGGCAACCTTCGGGATACAACTTCTCGACCTTCCTGACCTTCATTTTTGGATTTTTTGTTGCGTTACGATGGGGCAAGGTTGTAGTACGTCTCGGAGAAAATTCAGAATTTTTGGACGAGCCTAAGGCCTCATTTGGATTTCGATCCAGTGGCAGCGCGCGATAAGCCCGCGCCGCCTGCTGGATCGCGCCCGGCCAAAATGTTCAGTCCATCCGGATTTTTAATGGCATTTTCATAAATACTCATTCTCCTATCAACTTAAACACGGGATTAAAATCCCTAAAGAGCCAAAATATCATTATATTCTTCAAATTTGCTCAAGAACTCTCCCTAGGGTTTCAACAATTAAAACTCAAGCAACTCAAGATTTAACCGCGGGTTCGTGAAACAAATTACAGATTTGGAATCCTCTCGACGTAGGCTTCGATAGATAACCAAAATTCGTGGAGAACAAGGTACGCGGGGTTTTTTTTTCCTAAATTCTCATGGGCATAGAAAAATCATGTTTTAGAATGGAGTTTTAAATTATGTATATATATTTATGTATAAGATGTTTTAACATCATTGTTTTGGTCTTTTGACCATCTCCAAAGCGATTTGACAGTTTATGTACATATATGAATGAATGTGTTTCAATTTTGAATACATGAACTTGCTAAAGACATTTGACCACCAGGTGTTTGATGAAATTTCTTCATGAATTAAACTTTAAGTTTTGGAATATGAAATCCTTTACATCAGTTACATGTTTTGGTGGTCTAAACTATGTTTTGAATGAAAGCTCTTGCTTAATACATTATGGCTCAGAAAAATCATGACTTGCAATGTCTTGGTATGACGATACCAATTCAGACTAATGCCATATTAGACTCAGACTAACAGACATTTCAGACTTTCATGATTTTAGACATTCAGAATGTTGCATGTACAGAAAAGGTTAAAAATGGGCATACAGAGATGTTAGGTGGTTCCCCGAAGAGGGCTTGAGTTCAAGCGACTCATTGCCTAAAACCGTGGTTTGCCGACCCGGGTATACTATTATGCGCTGACTTAAATGTCCTGTGGCGTATCAGACTCAGATACTCCAACCCTTGCAGCACACTTGGGTTGGGGGCTTCCCCGCCGAGTCAATGATGGATTCCATACAGCCCGTGGAATATCAGACTTGTAGGGGAATACCACCTAACTCAGAAGTAAAACACAGATCTTGATTTGAAATGAACAGGCAGGTTACATGTTTTCAGAAAGTGCCCATGTATTTTTCGGAAACAGTTTTATACATGATGTCTTGATGAAAAATTGCTTTCACTTAATATATATATATATATATATATATATATATATATATATATATATATATATATATATATGTTCCATTATACTATTTTTGGATTGCTTCGCGTGCCAGTACTTTTGTGATAACCCCCCCTCTTCCAGGTCCTGAGGCATAGTCTAGGGGTCCAGCTACTCAGTAGACATTCTCGGATTTGCAGACTTGATCTCGCAGTGGTGAGCCTTCTATTATTCGGAAGGCCTAATTATGTTAGACATTATCTTATTTATTAAGTTATGTTAGACATTATCTTATTTATTAAGTTTTTGGTTTACTGGGGGCCTTGTCCCAGTTTCTTTTCAGACAGATGTTTGTGTTCTTAGTAGAGATTTCGCAGACTGATGTCAGATAGTATTATTCAGAAACATTGCAGAACTTGACCATGTATTCCGTACTCAGTTTCAATTCCACATTTTATTATGATTACGAATGTTGTACATGATAACCAGATAGAGAATGGGTGTTCCGGGCCTTCATGGTTCGGGATGCTCGTAACGGCTAGGGCCTAGGCTCGAGTCGTGACAAGTAGGCTCTTTAATTCGACATATACAAAGAGTTATAGTCGATGGAAGATGACACAAATTACAACGTCCACTAAAACGTAATCGATTGAAATAGTTTCAACTTGTCCTTGAGTTGAAGGACCTCTATGGTCTAAATTCATGCTCAAATGGATTCACATACTACATAAACATGCCAAATTGGCATAGGATTTAAGGCTTTTGGATTATCAACGCATCAGAGTCATGGTTTTTATTCTAGCCCAAAATGCGGGGTGTTACATTATCTCCCCTTTGGGATCATTCATCCCCGAATGATGGATAGAATGTCATAGTCTTAAGGGTATGGGATAACGCGGACATGATATGTTCCCTAAGAAAGAATACACTAATCGGAAACATGACTAATAAATTGGAACTACTGATGTTTTAAATGCTTATGCCGGACATGAATAACCGAGGCATGGAGCACATGACTGAAGCTACTCCTAGGCTGAATTCTCATAATAAATCATGCATATCTGATGCATGAATCTATGACCGAGTTGTTCTCATGAATGCGGGACTAAATACACTGATAAGCTGAACTTTTCTATTGAACATGCATTTCTAAGGCATACATATCTGACTGAACCAACGTATGAACGTATAGCTATATACGCAATAATAACTGATGCAAAGCTTGTAATAAGAATCTATGCATGCAACTGAATGGGGTATTTCCCCCTTGCTACCCTATGTCCCTCTATGAATGCTCAATTCACTAAGATACTCAGAAAACTGAGGCGATGCACAGGGAACCTACGAATTGAATCATAATTGAACATCTGGAATCTAAATTTAATGCATGATGCATGAAGTGGGTTATACTCGTAACTACTGGTATACTCTATCTTGGAATAGTAGCATGTCTGAGATTTTGAGTAACATGAATAAGTGCAAAGATGAGAAAACAAGTCATGAGAATCTGACTACGAAACTGACTTATTGGCCATACAGACTGAATTATACTACACCCTCATACTTAACTGGAGTATCTCTTCATCACAATTCTCTAAAGAAATTCTAGCAGTAATAGGGAGCCATGAATCTTGGATATGGATTAAACAAGACATCCAACTGAGGAATCACCACATTGACACTACTCTGCAGTCTGGAACATAGGCATATAACTCCTGAATTAGTATAGAATGACCAGGCCTTTGGCATTACAAATTCTTACTTTCAAGATTAGCACACTTCTCGAATATCACTTAACTATACTATTCTCCTTAAATATCATATTCATTCAACTCAGCTTAAAATTCTCATATGAGCATTGACAAATCTTTCTACTAATGTCGAAAATAACTTAATCCCTTCGATGTGATCATGCCTAACTCTAAGTCACAAAAATACAACATACCAGACCACGCTATTATTCTTAACCATATGATGCAATCTACTATATCTCCTTTAAAGATCACATCCTAAGTATAATATTCCTTACCACTTCAATGACTACTCTGAACTCTTACTATGAAGTCGCTAGCGCATATAGCGTTCCTTTACAACAATCTCAACATGTCATTCAAGCCTATCTTTATAACGACATATGAACTTAAAAGCAAACACTCATAAAGGCATACTTCACATATTCTCTAAACCACTATCACTATCACTCCCACGAGCTACCCCAAGAACATACACATACAAAATTCCACTAACCATCACAGAAATAAAAACTTGGCCCCAAATCTTACTTTATATTTATGGCCTTATCTAAACAAGCGTGCTATGATCTTCCATCAACAAGGAATAACTACTCACCACCACTATCATCGCATAAGGAGGAGTCTCAAAAAGGTTAGAACATAAGATCTGGAGGCATGGAATGATACTATATGAAGATTGACACTCATCTGAGTCCTGAGAAATAGCAAGACAACAACAGGGACTCACCAAAGTGCTCTGAATTTAGGGTAGTCATGGCTATAAGATGAATCTCGCCAATCATTTGGCGTAAATCATGAGTTATGGAAACAGAGCATATTATAAAGCATGAGTACATGACTCTCTATCATATGTATGAATGTGAACTGATCATGGAAATAAATTGTAAAGAACGAGTAGGTATTAGGATCACTGAGAAATACTGAGATAGGAATGGGTTGAGATTCACCATTACTTTTTGATGTTCTATATCATCATGACATCACTACAAGAATCTGAGAGTCTTACTTGGTTATTCGTTTAGTCATCTCCCCTTTAGCTTCAAGCCATCATCTTAAGTTTTGGGAGGTACCTTACTAGACTTTAAACTTAACTGAACTCACTGCACTCTGGGTTCTGAAATATGACAATACACAAAATTAATAAAACTTAACCCGAAAGACCACACATGAAAGTGGAACGCCCACTGCGAATACTACCTCCTGAGGAACACTCTATCATTCTGTAACCCCAATAGTCATCATCTATTAATCTAACATTTACTAACTTTGAATCTTCATGAGTATCCCCAAAGTTGAAGTGCACACCCTCTAGTGCCTCTACTCTTATTTCTATGAGCACAACTTTCAAGGACTCGATCTTAGATTATAACACCTAACATGGGTATCACCAAGTCTTCAATGATCCACTCTATTTCTATCATAGTCTACCAACATAGCAACTTCAAACTTATTTTCCTCTACCATGAGAATCAAGCTCATATCAAAAGGCTCAACGCTATCAAACAAAGGTCCTTAACTTGGCAATTTAGAACACTATATACCATCTAGCTAGTCTTTTTTCATCTAGCAACTCAGCGGTACCAGTAGCCACACACAACATGTAATAGCCTTAGAAAAATACTACAGATTCATACCACCTTGGGCATACTTCTACATCACATATATAATGTCATACTCCATTATGAATCAAATAAACTTAGGCACTTGCATACACTGTTCAATCCTATAGATCACTTCCATATAACTAGTATCATTAACCAAGGAATCATCACATCCACCTCCATGGCCATCAATTGTTTCAAACTTAATGTCTAGTGCTAAACATGATTTACAACCAACCTTACACACAATCCTTACTTAGAAACTATGAAATAAACATCAAGAAACACTAGTACACTAGAACTTCATAACCACAATAATCGATCATGACCTTACGTTTTTCCTTGTCATAATCCATTAGCACGTACTATTTCAACACATCAAGCTTACAAATCTAATCCCACAAAACATGTATCATCAATCTCTTGCCACTATTCACCACCACACCATTTAAATTCAAGCCTATAGTCTAGCATCAATCATTTACCACCAATGAAGAGTGCAACATAATGTAAATATACTAATCCAACAAATTGGGATATTCTACCCAAATACTTCAAAAATATACTACATACTTTCTCACAAGTAGTATTAGTTTACAACTACCAATGAGAAGGAGGTTAAGGGGTAAGGTCACATAATAGACATGATCAACCTTAAGCTTATATTATAACCATACAATCTTATCTACTTATATGGCTTTCTCACATCACACTTACTTACCCCAATGGGCATTTAGACTACCTTCAGATACCCCATATGAAAATGAGTTTATACTTACAACCTACTGGCTAATCTATACATTTTCATTCATAGCCTATAAGGGGTTTCTATAACCACCTTAAGTATCCACTCTACGCTCTTTCTCTATTTTGAAAGGAAGAAAACAAATAACATTCTGAGTTAACACTTCCTCCACAGACTACCATACAATTCATAAATGGTACCACCACATTAGTCTACCACCACGAAAGGGTAAATCATTCTCAATCAACGGTTATTCAACTATAAATATTTAATCACAGAAGTCACCCTCACTCTGACCTCTAACCTTGTGACTTCATATCACAAACTTCTTTGTCTAATTTCACTACCAATAGGTCATGACACCGACACTCTAACTTATACTACTACTCGGGTGGAAATACAGTTCCAACAAACATAAGAGCAACAAGATGAACAGCAAGTTGCTAGTGAATCGAAATAGGCCTCACGCGGCTTCACTAGACTTTGGTTTTCAACAACACACTGATATCAAGATTACAAGAGATAGAAGCTTGATACACAATATTCAATGACTCAAGAATACACATCTTACTCTTGTCTTAACTGAATGCCTCACAAGAACGAGGACACAATTTTACACTTGGGAACTCCTCTCCTGTCCTTTGTGGGACTTCTGAAATTTTTGCTAGATAATTATCTGGAAACACCAGAGAGAGGAAGACATTATGATAACTTTTCTTTTCGTATAGGTGACACCATAGCACGAATTAGAGTATGAAGGAGGAACATTCTGACTCTATAGCACGAACTAGAACATGAAGAAAGAGAGACATTCCTAAACTCCTTGTAGACTCCTTCTTATAAGGGTGGCGCGCTACACACCTATAAATAAGACTCTACCCAGTGCAATTTCGCAGACACCCTGGGTCCATGAACCGTGCTCTGATACAAAGTCTGTTACGTCCCGAACCGGGGCCCTGCCCGTGACGAGTATCCCGAACCATGAAGGCCCAAAATACCTTTTCTCTATCTTGTAATCATGAACAATATTCATAAAACATAAGATAATATAGAATTGAATTTTAATACGGAAACAAGGTCGAATCTGAAATAGAAATATCTGACATCAGTCTGTGAATCTCTACTAAAAACACTAGCAGTTGTCTAAAAAGAAACTGGTACAAGGACCCCTAATAATACTTTGAACAATCTGCAGGCCATCTGGAGTAATGAAGGATCACCACTGCATAGTTTAATCTGCAAGTCTGACTATCTACTGCTTATCTGGACCTCTAGACTGATCCTCAGAACCTAAGAGGTTGGAGGGAGGGAGGGGGTCAGCAGAAAAGTACTGGTACGCAGATCTAATCCAAAAATAATCATTTATAATTAACATATATGAGAGCAATTTAAACAGTTCATAAATGATCGTATAGTAGGAAATCTCATGGGCATCTTTAAGAAACTCTGTGAAAAAGATCTAAAATTTGTAACATACTTTATAGTTTTCTGCACTAGGTGGTATACCCTTCAATTTTTGAAAATTCCATGGGCCATATGGAAACTGTCATTGACTCGGCAGCCAATCCCCCAACCCAAGTGTGCCGCAAGGGTTGGAGTCTTTAACTGTACTACATCACATGGTCGTCGCCAGCATACAATAATAATCTACTCATATCGGCAAATACCGTTTCAGGCTAAGAGTTACTTGAACTCATGCCTTCTTTGGGTAACCACTTAACACTCTTTAAGCCCCTTTTAAAACTCTACGAAAACATGCATTCTCCGAAAATATACTCTGATGACATCTTCTGAACACATACTCAAAAAACATACTCTGTTATGGCATAATTACATGTGGTATCGTCATACCATTGACTTGCAAGTCATATCTCTGAGCCATCATTAACATACAAAAATCTCTGTTTCAAGACATAAGTTTCGGGACCATCATATCAATAAAACAGATCAAGAATAGACTCATACATACACATGCAAATAACTCTTCTCTTTGAATCAAACATAGTCATATCAAGACACCCTCTCGATAACTCTAAGACACTGTTCCAAAAGCCATGGCTTTACAAATCACAGAAACATGCATTTTCAATTCTCTTTTCAATAAAGTCTAAATCCTTAAGTTAATACAAGAGAAGGAGTCCATAATTCATTCTCTCAAACAAAGATCAAATCTTAGTTTCATACATAAACATATACCTATAAATCAATTTAGGGGGAAAAACAATAATAACAAAGCATAATAGCATTTAAAACTTTGAAACACATAATCTATAATATAGTTTTCAAAATACCCATAAAATACATGCATTAAAACTTAAATCATGCTTTTATCAACTTTCAAGCCCATGTAGTTTTTAGGATAAACCCCACGTACCTCCATTTCGGAAAATAATGGGTGTTTCTTGAAGCCTGTGGATTGGGGATTCCGAATCTCTAATCAATTTTGAAAACCCACGGTTAAATCATGATTTATTTTGGTTTTACGTTTGAAACCTTTGGGAGTGTTCTTGAGAATTTTTAGATGAATGTGGATGTATTTTGGAGAATTGGGGACTGAATTTCGTGTTTATGGCTAAATAAGGGTGGGAAAAGGACCATTTTGCCCCCAAAACGGAGTGTTTAAGTCACTTGAAAACATAAGATATGCGCCGCATATGATATCACATATATTTACATAGGCGCCACATATGATATCGCCTATCTTTACATAGGCACCGCATATGATATCGCATATATTTACATAGACGTCGCATATGATATCATCTATATTTACATAGGTGCCGCATATGCTATCACATATGCTTTCCAGTGGCCATGTGCGATTGGTTAGGCGACGCATATTACTTTGAAAGGCCATAACTTTTTTCTCGGGTATCGGATTTTAGCAAAATTGGTATTATTGAAAATTTAACTCGAAGACCTATCATTTGACACATAGTAGGCTCTCTAATTCGACATATACAAAGAGTTATAGTCGATGGAAGCTGACACAAATTACAATGTCCACTAAAACTTAATCGATTGAAATAGTTTCAACTCGTCCTTGAGTTGAAGGACCTCTATGGTCTAAATTCATGCTCAAATGGATTCACATACTACATCAACATGTCAAATTGGCATAGGATTTAAGTCTTTGGGATTATCAACGCATCAGAGTCATGGTTTTTATTCTACCCCGAAATGCGGGGTGTTACATTATCTCCCCCTTGGGATCATTCTTCCCCGAATGATGGATAGAATGTCAAAGTCTTAAGGGTATGGGATAACACGGACATGATATGTTCCCTAAGAAAGAATACACTAATCGGAAACATGACTATAAAATTAGAACTAATGATGTTTTAAATGCTTATGCCGGACATGCATAACCGAGGCATGGAGCACACGACCGAAGCTACTCATAGGCTGAATTCTCATAATAAATCATGCATATTTGATGCATGGATCTATGACCAAGTTGTTCTCATGAATGCGGGACTAAATAAACTGATAAGCTGAAGTTTTCTATTGAACAGGCATTTCTAATGCATACATATCTGACTGAACCGACGTATAAACATATGGATTTATACGCAATAATAACTGATGCAAAGCTTGTAATAAGAATCTATGCATGCAACTGAATGGGGTATCTCCCCCTTGGTACCCTATGTCCCTCTATGAATGCTCAATTCACTAAGATACTCAGAAAACTGAGGCGATGCACAGGGCACCTACGAATCGAATCACAATTGAACATCTGGAATCTAAATTTAATGCATGATGGATGAACTGGGTTATACTCGTAACTACTGGTATACTCTATCTTGGAATAGTAGCATGTTTGAGATTTTGAGTAGCATGAATAAGTGCAAAGATGAGAAAACAAGTCATGAGAATCTGACTGCGAAACTGACTTATTGGCCATACAGACTGAATTATACTACTGTCTTGACCCGAGCCTAGGCCCTAGCCGTGACGAGCATCCCGAACCATGAAGGCTCGGAACACCCATTCTCTATCTGGTTATCATGCACAACGTTCGTAATCATAACAAAATACGGAATTGAAACTGAGTACGGAATACATGGTCAAGTTCTGCAACATTTCTGAATAATACTATTTGACATCAGTCTGCGAAATCTCTACTAAGAACACAAACATCTGTCTGAAAAGAAACTGGGACAAGGCCCCCAGTAAACCAAAAACATAATAAATAAGATAATGTCTGACATAATTAGGCCTTCCGAATAATAGAAGGCTCACCACTGCGAGATCAAGTCTACAAATCCGAGAATGTCTACTGAGTAGATGGACCCCTAGACTGTGCCTCAGGACCTGGAAGGAGGGGGGTCAGCACAAAAGTACTGGCACGCGAAGCAATCCAAAAATAGTATAATGGAACATGCATATATATATATATATATTAAGTGAAAGAAATTTTTCATCAAGACATCATGTATAAAACTGTTTCCGAAAAATACATGGGCACTTTCTGAAAACATGTAACCTGCCTGTTCATTTCAAATCAAGATTTGTGTTTTACTTCTGAGTTAGGTGGTATTCCCCTACAAGTCTGATATTCCACGGGCTGTATGGAATCCGCCATTGACTCAGTGGGGAAGCCCCCAACCCAAGTGTGCCACAAGGGTTGGAGTGTCTGAGTCTGATACACCACAGAACATTTAAGTCAGTGCATAATAGTATACCCGGGTCGGCAAACCACGGTTTTAGGCAATGAGTCGCTTGAACTCAAGCCCTCTTCGGGGAACCACCTAACATCTCTGTATGCCCATTTTTAACCTTTTCTGTACATGACACATTCTGAATGTCTAAAATCATGAAAGTCCGAAATGTCTGTTAGTCTGAGTCTGATATGGCATTAGTCTGAATTGGTATCATCATACCAAGACATTGCAAGTCATTATTTATCTGAGCCATAATGTATTAAGCAAGAGCTTTCATTCAAAACATAGTTTAGACCACCAAAACATGTAACTGATGTAAAGGATTTCATATTCCGAAACTTATAGTTCAATTCATGCAGAAATTTCATCAAACACCTGGTGGTCAAATGTCTTTAGCAAGTTCATGTATTCAAAATTGAAACACATTCATTCATATATGTATATAAACTGTCAAATTGCTTTGGAGATGGTCAAAAGACCAAAACAATGATGTTAAAACATCTTATACATAAATATATATACATAATTTAAAACCCCATTCTAAAGCATGATTTTTTTTATGCCCATGAGAATTTAGGAAAAACCCCACGTACCTCTATTTCCGAGGATAATAGACGTTTCTTGAAGCTTGCGGATTGGTGATTCCGAATATGTAATTATCTTCGAAAACCTACGGTCGAATCTTGAACTATTTGGGTTTTTATTTTGAAACCCTAAGGAGAATTCTTGAGCAATTTTGGAAAAGTATGTGTATTATGGTGTTTGAGGGATTGAATACCGTGTTGGTGGTATATATAGGGGTGGAGGATGACCAAAATACCCCTAAAGAACAATTAAGGTCAAATCTGTCCCTCAGTTGACAGTTTTATAGGCTGGAGTAAATCGATTATAACTTTTTACTCATATATTAAAATTGGATGAAACCAACTTCATTTTAAAGAGGACTCAAATAGATTTCGTTTTATATATTATAGCTCACACAGTTCATTACATACAGGGAGTTATGATCGTTTGAAATTGACCCAGAAATACTGAAAACTGGGCAATAGGCTATGCGTTTTGCTACTGTTTTGAAATCCAAACGCAGCCTTATGCATTCCAAAAAATTTCAAAACTTATCCGAGATGTACTATGAGCTTGCCCGATCGTAACGCAACTTGAAAATCTAAAAACGAATATTGGAAAGGTTGAAAAGTTGTATCCCGAAGATTGCCAGCTGAAATGACACTAAGTCCTCATTACACTCACAAAAAATTTCAAGTTTTTAAGTCTAAGGGCACTCTATTAAAGGCTAATCCATGCACGACTTTTACGGGGTGTTACATTATCTCCCCCTTGGGATCATTCGTCCTCGAATGATGGATAGGAACTTATTGAAGCCTTAAAGATATAGAATAATGCGGACACGACATGTCCTTTAATAAAGAATACATTGATTTGAAACATGACCATATGGCTGGAACTACTGATATTTTGAATTCTTATATCGGACACGCATATCTGATGCATGGAATACACGACTGAAGCTATTCATAAGCTGAATTCTCATAATGAACATGCATATCTGATGCATGGATCTGTCTTTGAGTTGTTCTCATGAACGCAGGACTAAATACACTGATAAACTGAACGTTTTCTATTGAACATGCATTTTTAATGCACGCATATCTGACTGGACTAACGTATGAATGTATGACTGATTACGCAATGATAACTGGTGCAAGGCTTGTAATAAGAATCTATACATGCAACTAAATGAGGTATCTCCCCCTTGGGACACTATGTCCCTCTATGAATGCTCAATTCATTAAGATACTCGGAAAAAAAAAAATTGAGACGATGCACTAGGCACCTACAAATTGAATCATAACTGAACATCTGGAATCTGAATCTAATGCATGACACATGAACTGAGCTATACTCGCAACTACTGGTATACTCTATCTTGGAATAGTAGCATGTCTGAGAATTTTGGGTAGCATGAATAAATGAAAAGGCGAGAAAACAAGTCATGCGAATCTGCCTGTTAAACTGACTTACTGACTATACAGATTGAATTATGCTGGACTTTCATACTTAACTGGAGTATCTCTTCAACACTCTCTCTAAAGAAGTTCTAACAGTAATAGGGAGCCACGAATCTTGGGTATGGATTACACAAGACATCCAACTGAGGAAATCACAACATTAACTCTACTCTGCAGTCTGAAATATAGACATATAACTCCTAAATTAGGATAGAATTTTCAGACCTTTGGCTATACGACTTCTTACTTTCAGGCTTAGCGCACTTCCCGAATATCCCTTAACTATACTATTCCCTATAAATATGATATTCATTCAATTCAGCTTAAATTTCACATATGAGCATTGACAATTTTTTTTCAACTAATGTCTAAAATAGCTTAATCCTTACCCCGCGATCAAGCTAACTCTAAGTCACAAAAATACAACATGCTACACCACGCTATTATTCTAAACCATATGATGCCACCTTCTATACCTCTTTTAAAGATCACATTCTAAGCATAACATGCCTTACCACTTTAATGACTACTCTGAACTCTTAATATGAAGTCGATAATGCATATTGCAACCTTCCACTACAATCCCAAAACGTCATTCAAGCCTAATTTATAACCACATGCTAACTTCAAGGCAAACACCCATAAATGCATACTTCACATAGTTTCTAAACTATTATCAATATAACTCCCACGCACTATCCTAAAAACATACACACAAACCTTTCCACTAAACATCACATGTATCAAAGATTGGCCCCAAATCTCACCTCATATTTATGGCCTTATCTAAACAAACGTACTATGATCTTCCATCAACAAGAACATTTACTTCATCACCACTATCATTGCGTAGGGAGGACACTAAAAGGTTAAAACATAAGACCCTGAAGCATGAGAAGATTTTTATATGGGACTGAACAAATTATAAAGAGTGAGTACATGCGTCATGAGTTGCATGACTTCAACTAGAGTTCCTAACATAAGAAATGTAATTCCGACTACTTGAATGAACTAGAACTCATTATCTTGGAACTGGAAGAGTACGTGACTCTCTATCATATACAGGAATCACGAACTATGATCACGGAACTGAAACGTAAAGCTTGAGTAGGGATTGGGATCACTGAAAAATACTATGATAAGAATGGGTTGAGTCTCACCCTCACTTTCTAACGTTCTAAATCATACTGCATCACTACTAGAATCTGAAAGCCTTACTTGGTCATTCGTTCTGTCATCTCCCCCTTAGCTTCAAGTCATCATCTAGAGTTTGGGAGATCCTTTACCATATTCTAACTGAACTACACTTACTACACTCTAGGGTCTGAAAAAAAATAACAATACATGCATATCATAGAACTTAGCCCGAATGACTACCTTCCGGGATACACTCTATCTTTCTCTAGCCACCAATAGTCATAGTATAATGCTTGCACACTTATTCTATCGGTTTAACCTTCAAAAGTCAAGCTTAGATGCTAACACTTAACATGGATATCACCAAGCCTTTGATGAACCATATCTCTTTCGATAGAGCATACCACTATTGCGACTCCAAATTTATATCCCTCTACTATGAGAATCAAGATCACTGCAAAAGGCCCAACACTATCAATCAAAACACCTTAACATGGCTATTTAGATCATCATGTACCATCTAACTAGTCTTTCTCCACTTAACAATTCAATGGTACCACTAGCCACGCACAACAAGTAATAGCCTTAGAAAAATGCCACAACCTCATGTCACCTTAGGCATACTTCTACATCATACATGCAATATCATACACCACTACGAATCAAATAAACTTACTCTATTGCATGCACCGTTTAAGTCTATTAGATCACTTCTATACAACTAGTATTCATTAACCAAGAAATCTTCACATCCACCTTCATGGACATCAACTATTCAGACTTAATATCTAGTGCTATGCATGATTTACAACCCAACCTTACACGAAATTTTCACTTGGAAACTATGAAATAAACATCACGAAACACTAGTGCACTAGAACTTCATAACCATAATAATCGATCATGACCTAACGGTTTTCCTTATCATAATCCATTAGCATGTACTATTTCAGCACATCAAGCCTACTAATTTAATCCCACAAAACATGCATCATCAAACTCGTGCCACTATTTACCACCACACCATTTAAATTCAAGCCTATAGTTTAGTATCAATCATTTACCACCAATGAAAAATGCAACATAATATAAATATACTAATCCATCAAATTGGGATATTCTACCCAAATATCTCAAAAATCTACTACATACCTTCTCACAAGTATCACTAGTTTACAACTACCAATGAAAAGAGGGTCAAGGGGGGTAAAGCCTCATAATAGACATGGTCAACTTTATCCTTATATTATAACCCTGTACAATCGTATCTACTTATACTTCTTTCTCACACCACAATTACTTACCCAAGCGTACATTTACACTACCTTCAAATCCACAACGACCATGAGTCTATACTTATAACCTACTGGCTAATCTGGCCATTTTCATACTTCAAGCAAGGACAATTCACCTCGCCTAATAACTCCTTCTCTGTCTTCTACTAATAAACTAACACACAAGGACGAATCGCTTCATTACCAACTCTATCTCATGAAAAAAGATTCAGCTATACATATATTCAACCAACACAGGAACCACATGTTGAATGACAAATTGCTAGTGAATCGAAATAGGCCTCACACGGCTTCACTAGACTTTGATTTTTTTGTAGTTTGAACAAGAAAATAAGAACAATGACAAGGCAACTATGCTAGTGAATCGAAAGAGCCCCACACGGCTTCACTAGACTTTTTAGTTTCACCAACACGATGATAAAATATTTTCAAGAGGTTGAAATTTAATACGGAAACATGGTTGAATCTGAAATAGAAATATTTGACCTCAGTTTGCAAAATTTCTACTAAGAACATAAGCAGTTGTCTGAAAAGAAATTGGGACAAGACCCCCAGTAGACCAAAATATAACTACTAATAATACTCTGAACAATCTGCAGGACTTCTGGAGTAAAGAAGGCTCACCACTGCACAGTATGACTGCTTATCTGGACCCCTAGACTGAGCCTCAGAACCTGAGAGGTTGGAGGGGGAAGGGGGTCAGCACAAAAGTACTGGTACACAGAGCTAATCCAAAAATAATCATTTATAGTTAACATATATGAGTGCAATTTAAAACAGTTCATAAACGATCGTATAGTAGGAAATCTCATGGGCATCTGTAAGAAACTCTGTGAAAAACATCTAAAATCTGTAACACTCTTTAGACTTTTTTGCGCTAGGTGGTATACCCTATAATTCTTGAAAATTCCATGGGCCATATGAAAACTGCCATTAACTCGGCAGCCAAGCCCCCAACCCAAGTGTGCCACAAGGGTCGAAGTCTCTAACTCTACTACGCTACACGACCGTCGCCAGCGTACAATAATAATCTACCCGTATCGGCAAATACGGTTTCAGGTAAAGAGTTACTTGAACTCATGCCTTCTTCGGGTAACCACCTAACACTCTTTAATCCCCTTTTTAAAACTCTATGAAAACATGCATTCTCTGAAAATATACTCTGAAGACATCATCTAAACACATACTCTGAAAACATACTCTGTTGTGGCATAATTACATATGGTATCGTCATACCATTGACTTGCAAGTCCGATCTCTGAGCCATTGTTAAATTTTCATGGATCTCTGTATAAACACATGCAATTAACTCATCTTTTTGAATCAAAACATAGTAGCATCAAGATACCCTCTCAATAACTCTAAGACAATGTTTTCAAATACTATGGCTTTTCAAATCACAAGAACATGCATTTCAATAAAGCCAAAATCTTTAATTTAATACAAGAGAGGGAGTCCATAATTTATGCTCTCAAACAAAGATCAAATCTTAGTTTCATACATAAACATATACTTGTAAATCAATTTAGGGGAAAAACCATAATAACAAAGCATAATAGCATTTAAACCTTTGAAGCACATAATCTATAATATAGTTTTCAAAACCCCCATAAAATACAGGCATTAAAACTTAAATCATGCTTTTATCAAATTTCAAGCCCATGTAGTTTTTAGGATAAACCCCACGTACCTCTATTTCGGAAAATAATGGGTGCTTCTTGAAGCCTGTGGATTGGGGATTCCGAATCTCTAATCAATTTTGAAAATCCACGGTTAAATCTTGATTTATTTGGGTTTTTAGTTTGAAATCCTTGGGAGTGTTCTTGAGAATTTTTAGATGAATGTGGATGTATTTTGGAGAATTGAGGACTGAATTTCGTGTTTATGGTTGAATAACGGTGGAAAAAGGACTATTTTGCCCAAAAAACGGAGTGTTTAAGTCACTTGAAACCATAAGATATGCGCCGCATATGATATCGCATATATTTACATAGGCGCCGCATATGATATCGTCTATATTTACCTAGGCGCCGCATATGATATCGCCTATATTTACATAGGCTCCGCATATGATATCGCCTATATTTACATAGGCACCGCATATGCTATCGCATATGCTTTCTAGTTGCCATGTGCGATTGGTTAGGTGACACATACTACTTTCAAAGGCCATAACTTCTTGCTTGGGTGTCGGATTTTAGAAAAATTGGTATCATTGGAAAGTTAACTTGAAGACCTATCATTTGACACATAGTAGGATCTCTAATTCGACATATATAGAGAGTTATGGTCAGTGGAAGCTGACACAAATTACAACGTCCACTAAAACTTAATCTATCGAAATAGTTTCAACTCGTCCTTGAGTTGAAGGACCTCTATGGTCTAAATTCATGCTGAAATGGATTCACATACTACATAAACATGCAAAATTGGCATAGGATTTAAGGCTATGGGATTATCAAGGCATCAGAGTCAAGGTTTATATTCTAGCCCGAAATGCTGGGTGTTACAACAGCCATAGGGAAGAAACATCAATATAGATCTACTCCATCCACTACTAAAAGAAATAAATCATGGAGTAGTAAACAATCATGAATTCAACAATAAGGCACATAATGACCGATATAAATTCATCAAGGCATATAATTATCAATGGGTATGAAAATCCCGATACACATAATAAGAGATAAAGGTGAGAATAAAAGCACACCAGTCATGGAGACATCCGCAATCACATGCCTAATGGGCATAGGGAAAATAAATCTTAATGGACCTAACTCGGACTGACCGACTGAATCATCAACTGAGTCGCCAAACGCACCATCTATAACTGAAGATGCCACAACATCACGAGGCAGATATGAATGAGCTGAATAACTGAAACTCCCATGTCGAAGACACTCTCTATACTAGTAGTCGATCTCCCTATACTCGTAGCAATTCCTGGAGATTCAACATGGCGAGGACACAAACTGAGCTCAAATGGATGGCCAACCAACATCAGGAAAAATCCAAAAATTTATGTCCAAACTTCCAAAATCATAGATTGTCTTAGGAACTCTAGGATGGTGGGGAATACAGGCTAACTCTATCTGACCACCTATCTCATACCAGGGGCATTTTCTGAACCAGTGTCCCATCACAACACAGCCAAACCAAGAATCTAAAATACTTTGAAATACTACCCTTCATAATCCAGAATGGTCACCATGGCCCGAAAAACCATGCCATACTCCGACAGTTTGATGGGGACTCAACCCAAATCCTTTTTACCTACCGCTGAAGATCTTCGATATTCATCTCTGACTCTCTAGTTCGATACTGTGCTGAAATTCTGGAAACCCATATTGGAGTCTTATCCGCATCTGTTGACAATATCGCATCGTCCTTCGGGGATAGAATAGAGTCAAAGAATATGTTCAAGGTTCATTGGAATGCGGACACAATATAAGGAGTCATGAAGTGAATAAGGGATGTTCTGTTCTATGTGTTATCTGGTGGGAGAAGACGATTAAATAATTTGAATGGAAGAAATTCATTACAGTTTGTAATACTCTTGCTTGCAACTTTTATCTCTCCAGCGTAATTTTTCTTGCTTGATGTGCCCACACAAGCAAAAATCACATTTGTGTCCACACTTTAGTATGTGCCGGAAAGGAGGTAGAAGGTCATCTACAGGTTTGACTCAACTCAGTAGCTTTAGTCTAGATTAAATATTTTTACTAAAAATATTCTCTAAATATGTAAAAAAAAATTAATTCAGAACCATGCTATGAATGCCTGACATATGTCACTACTTTTGAATTTTAACCCACAAAATTCAAGTTCTGACTTCCCGCTTCTCAAGGTTCAGTGTTACATTTTTACTGACAGCGTTACTTGCTTTCCGATGAATTTGTGTAAAACAAGTTAATGACACAATCACCATTTGCAAGACTGTTTTCCACGGCTCGAACCCGTCCTGATTACATGGAAGAACCTTTACCAGTTACGCCAATGAGTTGGTTTAATTCTTCTATTCTATCCGCTTAGTGTTTGGAGCCACCAAATAGCAAGTTTTGTTCATGTTCACTATTTGGCCAGAGATGTGTTCATAGCATAAAAGCTAGAAAAACAATTTGTATAATTAACATAGTATAACTAAGTGAGTGACAATAGTTGATGAAATTATTCCCCATTACAGAAAGTAATTCACTGGACAAAACTTGACCATCTAGGAAGGCTCTCATTGCCTGGGATAAATTCACTAGTGCCAAGTGGATTAAACTTGATTAATATTAAGAAGACACCATAGCATTAAGTTTGTAAATGTGGCATTACTTTTCACCAACAATTCTAGAGCACATAAAAAATACAGCAAGACTTGATTGACTTGCCAAGTCTTTGGCTGATTAGAGAAATTTTTGCCACCATATTGGTAATTCTGATTGGGATGTGAAAGACTTGGTTGATTTGGTGGTATTAGTATTGATATAAATATTTAATTTAAAACTTTATCTATATAAATTCATCTTTTTTTATTTCATGAGACTCCTTCCAAACAAACTTAACTTTTTCATTCAATAGTTAAAATAGCGAAACACTGCTTTTTTTATTGTACTACTTGATTCATGCTCTGGTTTGACTCGATGAAGAAGACTCTTGCATTTTGATTGATTATGTGAGATGGTGCCGACAGGAGCTCAAACAATCATGTACTGATTCCATATTTCTTTTTCCATTTATATTGTTATGAATAAAGTCTTAAGAAGGATGTGTATATTGTATTTTTCCTTCTATGTTTATTTTTTTAGTGTCTATCTATTACACTTATTTAATTTAATTTTCATTGAATTTCTTTAGAAAGTCTGTATTTTTAATTGGGCTCAAATTAGTTATTTTTGACTTTATTGAAAATTTGCAAACTACTAATCAAAGTTCACAATTTACAGTTCATTGCTTAAAATTAAGAATTAATTTTAAACATTAAAATACACCCCGAAGTCTTGCTTCTTGTCATACTTAAAAAGATTTAATTGTAATTGTTGCATTTTATTACTCATTACATACCTATTTTAATAGAAATTTAATCATTTTAATGAATCCCTAAAAATTTACGTGGACACATGCGTTCTAGAAACTACTCAACGCCACTATTCTTGAACAACTTGGAGTAAATTCATACATGTAGCACTACTTTTCCCCACACAATTCTAGAGAAATAAAGCAAGAGACTTGGTTGCGCACCTAAGCGACTTTGGCATTTCAAAACAGCTTGGTGAAGATGAGGGTGATCTATACATAACAACCTTAGCAACATTGGGTTATATTCCATCAGGTACATCTTTTGGTTTTGCTGATTATTCCTTTCTTTTTTTCCCACCTAGAAAGTAAATTGCATCTTTAAATTAATGGTTTGACAGTAGAGTATGGACTGGATGGATTAGTTTCAACTAAATATGATGTCTATTGTTACGGGACCATGTTATTGAACACGTTTACTAGAAGAAAGCCTAATGATTGTGAAGGAGATGTTATCTTGAAGCAACGGGTGAGTTATTCACTTCAAAGGCAGTTGTAACACCCCGCATTTCGGCCTAGAACGTAAACCGTCGTTCTTACGCGTAGATATTCCAAAGGCCATGAATCCGATGTAAATATAGTGTGTTCTAATCAATTATGTAGTGTGTGAATCTAGTTGAGCATGAATTGAGATCATAGAGGTCCCTTAACTCAAGGATGAGTTGAAAGCTTTCCTATCGTTCCAGTTTTAGTTAGCGTCAAAACTTGGGTCAACTTCAATCGGACTTAACTCCTTGTATCCATCGAATTAGAAGGCCTACTATATATAACATGAAAGGTCTTTGAGTCCTGTTTTCAACAATACCAATTTCGCCAAAATACGGTAATGGAGTAAAAGGTTATGGCCATTTTACAGTGGGCTATCTGGACTGCCAAAAGCGACGGGATGTACCGACGAACCGTTGCCCAGACCGTCGTAACCGAGGCAGTAAGCCTGTTTTCTGGATAAAAAGCGATGGTATGAAGCGACGGTTCGTCCCAGGTGCGATGGTCCGTCTCCCAAACCATCGCGCACCTCCGTTTAGTGATCTAAAGCCGTTTTAAAGGGTTGTTTTGATACTTTTCCTTCCTAGAAATCTTCTCCAAGAATATAAATTGAACCCTAAGCATTATAATTCATATATTATCAGTTTTACAACATCTCAATCCTCTCTACTCTCAAGAACAAGATGGAAACTAAGGTTTCCTTCTAGATCAAGAACCCATCCCTAAGTTCAAGATTTCCAAGGAACAAATCAAGATTCAAGTTTTCTTTCCTTGCATAGATCAAGAATTCACCCTCCTAAGTGAAGATCTTCAAGAAATGGATCAAGATCCGGGTTTCATCTATCAAGATCTAGGTTTCATCTTTCAGACCTGATAATCTAAGGTATGTGGGACTACTCTAAACATCTTGGGCATAAGTTTAAATGTTTTATCAAGAATTGAGATCCCCAATTATGATTTATATGAAGTTTTGATATGATGTTCGAAAAGTATGAATCATGGGACTGTTTTGATGAAAACAATTGTTGTCTTGAATCATTTTTCATGGAAATTGATTTATGACTAAATGTATATATGATTTCGTGTAATTTTAAGATTTATTGAGAGCATGAGTATGAATTCCCCCTCTTGTTGTGAAGTAAATCTTATATAATCATTATGAATGTTTTGAAATACATGTCTTATGATTTGAAAGTTATGTTCTCAATTTCATGGTGTTTGACATGGCTTTGTAGAGGGAATTTCTTGTCATAGCTATATTCGTGCTTTAAAAGGGAAAGAATTGCAAGTAATTGATTAAATTGACACGACCACCACATGTTTTGAATCTTGCAAAAGAGAGTGTTCTTGAGATTTCAAAGTGATGACTCTATTGTGATGTTATGAATCTTGGGTGGTCATGTGCATGTTTTAAATATGATGGGTTGTGAATTTGATATGATATTGACTTGCAAGTCAGGGTATGACGATACCCGGTGATGATATGCCCTTATTAGAAAAAGTATTGATCGTTTGAAAGAATGAAACATGATTTTCGAATAATTAAAATTTGGGCTTAAGAGAGCTAATTGGTTACCCGAAGAAGACGTTTGAGTGTAAGGGCTCATCGTTGGAAATCGTAGTTGCCGATACGGGTATTATCCTGTAAGGGGATAATGTGGACGTCATGTAAGGGTGATGCCGTGGTATACTTGTAAGGGGGTATACCATGTTAATAAAACTCCAATTCTTGCGGCACACTTGGATTGGAGGATTGGCCGCCGAGTCAAGGGTGGATTCCATATAGACCATGGAATTACAATTGTAGGGTGTATCAATTAGCTTAGAAGAATAAATAAAGAGTGAGTCAAGGTGGCCAAGAATTGATTTGAAATCTATTAAATATGCCCATGTATTTTTACTGATGTATTATGATTGTTGACTTTATGAAATGCTCTTATCTATTTTGTATAAACACATGTTATTTTGAGTTGTTTCACATGCCAGTACATATGTATTGACCCCCCTCCATCTCAGGTTCTGAGACACAGTCCTGGGGTCCCGTTAAGCAGTAGATTGACTAGTCAGAAGTGTGCAGTTGGTGAGCCATCTCTATTTTGGAAGGTCGGGATTATTTAAACATTGTTATTTGTATTGATTCATTGTCTAACTGGGCCTTGTCCCTGTTTTATTTTAGACATATGTTGGATTGTGTAATGTTAGAGATTTCGCAGGCGGGTGTCACATGTTTTGAATTCTGAGAATTTATTTTTCAAATTGTAGTGTTAAGAGATTGACCATGGTTCCGTATCATTATGTTTTTCCGCAAACTTTCTTATATTATATGAATATTTTGTATGAATACCAGATTACAGATGGGCGCCCGGGCCTCCATGGCTGGGGATGCTCGTTATGGCCAAGGCCCTGGCTCGGGTTGTGACAGCAGTAAGGGATGTTGTAGATGCCAACTTGCTAACATCAACTGGTAATCTCTTACAAAAGGAGTTAGATATTGTGGCATCAATCATGAAAGTTGCACATTAGATTGTTGTGTTGAATCTCCGGCGAGAAGGACTAACATGAAAGATGATGTAGGAATGCTACAGAAGACCAAAATTCAACCTCTTGGATGTGGAGCATGTAGTTCCAAATGACTTGTTTGTTGCAAATATTTTCTAAATTGTTCGAGCTTTTTTTGTATTTTTCTTTTATGGTTTTAGCACTTAATTTGTGAATGATTATGTTATTCAGAAATTCTAGCTGGTTACAATAAATGTCACTATTGTCTTTTAACTAAAATTAAATCCTTGGTACTTTATATAAGTGGTTGCAAATGATGTGCCTCTTTCTTCATCAAGTTTTCGAACATCAAAGAAGACTATTATGGCTGCTGTATTTGTATAAAAAGATATATTTTTTTTTTTAAAAAAGGCAGTTGCTCTTGTTCCGCTTCTATTATCAGCATAAGGCACCCCCTGCAGCGATAGCAAACGGCGTGATTTTTAGTGATGCTGAGAAAGAGTGAGTTTATGTTCTTTTTTCCTTTTGCATGGAAGCAGAATTCTTATCAAATGAGTTGCCTTACTGATGGTAAAATTGTGGCAACTTTGATGAAAATCAAATCAATCATCATGAAAATCTTAGCAGAACGAAATATTTTTTTTAAAAAAAAAATTGTTGGAGGAATTAGCTATATGAATACAATCAGGCAAGTAATACAAATGTTTTAAAAGCTAGTTCATGAGGCTCATGTCTAGATCAGGATGATATTAGCAGACTATCAAATGATTTGATTGCTGATACGTACGTGGAAAGCTGAAGTATCTCAAATATCTCTGTATCAATTAATTGTTAGTTGCCCTTTTCTCCTTTCTTTGCTTCATTGAATTTTCACCTGTCGAAGAAAAGATAAAGTTTGTTGTATCCAACAGACAAAGCTTTTATCTGAGTCGGTAGCAAAATTTCAATATGGTAGTGTCTTCTGAACAAGTAGAGGTCTTGAGCTTGTAGTGAAACTACAAATTTGTTAAGCATGTTCTGAGCATTATTTCTAGGGAAGGATATTCAATCGTGTTGCGTTGTACTGTTTTTTCCACTCGTTTGTTCATTTGTGTGTTTTTGAGATTGCACACATTCTTCATTCCCCTTTGTGCTGACTCGCTTTGCTTATCATCTGACTTGAACGTTGTCAGAAACTGTATCCTTTTCACGGCCATATATACCGAGCCGGACAATGGGCAGTTAGTTAAGTTGGCTTTTGATTTTCATAACATTCACCAGGTTTGACATTGCTTTTGCCGTATATGTGCTTAGCCAGTTTATGCAACTGCCAAAACAATCTCATCTTGCAGCTGCTTTTATTATTACTTAACATTGTAAAGGGCAAAAATTAAATATCACCCTAAAATAATGCATTTGTTCAAACCAACCATTTTGAAGTATCTACTTATTGGAAGACTCCTCTGCAAGTCAAGCACTAGCTATATTTCTTTCTTGGTCTACCACTTAAACTTTATTTTCCAAGATAAACACTAATGATATGTCATCCAAACATTTATGACATAGGAGGATTCCAAATTAATTTTATGAGTTCAATCTTAAAGGTTCTCACTGGGTATGTTGTTGTTGTAATCTTTAAAGGTTTTGGTATTAAATGTATTGTATTTGTAAAACTATGGGTTCTGACTTAATTTCTTGGTGCAATCTTAACAAATTTCTACGCATGACAATGGGCAGTTAGTTAAGTTGGCTTTTGATCTACATATCATTCACGAGGCTTGACATTGCTTTTGCAGTACAGGTGCATATCCAGTTTAGGCAACAGCCGAAACAATCTCATCTTGCAGCTCCTTTGAGAATTGTCACATATGTTAAAAGATCTCCCGGATCGGGCGTTTTCTTGGCCATGGGGAGTATGGACCAGCTTGAGGAATTTTGTGACTCATCTGTCTTGAGAGGATTAAGCATATTGTCATTTTGTCAGGGAGAAAATCAAATAACAGCTGATTCAACCTCAATATGTGCACACTACTCATTCCAAACTGCGGATTTTCTCAGCATAGGATGTGGGATTACTAGATTTCTACCAATCTCCATCTTGAGGGGGAGGATGCTAATCCATATTAGAGCAGTGTAGTTAGTTATAACTGTTTTGGATTATTTTCTACTTAGTTAAGTGTTGATATTAGTATAGAGGGGCATTACGGTCTAAAAAATACCAGTAACACTATTAAATTCAAATTTAAGAGTCTTACATAGCCTTCAAATTGAAACGAAAATATCAAGACCAGAATGACAAGAAATTTTTTAAGTGTTTAATCTTTTAAGTGTTTTAGTATTAAACCTATTGTATTTATAAAAAAAAATTATGAGTTTAGATTTACTGTTTGGTGCAATTTTATTAAAATTTGATGCATAAATTTATCTTTAAGTTAAAGGTACTAGATTAAAATGAACTTGATATCACCATGATGCATCTGCACTAATAATGGATACCATTTTTGCTTGTTTTAATAAAAATGTGCACGATTGACTCTAGGGAAAGCTGTTGTTATTACCTAATTAACTCACCCCATCCCATGCTCCACACATCTGAAAAATATTCTAAAATAGAGATCCAGTTGCTATTTAAAGTGTCAAAATAACATGTTATTGACCACAACAAATTCCTTCTAATTTATGCAAGTATGGAGAAAAGATTCACCTCTTTTCTCTTAACATTCTTGTTCCTTCATTATGTAATGGCTAGATTAGCCATGACCAAAACCAACATTACCACTGATCAATTAGCTCTCTTTTCTTTGAAATCTCAAATTATTTCAGATCCCTTTCATTTATTGGATGAAAGTTGGTCTCTCGCTAGGTCCGTTTGTCATTGGGTAGGAGTCACTTGTAGCTCTCGCCACCAGAGAGTGAAATTCTTGAATCTTTCCAATATGGCTCTTACAGGCAAGATTCCCCGGGAACTTGGAAACCTCTCATTTCTTGTTTCTCTCGACTTGGGAAGAAACAATTTCCATTGAAATTTGCCTCAAGAAATGACACGCTTGCTTAGGCTTAAGTTTCTTGATTTAAGTTTCAACAACTTCCGAGGGGAGATTCCTTCTTGGTTTGGGTTTTTACACAGACTTCAAGTTCTTTATATTAGAAACAATAGTTTCACTGGTTCCATCCCTTCTTCATTTTCTAATATGTCCACACTTGAAACTTTGAATCTGAAATTCAATTCCATAGAGGGACAAATACCAAAAGTGATTGGAAGTCTTGTAAACCTTGGAGTATTATTAAACTTGAGGGGTAACAATCTGATAGGCACAATTCCTCTGTCAATCTCGAATGCCTCAAGTTTGGAAACGTTGGAGATATCTTATAATTCACTTCAAGGAAACATTCCAGAAGGGATTGGCAATCTACACAACATGAACTGGTTGTCCATACAAGCTAATCAACTTACGGGTTCTATACCACTGTCGGTTTTCAACATTTCTAGAATTGAAACTATAGCATTTACAATGAATAACTTATCAGGAAATCTTCCCAATGGTTTATGCAATGGTCTCCCAATACTCAAAGGTCTTTATCTATCCATAAACAATCTTCACGGTCGTATGCCTACAAGCTTGTCGAATTGTTCAAAACTTCAAATATTGTCTTTATCATATAATGAGTTTGATGGACCAATACATAGTGAAATTGGAAGATTGAGTAACTTGCAGCATTTGTATCTCGGATATAACCTGTTCACAGGTATGTTTTTATCCTATGAATGCTTGAATCTAATTGCTTCGGAGTTTTATTTTATTACACAGTAACTGCAGGGATAGTTTGAGTTATTGAATTAATTGAGGTATTGAAGTTTGGTGTTATTAGGCATGGAGAAAAGCCAGATTAATGGCTCTGTTCAAATATATTTATCTTCTATACGTATATTTTTTCTTTTTTTCTTTTAATACTTTCATATAACCAACAACATAAAAGTTAAAATCTTAGTGGATTCTTACCACGAGAGATTGACAACTTAAACAAGCCGCAATTCTTGTATCTGAGCAAAAATAGGTTTACAAGATTGAACCAACTCACTAGTAATCCACTATATTTGTTCCAGGTGAAATACCCAAAGGGATAAGCAATCTCATCGAGTTGGAGCAACTTAATCTTCCGAATAATAGATTCAGTGGTTCACTTGATACATCTCGGTTCCAACAAATTGAGTTCCAATATACCACCAAGCTTAGGGAACCTTCAAGATCAAGTGGTTCTTGACTTATCGTCAAACAACATGGTGGGTTCTTTACCTCTAGAAATTGGAAATCTAAAGGTTGTAATAAAGATGGATCTATCGATGAATCAATTCTCAAATGAAATTCCTAGAGAAATTGGAGAATTGCAAAATTTGGCACACCTTTCTTTGAGACACAACAAGTTGCAAGTATCTCTGACTCAATGAGCAACATGATAGGTTTGGAATTCCTAGACCTTTCTCATAATAATATATCTGGAATCATTCCTAAGTCTTTGGAGAAACATCAAAACTTGAAATATTTCAATATTTCTGTCAACAAATTGCATGGTGAAATACCCTCGGGAGGTCCTTTCAAGAACCTCTCGAGTCAATTTTTCATCTACAATGAAGCATTGTGTGGTTCTTCAAGATTTAGTGTCCCGCCATGCCCCACTTCATCAAAGCACAGATCAAATAGGTAAAAATTGCTAGTTCTTTTTCTTTTGCTGGGAATTGTTCCTAGCACCATTATTTTTTTCTGGATAAGGTATAGAAAAGGTAAAAGAGCTCCTCAACAAGCTGATTCATTGTCTTCCATAACAAGAGAAAGAATTTCATACTATGAATTGATCCAAACAACTGATGCGCTTAGCGAGAGTAATCTGATTGGTTCTCGAAGTTTTGGCTCTGTTTAAAAAGGTGTTCTCAGAAGTGGAACTGCCATTGCAGTTAAAGTGTTCAACCTGCAACTGGATCGGCATTCAAGAGTTTTGATACGGAATGTGAAGTTTTGTGCCGACTTCGCCATAGGAATCTCGTTAAAGTCATTACTAGTTGTTCCAATCTTGATTTCAAGGCTTTAGTGCTCGAGTATATGCCTAATGGAAGTCTTGAGAAGTATTTGTATTCGCACAACTACTTCCTTGACACCAAGCAGAGACTAAGCATAATGATAGATGTGGCATGTGCTTTGGAATATCTTCACCATGGGTGCTCGTTGCCTGTGATTCACCATGACGTGAAGCCTAGTAATGTCTAGCTGGATGAAGATATGGTTGCCCACCTCAGCGACTTTGGCATTTCAAAATAGCTTGGTGAAGATCAGGGTGATTTGTACACTAAAAGCTTAGCAACATTGGGGTATATTACACCAGGTACTTCTCTTAGTTTACCCATCTAGAAAGCATATTGCATCTTTAAATGAATTATTTGACTGTAGAGTATGGACTGGAAGGACAAGTGTCAACAAAGTGTGATGTCTATAGTTATGGGGTCATGTTGCTGGAAACATTTACTAGGAGAAAGCCTAATGAGTTTGAGGGTGACCTTAGCTTGAAGCAATGGGTGAGTTATTCACTTCCAGAGGCAATAATGGACGTCGTAGATGCCAACTTGGTAACAGCAACTGCTAATCAGAAGGAGCTAGATTGTTGTGCTGAATCTCCGGGAAGAAGGACAAACATGAAAGATGTTGTAGGGATGCTGCAGAAGATCAAGATTCAACCTCTTGCATGTTGAACATGGTTTTGGAATCTGTTGTTCCAACTCACTTGTTTGTTTCAACTTTTTCTAAATTGTTGTATTCATGTAAAGATTGTTGTTTTGTATTATTTTGTTGTAGCAATTGATTTGTGCATGATTCTGTTTTCAGAAATGCTAGATGGTTGCAATACATCTCACTGTTTCCTCTTAGTATTATTGTTGCAACAAGGGGGAACTTGTAAATTGAATAAGTAAAACCAAAATATTTAGAGGAATTAATTGTATGAATACAGATAGGCATGTAATATAAATGGATTTTGTTTGTTCCTACACAGCAGAAGGGATCTGTTATTTTCAACGATTCGCTGGATTCCCCATCATGCTGGCTCACTAAGTTTCCCATCTGAAACCGAGTCCTTGTCGCGGCCATACCGATCAGACCCTGTAAATTTAACAATGAACAGTTAGTTAAATTAGCTCCAGGTATGCCTCCTGTTAATCTTCTACCTTCTGTTTGAGTAATGTCTAACAAATCCATTTTTGGTGGAATGAATGTTAAAAACAGGATGCTCAGAATCGTACGATCCAATATTATCATAATCAAAGAATGGGATGAACGGGATGACCTATTTTAAGATCAGCTGATCCACCTCTTTGTTTACCTGTGAGAACCAACTTAGAAATGTTATATACCCTAAGTAGTACCCTTTCCATAAAGCATAAATTGGATACTCTTTCCGATGCAGCTCACGGTAAAGTGCTGCCAACTACCTAAGCTAGGCCGTTTGTTGTTAGAATATCCATTCCAGTAAGAAAATAGAAGGAATATACTAATACACTCTAGGAAAGTCAAAGAATAGGGCTATAGTAACTATATCAGTATTAGATTGACGAGAAATATCCTTATCCGTATATAATAAGTTGGGATCTATCCTTCCCGGCTACCTCATTAATATCTAGAGGGAAGAATCCGAAGTAGCCTAATGGTCAGCAAACAAATCAATGATGAGTATTTTTGTTTTATGTTGTCTCTAGGTAGTATTAAGCGCCTATTTAATCAAGAAAGGGAAATAACAATGCCACATCACATGTGTTTCTGTTTGCTTCTCCTACCACTTTGCTGTTTGATCAGCTCTTCTCTCCTACGCTTTCTTTTATCCTTATCACTAGTGAAAATGGCGCCAAAGAAGCAAAAAAGTGGGAAGGCGGCAACAAGAGAGGAGAAAGTGAACTTGATGGGCAATGTAATTATTTCTAATAATTACCTAGTTTTACTTTTTCAGGTTGGTCTAACTGACATTCTAAATATGTATTATGAAGAAGTCTATATAGGTTTAAAAAAGATGCAAGAAAGACATGAAATTGTTGTAATTAAAATTTGTGGAAGTTAACCAAACTTTTCTATAAATATGTATTTAGTTTTTAATGCCACAATTTTTATTTTTTTTGGGTGGGGAGGGGGGTGTAATTTATACATTATATTTTTACTATATCGTTGATAACTTCAAAAAAAATAAAAATGAGAGCAAATGGAATTTTTAGAAAACGAAGAAGAGGTATATTTTACTTGTAAACAATTACTTTTAAATTTTGCATCAAACTTGATGCTAATGTTCATAATAGATGTATGGGCAAACGAAATTTAATTACTATGTCTATCAATCCATGTACGTTTATTACTCGTGATATTTTTTTCTACATGAGTTAAGTTTTAGTTAATTTCGATAAGGTACATTCATTAGCACATATTGTATGTTTTTATATATAACAATTAGCTAGTTAACGACTTAGCATGAAATCACATTGTATTAATTAAGTGATTTAGCATTAGATAATTAGATTACACTTTTATATACACATACAGGATTTACTTTATCTATCTATAGACACCTATATATGTTTATTAAAACTAGGTCACTATTAAAGTGTAAAACATTTCATGATTCTATCAAATTATATTACATTCATTATATCTTTAACACATATTAATTAGGTGTTTTTATATATTACTACTAGCAATTATCATCCGGTGTTGTTGCAAAATCTTTCAAGGTATGACGTATAAGCGCTTTCATGCCTGTTGTATTTGTGATGGTGGTATATTAAGTTTTTTTTTTTAATATCTAAAATCTATGTGTATTTTTTCAATTAGGTGACAGCATTTGGTTGGAGTACTAGTCCACGTAGGAGCGATTTTCATGCATATATGTTGCAAGATTGAAGTGTTTTTTTGTTGAGATTTTTTGTATAGGTAAAGGATCTACTTGTACACTGACAAAGTTAAAAGGTCATAATTATAATTTGATGTCAAGTTGTTGATGTATTATGCCTTTTAATAAAGCACTCTCATTAGTTTGCTATTTGAAGTATTTGAACTCCCTTTTGGAGGTGGTTTGTGTTTGATCGACACATGAAGCCCTGAATGGCTAGTTGGTATCTTCTTTGATCTTGCCTTCCTTCACATTGATGCATTCTCTATATTTTTGGGAGTAACGAATATGAATTCAAGTTTTCTCTATCTAAATTGCGTACTTTTAAGTACAAAAGTTGTCTTCCGGAACCAAATGAATTTTATTAGTTCATCTAGTTCGGGGACTTGAACCTGAAACTTCAAATTATATTTTTGGCCAAAGTATTTTCATGAAATTGACAAAGAAAATGGTGTATCTTTTTTAACTTTTTATGAAAAGATAATTTATGTTATGTTGTAAGGGCCCTAAAGTGGAAACAACATGAAAAAATGAAGAAAAGATCTTTTTTTTTTTTTTTAACAAATCCGCGGGGGATGCTGTCATCTTCTACCGGCAACAGATTTCAGATTGCTGTACTGGCTGCTTCATATGAGGGGAGATAAGCAGTTACCATGTAGTGGATGACACATGCTTTGCATTACTGACCACTTTTTTTTTGTTTTTTGGCTCTTTTAGTTGATTATCATTTTACCCTAGGCGTTCTGCGTCATTTTATCAGTAGGTAATATTGTTCAATCATCACATTGCCAAGTGCTCGTTGTTTCTGTAGTTGGAATATTACTGTGTCTCCATCGTTAGGAGAATCAAGGAATTTTATCGTTGGCCTGGAGATGTAGGGGAGCTCCCGATGTATCTGAAGCATGCGATGGATTCCAAAGATTCAGATCTTAATTCCAGCTCCACGCCATCAGAAGGAACTGAAGCTGAAAGCAGCTGCACAAGATATTGCCAGTTATCAAGTTTCTTTTTTAGGATGCAGTTTCTGGGTTTATTTTTCTCTTTTTTTTTGTCGTTATAAACATAAAAACACAACACTTAAATATAATAGTCATGGTCAGAATCAAGGATTACGAAAGGCTTTGGTCTTTCGTGAACATTTAACCAAATATATTCCATTGCGAATAACTAAGAATTGCAAGAGCGATAACCACTGTATTTTATGGTCAAGCACAATTAATCAAGCTAGTTATCAAGCTCGGTTCACAACTGTAGGGTCGCTTGATAAATGTTTGAAAATTTCCTGAAATGAGCTTACTGGAGTCAGATTTGCATTTAGAGTTCACGAGATTTCAGCATTATAAAATTTAAGCGTTGAATATTCTATAGTCATTGCTACTTTTTTTTCTCCTAAGCACCTAATGCCTTTATCTACCCTTTTATACTTATTCTTCCCTCCTGGATTTCAACTCTACTATAGCTGCCAGATGAGCATGGCTATAGATTTGTCGTGAACGTTTACTAGTAACTATTTATGCGTTTATCATAGTTGATGTGCTTATATTGCCAATCAGGTTGTTTTATCTCGGGATGGTAAAATTTTTTAATTCCAGCCTACAAATCGCGTTGCTGAAAATCAAAGGGCATCAAACCCTTTAGTAAAAGAGCTCTATGGGAAGAAAAAACTTGTTCCTGGAAAATACAAACATTAATTGATTGTTCCTGTTACTTAGCTTGAACGATTTTTGAATGTAGGCTTGATACAACAAGGTCTCAAGATGATTACCCGCCCCAATAATGTTGTTATACTGGAATTATTGATGTCATCAAATCCCCGAAGTTCATTTGCTTTGGTAAGACCAGTTACTGAAATTAGCATATGAACATTTTTGCGTCGCCACATTCAATATTTGTACAATGGTAATGTAAAAGTGGCATTGTTGAAATGATAAGTATATACCCTTCGTCATACTTTGAGTACACATATGTCCTTACCGTTAGTGTGAGGGGCATATACGCACCATTTCATTAACGGTAAGGGCATATGTGTACCCAAAGTATGACGGATAATATATGCGTACCATTTATCATGGTTCGAGGGAATATTTGTCCCTTTTCCGTTGTTGAAATGTGATAACTCTAAGGATTATAAGCAGAATATTTGACGCTTATCGACACCAGCCATATGTGGATTAGATAATCAATTAGTGACAACATCAACAGTTAGGGTTTGTCTTAACAGCGATAAAGAGTACATACATATGTCTTAACAAAACAACATAGCCAACAGAAAGTAGAGCTTCTGACTCAATCAAACATCATGGTCCACTCGTGTGCGGAATGCATGAGTGTGGAAAGCATATGTACTCAGTAGGCATCACAGGCTGACAATGCTGAATTGACAACAGCTATATCACATCAAGCATGGCGTTTTACCCCAACGAGATTTCCTTAGCACGTACACAATTTAAGTGAAGTAATACAAAGAAGTCAAATAATCATTGGGATCTATCCTTTCCGCTCACCTCTTTAATATATGAACGGAAGAATCCGAGGTTAGCCTGATGATCAGCAAGTAAATCTATGATTGCTTATACGAACATGGAAATTAAAGCTAGAGTATATCGAAGATCTCCCATCAAGTAATTGTTACTAGCCCTTTTCTCCCTTCTTTGTTTCCTTGCATTGTCACCTGTTGGAGACGTAAATAAAGTGTGTTGTATACAACACACAAAGCTTATAGCTGAGTAGGTTGCAAAGTTTCAACATGGTATGTTCTAAGAAAATTGAGGCCTAGAGCTAGAAATTTCTGTAAGAGTGTTCTCGGCGTAATTTACAGGGAACGATATTCAATTGGCTTGTGTTGTACTCTTTTTTTCTGCTCCTTTGTTCATGTGTGTGTTTTCGAGATTGCAGACACTCTTCATTCCCCATTGTGATCTTACTATGCTTATCATTATAGGCTGTGGAACTACTAGTTATTACTGTGTTAGTTATTAGTACAGAGGATAATTACACTCATTTCTGTCCACCTCATAATATTTATAGGGAAGAATCTGAGGGTAGCCTGATGATCATCAAATATATTTTCTTTTATGTTGTTTCAAAGTAGACTAAACACCTATTTACTCGAGCACGAGACACTATATGGACAGTGAAAAAAAATAATCTTCCTGAATCACTTGTGCACAACAGACGTCGAACCCATGAGACATAGCAGAGACATTCACAATTTGCACCAAATTCATTTGGTTGATAAATCATGTGGTAAGCTGCATATTGATTTCACACAGATTCATCAGCGATCAGTAGCAAAATTTCAAACCTTTCCATCATATACGTGAATTAATATGGATATTGTGTTAAAAAAAAAAAACTCATACTAATCACTGTTTTTTAAGTGCGTTGGAAAGTCTAAAGTGGACAAGTAAAAATTAATGGAGGGAGTAATATCTATTTCGCAGGGCAAGACTTTAAGAGAACTTTGTCTTGGGCATAACTTGTGCCATGAACTTATGCCTAGCAAATTTTTTTGCGTTGTGTTTTTTTTTTTTCCTTCATTTTTCGCTGTCAAGGACATTTTTGGCCATTTTTTGTTTTACTTAAAGTGCTAAAGGAAATAAAATTAAATATCACCCAAAATAATTCATGTGCAAATGACCCCTTGGAGGTGGATTATGTTGAGTTGAGCTAAAATCGGTCAATATGAAATCATTATTTTAAAGTTCAGCCTTAAAATTTTGAGCAAATTGAATGGGCCATCAACCAATTGGAAATGTTTTAGCCATTTTAAAGTATCTACTTCCAAGAAATTGTACACCACATCATGTGCACTAACTGTACATTTCATTGCAAAAGTATTGGACGACTCTTTTCCAAGTCAAGCACTAACTATGGAGTATTTCATTCATGGTCTTCCACTTAATTTTTTTTTTTTTGCCAAGTCAAATACCCACTATATGTCATTCTTACATTTTAATGCCATAAGCAGATTCCAGATTAAAATTTTATGAATTTAATTTTTAAAGATTTTTGTATTGAACCGATTGTATTTGTAAAACTATGAGTTAGAACTTACTTTTGGTGCCAATTTAATAAATTTTTACACAAATTTGTCTCTACATTAAAAATACTGGATTCAGATAAACTTAATATCTCTATGATGCATCCACCACTAACCATAGAAATCATTTTTGCTTGTCTTGGTGGAGAATTTTAATTAAAAAATGCGCACAATAGACTTTTGCAAAAGTTGTGATTATTACTTAACACGCTCCATCCCATGCCCCACATAACAGGAAAATTCAACTATGACATGAGCCATCTTTTAGCTTAGAATTAGTAATGACAGAGGCAAAGATGAGCCATATTTTTAACGGCAGCCACATAAATGAGCCAAACTGTTACCGGACGACACGGATGAGCCATTTCTAAGTCTACCTTGATAGATGATATACGTGTAGCTCAGATTATAGTGAGTTTGTTACGAGAAATTAGACTTAAAGAAAATACTTTTCTTAATAAATTGCTTTCTTTTGTTATCCTAAATTATTATAAATGTATAGTTTGTACGAGCTGATTATTTAAAATGTTATGCAAAATTGTTAAAATAAAAAACACACATTTTATTTAAAAGAGTTTTGAATGAGAAGTATCTTAAAAAGGAGATAACATTGCTATTTAAAGTCTCTAAACAGCAACGGTATTGTCCATAACAAGTTCCTTGTAATTTATGCAACTATGGAGAAAGCGTTCACCTCTTTTCTCTTAACATCTTTATTGCTTCACTATGTTATGGCCAGTTCAGCGATGACCAAAACCAACATTACTACTGATCAATTGGCTCTTTTTTCTCTGAAATCCCAAATCGCTTCAGACCCCTATCATTTCTTGGATGAAAGTTGGTCTTTCGCTACGTCCATTTGCCATTGGGTTGGAGTCACCTGTGGCTCTCGTCACCAACGTGTGAATTCCTTGAATCTTTCTAACATGGCTCTTACGGGCAAGATTCCCCGTGATCTTGGAAACCTCACATTTCTTGTTTCTCTCGACTTGGGAAGCAACAATTTCCATGGAAATTTGCCTCAAGAAATGACACACTTGCGTCGGCTTAAGTTTCTTGATTTAAGTTTTAATAGCTTCATAGGGGAAATTCCTTCTTGGTTTGGGTTTTTATACCAACTTCAAGTTCTAAATCTAGGAAATAATAGTTTCACTGGTCCCATTCCTTCTTCATTTCCTAATATGTCCAAACTTGAGACTTTGAATATGAAATACAATTCCATAGAGGGCCAAATACCAAAAGTGATTGGAAGTCTTCTAAACCTTAGAGAAATAAACTTAAGGGGTAACAAGCTCATAGGTTCTATTCCTCTGTCACTCTCGAATGCCTCAAGGTTGGAGACTTTGGAGATATCTCATAATTCACTTCAAGGAAACATTCCAGAAGGGATCGGCAATCTTCACAACATGAAAGTGCTATCCGTACAATATAATCAACTTACGGGTTCTATACCATTCACAGTTTTCAATATTTCTAGAATTGAAAATATAGCATTTACAATGAATAGCTTATCAGGAAGTCTTCCCAATGGTTTATGCAATGGTCTCCCAATACTTAAAGGGCTTTATCTAGCCGGAAACAAGCTTCATGGTCATATGCCTACAAGCTTGTCAAATTGTTCACAGCTTCAACTATTGTCTTCATCAGAAAATGATTTAACAGGTATGTTTTAATCTTATGAATGCTTCATGTTGTTGAGGATTATATTTCATTATGTCGATCTACTGCAGCACAAGTGAGCTAAGTTTGGTGTTATTAGGCATGGAGAGAAGCCAGATTAATGGCTCCGTTCACATATATTTATCTTCTATATGTATTTTTTTTTTTTCTTTTAATACTTTCGTATCACCAACAATATAAAAGTTAAAATATTAGTGGATTCTACAATGGGAGATTCACACCTTAAACAAGATGCAATTCTTAATTCTTAGCAGAAATACATTAAACCAACTCACAGGTAATCCACTATATGTGTTACCAGGTGAAATACCCAAAGCGATAAGCAATCTCATTGAGTTGGAGGTACTTGATCTTCAGAATAATAGATTCAGTGGTTCACTTTCAAAAAATAGATATGGAAACCTTCAACATATCAGGTCTGAGAGAGATTTCTCTTTCAAAAAATAATCTATCGGGAAGCCTCCCACCAAACATATGTTCTATCTTACCCAACGTTGAAAGAGTTTATCTGGCCTATACCAATCTTGTTGGGACTATTCCTCATTCCATCTCCAATTGTTCAAAACTTACTTTACTAGAGCTTTCACGCAACAAACTCACTTGGATATTTGACTTATATACAGTACCTAAACTTGGGGGGAAACAATTTCACCAGCGATTCATCATTAAGCTTCCTGACTTCCTTAACCAATTGTAGAAATTTAACATACCTTTCTCTAAATGGCTTGCTTCCGGTCTCTGCAGGGAACTTTTCTACGTCTCTAATAAAACTTTACGCCAGTAGTTATCAGAGGGCGAATTCCAGATGAAGTTGGGAACTTAAGCAGATTATTAGACCTTGATCTTTCTGGAAATAACTTGGTCGGATCATTTCCAACATCAATTGGCAAGTTGAGAGACCTGCAGGGCTTGTTCTTGAGTAATAACAAACTTGAACTCCTGTTTTAACCAATGAAAATTAATCTGTTTTAAGAAATAACTAGTAAATTTGAACTCCTGTTGGTAGTTAGCTAACTTCTAATAAAGTATCAGTTTATATATTTGAGTCCATCTAAAAATACAATCCTGCACAATCAGAAATTCATAGAAAATTAAATTAAGAATTTTCATGGAGAAAAAATTATATAATATGTACATCCTTCTTACAACTTTGATCAATAACAATTTTTTGAGTTCTTGTCGACACCTTTTCATCAGGTCAAACTAAAGCATGAATCACATAGATAAGCATTGAGCTAAGTAGTTCATCTCACGTGTATTCATTTTTTCTTCACGTGTTGACAGGTGAAATACCAAAACAGATAACCAATCTCGTTGAGTTGGAGGTACTTATTCTTGGGTATAATAGTTTTAGTGGTCGACTTAATATGGAGATCTTCAACATATCAGGGCTGAGAATAATTGATCTTACATTCAACAATCTATCAGGAAGCCTCCCACCAAACATAGGTTCTATATTACCCAACATTGAAGTGCTTTATCTGGGCAACTTAACCAATCTTGTAGGGACTATTCCTCATTCCATCTCCAATTGTTCAAAACTTACTATTCTAGAGCTTTCATACAACCAACTCACAGGCTTGATTCCCAACTCACTTGGATATTTGACTCATCTACAGTTACTAAATCTAGGGGAAAACAATTTAACCAGTGACTCATCATTAAGCTTCGTGACTTCCCTATCCAATAACAGAAATTTAACAGTTCTTTATCTATATTCCAACCCTCTAAATGGCATGCTTCCAGCCTCCACGGGGAACCTTTCCACCTCTCTTAGAAAATTTTACGCCAACAATTGCAAACTCAAAGGGCGCATTCCAAATGAAGTTGGGAACTTAACCAGCTTGTTAGACCTTAGACTTTCTGGAAACAACTTGGTCGGATCAATTCCAACATCAATTGGCAACTTGAGAGACATTCAGCGGTTCAACTTGAGTAGCAACAAATTTACAGGATTTATTGGAGATCACATATGTAAATTGCATTATTTGGGTGCTATTTACCTGGGTCAAAATCAACTTTCAGGACCTCTTCCAAATTGTTTAGGGAACGTTACTTCCCTTAGGGAGATACATCTGGGTTACAATAAATTGAGTTCCAATATACCACCAAGCATAGGGAACCTTCAGGATTTAGTGGTTCTTGACTTATTGTCAAACAACATGGTAGGTACTTTACCTCCAGAAATTGGAAATCTAAAGGCTGCAACTCTAATAGATCTGTCAATGAATCAATTCTCAAATGGAATTCCTAGAGAAATTGGAGGATTACAAACTCTGATGCACCTTTCTTTGAGACACAACAAGTTGCAAGGATCTATACCTGACTCAATGAGCAACATGGTAGGTTTGGAATTCCTAGACCTTTCTGATAATAATATATCGGGAACTATTCCCATGTCTTTGGAGAAACTCCAGAACCTGAAGTATTTCAATGTTTCTGGCAACAAGTTGTACAGTGAAATACCCTCGGGGGGTCCTTTCAAGAACCTCTCGATTGAGTTTTTCATCGACAATGAAGCATTGTGCGGTTCTTCAAGATTTAATGTCCCGCCATGCCCCACTTCATCAAAGCACAGATCAAATAGTAAAAAATTGCTAGTTCTTTTTCTTTTGCTGGGAATTGCACTAGTAGTTGTTCCTAGCACCATTATTTTTTTCTGGATAGGGTATAGAAGAGGTAAAAGAGCTCCTCAACAACCTGATTCATTGTCTGCAATAACAAGAGAAAGAATTTCATACTATGAATTGATCCAAGCAACTGATGCGCTTAGCGAGAGTAATCTGATTGGTTCTGGAAGTTTCGGCTCTGTTTACAAAGGTGTTCTCAGAAGTGGAACTGTCATTGCAGTTAAAGTGTTCAATCTGCAACTAGATGCGGCATTCAAGAGCTTTGATACGGAATGTGAAGTTCTGCACAGCCTTCGCCATAGGAATCTCGTAAAAGTCATTACTAGTTGTTCCAACCTTGATTTTAAGGCTTTAGTTCTCGAGTATATGCTTAATGGAAGTCTTGAGAAGTATTTGTATTCGCACAACTACTTCCTAGATATCAGGCAGAGGCTAAGCATAATGATAGATGTGGCATGTGCTTTGGAATATCTGCACCATGGATGCTCGTCGCCTGTTATCCACTGTGATCTGAAGCCTAGTAATGTCTTGCTGGACGAGGATATGGTTGCCCACCTAAGCGACTTTGGCATTTCAAAACTACTTGGTGAAGATGAGGGTGATTTATACACTAAAACCTTAGCAACATTGGGTTATATTGCGCCAGGTACGTCTCTTGATTTTGCTTTGAACATTTCTTTTCCCTTTCTTTTTTTCCACATAAGTTATCATGTTACATCTTTAATTGATTGTTTGATTGTAGAGTATGGACAAGATGGATTGGTGTCTACTAAATGTGACGTGTATAGTTATGGAATCATGTTGCTGGAAACGTTTACCAGGAGAAAGCCTACTGAGTTTGAGGGAGATCTTAGCTTGAAGCACTGGGTGAGTTATTCACTTCCCGATGCAGTAATAGATATTGCAGATGCCAACTTGGTTCCACCTACAGATAATCACTTATTGAAGAAGTTGGACTGTGTGGCATCAATCATGAATGTCGCACTAGATTGCTGTGCTGAATCTCCAGCAAGACGGACAAATATGAAAGATGTTGTAGGGATGCTACAAAAGATCAGAATCCAACTTCTCTCATGTTGAACATGCTCTTGGCAATTCTTGTTCTAAATAACTTGTTTTGTTGAAAATGTTTACCAAATAATTGTATTGATGAGAAAAAACATTGCAGTTTACAATTGTTGTCTCTCTTGTGCAATTTTATTTATGTATTGTGCTGTCACCAGAAACCCGGCCATACCATGCCTGTATATTTAATATACAGTTAGTTAAATTAGGTCCAGGGGTCTGCCTCCTGTTAATCTTCCACCTTCTGTCCGAGCAATGTCTCACAGTTTTCTTTTGAAAGCTATCATGTTGGATCATATCCGAGCGCTCTTGGTACAGGTTATGGTGCGAGTGACAATACATGCAGTCCCAATAGTGCTAAGAAATTTACCAATTATGTTGTGAAAGATGGACCATTTAGCACTAGTGCTGGGAGGAACATTATAAGTAATAAGAGTCCACGCGAAATTATTTTAGTGCCATAATTGATCATCAAGAATTTACAAATTCAGTTCAAGATTCATACATAATTGATCATCAAAAATTTTCTCCTTTCTCCTTTCCAACTGCATCGTTTTGTTCTTAAAGCGTCAAACTCCATTAGCAAGAAATTAATACTTTAGCACAATTTAGCATATTGAGCTTCATGTATACTATAACTATATAAGTAATTAGTATCTAAAAATGCATCCTTTGCTCATTTTATGGGAACATCACCAACTAGTTCTTCAAATTCTGGAGATAAAAATCCCCGAAACAATGGAACTCATGCATCAACACTAAAGTATGATGTTATGATGCATAGTATGTTTTTTCATCAGTGCCTAAGTAATGATGTTATGATGCCATAGTATGTTGTTAGTACTATAGGACACATTGTGCACTCAGAAAATACTGCATCAACACTAAAGCATAATGAGCTTCATTCTCTATCTTCTCATAAAAAAAATAAAAAAAAATCTTATACTAAAAAAACGAGTAGAGGGTTAGAGGATTTCTTCTTGTCTCCAACATGGCTCTCGCGGTGCTTGGAGTATTTTGCTCGCCTAGACCATATGAGTTAGGTAACCAAGTAACTGAAGAGTCAAATGACATCAGTAGCTACAAAGAAATGTTGTGTACTATTTAAGAATAAAAATTTATAAAAATATCTCTAAAAGAAAGTAAAACTTAGCGTTAAGGGTCGTTATGGATGAACATGATTCCCCCCCTGTAATCAAAGATCTTGGATTTGCACCCTGAATTTGAAAATAATCTTGATAGAAAGTGCTTCCCGCTTAATGGGTCTTACGCGATAGGAATTCGGATTAGGGATGAGAGGGTACCTAGTTCGAAAATAAAATGTGGGAGAAGAATATTCATTAGAAAGTTAAGGTTAAATTAGTTGTTATAGAAACGCACTAGAATAAGCAATACCACAAAATAAAAGAAAACATGAACACAGATTTTACGTGCAAATCCTTGACGAAAAAAAATCACACGCAGAGGAAGAGGAAATTCACTATAATGGAGAGGAATATGACGTGAAGATAAAAGTCTTAATGACGTATATAAAACATTCAAAAACAACTCACTAGATTGCACTTATATAATACGTGCATACAAATAAATCCTAAGCTCAAAAATAGACCCCGAAAAAACTAAAACATGAGTAACATCGCGATCTTTTCAGGGCCACATTAATAAAATTTGGATCACAAACTCTAACATTGTTCACCACTTACACTTTACATTTGCAGCCAACGGCCCACATAATTTGAAGACAATTCATAGCGTCTAGTCATATAAGAATTATTGTCTCGATAAATAGTTTTTCAATTTTTTTATATTTGGTTGCTTAAAAATTTTTAAAAATAGGAAAAGGCTTAAATATGTCATTGAACTATTAGAAATGACTTATTTGTGTCATCAGTTAAAAGTTTGGCTTATTCGTGTCATCACTATTACAAAACCAGCTCATTCATGCCATTAATTTTTAACAGTAGATTTTCAGAAACAACTTTTCCACATGGCCTTTTATTAGAGGTTCATGTCATTATTTAAATAAGGTAATAGGTTCAAATATGCCATTCATCTATCAGAAATGACTCATTTATGTCATCAATTGAAAGTTCGGCTCATTCATGTCATCGCCGTTATAAAACCAATTCATTCATGTGATTACTTTTAACGGTGTATTTTTAAAAAATAATTTTTTTCATGGGGTTTTTTATTAGAGGTCCAGGTCATTAATTAAAATAAATTAATATTAATTTCAAAATATCTGAAATTAATTAGTATCAGAATTATTTATCCCACCATTATATCATAGTGATGAGATAAGTTATCCCATGTACATAGAGGAATAATTGGGATGGCGGACTTATTTTAAACTATTATTTGAAAATAATTTTTGAACAATGTATGCTCCCCTAAATCGTGATGGGAGAATGGAGAAGTTCTATTGGTACACCTCCTTCTTTCTCTTGCTTGCCGTAATCGTTCATTGACTTCTTTTCTTGCAACTCCGGAGTATGTATTACAGTCACTTGAATTACAAATAATGAGTTACTGTTGGATAAAACAAAAAGTTATTGTAGGATAGAACTTTTGAGGCTTCTGTTAAGCATAACACTTAGAATGATTTAGAATCAACAAGAAACAACCAAAGGATATACATTAATCACTATTTTTTTTGATCGAAAATATTATTGTTGTTGTAGAAAAAATATACTTTAATGGGTATGGGTCGGTTATGTTAAAATAGACCGGTTCTTTTAAATGGATCTAAGATAGTTTGTAATTAATATTGATTTGTTTTAATTAATGACGTGGACCTCTAATAAAAGGCCACGTTACAAAGATGTTTTTGAAAATCTTAAAAAGTAATGACATTGATAAGCTAATTTTGTAACGACGGTGACATGAATAATCTGAACTTTTAACTTATTGCATAAATGAGCAATTTTTGATAGTTCAGTGACATATTTGAGTCTTTTCCCTTAAAAGTTTTTTGACTCATTTAATTAATGACATGGAAAAATCATTATTGACTACGTGTATAAAATGATTTTGACAAAAACCATCAAACTAGACTGTTAAAAAAAACTACATGAATGAGCTTTTTTCTCAAAGTTTGATGACATATTTGAACCTTTTCCCTTAAAAATTTTTGTATGGAAAAATAAGTTTGTTAAAATTAGGAAAATGACTCATAGTTAATGACATTCCACACATTCTTGCTTTTGTGATTTTATCTTTGAGTCTGTCTAGATTTGATTGTACTCATGATGTCACATTCAAAATGTACATTTTGGCAAAAACTCTACGCACAGGTGCAGATATTTTTTATTTTTAAGTATTTTTTTTGGTAAAAAATTCAATTACATTATATATTTTTATTTTAATCATGAATTTATTTTTAATGCCTAGATTAACCAACCCACCTTATTCAATCCTATATTACAATAACAAAAATTCTTTTGGTCATTTCACTACCTTGATCGAGAAGGTAAATATTTTTCACACTATCGTAGTACTTAAAAATGTAACTATACTAAATAACTAATCATCTAAAATTTCTCGATATAGCTAGGTACATATAACTTTAGATCTTTTAGTAAAAATAATTTCATTTTACTATGAAAGTAGTTCTATATTGATAAAAACCGCTACGAAAAGCACAACAAAATCAGTATAATTCCAATATTTTAATTTTAGCATAATACATAAGTAGGACTTTTAACTTGAAACCAAATTATAACTGTAACCTATAACTTTATCAATGCACAAGTAGGCCCTTTAACTACACAAAAGTTGAACAAAAAACACTCCAATCCTACCTGACAAAATGCGTGTATACACTCAAAACCACGCACGTTAGAGTTAGAATTGAAGTATTTTTTTTGTGTAACTTTTATATAGTTAAAGGACCTACTTGTGCATTGGCAAAATTAAAGATCATAGTTATAATGTGTCTTTTTAATTAGGTGACAGCATCGGAATGGATTACTAATCCACGCAAGAGCGATTGAGTTTCACGCACCTAAGTTGCAGAGTTGAAATGTTCTTTTGTTCAACTTTTATTTAGATAAAGAGCCTACTTGTACACTGACAAAGTTAAAGGGTATTGTTATAATTTGGTATCAAGTAAAAGGTCCTGTTTATGTATTATGTCTTTAATTTTTTTATAAAATAAAATTGACCGAGTTTTATATTACCTAAAAAGAAAATAGAATTAATTAATTATACTATCTCATAAAATTCTCTATATAATTAATATACATAACTTTTGTAGAAGGCAACTTGGGAAGTCATTTGGACTGATTAGAGGAATAAATTATACACCACATTTACAGTTGCAAGACTTGGCATATTTTTGATCTTCTATAATTTTGTAAAGTCTTTGGGGCCGCATACCAAGGAAAATTTTCGAAAATGATAACAACCAATACAAATTATTTTTATGTATTCTTTTATTAAAAAAAAGATCTTAAAAACATACACATAAAATTTCAAGTAAAATCTCAGTCAGCCCCTTCATATCCTCCTTGTCAATTTTTTGGACAGCTTCACCATGGGTAGTGTGATGAGGAAAGGAATTGGTTCTATAATTACAGTCAGCCTGGACTATGCTAGTATACATAACTTTAGTAAAAGACAACTAAAGGGAGTGTTTGGATTGATTAGAGGAATAACTTTGCCACCAAATATACGTTTATAAAGACGGTATTTTTTGTCTTCTCTAATTTTATTAAGTCTTTGAGGCCCACATAACCTCACAAATTCTCTAAAATGATGGCAGCCAATACAAATTAATGTTATGTATTCTTTTATTAAAAAAAAAAATCACAAAAACATACCCTCAAAAAAATCAAAATTGCAAATAAATTATAAACCATAATTAAAAGCTCCTTTTATACTACCATCACATATAAAAAATGACATAAATTAAATTCTACAAAAAGTAACTACGATTAGAAGTCTACAGATTTTGTCCTAGATAGAGAAAAGGATTATAAACAGATTATGATCATCTATATAAACTATCGGGAAAAAGTCCGTAAATTATATCTAAACTTTGATGAAATTTACTATAACACGCCTCAACTTTACGAAGATCCTGTGATCCCCCTAGAAATTTTTTTACCGTATTTCTGTGGATATATTTGCTTTACTGGATAACTTTAGACCCTTACGCACTCAATGTGTGTATTCATACAGTGGTCTAGCTAGCAAATATATGCCACAGAAATACGGTAAAAATTAACTAGAGGGTGATAGGACCCCCATAAAGTTGGTACGTATTACAACAAATTAATTTCGATAAAATTTACGTATATTTCAGACCTTTCTCCCTAAACTATCTTAATCACTGAAAAATAATTCTGAAGCGTATAATATAACTTATTAGAGGAAAATGTCATGCCATTTTTGCACCACACACTTCTAAAGAAAATAAAGGAAGACTCGGTTGACTTGCACAAGTCTTTGTCTGATTAGGGGAAATTATGAACCATATTTTCAAAAAAGTTATAACTTTTCCCCAAAGGTATTCTTTCTTTCCCAGAAAGATCAAGTCTTGACTTTTTGTTTTCCAGAAGAATTTCTTCACTATTTGCTTAGTGGAGAATTCAATAGGCTTATCATATCCACTAAAACTATTTATGCTAAATCCCATAGCAGAGGGAGCAAATATCATTTTTAGGAAAGCGTTTCGGGCATGTTTCAAGCCTCTAATCCTGTTTTCGATGTTCATATCACTAATATAATCTTCATCTTTGTCTTCTTCTTCGTATATTTTTATATATTTTGCAACAATTCTAAAAATGATATTTCATATATATATATATATATATATAGGTCGAAGAATTCGAAAGAGTTCGTACTAAGATTGCAGGAGAAAAGGAATCAAACGGTGGCTGTACGCGAATTTGTTTCATGTCCATAGAATTAATCATTTTTATTGAAGGACGACATTGAAATGGTTTTCAGTTGATGATCTAAGCATTGTGTCATTTTTAGAAACGTACGTCTTACTAGTGGAAATTGTAAATAGGGATTTTAATTTATATATTTTGGTGGACTCGAACAAAGTGGAGTCAAACGGTGCTAAATAGTGGTGATAACGGGTTCTATCTTCTTGAGACCCTACTTATTATTTATTTATGAATTTCTATTCTTTATTTTTATAAATTTTAGGGTGGATGATATTTTTGTGATGATCTTCAAATGCATGATAATTAAGAATAATATTTTCTCGCGTGATTATTGTGGATCATTATTCTTGCATAAACATCATATGTGGAGTTTAACTGACATGAAATATTGCATTTCTTACAAGTGCATGTCTATATTTGAAAGTTGTTATAAGTGAATCTAAGACTTAAAGAATATGAGTTAGTGAATTGAATTTTCTTTATATGTGATATGAAAAACACTTGATATGTTTAAAGTGGGTGGTTTTTTGACATGTGATTACAAGTCAATAATAGACTTAAAATTATTTAATATATAGTTGAAGAGAATAAACTATTTGAGATAGTCAATAAGTCTTCACTTTAGAATTCTTAATGGATATTGTCAATTTGTGTGATGGTTTATCGATATGTTGATCAAAAAAAGTCAAAAGAGGTTTTTATTTACATATTTAAAATGAAGGATCTTAGAGAAATTGGTACTATGTTGGATATCAAGAATATACAAAATAGTGGGGGTAATGTAGTTAATCTCTCTACATTGTGAAAAGAGTTGTAAACAAATGTAGTCACTTAAACATAAGTCGTCTATACTCTATTTGATCCTAGATCGAGTTAGTCCATAATGACAAAAGAATCGTGGCTAATTTATCACATGATGAATATTACCTTGCGAGGAGGTACAATTTCTTGAAACCGGAAAAATCTTGCATTAGTAGAAGCAAGAAAATTAAAGGAGTTGAGTGGTTGAGGGATTATTAAGAAAATTCATTGATTTTGCAAAATATGAGCTCAATTTGTGATAGTCAAACCACTTTAGCTCGAGCATATTATATATTGAGAAGTCAAACGCATATGTTCTTGAAATGATTGTGTTAATGATTTTATAAAAACTCCTTACTTAGGTCCACCAATAATGGCAACCCTACCTAGCACTATGGAATGAATAGTTATGGGTTCAAAGGGTAACAACAAGTTATTGATACGTGGATGTTTCAGTGCTAAAATAAGATATATACTAATACTGGTTGTCATAGTTTGGAGGCTTGAGTTCTAATACTCTTAATGAGGTTCAGTTCATAGAACAAGCATCTCAAATATGACAAAGACACTGAAAGAACTTCACCTATATGAACATAGAAGTGGTGCCGATTTGATTGGGAGTTGGAGTTGCTCTCATAAATGTTCATGAACTTTGGATAGCACATGACCATAAAAGTGCTAAGCATGTTGAGTGGAAAGCAGGAATGAAATGTTTATGCGTGTAGTGTCACAGATGTTATCACAAGGAATAACATGTTCAAAGCTATTATGCTAGATGGAATTTCGATTTCATCTTGGGGCATCGCGCTAAGGTGATGTTCAAATCGAAAAATACATTATTCTATGCGTGAACATGACTTGATCTTGATGTCTTAATTTATATTTAAACAAGTGGCGGATTGTTGGATTTTTGTTTAAAATAAATTAATTAGAAGTTTTTTTTTTATGAAAAGGTGTCTTTAGAGAAAGGTTGTCTTTTATACAAAGAGATATCTTTTAGTGAAGAGGTGCCTTTTAGATGAAGAGTATTGAAATTTCTTTGCAAGGAATGTATAACTTGATGAGATGGCAAGATTATTTGAAACTGATGCAAGTGTAGCTTCAGTCGATTATCATCCCTCTCTTTATATAGAGTCAATGTAACTACGAAAAGAGTGCTTAATAAGAAAACATTTCTTCTTCTCAATTTTTCCTCTTTCTGGAAGTTTCCCATCAGTGATGGTTGCTTGAATTCATCTAGATACTGCTAAATTTCACATGGTATCAGTGCCATCGATTCCGTAGTTCGTATTTGTCGGATCTGAGAGCAGTAGTCATAGCTGGTAGCCATGGGAGAAGTACGACCACAGATTGAAAGCACACAAATCGACTACACACATTGTAACGCCCCAAAATCGGGTCCCGAGACGTCACACGGTGCTTATGGTCACAAGTGACCCCAAGCTAACCCTTCTACTGGCATAACTCATAAGCAACTAAATTAAAATATAAATCCATACAAATCAACAGAAATTAACTCTTTTCTGAATCTGATCGATACAAAAATGGAATTTTACAGGATTACAATTCTGTCTTTACAACCAAAATTGAAATAAAATACATCAACTTCTACTGACTGTCTATGGAGCCTCTACTAGTACTCACTGTAGGTAGCCGGGTCATGACTCCTGACTACCCCAACTCAATACGACTGAATAAAGAAAATACAACACTATAAACTCAGCATAACTATCCCAAGCCCTTGAATCAAAAGGACTCATCACCTGCTGACTGGATATCACGAACTGACTGGATCCGAAGGTGCAACTATACCTTGTACCTACATTATGAGAAAATGTAGCCCACATACGAATATGTGGGTCAGCATTGTGGAAAAATACCAAACATATGGGGGTGCAATGCATATATAAAATAATATCTTAATATCATCACAGTTTATAAAATTATGCATGCTGATATAGATGACTCACTTAGCTCAAATTAAATCATCAAAATTATGGATGAATAACACATGTAAAGTAAAACAAGTGAGTCATTACAATACGTTCTCAATTCACTTTCATCTCAATTTAAAATCATCAAAACAATCAAATCTCATGTCAATTCTGATTAGAATATATTCCTTAAATCTTTTAAGAATAATGACTTTCTCAAACTCAGCCTTTTAAGCAAATATGTTTTCATCTCAGATAGAAGAGTACACACACACATTGGGAGATCCTATAACCGACATAAACCATGTGAGCTACATGGAATCCAACTCACGTTGGGGAGAGCCGTCCTATCCTTGCCATCGGAGTAGGACTTCCAATATCAATCCAAAAACACTAGTGATCACTATATAAATCATCCTCAAGGTCACTCCTATGGGGGCACGTAGTTCTAGGAAAGTAAGGTCACTTTATACCTCCCACTCGGTGCTAAAGATTTCTCCCGGACTTAGCTCAGATCATTTCAAAGACAATCCACAACAAAATATTTTCAGTAATATATAAATATACATCGGGAGCCATCATGCTTTCCATTTATCAAAATCAACCACGTTGTAGATTTCTTTCACACTTGAGTTCAAAACAACTCCATTAAGACCAAAAGGTCAAAACATCTCAAATTATTTAAACTCAAGGTGTTTATAACATATGATTTTTTCAAAATAATAATCTCAAATAGGGTTCCAAAAACCCATACATCAATATCACCATAAAACCTTCCAAAGTTTCATACTTTATGACATAAGCACAAAAATAATCACTTAAAACTTAAAATTTCAGCTTTATAATCATACATCTTGGTAAAGAAAATTAGCTTTGGGATTCAAATCTCATTGTGCTTATAGCAGATAATTTCTCAAAGTACAATTTCAATTAGGACTCAAGGTCTCATACATCAAAATCATATTAAATTTTCTCAAGATTCATGCTTTTCATCATAAATATATATAACTTACTTTTAAATCTGGAAAATTCAGCTTTATGTACAAAAATGTCATCATTCTCATTCAATTCAACTTTCAAAACATAGAGAGTATCATAATCTCATTTAAATCATATAGGGTATAAATTCATGCTTCAAATTCATATCAAAACATGTAAAGTCATGTATATTCATAAAAGAAAAATCAATTTGGGCACAGGAATGAAAGAGAGTTCTTGTTGAAAAACCCCACATACCTTGAATGATGAACTTTAGATCGATACTCATTTTTGAGATGTTAATCGTGCCTTTGAATGATGGTTCTTGGAGTTCTTGAACTAGGAACTTGGAATCTTGAATAAATTTGTAGAATTAATGGTGAACTTTGGAGGTTCTTGAAGTTGGATGTAGGAGCTTAGAGTTTTCTTTTTGAGGGAATTTGATGAAATATAACATATAATTCTTCTAATAGGATTTAATCTAGGGTTTGGACGGATTTTGGCTGAGGGGGAATGGCCAAAACGCTCCTAAAAATTAAATAATTTTCAAATCTGTCCTTTGGTGGACTGTTTTGATAGTCTGAAGTAGATCAACCATAACGTTTTACTCCGATATCCAAATTGGATAAAACCAATTTCATTAGAAAGAGGAATCTCATATATTTCCATTGCTATATAGTATCTCACCCACATCATTGTGTACGAGGAGTTATGATCGTTTGAAGTTGACTCAAAAATTCACTTTTGATAGGTTGAAGTATATCGACCATAACATTTTGCTCCGATAGACAAATTGGATGAAACCAATTTCATCGGAAAGAGGACTCACAGAGCTTTACCTTGATATATAGTAGATCACCCAAATCATTATGTACAAGGAGTTATGATCATTTAAAGTTGAAGCAAAAATACGCCAGACGTCAGTATTTTTTTTCCTGTACGTTTTACTGTTCACTACTATCCACGGTTCGATCGAAATGTTCATAACTCGTCGCTCGGGTGTCCGTTTTGGATGATCCACATATCGTTGGAAATATTATTCGATACTCTATGCAATGGTGGGTCATAATCTAAGGCATTCTGCACGGAAAATTTATAATTCATTCTAGAAGATAGAACCCAACACGTTTACGCATAAAATTTCAATGAAAAATTTCCCGGGGTATTACATCTATTCTTTTGAGTCCTTATGAATTTACCTTAGTGATGGCCTTGCTAGACTCCCATTCACCCTCTATTTCAATTATGTTAACTGTTGGTCCCCCATGGTTAGACAATGGATTACTGTTAACATTTGGTGTCGGTAACTGAAGTGTGATGACCTTCTGATCGATCAAATCTTGGATCTTATGTTTCAAGTTAATATAATCCTCGGTACTGTGTCCCGCTGCTCCTGAATGGTAGGTACAATTTTGATCGGGATGATAAAATCGGGAGTTGGGATTGATAAGCTTTGGATGGATCGGTTGCAAATAACCATCTTTCATCAATCATCCAAAGAGTTGGTTACGACTTTCAGCTAGCAGTGTGAAGTTTTGGGAGGTTTCTTTTTGAAGTTCGGATGTGGAGGGTTATAAAGGTTCTGATTTACAGGAGGAGGTACTTGATAATTTGGAGATGTTTGGACGTTTACTTGGTTATTTGGAAAAGTAGCTTGAGTATGAGGCTGATAATTTGGCTGTGGAACTTGGCACTGGGATAAAATATTTGGAATTGGATCTTGACATTGGGGTTGAGCATATAGGCTGAAAGCTTGATGACGATAATGAGGAAAGAATATTCCTAGGCTTGAATTTCCTCTTTAACTTATCAACAGAATTAGTAGAGACTGTAGTCGTATCCTTTCTTTTCTTCTTTAGGAATGTAGAAGATTTAGATGATGATGGGGTTTTGTCAATTTTTCCTGTTCGGATGCCTTCCTCTAACGATTCCCCAATCTTTACTAAATCTACAAAAGTTTCTCGGACCACGGATACCATCCTAGTATAAAATTCTCCTTCTTGTGCGCGAGAGAAAATCGATACCATTTCTTCCTCAGACATGGGAGGTTGTAATTTAGCAGCCTATTTTCTCCAACAAAAGGTGTATTCTCAAAAACACTCATTATTCTTTTTTTTGATCCGATCTAGTGAGTACCGGTCAGGGACTATCTCAATGTTATATGCGAGCCTGTCAAGGAAACCCTTGGACAATGCTTTCCAACCAGTCCATCTTTTCAGTTCCTGAGACATGAACCACTCTAAGGTCGCCACCTAAACTTCGGCTGAACAGACGCATCAATAACGCCTCATTTTGCCCTACCCCCACTATTTGATCACAATACCTTCTCAGATGGGCCATTGGATTTCTGGTTCCATCGAACACTTCAAATTTAGGGACCTTATACCCTTCTGGTAGATCTATTCCAGGGTGAACACATAAATCATCATACCCTAAACCGTCATGGTTCCTCACTCCATGATAATCTTTAATCCTCATGATCTCTTCATTCATAGCTAGCAACTTCATTTCATGCTCGGTCATCCACTCTTTCTCCTTCTCCTCGTAATGGTCCATCTCGGGATTAGGAAGAGGATTATAAATATCAGGGGATATAATGGTATGGAGAGGATTTGGAAAGGAGACTTGATTTTGTGGATGAAACGAAGTGGGTTGGTAGGTGGGGCGTACGTTATGAAAATTAGAAAGGTTTTGTGGAATTTGAGAGTGGTTTGGTGGAATCTGAGAATGATTTTGCAGATCTGGAAATGAAATTGGTGGATTCGAAGGTAGGTTTGAAGTATTTTATAGGATCTTGCAGATTTGGGAATGCATTTTGTTGATTTGAAAATGTGTTTTGAGGATTTGGGAATGGATTCGGAGAAAGGTTTTGTGGGGTTAGAGATGGATTTTACAGAGGGTAGGCATCTGGGTTATTTTCACGATTGGTATTTTGGAAAAATCGGGGAGCGGAGACGGATGATACGTTATTTGGTTGATCCCCAAGAGTAGGGGTGCTGAGGGGAGGAATTTGGAGTGGATTCCCGTGTCCTCCCGGAGCGGGAACATTGACGGTGATGGCCAAGTTAGCCAAATCCCGAGTGGGATTTATTTCTTCCTGAAGTATTTCTAACTTTCTTGTAAGTTCCGCAATTATCTCATTCTTTTCCACTATCACATTGTCCCGGATAGTCAGTTCGCTTTCTTCATCATTTCCTGTCATTTTTGAATGATGGTCAGAGGATGAGATTTTGTGCTCTTTCGATCGGGTGAAGTAGGGATGTTCTGCCTGCTTATATCAACACGAAGTAATTTCTATTATCTGTAAAGTAAAACAACTCAAAGGCGGATGTGTTAGTTTCTGTATATGATAAGTAATGCAAAATATTTGACAGGAAATAACCACATAGAGTTGTTTGGGTCATAGGCAAATTCATCCATAGGAGCATAGCGGATAAACTTGCTTTTGATCCAAACAAGCACACAAGACAGTTATATTACACAAAACATTATAATAATGCGTATCTAACTGGGGTGACCCTTTTTGAGCCAAGGGTTCAGGCCAAACGATTTTGAAGAAAATATATGCTTCCTTAAAGTCAATCCATTGTCCCCCAACTTATATAGAAACGAAAAGGGCATAAATGCCTACAAAAGATAATGAAAGAGGGATACAATCTTTAGGGGGAAAAGGGAAAAAACATGAAAGAGGATAAGTTCTCGCGCAGGGGAAATAGAAAAACTAGCTACTGGAGGCTCCTTCGTCTGCCTTTGCCTTCTTTGATTCATCCACTTCTTTTATTGGTGACATCCGTTGACGTTCAAACTGTGCCTTAGATGCAACCTCCCAAATCGATCAATTTCTTGCTTATCTTGCTTCAATTCTTCTTACAAAAGTAAACAAATCAAGCTTTTTTCCGACACCCAAAGGATTATGGATTGAATTTAGACAAGCATGTATTTTTTTCAACACATAAATATGATTAGTCTGTAATTAACTCGAGGTCAATAGACGCAGGACAGGTTTTCTAATGGGCCCAATACCCCGCTCGGGTATTGGGTTGTCCTAGGCTCATGCCTAAAATAGGGTTTTGGTTTTGTTCTATTCTCGGTGTCTAGAGTGGGTTTGAACACTGGTTCTTAAGCAGACAACTTGAGTTTGAAAATATGAACAGTGTCAGACGACTCACGTGCTAATAAGCCGTTCGTATTCCATCACATTTTGGAATTGAACAACAGGGGCCGGGACATCCATGAAACCCCAAAACAGATTAAATAATGCAGGAATATGCCATGAGATGCGATAGTTAAACTTTACAGAATCGAAACACATAAAAAGTTAATCAAAAGAAGAAATCAAACATTTGGTTAGAACCTAGTTAAAAAAAAAAACACCCAGCAGAGTCGCCATTTCTGTTTTGCGGAGAAATTTTTGACTTTTTGACAATCGCCACTTAATTTTGAAAAGGAATTACGAAACCTTTAAAGAGTTACTTAAAACGATTCAAAACAGTAAAATTGGTTTAAGTTAGAGATTCCGAGTAAGTGGTTCCTATTAACGTTTTAGGAAGGTGTTAGGCACCTAAAACGTCCGCTAGCTTACGCTTATCTGGACTATTTGAAAACGTTTTTGATTAACTTCTAAAATTTGATTTGTTGAAAAGTGGTTGTTTTTAGAAATATTTTGAAAGTTTGCAAAAATTAGTTTTTAGCGAATTCATTAGGGGATGTAACTAGGTTCGCAAAAGGCATGCAAAACAAATAATCAGGAAGAAAAGGGAAAGGGGGGAGAAGTAGTGATTTAGGCTTTGTAGCCCAAACCGTTAAACCTGTCCTAATCTAGTTGGGTTCACCTGTCCTAATCTAATTTTCGAGCGTTTGACTCGAATTTTGCCTCCAACTCTATTAAATACAACTTTAGCTTCGAGGCCGAGATGAATGAATGGATAAATAAGCAAATAAAACAAACGAAGACAACAATAAATGGCTAAAATAAAATAAAATGACGAATGAGACTTTTGTCTCTTAGCCGCTTCGAATGTGGGATTTCAACCCCTCCTTCTTCTTTGGACTCCTCGTGTCCGCGCACTAGGTTGCTTTTTGGATTTTGCAAAAGTCTTCTAAAAAGGATTTGGCCTCAATGGTCCATTACGCAATACAGGGGAAAGAGTCCATTTGGATTCCCAAATGGGTTCCTGCAAAAGATAAGAAAACGAGGGAATTAACAGACTTGTTTGAGGATTTTATATTCATAGATAATTTATGAGATAAAACATGAGATAGAAATAAATAATAAAAATAAATGTAGGCAATAGGCACGTAACATTCCAGAAATAGATAAGGTATGAAGAAGAGTATAGAGACGAATCACTTTTTCAACCAAAATATAGCAAGTACAGAGTCCATCAGTAATGATTAGGCCAATGCTTTTTTAAGAAAAATGATTATGAACCATTCCCATTACACAAAACAACTAAAAACAAAGAAAGTGACAAGAGGTCATCTTTAAACAGAGAAGCGGCCGCTTTTCATAAACTAATCAGTGACGGGAAGATAAAACAAAACAATGTCAAATTTAAACGACATTTGTAAAAGGATCTATCGTGCAGCTATCAAGACAGTCAAATTTTCATATCTAAGAGGAAAAATCAACATATCTAGTAGAGTAAGTGAAGGAATGAAGCAAAACATAGCTACACAAATAATCTCATCCGTAAGAATAACACTGTTCAGAGTTGACCCACTGAAAGAAAGCACAGTTTATGACACCCAAGGATATACCAATCCCCCGCCCTTATCTTATCTTTGACCAATTCGGAATGAACTCACAAATGTCAAAGAGAAGGCCCCTGCTGGTTCATTGAACCGGTGTCTTGAATTTTAAACATACACCCACTATCTCCATTGACTCTAGAGGCTGCGAGAGTTAGCAGCAGATATGTACGATCCATCTAAACCATAAATTTTGAAATAAAGATCATGCTAAATAAACTATCTAGTTTGAGCAGGATCTAATAGTAATTCAATAAATATTCGTAAGTTACAAATATTAGGCTGAAATCATGTGATAGGTTAAATCGAATAGCAATAAAACTTGAACAAAATAAGGAGCGCAAACCACTGGTAACGTTTAGCTAATCGGAAAAGGAGAAAGGACAGAACCAATCCATCTTGAATAAACAACATTCACAGGTGAAAAAAAGAAAACAAAATTGCGACTACAAAGAATATCAATGGATTTTATGACATCTATGCAGGATGAACATCAACATCAAAATAGATATTACTACATTAAGAAAACAATAACATGTCGATAGAGATCTTCTAAACAAAACAAAAAATCTATGTGACATATTAGCATTTAAATCTCGTTGAGCAAAAACGACACTAAATTAGCATTCCAACCCTTGCCATGAACATTTTTGAGTCAAACAATGAACTCAACCATCAACAACAGGAAGGTGGGATGTTCACAACACAATATACGCTGACAGAGAAGTAAATGGCGGACTAACAACCTTAATACGAAATGAGGAACTCCTGACAGATGAGAATAACTACGGGATCAATCGTGGAGCAGATTTTCATGTCATACTAGCAGAATAACAATACCAAAACAAATTCAAAACAATTTTAACGTCCTTCATAGCCTCTATGATACACAGTCCCAGCCTCATTCAATATACACAGATGACCATTTTCTATGAAGAAAGACGGGTGAAGCAAGGAATATCAAAATGAAGCAGAAAGAGGGACGAGTGTGGGTTTACCTCTTTCAGGGCAGCAAATGGGATGACGAGCTATCAGCAAACTTATCGCTACTGGAATTTCATGACGTCGACCATCAACAGAGCGTCCTTTTTCTTTTACCTCTTAGAGATTTTTAAACCTCCCAGATTTTCAAACTAAATATCTTCAACCCTTAGCTTTTTTGAAAATATTTTGAACCCACTTTGCTTCTAAAACTTCCAACTCAAACGGAAAACAAGAGGAGAGAATAAAATTCTCAAATTTTCTCTACAGAGAACCTAACCCCCAGATTTTCCCCCCAACTAAAAAAAATCCCCCTGTTTCCTATCCTAGAATTTTCAACCTCAATTTTTTCAAACCCCCAAGGAAGAACTCTAAATTCCCAACACTCCAATTTCTAACCCGGAAAGAAGAGAAGAAACCCTAGAATTTTTCTCCCTAATTCTCGAACCTTGACTTTTATCCTCAAAATTTCTAACCCTAATTTTGACTCCCTCCCCCCTCTTTTTTTTTTTTTCAATGAACGAAGGGCCTCCTTATATAGGAGATGACAAGGGGTACTTTAGGGACTTGAAACAAAAGGATGTTTCAAATTTGAAATTCAAAAATCCCCCAGATATGTACGAATTCGTACCACCTTATCCAAGAAGAATCAAACTTAGACATAGGGGAGGACACTTACACGAGTTCTAGAAGGCTTTCAAATTTTCCTCGTACAGACTCGTGTAAGAGTCATTTGACGCATACAAGAGGGAAAAAGAGCGGTTTTGGGGTCGATTTAGGGCCTGAAATCAGATCGGGTTGGGTGAGCCAGGATAGAATTTGGTTGATAGTTCGGGTCGGGCACAGGTGAACTGCGCGTGGATGGAGGTTGTTTTTCTTTGTTGAGGTTGGAAGCTGATCTTATTTTAGAGAGGAAGGGGAATGAATGTAGTGGGCCGGGTTAAGTGTTTGGGTTTAGGCTGGTTGGGTAGTTTTGGTTGGGCTGATATAAAAAAGAATAAAGGGGTTGGTTTGAGTTTTTTAAATAATAGTAAAAAAAAAAGTTAGGTTGATTTGGGTAAATTAGGGATTTAGGCTATTTATTAAATAGCCATATTAAATTGACTAATTGTTCTGGTCAAAATAATTTTAGTTGAGGTCTAATTCAATAAATTGACTAAAATAACGACATCTGAAATGAATTAACAATCAATTCAACTCCGAAGTTTCTTGATTCAATAAAATCGAACTCATATTGATCCAAATAAATTATTTTTGAGAATAAATTAAATTTAAATAAATATCTTCATTATTCGAAATTATTTTCAACACGAACCTTGATTAAGATCCGATATTTGGTAAAACAAATATGCAGGTATCAAAATTATATAACTTCGTATAATTGAATACGATAATGTATAATCACTTCTTAAAATGACGAAATTATGTACAGAAAATATTTTTAAAAAATCTTTTATTCGGCTCAAATAAATGTTGTAATTTTATTTGAAATCCGAAAAAACTCTGAATTGAGCTTAGTTATGGATGGAAAAAATTAGGTGTCAACACGCATTTCTTGATGGAGTTCTTGAAGAAGAAATCTATATCAAGAAACCTAAAGGTTTTGTTGTAGATGGAAAAGAAGAGAAAGTCTACCAACTACATAAAGCTCTTTATGGCCTAAAACAGGCACCAAGAGCTTGGTATAGTCAAATAGATTATTATTTGCTTAGCTTCGATTTTGAGAAAAGTGTTTCAGAATTCACACTATATGTTAAACGCAATAATAGTGGGATTCCTGTTGTTTGTCATAATGTCAATGACCTTTTGATTACAGGAAGCAGCGCAAATCTCATTGATGAGTTCAAGCAGGCTATGATGCAAGCTTTTGAAAGGTCTGATCTTGGTCTGATGACTTATTTCCTTGGAATGGAGATTACACAAGGAAAAGATTATTCATTCATTTGCCAGAAGAAGTACGCGAAGGAAATTCAAAATGGAAAATTGCAAAGAGATGATTACTCCTATGAACCAAAAAGAGAAACTAAGCAAAGATGATGGAGCCGAAAAGATGGAACCAACAGGAAGTATTGAAGTGTTCATGGACAACTAAGCAGTAATTGCTATTTCTCACAATCCTGCGTTTCATGGAAAATCTAAGTACTTAATATCAAGTTTTTCTTCCTGAGAGAAGTTCAAAAAGATGGAGATGTGATTCTTGTCTACTGGAAGAAGGAAAAAAAATAGGCAGATATATTCACTAAACCTTTACAGTCAATAAATTCAAACTTTTCAGTCAAAAAATTGGAGTTTGCATTTCATAAAGCAAGGAGGAGTGTTGAGAGTTGCTTCAAGAATGCACGTATTTCTTTGCTTTTTTCTCTCCAGTTTTTTTTACCTACAATCCTAATTAAATTATGAGTCCTATCTTTTGTAGGAAACTAATTAGTTAAGTTAATTTTGGTAGAAATAGGTTGTTTCTTTGTCCTATTTTTAGTTTTAATAGCAACTATTTAAGTTAACTAGCTGATGATTAATGAGACACGGCTTTTACAAGAAAATAATCAACCTTTCTGCATATTCTCTTCTACAAACACCATCTCTATTTAGTTGGCTAGCTTTTGAATTGAATTTCTGTGTTATTTCCCTTTAACGGTTTTAAACCAACACCGTACAGTCCATATCAGATATGTCTATACACAATACGTTTTACACGTTCGTATCATATACGTCCGTGATCTTCTTTCCTTTTGCTCCTAGAGTGATTGGTGCTCTTTCCTAGGTTTCACTCCAGTCAGGCTGTTGTTGGAATTTGCTTTTCTTTGCGAGATTTTCTTGGAAGTCTTGAATTGATTCCGTATGATTAATATTGTTCCAAGTTTAGTGCCAGTCATCATGTTATTGAATGTTTGTTTTCTTTCGCAAGATATTCTTGGATATCTTTAGTTGATTCCCCAGAGATTCTGCATCTTTGGTGTATCTTCAGTATCTTCTCCTTCCATCATTAGGGATCTTCAATATCTTGCAAATTTTTACTCATTAGTTTGTCATTATTAAAATATAGAACATAAGTATAGGAGGCTAACATGAATATCTCGCTCTTTTTAAGGAGATTCAAGTCCAATGTGGCATAATCTACACTGATCCAGCGGTGTCACTCTAGACTTTTTCCCTCTAGGATACAATACCACAACAACACCGTATAACTCAAACAACTCCGGATTAGTTGAGGAATCCAGAGCTCCACCAAAAGAACACCTTCATTCAACATATAATTGCTCTCTTTTGTATATTGAATATTTTCTTTATCTCTACCCTCTCGTTCACTACACTACTCTCTAATATGAACATAATATAATATTTCTCATCTATTACAACACAAAGAAGAAAACACCGTTTAATTATGTAGGTGTAGGATTTCTTCCACAAATACATGTCAAGAAGGCGGATAGTCATTTGAGGAGCAGTGGGACAATTAGTAGGAGATAATGCTAGTTAGAACATGTCATTGTGGTTTATATAAGTTACAATAGAAACACTTTCTCCACTTTATGCCTATTAATTATCATACACTAATATTCTAATTTTAAAATTAAAAATGCACAACATACACCAACATATATCTATATATACTCCGTATTTATTCTTGCTAAATGAACATCTTACATTTGGTTATTTATATAAGTTAGTGGAAGACTCCTTTTTGATTCTTCTTTCTTGGTCTTCCACCTGAACAAATTAAAAACACTTTATTGTTTCTTTAGTTGTATTTTTAGTCTTTAGATGACTTAATTAATTAATAAAGGAAAGCTGTTCCTTTTTTTCTTAAAATATGTTTGAATGGAAAATTCTCATAAATATAGATTTAATACTTTATTGTTTCTTTAGTTGTATTATTAGTCTTTAGATGACTTAATTAATTAATAAAGGAAAGTTATTCCTTTTTTTCCTTAAAATATGTTTGAATCGAAAATTCTCATCAATATAGATTTTAAAATCAGAAAGAGCAAGAGTCCTCTTTGCTATTTAAAGTCTCAAAACCACATCATTGCTAGTCATATCCATATTCCTATAAATTTATGCAATTATGGAGAAAGCTTTCACCTCTTTTCTCTTGTTCCTTCAGTACTATATTATAAGTAGTTCAGCCATGACCCAATTTAACATCTCCACTGATCAATTAGCTCTTCTTTCCCTGAAATCTAAAATCATTTCGGATCACTTTCACTTCTTGGATGAAAGTTGGTCTCCAGCTACATCTGTTTGTCATTGGGTCGGAGTCACTTGTGGCTCTCGTCACCAGTGAGTGAAGTCCTTGAATCTTTCTAATATGGCTCTTACTGGCAGAATTCCTCAAGATCTTGGAAACCTCTCATTTCTTGCTTCTCTTGACTTGGGAAACAACAACTTCCATGGAAATTTGCCTTAAGAAATGTCACGCTTGCATCAGATTAAGTTTCTTGATTTAAGTTTCAACAACTTTAGAGGGGAGGTTCCTTCTTGGTTTGGGTTCTTACACAAACTTCAATTTCTAAGCCTTAAGAATAATATTTTTACCGGCCCCCTTCCCTCATCATTTTTTAACATTTCAAAGCTTGAAATATTGAATTTGGCATTCAATTCCATAGAAGGTCATATCCCTGTGTCTCTCTCGAATGCCTCAAGGTTGGAGAGGTTAGAATTATCTGGCAATTTACTTCAAGGAAGCATTCCAAATGAAATCGGCAATCTTCACAACCTGAACTGGTTGGCCATACAATATAATCAACTTATGGGTTCTATACCATTAACAGTTTTCAATATTTCTAGAATCGAAGTCATTTCATTTACTGGCAATAGCTTATCAGGAAGTCTTCCCAATGGTTTATGCAATGGTCTTCCAAAAATCAAAGGGATTTATCTATCAATAAACAAGCTTGATAGTCATATTCCCACGAGCTTGTCAAATTGTTCACAACTTGAACTATTAGGTTTATCGGAAAATGAGTTTGATGGACCAATACATAGTGAAATTGGAAGATTGAGTAACTTGCAGCAATTGCATCTCGGAACTAACCATTTCACAGGTATGTTTTCTCTTATGAATGCAAGTAATATTTTATCTATTTACTCCCAAAAAAAAAATTAATTACACATTAACTGCAGGGATAATTCCAAAAGAAATTGGAAATCTTGTTAATTTGATGGAGTTGTGGATGGAGGTAAACAAGATAACCGGCTCAGTCCCAATCTCCATATTCAATATCTCGGTGCTGCAAGTTTTGTCACTGTCTAGGAACAATCTTAATGGATTCTTACCACTAGAGATTGGCAACTTAACGAAGATGCAATTTTTATATCTTGAACAAAATAGGTTTTCCGGTATCTTGATGATATGAGTGGTCCACTTATGTTAAAATTGGTCTTAGGCCTAACTCACACCCCAAAAGCTAGCTCATGAGGAGGAGGATTGCCCAAGCCTTATAAAGAGACCACCCATCTCATTAACCACCAATGTGGGACTTTTCTCTATTTCTTTTAACAACTTACAATGGAGATCTTCAACATATCAGGGCTAAGAATAGTTGATCTTTCATTCAACAATCTATCAGGAAGCCTCCCACCAAACATAGGTTCCCTCTTACCCAACATTGAAGAGATTTATATGGAACGATTCCTCATTCTATCTCCAATTGTTCAGAACTTACTATTCTAGATCTTTCATACAACAAACTCACTGGCTTGATTCCTAGCTCTCTTGGATATTTAACTCATGTACGGTTCCTAAACATGACAGAAAACAATTTAACCAGCGACTCTTCGTTAAGATTCCTTACTTCCTTACCCAATTGCAAAAATTTAACATTCTCTGTCGGGAACTTTTCCGCACCTCTAATAAAATTTTATGCCAGCAGTTGTAAAATCAAAGGGCGAATTCCAAAGGAAGTTGGGAACTTAAGCAGTTTATTAGACCTTGATCGTTCTGAGAACAGCTTGGCTGGATCGATTCCCACGACAATTGGAAACTTGAGAAACATTCAGCGCTTCAAATTGAGTAACAACAAACTTACAGGATTTATTGGTGATCATATATGTAAATTGCAGCATTTGGGTGAAATTTACTTGGGTCAAAATCAACTTTCAGGATCTCTTCCTAATTGTTTAGGGAATAGTACTTCCCTTAGGGAGATACATCTGGGTTCCAATAAATTGAGTTCCAATATACCACAAAGCATAGGGAACCTTCAGGATCTAGTGGTTCTTGACTTATCATCAAACAACATGGTAGGTTCTTTGCCTCCAGAAAATGGAAATCTAAAGGCTGTAACAGAGATCGATCTATCAATGAACCAATTCTCAAATGAAATTCCTAGAGAAATTGGAAGATTGCAAAATCTGGCACTCCTTTCTTTGAGACACAACAAGTTTCAAGGATCTATACCTGACTCAATGAGCAACATGGTAGGTTTAGAATTCCTAGACCTTTCTCACAATAATATATCGGGAATGATTCTCATGTCTTTGGAGAAACTTCAATACCTCAAGTATTTCAATGTTTCAGACAACCAATTGTATGGTGAAATAGCCTTGGAAGGGGGGGGGGGGGGGGGGGGGTCCTTTCAAGAACCTCTCGAGTCAAGTTTTCATCGACAATGAAGCATTGTGTGGTTCTTCAAGATTTAGAGTCCCATCATGCCCATCTTCATCAAAGCACAAATCAAACAGGAAAAAATTGCTAGTTTTATATCTTTTTCTAGGACTTGCAATTTTATTTGTTCCTGTCATATTTGTGTTTGTATGGATAAGGTATAGAAGAGGTAAAAGATCTCTTCAACAAGCAGATTCATTGGCTACAAAGAAATGAGAAAGAATTTCATACTATGAACTGCTCCAAGCAATGGATGGTCTTAGTGAGAGTAATTTGATTGGTTCTGGAAGTTCTGGCTCTGTTTACAAAGGCATACTCAAAAGTGCAACTGCCATTGCAGTTAAAGTGTTCAATATGCAACTGGATGCGGCATTCAAGAGTTTCGATACGGAATGTGAAGTTTTGCATAGCCTTCGTCATAGGAATCTCGTAAAATTGATTACTAGTTGTTCCAATCTTGATTTCTAGGCTTTAGTTCTCGAGTATATGCCTAATGGGAGTCTTGAGAAATATTTGTATTCGCACAACTACTTCCTAAATACCAGGCAGAGACTAAGCATAATGATAGATGTGGTGTGTGCTCCACTGTGATCTGAAACCTAGTAATGTCTTGCTGGATGAGGATATGGTTGCTCACCTCAGCTACTTTGGCGTTTCCAAACTGTTTGGTGAAGATCAGGGTGATTTGTGCACCTTTAAATTAATTGTTTGACTGTAGAGTATGGACTGGATGGACTAGTGTCAACAAAGTGTGACGTATACAGTTACGGGATCATGTTGCTGTAAACGTTTACTAGGAGAAAGCCTAATCACTTTGAGGGAGATCTTAGCTTGAAAAAATGGGTGAGTTACTCACTCCCAAAGGCAGTAATGGATGTCGTAGATGCCAGATTGGTAACAGCGCTTACAGAAGGAGCTAGATGTTGTGGCATCAATCCTCAAAGTGGCATTAGATTGTTGTGCTGAATCTCCGGCAAGAAGGACTAACATGAAAGATGTTGTAGCGATGCTGCAGAAGATCAAGATTCAACTTCTTGCGCGTTGAACATTTTTATAATGGTTCTCTTTTCTCTTTTGGCACTTGATTTGTGTATGATTCTGTTTTCAGAAATTCTAGCTGGTTGCATTAAATCTAACTGTTTCCTTTTGATATGAACATTGCATAAGGGTGGAACTTGAAAATTGCTTCTGCCCTTTGTTTAATCCTGCACTGTATCCCCAAAAGCCACCCCCTTCGCGGTAGCCTTTCTACCTCACGAGGTAGTGGTAAGGTTTGCATACACACACTCTACCTCCCCAGACATCACTTGTGAGATTTTACTCGGTATGTTGTAGTAAAGTTAGTTGAACTAATCTGTGTTTGTACCCAAGACCTCTTATTACCTGTTTCAAATTCCTACCTATGTTACTTGAGCTTTTCAAAAATGTCGCCCCACACTTGCAAAACTGTATTTCTTTTTGAAGTATCCAACATACACTCGACAACAATTTTGAGCAACATAGGTTCCTACTCAGCCAATGATACGAGAATGACAATGAAAGGCACAAAACATACTCCAAATCAGTCCACAATCTTAAGGATCCGAGGACCAAGATGGAGACCACTCTCGGATTCGATATCAACAAGAAGAATACAAGATACAATAGTGTATACAAAACGTGAGAAACAAGATGAATAGCAATAACGCAAGTTTCGGATTCAATAAAGGACCCAAAACAGTCCACTACACAAGATAACAACAACAAAAGTAAAGGATAGATAGTGAGACCAAGTTTATTACAAGATTAAGAACTAAAGAGTGTATTAAACTCAAAAACCCCTAATGAATGTAATAATCAAACCACACTCTTACGGTGACTGCCAAAGTAATCGACTCACCTCAAGATCCACTGTTTCCAAGCAAAGATCAATATTAGCTTTTCCAAGCCCTATACTACCATGGATATTCCAAGCCCTATCTAAGAACAACACTAAGGTGAAACACTCTCAAAGAGAGAGAAGAAGTATTTCAATATTTCATCATTCATGAACTAATGAGAGAAACCTAAAACGTCCTACTTATAGTATATTACAAAAGAAGGAAAAAAAGACTACACTACCCTTAATGACCAAGGGTGGCCTTGGTGTGTTGGAAAACAATATGAATTGTCCAAAATTCCCTTAAGGCTAACTGACCAAAATGCCCTTAATAAAGGGAACCAAAATCATGAACCAGCAAAGGTGGTCCAAACCCGAGAGTTCTTAAGTCGTCAAGGCTCCAAGAAATCTTCCACATTCGGGTTTGATCAATGGTAGGATCAAACGTCCCCTCCAAGTATGATCCAGTGCCCTCCATGAGACCAAAGCTTGATTCTTCACATAGTTACTTTGAATGATGTCATCGAAATCTAAGGTGGCCATTATTCTTGTATGATCCTCCCTTTCTTGACGAGGATTCGACCTCGAATCCAAACCTTACAAAACCAAAGAGAGGGCAAACAAATAAAAACTCCTCATTGCATGAGGGTTAGGGTTAGCACAACAAATCAACTCAACATGCCAAGGTTGCACATATTTGCAATATAACCAAGGATCCTTTGAATTAAATATTAAAAACTCAATAAAAGGTGCACAAAGGATTTGGTTACGGGAATCACCAAGAGATAAAGAAACTACATAGGTCCTAATGGCATCAAGCAATCCACTAGGTAGAACTTCCTTCATCTTATGAGCCATAAGACACCATTGCTTCTTTATCTTGTCCAAAGACCACACAAAGGGGGTGTTTCAATTGGTTCTAAAGTCCATAAAATCCATATAGCATTATCACGTACACACATGGACGGACCAACAAACTTCCTACCTCGACATAAAACAAATCCAAAACTAGTATGGATTTCATCAAAGGCAAAGAGGTAGTATAGGAAAGAATCACGTGCAAAGGCATTCATGGGTGAAGAATAAGCATTTAAACACATACACATTCTTTCCTTCAAACAACTAGACAAATTGGCATCCACAAGTTGGAATTCATCCAATTTAGGCACAAGTGTGTCAAACAAGGATGCGCATTTAGGAACATTACCTGAAAGAGTCAATGACACCTTTACCCATGGTTTTTCAAGAAGGACTACAGATTCCTTACCCTTAAGAGTACTCTCATATTTCAAAAAGAGATTTTCATCTTTAGGAGAAATGTTGTCACACCATAGTGGGTTAGCATATCGGATATAGCCTTCAAAGAAAGCTCTACTATCATTCTCACCACTAGGTTGTAACGCCTCGAGGTTTTCTTAGCTAAATTTTCATCCCTAAAGTATCAAGCATTGGCTTCTAGAATGATTTATATTTATTTTCCTGTGGAATTACTTAGAGTTCAACTTTTCATTTTGTAGTTGACTGAATAAGCTTTTCGTCGATATAAGATGCATCCAAAACGGACACTCGGTGAAGAAGTTATGGCTAAATTATGAGCTAGTCATAAAACATCGTCATTCCTGCCCTTGGCGCATTGCGGAGAGGATGCAAATGATGATGGTCAATTTTCAGTGAGACTCCGCAATGGTGGCGAATTGTAAAGTGAGCCAAATTCACATTTGTTAATTTCCAGTGAGCCACCGTGATAGTGGCACGTCACGGTGGCCCATGAAATCGGGCTTCTAGTTATATTTTTACTCCATCTCATTAAGGGTAAAATGGTACTTCTCCAACTCCTTATCATCTCTAACATGGGATTTAATCCCAAGAACACCAAAGTAAGTTTATTTTTCATCAAAATCTCTCAAGAAACTCCATTAGGGTTTCAAACTAAAAATTCTCATAACCTAAGATTTAACCGTGAGTTTTAGAAGATAATTAGAGATTCGGTATCCCCAATCCGCAAGATTAAAGAATCATCCATTACTTTCTGAAATAGAGGTATGTGGGGTTTATCCTAAAACCTACATGGGCTTGAAATTATTAAAGCATGATTTAAAGGTTTTGATGCATGTATTTTATGGGGGTTTTGAAAACTATATTATTGATTATGCACTTTGAAAGTTTCAATGCTACTATTGCTTTGGCCTTGTGGTCTTTTCCCCTAAATTGATTTACATATATATCTATATGTATGAATTTGAGATTTAAGATTGTTGAGAGCATAAATTATGAACTCCCTCTCTTGTATTGAATTAAAGATTATGGTTTTGTGATTTGAAAGATGTTTTTGAAATATCCTGGCATTTGAACATGACTTGGAATTGTTAAGAGGGTGTTTCTTGATATCTATACATTCTTGTGTGTATGAGAAAGAATTGCATGTGTTTACATGAGGTTTGAGAAAAAGATTCATTGAATTGAATTATAGAAATGCTGGTATCAAAACTTGTGTTTTGTATACAGAGATTTATGATAGACTAATAAAGGCTCAGAGATGTGTCTTGCAAGTCAATGGTATGACGATACCATATGTATTTATGCCATAACAGATTATGCTTTCCGAGTATGAATTCAAATTATGTTTTCAGAGAATGTATGTTTTGATATAGTTTTAAAAAGGGGCTTAAAGAGGGTTAGGTGTTTACCCAAAGAAAATGCGAGTTCAAGCAACTCTTATCTTGAAACCGTATTTGCCGATACGGGCAGATTATTATTGTATGCTGGCGACGGTCGTGTGGCGTAGTAAATTCAAAGACTCCGACCCTTGCGGCATACTTGGGTTGGGGGCTTAGCTGCCGAGTTAATGGCAGTTTCCATGTAGCCCATGGAATTTTCAGAATTATAGGGTATACCACCTAGTGCAGAAGTAATACAAAGAGTGTCACGGATTTTAGATGTTTTCATAGAGTCTTTTAAAATGCCCATGTGATTTCTTATTATATAATATGTTTATGAACTGTTTTAAACTTCTCTCATATATGTTGATTATAAATGAATATTTTGGATTGGCTCTACTTACCAGTACATTTGTATTGACCCCCTCCCCCTCCAACCTCTCAGGTCTGAGGCACAGTCTAGGGGTCCAGATAAGCAGTAGATAATTTGGACAACAGAAGAGATTGTGCAATTGTGAGCCTTCTATATTCCAGAAGGCCTGATGTCTTAGAGTTTTTTATCATTCTATAATTTTGGTCTACTGGGGGCCTTGACCATATTTCAAATTGTTGTCAGATTTTCATGTAGTAGAGATTTCACAGACTGAGTCAGATGTTATTTAGATGTAGTTGATTTACAGTTTCAATACTTATGTTGAATTCAGAATTAACCATGTTTCTGTAGCAGATTATGTCTCCGCATCTTCTTTTATTATATGAATATTGTGCATGATTACCATATAGAGAAGAGCGTTTTGGGCCTTCATGGTTTGGGATGTCCGTCACGGCCAGACCCTATTTTGGGTCATGACAAACTTGGTATCAGAGCACAGTTCATGGTCCCAGGGTGTCTGCGAAATCGCATCGGGTAGAGTCTTGTTTATGGGTGTGTAGAATGCCATACTTATAAGTAGGAGGCTGCTAGGCGTTTAGGAATGTCTCTCTTCTTTGTGATTTAGTTCGTGCTTCAGAGTGTAATCTGTCCCTTAATCAATGATCTCTTGCTTGTCAGAAAACTAGCTATGCCTCCCCGTCACACCAACATTAATTCTCAGGATGAAGAAGTTTGTCCTATTCATGGGATGAGGAAACGTAACAGAGCTCACACTCCAGAACCTATCCCTACTCCGAGAGACCCTCCAGTCCCGACCAGTCTACTTAGGGCTCCATGGACTAATGTTAACTATCCCCTGACTACTCAGAGGGATATTTCAAACGCAGAATTCAGACAATCTATTCATATGCTAACATAGTTAGTGGCTAATCAGGTTCAACGATCAGAAGATATTCGTTCTATGCCCGTTACATCTAACGCTACTAGAGTGGGCCAGTTCATGTGAATGAACCCGTCCAAGTTTATTGGCACTAAGGTAGAAGAGGACCCGCAGGAGTTTGTAGACAAAATGGAGAAGATTTTCAAAGTAATGCATGTTGATCAGGTGGAAGGTGTTGAGCTAGCATCATACCAGCTAAAGGATGTAGCAAACCAATGGTACAACGAGTAAGAAGATGTGAAGGGTGAAAGTGCTGAGCCCACAGTTTGGGTTGAGTTCGTGGAAGCTTTTCTTGATCGATTCTTTCCTCTAGAGATGAGGGAATCTAAAGTAGAGGAGTTCATGAAACTTAAGCAGGGTAAGATGAGTGTTCAGGAGTATACTTTAAAGTTTAATCAGCTACCCCGCTATGCTCCTGAGATGACGAGTAGTATGAGGGCCCGAATAAGGAAGTTTTCTTCTGGGCTTTTAGATAATCTAGTGCTTCAGTGTCAGGGAGCTATGCTGAGCAGGGCGATGGACTTTACTAGACTGTTAGTCCACATGCAGCAAGTTAAGGAGAAGAAGAAGATAGCCGAATCTAAGGAAAAGAACCAGGCAGGCAAAGAGAGCCAGAGCAACAGACCAAAGTCACAGTCAGAAGCGAGGTAATTGAGGCAGCAGATGGCAAAAGAGAAAGAATTGGGTTAATGCACAGTCGGCAGATAGTGCTCCAGTGGCCAAACCCACAACTGAGCAGCGCACCCAAAATTTTCAGTCTAGTTAGGGGCCGAGGATGAGAGGTACGCAGTCACAGGAAAGTGTAGCTTAGATCCCTCAGTCCTATTCGTGTTGTGTAGAATATGGGAGGAATCATCCTGGGAGATGTCAGTATGGCGCTTTGGTGTGTTATTCATGCGGCCAGCCAGGCCATATCTAGAGAGACTATCCGGCATCTAAGAGTAATGTTGGAGGAGCCAATTCGCAGGTGAATTTATCTGCACCACCACCTAAGAAGGGAGCCATTTCAGCCTCCAAAAATGGTCAAAACCGATTGTATGCTTTGACCAACCGCCAGGAGGAAGAGGCCTAACTAGATGTAGTCGCCGGTACGTTGCAAATATTTTCTCGTGATGTGTACGTATTACTTGATCCTGGGTCTACCTTGTCTTATGTGACCCCATATGTGGCTGTTGGTTTTGGGTTTAAGCCCGATGTGATTGCTAAACCTTTTTCGGTTTCCACCCGAGTAGGAGATTCTGTAGTGTCTAGGAGGGTGTATAAAAATTGTGTTGTGTCTATTTTCAGCTGGGATACTAAGGTAGATCTCATAGAATTTGATATGGTTGATTTTGATGCCATCTTAGGGATGGACTAGCTCAATTCGTGCTATGCCACCTTGAATTGTAGGACCCGAAGAGTCACCTTTTCTTATTCGAATGAGTCTGTGATAGAATGGGAGGGGCACTCTATAGAACCTAGAGGGAACTTCATATCTTATCTCAGGGCCCGTAAACTTATTTCCAAAGGTTGCTTGTATCATCTTATTCAGGTTAAAGATTCTAGTGCCGAAAGTCTTCCTCTTCAGTCTGACCCTGTAGTAAATGAACTCCCAAAAGTCTTTCCAGATGATCTCCCACGAATACCACCTGATAGGGAGATAGATTTTGGTATCGATTTATTGCCAGACACCCATCCTATTTCTATTCTGCCATATATGATGGCTCCTGTAGAGCTAAAAAAGTTTAAAGAATAGTTAGCAGATTTTCTAGATAAGGGTTTTATCCACCCCAGTGTGTCTCCTTGGGGCGCACCTATACTTTTCGTGCGAAAGAAAGACAGTTCTCTTCGTATGTGCATAGATTACCGCCAATTGAATAAGGTCACGATTAAAAATAGATATCCCCTTCCTAGGATTGATGATCTTTTTGACCAACTTCAAGGTGCTAAATTTTTTCAAAGATATACCTTCGTTCGGGGTATCATCAGTTGAAAGTTAGGGAGTCAAAAATTCCAAAACAGTTTTCCGAACCAAATATGGTCATTATGAATTCTTAGTCATGTCCTTTGGGTTAACTAACACCCCTGCAGCTTTCATGGATCTAATGAATAGGGTTTTCCGTCAGTTTCTGAATCTGTTTGTCATTGTATTCATTGATGACATTTTGGTATACTCTAAGAGCGAGGAGGACCATGTCAATCACCTCCGAATCATCCTTCAGAACCTTAAAGATCATAAGTTGTATGCAAAATTTTCCAAGTGTGAATTCTGGTTGAATGTTATTGCATTCTTAGGGCATATTGTGTCTAGTGAGGGGATTAAGGTTGATCGCCAAAAGATTGAGGCAGTGAGAAAATAGCCCAGACCTACGACTCCAACCTACATTCGGAGCTTCTTGGGTTTGGCAGGCTATTACAGAATATTCGTAGAGAGCTTTTCTTCCATAGTTGCACCACTTACTAAGTTGACTCAGAAAAAGGTGAAGTTTTTGTGGTCTGACTCTTGTGAGAATAGTTTTGAGAAGTTGAAAGACAAGTTGACTACTTCTCCTATTTTGAATCTTCCGGAGGGTACAGAAGGTTTTGTTGCATACTGTGATGCATCCCGAGTAGGAATTAGGTGTGTTCTTATGCAGCATGGTAAAGTAGTGTCTTATGAATCTAGGCATTTGAAGGTGCATGAGCGGAACTACCCTACTCATGACTTGGAGTTAGCAGCTGTGGTTTTTGCACTGAAGATCTGGCGACACTATTTGTATGGGGTACATGTTGATATATTTACTGACCACAATATTTTACAGTATGTTTTCTCGTAGAAAGAATTGAATTTCAGGCAGAGGCGGTGGTTGGAGCTTTTAAAAGACTATGACATGAGCCTGCACTATCATCCAGGCAAGGAGAATGTGGTAGCCAATGCCCTCAGCAGGTTATCTATGGGCAGTCTTTCTCATGTGGGGAAAGAAAAGAGGGAGATAGTAAAGGATATTCACCGACTTGCAAATCTAGGAGTGCCACTTTTGGATTCCGAGGATGGAGGAGTGGTTGTTCATGAGATAGCTAAATTTTCCCTTTGTGCAGAAGTTAAAGAAAAGAAGGTTAAAGATCCTATATTGATGCAGATCAAGAAAGATGTGGGTCAACAGAAGGTATTGTCATTCAAAATTGGTGGTGATGGTATTTTGAGATACTAGGGTAGGTTGTGTGTGCTAGATGTAGATGGTATTAGGAAGAGAATCCTTGATGAAGCTCACAGTCCAAGGTATGTTGTTTACCCTGGCTCTACTAAGATGTGTCAGGATTTGAAAACCATTTATTGGTGGAATAATATGAAGCGTGATGTGGCTAACTTTGTTGCCAAGTGTTTGAATTGTCAACAAGTTAAAGTGGAACATTTGAGCCAGTTGGTTCTTCTCAAGAGATAGCTTTGACTTTATGGAAGTGGGAGATGATTAATATGGACTTCATTACAGGACTTCCGAGGTCCTGAAACCAGTACTATTCCATTTGGGTGATTGTAGATAGGTTGACCAAATCATCTCACTTTTTACCTGTCAGGACTAATTATTTGGGAGAGGATTATGCCAAGCTGTTCATTACAGAAATAGTTCGTTTGCATGGGGAACCTGTGTCCATTATATCTGATCGAGGTACACAGTTTTCTTCATAGTTCAGGAGATCGTTTCAAAAGGGTTTAGGTACCCAAGTGAATTTGAGCATGACTTTCCACCCCCAGACAGATGGGCAAGCTAAGTGCACCATCTAGAACCTTGAAGATATGTTGAGGTCCTGCGTGATTTATTTTAAAGGTAGTTAGGTAGAGCACTTGTCATTGATAGAGTTCACATATAATAATAGTTTCCATTCTAATATTAAGATGGCACCTTTTGACGCATTGTATGGGAGAAGGTGTAGGTCTCCGATAGGACGGTATGAAGTAGGTGAGATGCAGATATTTGGGCCTGATCTTGTTCATCAGGTAATACAAGATGTGAAAGTTATTAGATAATGACTTAAGACAGCTCAGAGTCGTCAGAAATCCTATGCCGATGTTAGGAAAAGAGATCTAGGGTTTGAGGTTGGAGATTGGATGTTTCTCAAGGTTTCTCCCATGAAGGGAGTCATGTGATTTAGGAAGAAAGGTAAGTTGAGTCCTCATTATATAGGACCTTATCAAATTGTGAGAATTATAGGTGGAGTTGCGTATAAGTTAGAATTTCCTGCTAGTTTAGGTTCTGTTCATCCGGTATTTCATATATCTATGTTAAAGAAGTGTATTGGATACCATTCTTTAGTGTTGCCATCGATGAAATAAAAGTGATAGATCCCTTGTCCTATGAAGAAGAGTCTGTAGAAATTTTGGATTGCCAAGTTAAAAGATTGAGGAACAAAGAGATAGCCTCCATTAAAGTGTTGTGGAGAAACTAGAAAATTGAAGAAGCAACTTGGGAATCAGAAGTTGACATGAGAGCTAGATACCCTGACCTTTTTGATCTAGTGGACGGAAAAATGGAAGGTATAATCCTTGCCTTATTCTTTCTATGCCTTAGTATGCTTGAAATTGTGCTTGTCTGTATCCCGCGTCAACATTCGGGGACAAATGTTCTCAAGGGGGAGATATTATAATGCCCCGACGTTTTCTTAGCTAAATTTTTGTCCCTAAAGTATCAAGCATTATATTCTAGAATGATATACTTATTTTCCTATGGAATTCCTTAGATTTCAACTTTTCATTTCATAGTTGACTGAATAAGCTTTCTAGCGATATAAGTTTCGTCCAAAACGGACACTAGGTGAAGAAGTTATCGCAAAATTATGTGCTAGTCGTAAAACACCATCATTCCTGTCCTTGGCGCATCGCGGAGAGGGTGTAAATGACGATGGTCAATTTCAAGTAAGACTCCGTGATGGTGGAGCATCGCGGAGTGGGCCAAATTCCCATTTGTCAATTTCCAGTGAGCCACCGTGATAGTGGCACGTGGTAGTGGCCCATGAAATCAGGCTTCCAGTTATATTTTTACTCCATCTCATTAAGGGGAAAATGGTACTTCTTCCACCCCTTATCATCTCTAACACAAGATTTAATCCCAAGAACACCATAGTAAGTTTATTTTTCATCAAAATCTCTTAAGAAACCCCATTAGGGTTTCAAACTAAAAATACTCATAACTCAAGATTTAACCGTGAGTTTTAGAAGATAATTAGAGATTCGGAATCCCCAATTTGCAAGTTCAAGAATCATCCATTACTTTCTGAAATAGAGGTACGCGGGGTTTATCATAAAACCTACATGGGCTTGAAATTGTTAAATCATGATTTAAAAGTTTTGATGCATGTATTTTATAGGGGTTTTGAAAACTATATTATTGATTATGCACTTCGAAAGTTTCAATGCTACTATAGCTTTGGCCTTGTGGTCTTTTCCCCTAAATTGATTTACATATATATGTATATGTATGAATTTGAGATTTAAGATTGTTAAGAGCATAAATTATGAACTACTTCTCTTGTATTGAATTAAAGATTATGGTTTTGTTATTTGAAAGATGTTTTTGAAATATCCTGGCATTTGAACATGACTTGGAATTGTTGAGAGGGTGTTTCTTGATATCAATACATTTTTGTGTGTATGAGAAAGAATTGCATGTGTTTACATGAGGTTTGAGAAAAAGATTCATTGAATTGAATTATAGAAATGCTGGTATCAAAACTTGTGTTTTGAATACAGAGATTTATGATAGACTAATAATGGCTCAGAGATGTGACTTGCAAGTCAAAGGTATGACGATACCATATATATTTATGCCATAACAAATTATGTTTTCCAAGTATGAATTCAGATTATGTTTTCAGTGAATGCATGTTTTGATATAGTTTTAAAAAGGGGCTTAAAGAGGGTTAGGTGGTTACCCGAAGAAGGCGTGAGTTCAAGCAACTCTTAGCCTTAAACCATATTTGCCCATACGGGCAGATTATTATTGTACACTAGTGACGGCCGTATGGAGTAGTAGATTCAGAGACTCCAACCCTTGCGGCACACTTGGGTTGGGAGCTTGGCTGCCGAGTTAATGGCAGTTTCCATATAGCCCATGGAATTTTCAGAATTGTAGGGTATACCACCTAATGCAGAAGTAATACAAAGAGTGTCACAGATTTCAAATGTTTTCATAGTCTTTTTAAATGTCCATGTGATTTCTTATTATATAACATGTTTATGAACTTTTTTAAACTTCTCTCATATATATTGATTATAAATGAATATTTTGTATTAGCTCTGCGTACTAGTACATCTGTATTGACCCCCTCCCCCTCCAACCTCTCAGGTTCTGAGGCACAGTCTAGGGGTCCAGATAAGCAGTAGATAATTCAGACAGCAGAAGAGATTGTGCAGTGGTGAGCCTTCTATATTCTAGAAGGCTTGATGTCTTACAGTTGTTTATCATTCTACAGTTTTGGTCTACTGGGCGCCTTGACCCAGTTTCCGATAGTAGTCAGATTTTCATGTAGTGGAGATTTCGCAGACTGAGTCAGATGTTATTAAGATGTAGTTGATTTACAGTTTCCATACTTATGTTGAATTCAGAATTGACCATGTTTTCATAGAAGATTATGTCTCTGCATCTTCTTTTATTATATGAATGTTGTGCATGATTACCGGATAGAGAAGGGCGTTCCGGGCCTTTATGGTTTGGGATGTCCGTCACGGCCAGGCTCTAGTTCGGGTCATGAGAAACTTCATTAGGAGTATTTAAATAATCTTCAAACAATACATTATACCAAAAGAGATCATGATCTATTTCTCGGGCAGATTCAGAACAAATACGTTCATCACTCTCTAAAAGATCAATATCATGTTTCAAAGAGATTTCAAGCATAAGATTGTCCCAAGAATAGCTCTCGGATTCACTCCCATTTTGGTGACCAATATTTTTAAGTACTTCACTCACTTGAGTTCTATTAATCACATCACATACATACTCAAGTATTGAACAATTTTCCCAAATAAGTTGATCAACACAAATTACACAAGACGATGTACTTCCGTTCAACATATAGGCTTCAACACTAGGTGGACATAAATTGATCTTATAAGAAGAGTCAATTTGGTCATCAATAGGATCAACGAGTGTATCCACACTCACAACATGTACATCATCAACAAAAGGAAAAGAATCATTAGAATCACAAGTAATTAATCTACTACTCACTCTCAATGGGCTACTAGCGACACAATCATCATTTACATGCACAAAAGTGTAAGAGTTAGCTATTTTACCTTGAAGTTCTTGAGTAGACTCTCCTTTTCCGTGTTGTGAAGGTTCTCAACAGGATTGGGCAGCAAATTGGCATTTCTCTCCTTCGGTTGCCATGTCGGTACCTACAGAAATATCCTTAGAAATATAAGGACAAACAATGTTAGCTCGGTTTGGTGGCAATCCCCTCACTTCGCTCCACACAACCTCTCCTTTTTCCACTCTCGGATTACCACCTTGCACACCCTTACTCCTCTCAATATTTTGTCTTTCATAAGCATTCGGATTGGAGTAAGTATTCACATCTCTTTGCGGCTCGGGCAACATGTAGGTTACGAGGTGATTTCCCCACCGGTCTCTCACAACATTAGACCAATTTTGCACATTTGGAACTCTATGTTGTGCAATCCAATCGGCACCTAATCATACATGAACGTATATCAAGGGAAGAACATCGTACCATACCTCCTCATGGTATTCAAATTGGGAGAAGATAACTTTGACCCTCTCGGTAACCTTAAACACGTCCAAGAAGTATGGAACAATTAAAGGCTCGTGAAACAACCCCAAGTAGTCAACCATGTATGGAAGGATGTAGTTCCTATAGTACCTATCATTTAACACAATGAGGCAGCCCGGTATCCCACAAATGGTCATATTTTCGGACTGTACACTCCTTCTCGGATAAACATTGTAAGGCACACGAGTACTCCTCGATTTTGGAGTTGTATACCCTCTTCTTCTCATTGGACAACCTCCACTAGAGCTAGTATAACCATTCACACTATGTCGACCTTGATAAGAAGTACTACAAGGTGAGGAATATGAATCTTCACACTCCCCATGTGCACTCTCATCATAACTCTCATAAGATTTGCAAACGAAAGGGTTATACCTACCATCAAATCTAGGTTCAGAGTGAGAAAGGTAAGACTCCTCACATGCCCCAATGTCATCATAAGATCCATCACAAGGTCCTACATCATATCCAAACTCACCATAAGCACTAGGCACTTCATTCATCTCATTTTCTTCCTCAAAACCGCAACTCCCAAATCTTCCCAAGTTTTGTTCATGTCTATTTTCATAGCCTCAGCAATCTCCCTCAACTTCATAGCCATAAAACCCTCGCTATAATCATAGTCTCCCATGTTGTATGGACAATAATCCCCGGCTATCGAAGACATGTTCCCCTTATATCACCTTTGTACCTACACAATGAACAAACAAGTTTAGTAGTAAAAGCTTCTCACTAACACTCGTATACACTCACCTTTGTAATTCACACAATTGGAGCGGCGAATACTGAAAGTTGCTTATACTCCGGTATTTAATAGGATGCCAATTCTACTTGGCGGCCGGAATAGATTCTTGTTTGATCGACTCAAGACACAAAAATAAAATTTACTTATGAACTCGAAACAAAGAAGTTATTACGAGTTAAAAACGAGAAAAAGCACATAAATAACGAAGATACGAAAGGAACGGATTCAACAATTAATCTACAACTAAATAGGTGATTACTAGTTGTTAATTAATTCTAGAATCAAGAAAGGAAACTAACGAAACAATAAATTTAAACTAATAATCTAAAAATTGAGCCAAAATTCGATACGTGAACACAAACTTGATGATGTGGCAGCCACATATTGGTTGCGGTTTCTATAATTTTTAGTTTCCAAAGCCCAAGTCTTGACCAATTTTAACTTGGATTGGTGAAATTTGTTTTAAGGAGGGAAGTATAAGTCTTGGAGCCCTTTTTCGAGTTTCAAATTTCAAGACTTGACTTTTGTAGTACTTTTCCTTAAAACATGGACCCTTGTTTCATGGGAAAGTGGTTGATAAGTGATATAAAGTCTTTTGGTGGTTGGGGGTCTTTCAAGACTAACAGTTACTTACACCTCTTTCCTTCACCTTTTAGAATCTATCATTCACTTTATGCTCTAACAATATATGAAGTAAGGTGAAGAACTAAAATAACAACAACAACCACACCAAGAACAATAACAACAATATTCAAGAACAACAACAATTCCAATGGCCAACTCCAATCCACAACAACGAACGGCCAAGTCTCTTTAGTGTTGTGTCTTCGGTTTTAACAAGAGATGAAGGTTGTGAAGAACTTCAAGAACAACAAAAAAAATCACCAAGAACAAAAACAACAACACTACTTTCAACAACAATAACAACCAAACACACGGCCAATCAAGTTTCTCAACAACAATGTCTACCACAACAATGTTCAACAACAATGGGCCAAGCTTATGTTCACAACAACAACATCAAAATACAAGCTCAAATCAAGATGTAGACTCAATGTGATAGAGAGGTACAAAACTAACACTTAGAGATAAAAAAAAAAGTAATCTCGGCCAAGACACAACAAAAACACAATTTTCGGCCAAGAACACAAAATGGACAGATTGCTCTCTTTTCTAGAATTTTCAGTTTTCAACTTTTTTTTTTGGATTTTTCAACTCTCAAGCCCAAGATTGATCTTGTTAGAACAAAATTAAAGATGGCATTGATACCAAATGATACAAGAATGATAACGGAAGGCACAAAACACACTCCAAATCAGTCCACAATCTTAAGGATCCGAGGACCAAGATGGAGACCACTCTCTGATGCGATATCAACAAGAAGAATACAAGATACAATAGTGTATATAACACTAAAAATATCTAGAAAATGTGATAAACAAGATGAATAACAATAACGCAAGTTTCGGATTCAATAAAGGACCCAAAATAGTCCACTACACAAGATAACAACAACAAAAGTAAAGGATAGATAGTGAGACCAAGATTATTACAAGATTAAGAACTAAAGAGTGTATTAAACTCAAAAACCCCTAATGAATGTAATAATCAAACCAAACTCTTATGGTGACTGCCAAAGAAATCGACTTACCTCAAGATCCACCGTTTCCAAGCAAAGATCAATATTAGCTTTTCCAAGCCCTATACTACCATGGCTATTCCAAGCCCAATCTAAGAACTACACTAAGGTCAAACACTCTTAAAGAGAGAGAAGAAGTCTTTCAATATTTCATCATTCATGAACTAATGAGAGAAACCTAAAAAGTCCTACTTATAGTATATTACAAAAGAAGGCTAAAAAGACTACACTACCCTTAATGACCAAGGGTGGCCTTGGCAACAAGAAAGTTTTCTTAGCTAAAATTCCCTTGATATACAAATTACACATGAAAATATAAAACAAGTAAACTGTTAAGCTAAATCTAGTTAAAAGACGATCTCTCTCTCACACACACAATATTAAAACTCATGAAAAAGTCACTTAAGGAAGAAAATGAAGATAGAGACACACTGTTTCAAGCCCAAAAACAATTACAGTCTGACCCTCAAAACTTAAGAGTTAAAAGATTATGAAAGGGAGAAGTTTCAAAAATTTAGAACTTTATCCTATATGGCTGAGGTGTATCTGCAACAAAGAAGTAAAGTAAATTGGACAAGACTAGGAGAATATAACACTAATTAGTTCTTCTTTCTTATTAAGCACAAAGGATTGCATCATGCCACAACACAACTGAAGGATGAAAGGGGGGAGTGGAAGTCTGATCCTCAGGAATTTTCATGAACTATTATCAAGATATATTGGGGAGGACAGAATCAAAGATTTTTGGTCCATTGCTTAGAATTGAACAACAAATTGAGTTGTTGCATCCTTATGATGCAAGTTTTCAGATTGACAGCAATAAGAGCCCGGGTCCCGATGGTTTTGGAAGTGGCTTCTTGCAAGCATCATGGGATATAGTGGGTAAAAATGTCACAAATGCAGTGATGGACTTCTTTCATAACGGCAAACTGTTAACTCCCGTGTATTGCTCTCCTACATAAGGTAAATGCCCCTAAATTTACGAATGCAGGCCTATATCGTGTTAATGTTTTATATAAATGCATATCTAAGATTCTATGTACTAGGCTTAAAGGACTATAAAGCATATAATAGCATGAAATCAAGCTGATATTGTTCAAGGAAGGTCCATGATGCACAATATCCTGATTTGCCATGATATACTTGAACACTATAAGTGGAAAAGTTCTCCCAGGTGTTTAATGAAGATTGATTTGTGAAAAACGTATGAAACGGTCAGTTGGAAATTGTTTATGGATTTCCTTCCAGTGTTATGGAAGCACTGAATCAATTCAGTAAAGTCACTGGTCTAAGTTCAAACATGGAAGAGTCTAGTATTGTCATGGCCAGAGTAGACGATCCCACAAAGGAGTCATTCCTTGCAAAGACTGGTTTTGATGTTGTTACATTTCCTATCAAAGAAGTGGAATAAACCTGATCGTCATCAACTTGTCCTCATGATCATGCACATAATCAATACAGCTGAACAGCCTATGCTAATCAGCTATCTTATGCAGGAAAGTTTCAAATTATTACCCATGTTCCATTTTCCATACACAGCTTCCAGGATGTCATCTTCATCCTGCCATTCATCATCTATAGCCAAATTTCAAACCTTTCGACTATGTACTAATTGCTTCACGAGTGTCAATTTTGCCCCGTGCACAGTGTAAGAAATAAAAGAAACAGACCACAGTTAAGGAAAGTCCACAATTGGATCAACAAACAGAAAGGCATTTACTGTATTAAAATGGGAACAGAAAGGATAGAAGAAAGAAAGGGGAAAATAAGGTCCCCGGACTTCTTTATCTAAGTGCCTGTCACGGCCCGAATCGAGGCCCTGGCCGTGACGAGCATTCCGAACCATGAAGGATCGGACACCCTTCTCTTTCTGCTAGTCATGCACAATATTCATACAATAAAGTAAGATGCAGAAATATAACTTAATACAAAATCATGGTCATACTCTTAACTAAATTTAACGATAAGTAGTTTAAAATACAATAACTCTAGACAATATCTAAACCAGTCTGCGAAATCTCTATTACACGCTAAAATGACAACTGTCTGAATCTGAGACAAGGCCCCCAGTGGACCCAAAACAAAATAATAAGATAGTCTGGAATAAACAGGCCTCCTGGAATAAAGAAGGCTCACCACTGCTCAGTCTCTTCTCTCTGAAATCTCTACTGCTTAGCGGGACTTCTAGATTGAGCCTCAAACCCTGAGAAATAGGAGGTCATTATGGTTAACTGGTATGCAGAGCAAATCCAAAATAATAATTTTTATTCAACATATAAGAGAGCGATTTAAAACAGTTCATAAATATATCATATGTTAAGAATCACATGGGCATATTTAAAAGACAATATAAAATCATCTAAACTTTGTGACATACTCTTTGTTTTACTTCTGTGCTAGGTGGTATACACTACAATTCTATAATTCCATGGGCTATATGAAATCTACCTTGCCAAGCCCCCAACCTAAGTTTGCCGAAAGGGGGAGTCTCTAAATCTCTACTACGCCACAGGGCCGTCGCTAGCGTACAAAAGTAACATACCCGTATCAGCAAAATATGATTTTAGGCTATGAGCCGTTTGGCTCGTGACCTCTTTGGGTAACCACCTAACCCTCTTTAAGCCCATTTTTAATTCTTTACAACATGCAATCTTTGAAATCAGAATCTGAAGACTCTAGTTCTGTTATGGCATAAATTTATATGGTATTGTCATACCATTGACTTACAAGTCACATTCTCTGAGCCATTTATAGCAAATCATATCTCTATTCTCAAAACATGGAATTCAGGACCACCATATCAAAAATTCCTTTCAAGAAACTCATTCTTTAAAACTCATGTAAACAAATGCAAGAAAACTCTCATTTCCGACATTTCAAACACACACAAGGTGGTCAGGTCAATGATATCAATCACATACAATTCTTTCTCTTTAACACAAGAACGAAATCATATCAAGAAACTCCCTTTCATCATCATCAAAATCATGTTAATTACTTTAATATTTAAAAGACCCCTTTCAAACCATAAAACATGTGTCTCAAATCATTCTTAACAGTTTCATAAACTATAAATCATCAAATAGAGGTATTTCAATGTCAATGCTCTTAATCAAATCTTCAATATGATACGTATACATATAGATGTACATCAATTTAAGGGGGAAAGGCCAAAACAATAATATTATCAAAACATCCAAAATGCGAAATTTAAAGCATAAGCTCCAAAACCCCTTTAAAATTCATGCATGATAATCTTTAAATCATATTCAAGAGATTCAACAAGCCCATGTAGTTTTTAGGATGAACCCCACGTACCTTAGACTATAAGAGTTGAAAGATGGAACCTAGATCTTGATAGATGGAACCCGTATCGTGACCCTTTTAATGGAGTCTTGAACTTAAGATCTTGATTCTTGAGCTTGAGGGAAAGGATTTAGGGTTTTAATTTGAGAGGAAAAATTGAATTATGGAGTGTATTCTACTTTTGGGCCGTGAATCTTATGTTATGGACAAACCTTGGGTGAGCTAAAGGTCCAAATTGCCCTTAAAAATGCAAAAATAGAATCTGAAAATTAGGTGTGTGTGAAGGAGCGTGCGTTGCATGCTAATCGCGCGCCGCTACTACCTCTCTCACGAAAATGGGTGTAACTTTTCGGTTGGGTATTTGATTTTGATGAAATTGATATCGTTGGAAATCTACTTAGAAGAACTTTCATTTGATATATAGTAGGACCTCTAATTCTATATATACTAGAAGTTATGGCTGATGGAAGTTGAACCAAGTTTAAATGTCCACTGAAACTTAATCGCTAGAAATGTTTTCAACTCGTCTTAGAGTTAGGGGATTTTTGTAACCTCAATTCATATTCAAAGGTATTGGATTGATAACCACACATATATTAATAAGGAATTATCTAATTCGGGTCTATACGCGTAGGAACGACGGTCTAGATTCTAGCCCGAAAGTACGGGGTGTTACATTATCTCCCCCTTGGGATCATTCGTCCCCGAATGATTGGTAGGGACTTTTTGAAGCTCTAAAAGTGTAGGATAAAGAACGTAATATTGATTTGAACATTTTTCCTCAACAAAAATATCCAAAGGCATCACGCGATCTTCATGATAACCCCTAGAGAAACGGATAAGCACGAAACCTGAGATAACGAAACTTGACATCGACATGATCTTGGCATGTGTTTCATGGCACATGATCAAAATATTGTAAAACATAACTTTTTCAAAGATTCCTCGGCAAGATTAAGATTGGTACAACAGATGAGATAAGCTTCTCGCGGAGCATATGAATATTAGCATTCTCCATCTTACAAGATACAATGAAAAGACTTAAACTTAACAACACTACTTATCTATACCCCAACATTAATCAACATACTTCATCATTTCCAACATACAATTCTCCCGTAACACATCTAACCACAAGAATTTGTGTCCCATCGTATATTACTTCTATGTTGAAGCCTAACTCAGAGGAAAGAGGTGCTAATTTAAACTACGAGACCCTGGACTCTACATCACATTAAGAAGTAATCTCACCTCATCACTATAATCCAACAACCTCAGGTCTTAATTCAAAGAATACTAACCACATGACACATTGGTTTGTGTTTTCATCAATCAAAAAATTTCAGCCCACCTCTACTATACCACACTTCACGGACGTCTCCACTAAGACCTGCAAATTCAATTTTTTTCACTAAGATTCTTGCCACATACTTTTGTCACGACCCAAACTGGGCCCTGGCCGTGATGGGTATTCCGAACCATGAAGGACCGAAATACCCCTATCTGTCTGGTAATCATGCACATAATTCATATGATAACAGAAATGCGGAAGATACACAATATTACGGAAACATGGTCATGAATCACATGAAAATAAAAATGGGAAGTAATGTCCCACAACCTTGAAGGATCTACTGATTTTCTAGACCCCTAGACTGTGCCTCCGAACCTGGGAGGGGAGGGGGTCAATACAGATGTACTGGTACGCAGAGTAATCGAAAAACAAAAAAATACAATATTTTACAAAATATAAGTGAGAGCCATTATAAAGCAGTTTCGTATCAAATCATTTGAAAACACATGGACATAATGTAATAATTTTCCAACAACAATACAGTGCAGCTGAGCTAGGTGGAATACCCTACATTATCACATTTACACCAACTGTCAAACTTCGGTTGCCGCCGAGATTAGAGTATAAGTGAGGGAAATACACACAAGATCACACAGCAGGGTGTCTTGACCCAATGAAGTATGGTAGTGCACAAGATCACAAAGCAGGGCTCCTAACCATAGTCCCAAATTGGGATAATATATATCAGGTATAGAAGATCACAAAGAAGGGTACCAATTTCCCTTGTCGGGAAACACGGTTTCCAGCGATGAGCCCTTTCACTCAAACACCTTCTTCGGGCATCCACCTATCTCATGTAAAATCAATGCATTCCAGCTTCATTTAATTCAATCACATATCATATTCTGTAGGGTATCGTCATACCCGACTTGCAAGTCATCAGTATCACATCATTCTTTCCTTCAACCATTATATTCAACATATTTCAACATAAACAACCCTCTCCTTGCAAGTAAAAATCATAACCAATCATAACAATTTTCCAAACATTTCATGTCATGCTTTTCAAGATGAGTTTTCAAATAATTCACATCATACGAAATTTAAAACAAAATCATATCAAGAGATGAATTCCATATAATTCATGCTCTCAAGTTATCATCTTTTCAAAACACATGCATGTACATATATAATATATCAAATCACTTCGGGGAGAGGCCTAAAGACCAAATCAATATCATTGAAACATGTAAAAACATGATTATATTCATAATTTCAAAACCCCCATTCTTAAAACATGAATTTTTAGCCCACGAGATTTTTAGGATAACCCCGCGTACCTCTATTTCAAAAAGTGATGGGTGCTTCTTGAAGCCTACGTTGTGGGGATTACGATTCTTCAATTTGTTTTGAAAACCCACGGTTGAATCTTGAAGTACTTGGGTTTTTAGTTTGAAACCCTAAAGAATGTTCTTGGAGTAATTTGATGAAAATATCAATAATGAAGTCATTTGGGATAAAAATCCCATGTTTAAGCTGAAGAAGGGGGGATGAAAATACCCATTTTTCCCTTAAAAACGCGAAAACAAAAGCTGAAAATTTGGAGCGTGCGATAGGGCGTGCGTCGCACGCTTATCGCATGCTGCTACTATCTCAGTCACTAAAATGACCATAACTTTTCGCTCGGATATTGGATTTAAACGAAATTGGTATCGTTGGAAAGATTATTCAAAGACCTTTCATTTGATATAAAATAGGCACCTCTAATTAATTATATACTAGGAGTTATGGTCGATGGAAATTGACCCAAGTTTAAACATCCACTAAAACTTATTCGATTGAAATGTTTTCAATTCGTCTTAGAGTTAGGGGATTCTTGTGAACTCAGTTCATATTCAAAGGTATTCTTACACTATAGGATTGATCACCACACATATATTAACAAGGAATCATCTAGTTCAGGTCTATTCGCATAAGGACGATGGTCTTGATTCTATCTCGAAAGTATGGGGTGTTACATTATCTCCCCCTTGGGACCATTCGTCCCCGAATGATGGGTAGGGATTTTTTGGAGCTCTAAAAGTGTAGAATAAAGAGCTTAATATAGCGTTAAGTATTTTTCCTCAAAAAAATATGTGAAGGCAGCGAACAAGCTTCATGATAACCCCTAGTGAATCTTGAACGCACGAAACATGAGATAACGAAACATGGCATCGACATGATCTTGGCATGAGTTTTATGGGACATGATAAAAGCATTGCAAGACATGAATTCTTCCTAAGAATCCTTGGCCTGATTAAGATTGGTACAATTCATGAGATAAGATTCTCGCGGGACATAAGAATATTTAAGATTCTCGCGGGACATAAGAATATTAGCATTCTCCATCTTACAAGATACAATGAAAAGACTTAAGCTTGAGGACACTAATTTTCTACTCCCCAAACAATAAAATACATGTCTCATCGTTCTCGACTTACAATTTTCCCCATACACATCTATCCACACGAATTTGATTCCCTCTGTAATATACTTCTATGTTGAAGCCTCACTCGGAGGAAAATGTGCTAACTTAAACTACGGGACCCTGTTTCTACATCATATTCAGGGATCATCTCACCTCATCACTATAATCCAACAACTCAAGTCTTAATTCATGGAATACTAACCACATGGGACCTTGGTTCATTTCTTCACCCAACACAAAATTTAAGCCTATCATTACTACACCCACTACATGGATATCTCACCACTAAGATCAACAATTTCAATCACTCTCACAAATAGTTTCACCACATTTTTTATTTTTTTTTAGATATTTCGCACAACAAAAGTTCATCTCCTTCCTTTCCCTTTCACCTATAACCCCATCTCGAGAAACACATCAAATTTCTCACCTTCAAGAACATCTACTTCCATACCTAACACACTACTACGCTTCCACAAACACCATCATGCGAACACATGGAGGGTCATTAAGGGACCCGAGCATACACATCATGAATGGAAGTAACATCATCAGACAATCACTCATACTTATAGCACTACTCGAGGAGGGACATAAAGTAAAGATATGATAGAATAGACACGGAGTGCTCTTGATATCAAGTGCCTGGATCATAAGTAAAGGTTCATTCGGCACGAACACAACACAGTGTGGCTTCCTTAGGACAGACCAACAGGAGAAATATGGATGCACATATCATGAGCTATATGGCATAAGGCTGAAATTTTACGCCACTAATAACTAAGGTAACGATTTCACTTAAAGCAATTGCTCCTCATTCAAGAGCTGAAAATTTTCCATGAGTTAGCACAAACTTTATCACTTTGGCTAATGCCGGCATAAAATGATTCCGTAACATACAAAAGCACATATTTTTTTTCTTGTGACCAAAAATACTATGAGACATAGGTTTGGACCATGAGCAGCATAACATATGGCCTAGATTCTTGGAGTATTGGGTCACTGAGGTACATTATTGCTTCTTGTTTGGACATCAGAACATGACATGACTTACATAGAGAACTCAAACCTTAGACATCGGCAGGACTTGAATACATAAGACATTGGTAGCATGAACCCTTAAACTGAAGTAGGAGGAACACACGTGAATAGGAGTAAGTCCATCATGACTCTTCCCTAACTTTCCACAATATGAAAGATTCAGAAACTACCTTAACTCACCATCTCCCCATTAGATCAAAGTCACAATCCTAGACTTGAGAACATAACTGTTTATCAATCTATAACCACAACTCTCTATACAATAGGGGATATCAGTATACACATGAACACAAACTTTCCTCAATAATTTAACATAAAGACACTAAGTTTCTTCTAGGACATCCCCCTTCAGGGATACTAATCATAACTTCCTCTAACCCCCAAATCATCCACTCATGACTAACATCATTATAGGCATGGACATACACGCCTCTAAATACTTAAGAGTTAGGATTTCTGTTCTTGGCAGGGAAGGATAATTTTAATTTGGGAAGAATGTTAATTTGGGGCTAAAGTGTTGTTTTGCTACTCAAATTCGGTGTATACGCCGAATTAATGTGGGTGGAATTTGACCCAAATGCCCTTAATGAGATGGAGTTTAAATGCTGAAATTCCCAGGTACGTGCAGCAGAGAATGCGTCGCATGTTATTTCCCACCGCACTAAAGCATGCGACACATGCTATATCGCATGCTGCCACCATGCGATGGACCATGCGACGCATGCATATCACATGGTGCTACTTTTTTGGAAATCAAACACGCCCTAAACGATGTTCAAAAATTTTGAAACTCACCCGAGATGTTCTATAGGCTTGCCCAATCGCAACACAATAAAAAAATCTAAAAATGGAGGTCGGGAGGACTGAAAATGAGATTCCCGAAGGTTCAGAGCTACAAATGAGACTAAGTCTCTTCTACACTTAGAATATTTTCAAGTTTCTTATTCCATGCACATGCTAATATGAGATAATGCATTGCACGAATCTTACGGGGCGTTATGACTACTTGACGCATACTCTAAAAGCATTGCTTTCCCAAAACGCTACTCTTAAATTTTTCTATTCTCAATCGTCATCAACCTAAAACTCGCACTCTCATGAGCATACATACACATCCTCCCTTCTTATCACATAAAAATTCACTCTACACTACTTAACCTTCTAACATTAGACCGTCAATTGCATAAATTATATCATAGAAGGAACCTTACCTAGCAACTCAACGGTACTACTATGTCTACTAGCCACACACAATATGTAATAGTCTTAGAAAATGCCACAACTCCATATCACCTTGGGCATACTTCTACCTCATACATACAACGTCATACCTTGTTACGAATCAAATAACTTAATCTATTGCATACACCATTCAAGGCTATTAGATCACTTCCATATAACTAGTATCATTATCCAAGAAATCATCACATCCACATTTATGGACATCAACTGTTCAAACTTAATGTCTAGTGCTAAGCATGATTTACAACCCAACCTGACACACAATTCTCACAAAACATTCATCATTAATCTTAAGCCACTATTCTTACATCTACATCCTACATTAAATTCAAGCAAATAGTCTAGCATCAATCATCTACCATCAATGAAGAAGGCAACATAATATACTAGTCCGTCAAATTGGGACATTCTATCCAAATACCTCAAGAATCTGCTACATACCTTCTTACAAATAGTACTAGTTTACAACTACCAACTGAAAGAGGGTCGGGGGGGAGGGGGAGGGGGGCTAAAGTCACGTAATAGGAATGGTCAAACTTAATCTTATATTATAACCCCATGCAATCCTATCTACTTATACGGCTTTCTCACATCACACTTACTTGCCCAAGCGTACATTTAGACTACCTTCAAATTCCACAAGCAACCATGAGTCTATAATTATTACTTACTGGCTTATCTAGCCATTTTCATACTTCAAGTAGACAACAATTCACCTTAACTAATAACTCCTTCTCTACCTTCTACTAAACTAACACACAAGGACGTATGACTTCATTACCACTCAATCTCATGCGAAAAGATTCGACCAACATAAGAACAATGAGTTAAACAACAAGTTGCTAGTGAATCAAAATAGGCCTCACACGGCTTCACTAGACTTTGATTTTGTATTTTGAACAAGAAAATGAGATGAATGACATGGCAACTATGCTAGTGAATCGAAAGAGCCCCACAGGGCTTCACTAGACTTTATTTTTCAACAACACTTTAACTCATACGACTATTCGGGTGGAAATACAGTTCCAATATTCTGATACACATCATTCCCCCTGAAGCACAATATCTGCAACATAATTTTTTTTTTTGAAAAGGGACTGAATACACCCAATGCCGCAGGCCGAAAAACACGATTTCATCAATATCAAGGTTCACACTCGCATCAATACACTTTGAAGCAAACGGACTCTTCACAAGTCCTTGCATAATTTTTAAAGTCTTATATGACTCAATCGAAAAGGACTATATCATGTAGATTCTAAACTTTTTGCACTTGAATCACCTCAATAATGGGACATGTCTGAGAACATCAGAGTAAGGAAACAATTTGGGATGACCTTTACTTTCGTATGGGTGACACCATAGCACGAATTAGAGTATGAAAGAAGAACATTTTGACTCTATTGTACGAACTAGAACATGAAGAAAGAGAGACATTCCTAAATGCCTAGTAGCCTCCAGCTTATAAGTGCGGCGCGCTACACACCCATAAATAAGACTCTACCCGATGTGATTTCGCAGACACCCTAGGACCATGAACCATACTTTGATACCAAGTTTGTCACAACCCGAACTAGGGCCCTGGCCATGATGGGTATTCTGAACCATGAAGGCTTAAAACACCTTTATCTGTCTGGTAATCATGCACATAATTCATATGATAACAGAAATCCGGTAGATACACAATATTACAGAAACATGGTCATGAATCACATGAAAAAAATAGGAAGTAATGTCCCACAACCTCTATCAACATCTGAAAAACCGTCTGCGAAATCTCTACTACATCACAGAAACAAACAACTGTCTGAAAAATTGGGACAAGGCCCCCAGTAGACCACAAAACTACTAAATGATAAATAAACTTCTAGACATCTGGCCTTCAAGAATATCGAAGGCTCACCAAGTGACTTTGCAAATCTACCTGAAGGATCTACTGATTTTCTGGACCCCTAGACTGTGTCTCCGAACCTGGGAGGGGAGGGGGTCAATACAGATGTACTGGTATGCAGAGTAATCAAAAACAAAAAAATATAATATTTTACAAAATATAAGTGAGAGCCATTATAAAGCAGTTTTGTATCAAATCATTTGAAAACACATGGGCATAATGTAATAATTTTCCAACAACAATGCAATGCAGCTGAGCTAGGTGGAATACCCTATATTATCACATTTACACCATTTATCAAACGTCAGTTGCCACCGAGATTAGAGTATAAGTGAGGGGAAGACACACAAGATAACACAGTAGGGTGTCTCGACCCAATGAAGTATGGTAGTGCACAAGATCACAAAGCAGGGCTCCTAACCATAGTCCCAAATTGGGATAATATATATAAGTTACACAAGATCACAAAGCAGGGTACCAATTTCCCTTGTCAGCAAACACGATTTCCAGCGATGAGCCCGTTCACTCAAACGCCTTCTTCGGGCATCCACCTATCTCATGTAAAATCAATGCATTCCATCTTCATTTAATTTAATCACATATCATATTCTGTAGGGTATCATCATACCCGACTTGCAAGTCATTAGTATCATACCATTATTTCATTCAATCATTATATTCAACATAAACAACCCTCTCCTTGCAAGTAAAAATCATAACTAATCATAACAATTTTCCAAACATTTCATGTCATGCTTTTCAAGATGATTTTTCAAACAATTCACATCATATGAAATTTTAAATCATATCAAGAGAGGGATTCCATATAATTCATGCTCTCAAGTTATCATCTTTTCGAAACACATGCATGTACATATATAATATATCAAATCACTTCAGGGAGAGGCCTAAAGACCAAATCAATATCATTGAAACTTGCAAAAACATAATTATATTCGTAATTTCAAAACCCCCATTCTTAAAACATGAATATTTAGCCCATGAGATTTTTAGGATAACCCCGCTTACCTCTATTTCAGAAAGTGATGGGTGCTTCTTGAAGCCTACGTTGCGGGGATTATGATTCTTCAATTTGTTTTGTAAACCCACGGTTGAATCTTGAAGTACTTGGGTTTTTAGTTTGAAACCCTAAAGAGTGTTCTTGGAGCAATTTGATGAAAATATCAATAATGAGGTCATTTAGGATAAAAATCCCATGTTTAAGCTGAAGAAGGGGGGATGAAAATACCCATTTTGCCCTTAAAAACGCAAAAACAGAAGCAAAAAAATTGGAGTGTGGGATAGGGCGTACGTCGCACGCTTATCGCATGTTTCTACTATCTCAGTCACTAAAATGGCGATAACTTTTCGCTCGGATATCGAATTTAGGAGAAATTGGTATTGTTGGAATGCTTATTCGAAGACCTTTTATTTGATTTATAATAGTCCCTCTAATTCAATATATACTTAGAGTTATGGTCAATGAAAGTTGACCTTCATTGACCCAACTTTAAACATCCACTAAAACTTATTCAATTGAATTGTTTTCAACTCATGTTAGAGTTAGGGGATTTTTGTGAACTCAATTCATATTCAAAGGTATTCTTACACTATAGGATTTATCACCACACATATATTAACAAGGAATCATCTAGTTCGGGTCTACTCGCATAAGGACGATGGTCTTGATTCTATCTCGAATGTACGGGGTGTTACAACTTTTCTCCTAGAGTTAGGGGATTTTTGTGAACTCAATTCATATTTAAAGGTATTCTTACACTATAGGATTTATCACCACACATATATTAACAAGGAATCATCTAGTTCGGGTCTATTCGCATAAGGACGATGGTCTTGATTCTATCCCGAATGTACGGGGTGTTACAACTTTTCTCCTAACTATTTCAAGTAAAGAATATTCATCTCCTTCCTTCCCCTGCTCTTCTAACCTTAGCTCAAGAAATCGCATTAAAATTTTCACCTACAATGACATCTACTCCCCCACCCAACATACTTCTACGCTTCCACAGTCACCATCATACTAGCATAAAAGGGGTCATTAAGGGATCTGAGCAAGAGCATCATGAAAGAGAGTAACACAATTAGATTATAACATATACTAATTGCCATACGCAAGGTGGGATATGAGTTGAAAATACGGTACAATCACAGAGTGTTTCATATATCAAGTGTTTGGATTACAAGTGGAGAGTCGTTCTGGCATAAACTCAACATAGCACTAGTTCTTAAGATAACCACAGTGAAAAACATGAGAGCTTTCATCACGAGTCTTATAACATGAGTGTGGAATTCATGAAGTCAACGATTTAGGCAAGGACTTCCACTCGAGGCTATCACTTCTCATTTTCAGAATTGAAATAGTCACAAGTTCGCACAACTTTATCATTTTGGCTAATCCTGACATAACATGAATTGTTAACATACGAAAAAACATAGTTCCTTAGAACCAACTATGATTTGGGACATAGATTTGTTGTTCATGATAAACATAACGTGGAGCTTGGAAATTTAGAATTACTGGCTCATTGAGGGACATTATTTCTTCTAGTTTGGGAGTCGGGACATGTCAGGAGTTATATAAAGTGCTCAAACCTTAGACATAGGTAGGACTTGGATACATAACGTAAGGTAGTAGAAGAGTGACCTCATACACTGAGTAGGAGGAGTCACTAAAAGGTTAGAAAATAAGGTATTGAAGCATGGAAGGATACTATATGAAACTTGACACATAACTGAGGCCTAAGGAACAACGAACCAACATTAGGGATTCATCAAAGTGATCTGAATTGAGGGCATACCTAGCTAAAAGTTGAATCTCGCCAATCATTTGGCGTGTAGCATGAGTTATGGGAACTGAGCACACCATAAAGCGTGAGTACATGAGTCATGAGCTGCATGACCTCAATTTAGAGTTCATAACTTATGGAATGTGATTCTGACTACCGAATGAACTGGAATTCCTTATTTAGGAGCTGGAAGAGCACATGACACTCTATCATATGAATCAACATGAACTATGATCATGGATTCAAAATCTAAGGCATAGGTAGGTATTGGGATAACTTAAAAATACTGAGATAAGAATGGGTTGAGCCTCACCCTCACTTTTTGATATTCTATATCATACTGGCATTACTACTAGAATCTGAGAGCCTGACTTGGTTACTTGTTCTATCATCCCCCTCTTAGCCTTAAGCCATCATCTTATGTTTGAGATATCCCTTACTAGACTCTAAACTGAACTAAACTCGGTGCACTCTGGGTCTGGAATACGATAATACACACAATTAATAGGACTTAACCTGAATGATTACACCTGGAAGTGGAAAACCACTGCTAATACTACCTTCTGAGACACACTTCTATCTTTCTATAGCCCCAATAGTCATCATATAATACTTGCACTCTTACTACAAATCTTCATGAGTATTGTTGACACCCAATTTTGGATCATCCTTTTTCCTCCTATTATTTTACCGATGCTCCTCGGCCCCAAATAATTTTCAAAAATTAAATAGGGAATAAGACTCCTATTTTTATTTCTATTTCTACAAATTTTTAAATAGTGAAAGGAAATCTATTTTATATCGTATTATAAAATATTTTAATTAAATATAATTGAATATTTTAGTATCAAGATCACAAAAAAAAAAATTTTGGTAATCGCATTCAATTTCTTTCTAGTTTTATTCTTTAAGGCGATATTATGACCATATATATGTATATTTTATTATATAAAATAAATATTTTTTTATGTTCTTGTTTTTATACACATGTATATATATATGTTTATACGTAATTTTTAGGACATCAGGAAGTATCGATAAAATTGTAACACCCCAAATTTCGGGCTAGAACGAAAACCGTCATTTCTACGCGTTGATATTCCAAAAGCCATAAATCCTATGCAAATTTTGTATGTTAATATATTATGTAGTGTGGGAACGTATTTGAGAATGAATTTAGATCATAGAGGTCCCCTAACTCAAGGTCAAGATGAACGCTTTCCTATCTTTCGAGTTTTAGTGAGCGTCAAAACTTGGGTCAACTTCAATTGACCATAACTCCTTGTATATGACGAATTGGGTGTCCTACTATATATCAAATGAAAGATCTTTGAATTAACTTTCCAACGATACCAATTTCGTCTAAATTCGATACCCGAATGAAAATTTATGGCCATTTTTGTGACTGAGAAAGTAGCATCGCGTGATTAGCGTGCGACGCACGCTCTGTCACACGCACCCAATTTTCAGGTCCTGTTTTCACGTTTTTTAAGGGCAAAAATGGTATTTTCCACCCCTTATTCAGCCATAACATGGAATTAAATCCCCCAAACACCAAAATAAGGTCATTCTCTCCCAAAATCACCAAGAACACTCTCTAGGGTTTCAAAATAAAAACCCAAGTAGTTCAAGATTCGATCGTAGGTTTTCAAAGAAAATCACATATTTGGAATCCCCAGGTCGTAGGCTTCAAGAAGCACCCATTATTTTTTAAATTCGAGGTACGCGAGGTTTTCCTAAAATCTCATGGGCATAGAATTCATGATTTAAGAGTGGGGTTTTGAAGTTTATGAATATAATCATGTTTTAGAAGTTTTGACGTTATTGTTTTGGTCTTTAGACCTTTCCCCCAAATTAATTTGAAATTATTTATATATGTACATATGTGTTCAAGAATGTTTATTTAATCGAGAGAATGAATTATAATGAATCCCTCTCTTGTTATGAGTTTTATGAGATGAATTGTTTTGAATGCATTTTGAAAAGCATGATATGAATTACTTTCTCTTTTGCTATGTTTTGAATATGATTTTTGAATACAAAAGAGAGGGTTGTGAATATTGAATATACATATAATGAAAGAGTGCATGGTTTTGCCAAGAGCACATGACCACCATATGTTTGATGAAAGTTTTTGCATGGTTTTGACTTGAATTTCGGAACATGAAATCTTTTATGCAAATCATATGTTTGGGTGGTCTGAAACTACATTTTTATGAAAGATTATGCTTATTGCATTATGGCTCAGAAATAGAACTTGCAAGTGTTGGTATGACGATACCAAACTCCGAAAATGCCATAACAGACACAGACTAATACAGAAATTAGACTTTATCAGATTTGCATGTTTTAGAACTTTAGAATGATACATGTTCTAAAATAGAACTTTAGAATTTGCTGATTCAGGTATATTATATTACGTTGGCCTAGTGTCGTGTGGTGTATCACACTCAGACACTCCAACCCTTGCGGCACACTTGGGTTGGGGGCTTCCCCGCCGATTCAATAGCGGATTTCATATAGCTCGTGGAATATCAGACTTGTAGGGGAGCGCCACCTAACTCAGAAGTAATACAAAGATCAGAACTATTTTGACAAGAATGACTTATGATTTTTCGAACGATGCCTATGTGTTTTCAGAAACTATTTCATGCATGATGTTTAATTAAAACGTTGCTCTCATATTATATATATATATATATGTTCAAATACTCTATTTCGGACTACTTCGCGTGCCAGTACTTTTGTGCTGACCCCCCTCCTTCCAGGTTCTGAGGTCAGTGTAGGGATTCGGGTAAACAGTAGATATTTCAGATCGCAGATCAGATTGTGCAGTGGTGAGCACTCTACGATCTAAAAGTCCTATTTATTTTTAGATATTTATCTTTAGTCATGTTTCAATCTACTGGGGGCCTTGTCCTAGTTTTCAGATAATTTTGTTTAGTTCATAGTAGAGATTTCGCAGACTGAGTCAGACATTATTATTCAGATATATTTTGAATTTCATTTTTTAGTATTATGATCACATTCAGATTGACCATGTTTCCGTATTAGATTTCTATTTCTTCATTATCTTTTATCATATGAATTATGTGCATGATTACTAGATAGATAGGGGTGTTTTGGGCCTACATTGTTCGGAATGCTCGTCACGACTAGGGCCTTGATTCGGGTCGTGAGAAACTTGGTTTCAAATCAAGGTACATGGTCCCAGAGTGTCTGCGAAATTGTGTCAGGTAGAGTCTTGTTTATTGGTGTGTAGCACGCCACACTTATAAGCAGAAGACTACAAGGCATTTTGGAATGTCTCTCTTTTTTCTTGTTATAGTTTGTGCAATAGATTCAGAATGTTCCTCTTTCATACTCTAATTCGTGCTATGGTTTTGCCCATATGAAAGAAAAGTCATCCCAAATTCTTTCCTTACTCTGATGTTCTCAGACATGTCCCCTTATTGGGGTGATTCAAGTGCAAAAAGTTTAGAATCTACATGATATAGTCCTTTCCGATTGAGTCATATAAGATTTTTAAAAAAAATGTGCAAGAACTTAAGAAGAGTCCATTTTCTTCAAAGTGTATTGATGTGAGTGTGAACCTTGATATTGATGAAATCGAGCTTTTCAGCCTGCGGTATTGAGTTTATTCAGTCCCTTTTCAAAAAAAATTATGTTGCGGATGTCGTGCTTCATGGGGATTGATGTGCAATAGAATGTTGGAACTGTATTTCCACCCAAATAGTAGTATGAGTTAAAGTGTTGTTGTCATGACCTATTGGAAATGAAATTAGACCAAGAAATTGGTGATGTAAAGTCACAAAGTTAGAAGTCAGAGTGAGGGTGACTTTTGTGTAAAAAAATATTTCAATTGAATAACTGATGTTTGAGGATGATTTACCCCTTTATAGTGATAAACTAATGTGGTAGCTAGTAGCATGGGTGGATGGTATGGTAGTCCATGGAGGAAGTGTTTGACTCTGATTTTATTTATACAGAGTAAGATGTGTATTCTTAGTTCATTGGATATTACGTATTAAATTTCTATCTCATGTAATATTGTCATGAAGTTGTTGTTGGAAAAAACTAAAGTCTAGTGAAGCCGTGTGGGGCTCTTTCGATTCACTAGCATAGTTGTCTTGTCATTTATCTTATTTTCTGGTTCAAAATACAAAAATCAAAGTCTAGTGAAGTCGTGTGAGGCCTATTTCAATTCACTAGCAACTTGTTGTCCAACTTGTTGTTCATGTGTTGGTTTAATATATGTATAGCTGAATCTGTTTACATGAGATTGAGTTGGTAAAGAGGTGATTCATCCTTGTGTGTGATTAGTAGAAGTTGGAGAAGGAGTTGTTAGTCAGGGTGATTTATCGGTTTCCTTGAAGTATGAAAATGGCTATATTAGCCAGTAAATTATAATTATAAACTCATGGTTGTTGTGGATATTGAAGGTAGTCTAAATGTATGATTGAGTAATTATGTATGAGGTGAGAAATCCGTATAAGTAGATAAGATTATATGTGGTTATAATATCAGATTAAGGTTGATCATGGCTATTATGTGACTTTATCCCTTGATCCTTTTTTTGTTGGTAGTTGTAAGCTAGTACTACTTATGAGAAGGTATGTAGCAGATTTTGAGGTATTTGGATAGAATGTTCCAATTTGATGGATTAGTATATTATGTTGCACTTGTCATTAGTGTAGACGATTGATGCTAAACTATAGTCTTGAATTCAAGTGTAGAATGTGGTGGTAAAAATAGTGGCATGAGATTAATGATGTATGTTTTGAATTGAGTAGGCTTGATGTGTTGAAATAGTACGTGCTAATGAGTTATGATAATGAAGACCGTAAGGTCAAGATCGATTATTATTGTTATGAAGTTCTAGTGTACTAGTATTTCTTGATGTTTATTTCATGGTTTCCAAGTGAGAATCATGCATAAGGTTGGTTTGTAAAATCATGTTTAGCACTACACATTAAGTTTGAACAGTTGATGGCCATGAAGGTGGATGTGATGATTTCTTGATTAATGATACTAGTTATATGAAAGTGACCTAATAGGCTTGAACATGTATGCAAGAGCTTAAGTTTATTTGATTCGTAATGAAGTGTGATGTTGTATGTATGATGTAGAAGTATGCCCAAGGTGATATGGAGTTGCTGCATTTTCTAAGACTATTACATGTTGTGTGTGGTTAGTAGTACCTTTGAGTTTCTAGGTGGAGAAAGACTAGTTAGATGGCATGTGGTGTTCAAAATAGCCAAGTTAAAGAGTTTTGATTGATAGTTTTGAGCCTTTTTATATGATCTGGATTCTCATGGTAGAAAGATATAATTTGAAGTCGCGACATTGGTAAGCTATGACAGAAGTAGTATAGTTCATCAAAGGCTTGGTGGTATCCATGTTAAGTGTTAGAAGCTAAGATTGAGTTCTTGAAGGTTGAGCTCATAGAAATAAGAGTTGAAGCGTTAGAGGGTGTGCACTTCGACTATGGGGACACATATGAAGATCCGAAGTAAGTAAGTGTTCCAGTATTATGTGATGACTATTGGGATATAGAATGATAGAGTGTGACTCAGAAGGTGGTATTAGCCGTGGGTTTTTCTATTTCCAGGTGTAGTCATTCAGGTTAAGTTCTATTAATTATGTGTATTGTTGTATTCCAGACCCTAGAGTGCAGTGAGTGCAGTTAAGTTTTAAGTCTAGTAAGGGATCTCCCAAACTTAAGATGATGGCTTAAAGCCAAGGGGGAGATGATAGACCAAGTAACCAAGTCTGGCCCTCAGATTTTAGTAGTGATGTCAGTATGACATAGAACATCAGAAAGTAAGAGTGAGACTCAACCCATTCTTATCTCAGTATTTTTCGGTGATCCAAAAACCTACTCATGCCTTACGATTCAGTTCCTTGCTCATAGTTCATGTTCATGCATATGATTGAGAGTCATGTACTCTTCCAGTTCAAAAATAAGGAGTTCCAGTTTATTCAGTAGTCGGAATCACATTCCATATGTTATGAACTTCAAATTGAGGTCATGTAGCTCATGAATCATGTAATCACGCTATATAGTGTGCTCAGTTCTCATAATTCATGCTATAGTCTTTATGATTGACGAGATTCAGCTTATAGTCATGTATGCCCCAATTTAGATCACTTTGATGAATCCCTGATGTTGATTCGTTGTTCCTCAGGCCTAAGTTAAGTGTTGAGTTTTGTATAGTATCCTTCCATACTTCAAAGTCTTATGTTCTAACCTTTTAGTTACTCCTCCTTGTGTAATGATAGTGGTGATGATTAAATGGTTCTTGTTGATGAAAGATCATTGTATGCTTGTTTTGGATAAGGCCATAAGTGTGAAGTAAGATTTCGGGCGAAGTCTTTGATACATGTGATGGTTAGTGGAAATTTGTGTGTGTATGTTCTTGGGGTAGCGCGTGGGAGTTATATTGAAAATGCTTTAGAGACTATGTGAAATATGTATTTATGGGTGTTTGCCTTGAAGTCCATATATGGTTATAAAGATAGGCCTGAATGACATGTTGGGATTTATGTGGAGGAACGCAATATGCGCTAGTAAATCCATAGTAAGAGTTCAGAGTTAGTCACTAAAGTGGTAAGGCACGTTATGCTTAGGGTGTGATCTTTAAAAAGATATAGAAGGTTGAATCATGTGGTTTAGACTAGTATCGTGGTGTGGCATGTTGTATTTTGTGATTTAGAATTAGGCTTGATCACAGTGAAAGGATTTAAGCTACTTTAGACATTAGTAGAATAATTTGTCAATGCTCATATGAGAATTATAAGTTGAACCAATGAGTATGGTATTCAACAGGAATAGTATAGTTAAGGGAATATTCGAGGAGTGTGCTAATCTTGAAAGTAAGAAGTTGCATCGCCTAAGGCCTGAAAATTCTATCCTAGTTTATGAATTATATGTCCTTATTCCATGCTATAGAGTATTGTAATTGTGATGATTCCTTAGTTGGATGTCTTGTGTAACTCAGGTCTAAGATTCTTTGCTCCCTAATGCTACTTGAACTTCTTTAGAAAGAGTGTTGAAGAGATACTCTAGTTAAGTATAAGTGTCTGGTATAATTCAGTCTGTAATTCAGTTTAACAGTCGGGCAAACGAGTTACTATGGTTTTTCCACCTTTTCACCCAGTCCTACTATTCGAAGTCTCATGCGTATGGCCATCCCCAAGATTTAATCTATTCCATCCATATTAATTGTGAATTCAGTTCATTTCAAGCGTCATGTTTCAGATTCAGCTATCTATTCATGACTCGGTGCATAAGAGTTCACCGTATAATCTCGGATAGTTTCAACAATATTACATAAAATCTCGGATAGTTTGTTAATTACATCTTATCCCGAAATTTCGAATTGTGATACATACTTTAAGCAGTGATACATATGGACTAGTGATACATATGTATATGTATCACTAGTATATACATATGTATACAGTAGTGATACATATAGCATACGTATCACTAGTAAATATGAATCCGGGATTTTATGAAATTTTTTAAAATATTAAGGGATATTGTGTAATATGGTGTCTTAAATATGAGATTTGTGTAATTTTTCCTATTTTATTTCAACCAAGAACCCAAAAATTAGCCCAAACTCAGTCCATTAAAACTGCTCCATCCAACTCTAAATCCAAGTCATCAATCTTTGCCACATCCTTGTAACCAATTACATCTCGCCACCTCACTCAGCCAACAAATACAAACTCATCTCGGCCGCTTAAATCTTTTTGATCCAAGGGCCACAAGATTTTCAACTTTATATTAATATATATATTTATAATATTTATTTTTAAACTGTCCGATCAAATGATCGAACGGCTTGAATTTAATCAAAAACATCAAGTACAAGGGCAGGCTTTCTCTCTTCCCGAACCACACGCGTCTTTTCCCTTTCATTACCCAAAAGACACAAAGAAACCATCAATCTTTCACTCTCTCCATCTTCCTCATCTACTTTATACCCAAAATCAAAACCCTAATCCACCATATCTGACCATCCGCCTTCACTATAAGGTATCAACAAATCAGCGAAAATCAGTTCCCAGTCGGTGATACAACGAAATTCGATTTCAAATCTACGTTAAAGACACAAAAATCGTCCAAAATCGTGAAGTGAGTTGTCTCTTTCAACTTTTTGAATTTCAAAAACTTCCCTTTGATTTGGCTGTTGGTTTCCTTGAATTTTTTATTTCAAATCCGGGCTTTCAAGTACGGATTTGAATATAAATACCCACATTTTTACCTATTTCGAAAGAAAGAAAGAAGTTTTCGAAGGAGAGAACAAGTTCGAAAAATATAGAGTGAACACTCCGAATCGGCGTAGTAAGGTCGCAAAATTATTATTTCTCTTTGTTGTTTTCGGTCTAAGGTCGATTCCCCGAAGTTCGAGTTATTCATCTGAATCTTGACGTTGAAGCCCCAGGCTTGCCGCCCAACACAAGGTGAGCTTTCGTCTTGTTTCTTACTCGTATTTTTCCTTTGTGCTTGGAATGGCTGTGTGAATTAGTCCTACTCCATTTTCACTTCTTTGTTGTTGTGTATTAGCAATATAGATTTATTTTGATTGTCTACTATTCTGGATACGTGGCTGTATAAAGAATAAGATATGTGGTAGAAACTCTACTTTCGATTGATCCTAAATTTAGAACCTTGGTTGCCTTGTGTTGACATCATCCTTTCGATTTGGAATGAACAAAGTTTTGCAAGAAACTTGTTAGTTTCGGCCATGGTATGGTTCGATTTCGAATCGACAGATTGTTTTCCCCTCTTATTTGCTTGACATTCTTGTGAGAATGAGTATTTTTTGATGAAACAATGGCTTGAAAATGTCACAACTTGACATAGCATGAACAGGCCGCTAATTAATCTTATCTGTATTTTTAATATCCCTCTACTATCTCATCTCCCTCTATCTAAAGTATGAACCTGTGCGTGTGGCTGTTGTATGCATTTTCTTTTTCGCTAAATATTCTTTCAAAATAATAAATAAAGACGACATCGAGATTTGATTTAGAAAATACGTTGAAAGCTTTGATTTGGAATGTTCATAGAATGAAATGGTACCTTTGAATCTATATCTTGTCTGCCTTTGCACTATGTTGAAGAGTTTGTTTGTATCTTGTGTGGAATTACTGTATGAACTACCGTATGTATTAGACTTCTAAAAAATGGTTGGCTAGCTCTGTGTGTTTCCTTAAGAAGAATTTAAATGTACGCATTAACATATTGGGGCTGATAAGATTTCTCTACTTACTAATATAGTGGAAAGTATCAAAGTATCATTAAATTATAATCTCGTCCCATTTGTAATTTCACCGTTGAAAGGTCACGATGTTAATATGCTTAGAAAGAGTAATTAGCTAGTTTGTGGCTGATCCAAATTAGCATTTTTTTTAGAAATAGGTTAACCTTTATCTGGTTGCACTCTAGTTTTTGCCTTAGCCAAAAAGGATTACTTTCTTAAAATATTATATCTATGGAATTTAAAACACATGCTTTGCTTAATGAAATGCTCATTCAACACATTTTCTCCCTTAATTTGTATTTTCACCTGTACTCCTTATTTGATCAAATACTAATCCTTATCATTTTTCTTTGGTTCATGTAATCTGGGGTGTCGGAGTTTCGATGGAAGCTCCATTTTTCAACCCAAAGATCGGGTTGGGTCCACGTTTATAGGATCACAGAGCTCGGGATCTAAATCACTAGGAGCTGAGTCCTTCAATAGGAATTTATTGTATCGAGTTCTCCGCCTTCTTCTCTACTTTATTATTCGTATTTATTTCACTAACATTGTATTTCTTTGAATATCTCGATTGAGTAGTTTTACTTTGTTTAATTTTGTTTAGCTCAAAAGATCCCTTGATTTGCTTCGGTTAATCTTTCACTCATCCAACGTTTGTAGGTATAGTAATGCCGTGTGATTTAACCATTTGTTCACTTTACATTCGTAAATAAACCTTCTAAAGTAAAAGAGGTAAATTTTGGTCTTTAAGTGCAATCTCAAACAAAACACATTTCTTTTGGAATTGATTAAAATGGTTAACAATTGTTTTCGTTTTCAAAAAAAAATGTTAAACATCTTTTTATCACCTTAAATGGAATTTTCCAAATAAATCACTATAAATAGGTTTCAATTAGTTAATCTATTTATGTTTGCAAGCAACTCATCTCCCAAATTCGACTCTTTTAATTAACTCAATATAATTTAAGTATTTATAATATTTCATATTAATTTCTAACTTTATTTCAAAGTTTTCTTTTTCTTTAGCTTTTAAAAGTTTTTGAAATGCAAGGTATATGTTAATTCTTACGTCGCTGTATACAAGGTACATTTTATTATTATTATTATTATCCTTTTCACTACTATTACATAATTTACAAGTTATTTTTCAATGCTATTATATAATGCACTTTATTATCACATTTTATTTTCGACTTAGTTCAGTCTATTGGAATTTCATAAATCAGATGAATTTTCATGTTTTTTTTTACATATTTCTAATATTCATATATTTAGGTCTATTTTAAGTAAATTCTTTCGTACTTCAAAAATACACTTTTCTTACTTTATAATGAATTTTATTCATGTATTCAACTTTATATATTTTAAGCATATTTTTCTCGCAAAAATCATAAGATCTTGTACCTTTATATTATTACAATAAAAATGCTACTGTTTCTTACGTTTTTCAAAATATTTGTTTATGAATATATTGTGCAATAACTATATTATTTTCTTGTATTTGGCGGCATTACGTCTTCCATACCTTAAGTTTTCCTTTCAAAATTAAGAACAGTAATAACAGAGATTTTATTATCACTTTTTTTAGCAAATAAATAAGGCAAATATTTCCCAAATATTTTCTAAAACTAAGTTCAAGGACTATCTTCAGATAGACTCTGAGGGATGCTTAATATCTTCCCCTCGAGTAGCCAAAACCCTTAGAATCTTACTGGTTTTCGCAGACTAAAAACAACATTTTCACATTATCAAATGGTTTTCCTAAGTTTTCCTTAAAAGCTAGGTGGCGTCTCTTAACAAAACAAACCACTTTTAAAAAATACCAGAAAGAGTCGTTACGACTGTCGTATGTTGCGGACTGTTTCGGCCGGTACGAAATGGGGCGCGACAAGTATCCCCATAGTCGGAGTGCATACTCTTTAGTGATTCAACTCTTATTTCTATTAGTTCAATCTTCAAAAACTCAAACTTAGCTTCTAACACTTAACATGGATCACCAAGCCTTTGATGAACCATACTACTTTCGTCATAGCATACCAATATCACGACTCCTAACTTATATCTCTCTACCATGAGAATCAAGTTCATATCAAAAAGCTCAACAATACCTATCAGAGCTCCTTAACTTGGCTATTGAGAGCACCTCATAACATCTAACTAGTGTTTCTCCACCTAGCAACTCAACAGTACCACTAGCCACACACAACATATAATAGCCCTAAAAACACATACCGCAACCTCACATCACCTTGGGCATACTTCTACATCATACATACAACATCATACTTCATTACGAGTCAAATAAACTTAAGCTCTTGCATACTTTGTTCTAACCTATTAGATCACTTCCATAAAACTAGTATCATTAACCAAGAAATTATCACATCCACCTTCATATCCATCAACTGTTCAAACTTAATGTCAAGTTCTAAACATGATTTACAACCCAACCTTACACACAATTCTCACTTGGAACTACGAAATAAAATATCAAGAAACACTAGTACACTGGAACTCTATAACAACAATAATCGATCGGGACCTTACAGTTTCCCTTATTATAATCCATTAGCAAGTCCTATTTCAACACATCAGGCCTACTGATTTATTCCCACAAAACATACAACATTAATCTTAAGCCACTATTATTACCACCACATTCTACATAAAAAATTCAAGCCTATAGTCTAGCATCAATCATCTATCACCAATGAAGAATGCAACATAATGTACTAGTTCATCAAATTGGGAAATCAATTCAAATACTCATTTCATTTAACTACTACCTACAATCACAATCCCTCCATGACGTCAGTGCTACAACTCAAAATCCACTACATATCTTTTTACATGAAATACTAGTTTACAACAGTTAAAGAAAAGAAGGTCAAGGGGATAAACTCACCTAATAGATATGGTCAACCTTAATCTTATATTATAATCCACTACGATCTTATCCCCTTATTCTACTTTCTCACATACTACTTACTTACCCAAGCATACATTTAGACTACCTTCAAATTCCACAAATAAAAATGAGTCTATAATCATAACTTACTGGCTAATCTAACCGTCTTCATTCATAGCCTATAAGGGATTTCTGTAACCACCAAAACTACCCACTCTGGACTCTTTCCCTGTTTTGAATAGATAATAATCACAGCCAAACACTTTTTCTATCGCATACCTTGCAATCTACAAATATTACTACCACACTAGTCTATCAATATAAACTGACAAATCATCCCTCATTCGACAGATATACAACTAAAAATTTGCATTTACACAAAATTCACCCTCACTTTAACTACTAACCTTGTGACTTCATGTCACCAATTTCTAGACCATCTCACTACCAATAGATCATGATACTTTAACATACACTACTACTAGGGTGGTAATATGGTTTAAATATTCTGCTACACATCATTCCCCCTTAAGTGTGACATCTGCAACATAAATTTTGAAAAGGACTGAATACACTTAATACTGCAACTGAAAATCATGATTTCATCAGAATCAAAGTTCACCCTAGAATCAATACACCTTGAAGCACTAACAAACTCTTCTCAAGTCATTGCACAATTTTAAAATCTTATATGACTTAATCTGAAAGGACCATATCATTTAGAGTCTAAACTTCTGTCCTTGAATCACCTCAATAATGAGACATATCTGAGCACATCAAAGTAAGAGAAAGAATTAGGATAACTTTACTTTCGTATGGGCGACTCCATAGCACGAATTAGAGTATGGAAGAGGAACATTCTGACTTCATAGCACGAACTAGAACATGAAGAAAGAGAAATATTCCTAATTTTGTAGCCTCCTGCTTATAACTGTGGTGCGCTATACACCCATAAACAAGACTCTACCCGAAGTGATTTTGCAGATACCCTGGGACTATAAACTGTGATCTGATACTAAGTTTGTCATGACACGAACAGAGGCTCTGGCCGTGACGAGCATTCCGAACCATGAAGGCTCGGATGCCCTTCTCTATCTGCTAGTCATGCATAATATTCATACAATAAAGTAAGATACGAAAATATAACTTAATACGGAATCATGGTCATACTCTGAACTCAATTTAACAATAAGGAATTTAAAATACAACAACTCTAGAAAATATCTAAACCAGTCTGCGAAATCTCTAATACATGCTAAAATGACAACTGTGTGAATCTAGGACAAGGCCCCCAGTAGACCCAAAATAAAATAATCACATAGTCTGGAATAAATAGGCCTTCTGGAATAAAGAAGGCTCACCACTGCACAGTCTCTTCTCTCTGAAATCTCTATTGCTTAGCCGAACCTCTAGATTGAGGCTCAGACCTTGAGAGATAGGGGGTCAATACAGTTGTACTGGCACGCAGAGGGTTACAATTCTGTAATTCCATGGGCTATATGGAATCTGCCCTTAACTCGGCAGCCAAGCCCCCAACCCAATTTTGCCGCAAGGTTCGGAGTCTCTAAATCTCTACTACACCACTAGTTCGTTGCTATCATACAAAAGTAACATACTAGTATAGGCAAAAAACTGCTTTGGGCTATGAGCCATTTGGCTTGTGCCCTCTTCGGGTAACCACCTAATCCTCTTTAAGCCCATTTTTAATTCTTTACAACATGAAATCTTTGAAATCAAACTCTAAAGACTCTAGTTCTATTATGGCATAAATTTATATGGTATCGTCATACCATTGACTTGAAAGTCACATTCTTTGAGCTATTTATAGCAATTTATATCTCTATTATCAAAACATGGAATTCAAGACCACCATATCAACAATTCCTTTCAAGAAACACATTCTTTAAAACTCATGTAAACACATGCAAGAAAACTCTTTTTTCCGACATTTCAAACTCAGATAAGGTGGTCATGTCAAAGATATCAATCATATGCAATTCTTTCTCTTTAACACAAGAATGAAATCATATCAAGGAACTCCCTCTCATCATCATCAAAATCATGTTAATTACTTTAATATTGAAAAGACCCCTTTCAAACCATTAAACATGCATCTCAAATCATTCTTAACAGTTTCATAAACTATAAATCATCAAATAGAGGTATTTCAATGACAATGCTCTCAATCAAATCTTTAATATGATACATATACATATAGATGAAAATCAATTTAAGGGGGAAAGGCCAAAACAATAATATTATCAAAACATCCAAAATGCGAAATTTAAAGCATAAGTTCCAAAACCCCTTTAAAATTCATGCTTGATAATCTTTAAATCATATTCAAGAGATTCAACAAACCCATGTAGTTTTTAGGATGAACCCCACGTACCTTAGACTATAAGAGTTAAAAGATGGAACTTAGATCTTGATAGATGGAACTCGGATCTTGACCCTTTTCTTGGAGTCTTGAACTTAAGATCTTGATTCTTGATCTTGCGGGAAAGGATTAGGGTTTTAATTTGAGAGGAAAAATTGAATTATGGAGTGTATTCTGCTTTCAGGGCGTGAATCTTATGTTATGGACAACCCTTGGGTGAGGTAAAGGTCCAAATTACCCTTAAAAATGCAAAAATAGAACCTAAAAAGTAGGTGTGTGCGACGGAGCATGCATCGCATGGTAATCGCGCGTAGCTACTGCCTCTCTCATGAAAATGGCTGTAACTCTTCGCTCGAGTATCGGATTATGACAAAATTGGTATCGTTGGAAAGCTACTTAGAAGACCATTCATTTGATATATAGTAGGGCCTCTAATTCTATATATACAAGAAGTTATAGTTGATGGAATTTGACCAAAGTTTAAACGTCCGCTGAAACTTAATCGCTAGAGATGTTTTCAACTCGTCTTAGATTTAGAGGATTTTTGTGACCTAAATTCATATTCAAAGGTATTACCACACTATAGGATTGATAGCCACACATATATTAACAAGGAATTATCTAGTTCGACTCTATATGCGGACGAACGATGATCTAGATTCTAGCCCGAAAGTACGGGGTGTTACAGTGCCATGCAAAATATAGTGCATTAGTGGACAGAGTTACCTGTTACCTATTGGTGGTGGGAGGTGGAAGGTTCCCTTGGAATTAGTCTAGGTGTGCGAAAGTTGAATACATGAGAATTATAGGTCAAAATGGGCTGTGTTAATGAACATGTCATAACCCAATCAACCTAAATATTGTTTGGATGAATAGAGTCAAAATGGGTTTTGTTTGTGTATTAACCCAATTACCCGCATAAATTAAAATCAATTTGTAGTTCAACCTAACCCTTTAAAGTCTAGACGAGTTGGACGCGCCACACATTTATGACCCCCCTATCGAAGTCATAGTCAGATCAATATTGGTTAGTCATCAAATGTAGTGCCTATAGTGGAAATTGAGGTGGAGGCAAAGGTAGTGGTGATGGTTGAATTGCCACCACAGCCACCACATTCAATGACTCAATAGTACAGACATTACTGGAAGTCCAATTCATTTTGTCCATCAGATTCAGAAAATTCATCTTGACTTTCACACCGCGAAACTTAATAACCATCGGATCATACACTTGTGCTGCCTCCTCCACTGTGCCAAACATACCTAACAAAACATTTCATATTTTCCTCGGATCTCTAGTCTCTGCCATGTATTTCCTCGAAGGCCTCTTCCGTACTCCTCGGTAATCCATATTAGAGCAGTGCAGTGAGTTATAACTGGTTTGAATTAGTTGTTGGTTAAGTTTTGGTTTTTAGTTTAATAAACTGTTTGTTAACCTAACAAAGAACGTTAGTACTTTTTTAGGACACATTTTGCAACAGAAACAACTGCATCAACACTATGCTCTAGATCCTATTATTCCAGGAGGTTCGTACAGAGATTACTCTACGTCTGCTTCTGAAATCCCAGAACAGGCGAACCTATTGTTTCTTCATACAGGAAAATGTGCACGTAGAGCAGATACTAATGCGGAAAGTCCTAACATTACCATAAAATATGAAGTTGGCTGATTTAGCTTTTGTACTTACCTCGAAGTAACAGCCAGGGTTTGTATGGACCTTGGATGTGTGAACATATTATGGAAGCTGTAATATTTTCTTCTGGAAAATAAAAAGAGTATATAACATTGGCCGTTATATTTGTAGCTTTTTCAATATTGAATGCATTGAAATATCAAAATTATGGGCTCAAACATAATAGTTGTTGATATGCTATTATCGTTTTCGATATATATCTATATTTTGTATAGAAAGTTACGAATCTCGGTGAACCCATAGCTAACACTAGTGTAAAAATACTTGCTAAGACTCCATTGATGGAGCTAAGAAGACTCCATTGATGGATCTAGGAAGAGGAGAAGGATCAAAATTATAACTGCTTTATCAACTTGTGTTACAATATGATTGTTGTGCCTTATATAGGCTGTGAAAGTAATACAAAATATCTAATAACTACCTTTCTTCTAGAACACTTTATTTGATAGCTCATTGTCACTAACTAATCATTGTCTAACAACCTCTAACAACCTATATAGATGACTCAACAATATGCTACTAACTAACTGAATAACTACTCCTATCAGTATTACACATTAATGGAACAGGTAGTCGTGTATGTTCCAAAACACTCCCCTTCAAGATGCAGGGTGCAGAACGTTCAGTACACCAAGCTTTCTAAGTAAGTGAGCATGTTCAGCAAGACTTAGGCCCTTGGTAAGTAGATCAGCAAGTTAATCATTATATTGAACATATAGAGCCTTAATCAAGCCATTTTTGATTTTGTCCCTAATGAAATGACAGTCAATCTCAATCTGTTTGGTTCTCTCATGAAACACAGGGCTATTGGCCAACTGGATGGATGAATTATATCACTCTAAACTAAAATGGGGAGGGTGACAATGACCTTAAGTTCCTGAAATAATCCAACTAGACAATGAGTTCTGCAACTGCTGAAGCCATGCTTCTATACTCAGCTTCAGCAGAACTCTTGGAAACAGTGTGTTGCTTCTTGGACTTCCATGGTATGAGTGATTCACCAAAGTGAATGGAATAACCAATAACTGATCGTCTGGTGTTTAGAAAAGCAGCCCAATCAGATTCACACCAATAAGTCAGAGTATTAGGAGGTTCAGCCTTTAACCAGACACCTTGGCCAACAGAATTTTTAAGGTACCTGAATACCCTAGTAGTAGCTGCTTCCCAGTGAGACTGCTTGGGATGTTGCATGGATTGGCTGAGAGTATGGACAACAAAGTTAATGTATGGACTTGTAATAGTGGCATACATAAGCTTACCAACAAGTACTTGGTAAGAGAAAATGTCAGACAACAGTTTATCACCTTGTGTACTTGTGGCTTGATCATACTCAATGGAGGTGAGCCTGGCATTAGACTCTAAGGGAGTAATAGCAGGCTTAGCACCACTAAGACCTATTTCAACAATAAACTCTAGAATATATTTCCTTTGGTTTAGAATGATCCCTGATGTTGATCTTAAAACTTCAATACCCAAAAAATACTTAAGATCCCCCAAGTCTTTCATCTTAAATTGCTGATGCAACTTGATTTTTGTAGCATTGATCAAAGAGGCACTGCTTCCAGTGATTAGCAAATCATCAACATAAACAAGAACTATAATAGTATCATTACCTTGATGCAGAGTGAATAGGGAATAATCATGTGCACTCTGGGTAAAACCATCATCAAGTAAGGCATGAGTGAGCTTAAGATTCCATTAACCGGAGGCCTGCTTAAGACAATACAAGGATTTGATCAACTTACACACCTTGTGCTCTCCCTGTCTTCTAAATTCTTCTGGCATTTTCATGTAGACTTCTTTATCAAGATCCCCTTGGAGGAATGCATTATGCACAGCTATTTGATGAAGATTCTAACCTTTAGATACAGCTATTACAATCCCACACCTAACTATCACCATCTTAGCCACTGGTGAGAAGTTTTCATGATATCACGGCCTGAACCAGGGCCTGGCCGTGACGAGCATTTCGAACCATAGAGTCTCGAAACATCCCTATCTGTCCGGTAATCATGCACCTAATTCATATGATCAAAGTAATGCGGAAGAAACACAATAATTCGGAAACATGATCATAAATATGAAAAGAAACAATAACGGTGAAATAAAGTTCCCCCAACATCAATCAACCTCTAAACAACTGTCTACGAAAATCTCTAACAAATGACTGAGTCAAGTAACTGTATATAAACTAGGACAAGGCCCCCAGTAGACCCCAAAACTAAATATAAGATAAAAGGACTACAGGACATAAGACCTTCCAAAACATACAAGGCTCACCACTTGTCTCTGCAACTCTATCTGAATGATCTACTGATTCTCTCGACCCCTAGATTGGGCCTCTGAACCTGAGAGGTTGGAGAGGGAGGGGGTCAACACAAAAGTACTGGCACACAGAGATATCAAAACAAAACATAATATTTTTACAAAATATAGTTGAGAGCCATTATAAAGCAATTTCATATCAAATCATTTGAAAACACATGGGCATAATGCAATAGTTTCTCAACAACAATGAAATACAACTAAGCTAGGTGCAATACCCTACATAATTTACACCAACTATCAAACCTCGGTTGCCGCTGGGATTAGAGTATAAGTGAGGGAGAGACACACAAGACCACGAATCATGGTGTCTCGACCCAATGGTAGTGCCCAAGATCACTTAGCCCGGGCTCCTACCTATAGTCCCAATTTGGGAACAACATAAAGTCAAGTACACAAGATCACTTAGCCTAGTACTAAATTCTCGTGTCGGCAAACACCGGTTTCAGCGATGAGCCCTTACACTCAAACGCCTTCTTCGGTCATCTACCTATCTCATGTAAAATCAATGCATTCAAACTTCATTTAATTCAATCACGTATCATATTCTGTAAGGTATCGTCATACTCGACTTACAAGTTATCAATATCACATCCACATATGCATAATCATGTAAAAACCAAGGTGCTTCATCATTTACAAGTGGTGAACTATAATTATTTCAAATTCATGCTCTCTTTTGTTGGTCACAATATAATATGGGGTATCAAGACATTATCATGGGAATTTGAAAGCAATTTATCATTCATATTTATCAAACTTCAATGGAAAATCTCAAATCATATATGCATGGTTTCAACCATTGAAGTATATAGGCAAACAACTCCGATGACATAAAGAAAAATGACTTAGAAATCATATTGAAAGCAAGTTATTAGCATTTGATTGAAAACCCCCATTTAAAAGCATGCATGTTCATAAAAACTACACCCATGAGATTTTAGGATAACTCCACGTACCTCTATTTCCGAAAATACTAGATGTTTCTTGAAGCTCGCGGATTTGTGATTCCGAATATGTAATTATCTTCAAAAACCTACGGTCGAATATTGAACTATTTGGGTTTTTATTTTGAAACCCTAAGGAGTGTTCTTGAGCAATTTTGATGAATGAAGGTGTATTTTGGTGTTTGAGGGATTAAATCCCGTGTTGGTGGAATATATAGGGGTGAAGGATGACCAAAATACCCGTAAGGAACAATTAAGGTCAAATTTGTCCCTCAGTTGACAGTTTGGTAGTCTGGAGTAAATCAATTATAACTTTTTACTAATATAATCAAATTGGATGAAACCAACTGCATTTTAAATAGGACTCAAAGAGATTTTGTTTGATATATTATAGCTCACACAATTCATTATATACATGGAGTTATGATTGTTTGAAGTTGACCCTGAAATGCTGAAAACTGGGCAATACGCTATGCGTTTTGCTACTGTTTTGAAATCCAAACGCAGCCTTATGCATTCCGAAAAATTTTGAAACTTATCTGAGATGCACTATGAGATTTCCCAATTGTAACGCAACTTGAAAATCTGAAAACGAATGTCGGAAAGGTTGAAAAGTTGTATCCCAAAGATTGCCAGCTAAAATGACTAAGTCTCATTTTACACTTAGAAAATTTTAAGTCATTAAGTCTAAGAGCTCAATATTAAAGACTAATCTATGCACGCCTTTTACGGGGCGTTACATTATCTCCCCTTTGGGATCATTCGTCCTCGAATGATGGGTAGGAACTTGTTGAAGCCTTAAAGCTATGGAATAACGCGGACATGACATGTCCTTTAATAAAGATTACACTGATCTGAAACATGACTATAAGACTAGAACTACAGATGTTCTGAATTCTTATACCGGACATGCATAGTTGATGCATGGGTATGTGTCTGAGTTGTCCTCATTAACGCTGGACTAAATACACTGATAAGCTGAGCTTTTTCTATTAAACACGCATTTCTAATGCAGGCATATCTGACTGAACTGACACAAGAATGCATGACTGAATACGCAATAACAACTGATGCGAAGCTTGTAATAAGAACCTACACATGCAACCGAATGGGGTATCTCCCCCTTGGGACCCTATGTCCCTCTATGAGTGCTCAATTCACTAAGATACTCGGAAAACGGAGGCAATCCACAAGGCACCTACGATTTGATTCATAACTGAACCTCTGGAATTTGAATCTAATGCATGACGCATGAACTGAGCTATACTCACAATTACTAGTATATTGTATCTTGGAATAGTATCATGTCTCAGATTTTGGGTAGCATGAATAAATGAAAAGACGAGAAAACAAGTCATGTAATCTGACTGCTAAACTGACTTACTGGCTATACAGACTGAATTATGCTGGACCCTCATACTTAACTGGAGTATCTCTTCAACGCTCTCTCTAAAGAAGTTCTAACAGTAATAGGGAGCCACAAATCTTGGGTATGGATTACACAAGACATCCCACTGAGGAAAATCACAACATCGACACTACTCTGCAGTCTGGAATATAGACATATAACTCCTAAATTAGGATAGAATTACTAGACCTTTGGCAATACAACTTCTTACTTTCAAGCTTAGTACACTTGTCGAATAACCCTTAACTATACTATTCCCTATAAATATCATATTCATCCAATTCAGCTTAAAATTCTCATATTAGCATTGAAAATTTTTTCTACTAATGTCTAAAATAGCTTAATCCTTACACCGTGATCAAACCTAACTCTAAGTCACAAAAATTCAACATGCTACACCACGCTATTATTCTAAACCATATGACGCCACCTTCTATACCTCTTTTAAAGATCACATTCTAAGCATAACATGCCTTACCACTTCAATGACTACTCTGAACTCTTAATATGAAGTCGTTAATGTATATTGCGACCTCCCACTACAATCCCAAAACGTCATTCAAGCCTATTTTATAACCACATGTTTACTTCAAGGCAACCACCCATAAATACATACTTCACATAGTTTCTAAACTATTGTCAATATAACTCCCACGCGCTACCCTAAAACATACACACAAACTTTTCCACTAACCATCACATGTATCAAAGATTGGCCCCAAATCTTACTTCATACTTATGGCCTTATCTAAACAAATGTACTATGATCTTCCATCAACAAGAACATTTACATCATCACCACTATCATTGCATAGGGAGGGTCACTAAAAGGTTAAAACATAAGACCCTGAAGCATGAGAAGATTTTTATACGGGACTGAGCACACTATAAATAGTGAGTACATGCGTCATGAGTTGCATGACCTCAACTAGAGTTCCTAACATAAGGAATGTGATTCCGACTACTTGAATGAACTAGAACTCATTATCTTGGAACTGGAAGAGTACGTGACTCTCTATCATATACAGGAATCACGAACTATGATCACGGAACTGAAACGTAAAGCTTGAGTAGGCATTGGGATCACTGAAAAATACTAAGATAAGAATGGGTTGAGTCTCACTCTCACTTTCTGACGTTCTATATCATCATGACATCACTACTAGAATCTGAGAGCCTGACTTGGTTATTCATTCTATCATCTCCCCCTTGGCTTTAAGCCATCATATTAAGTTCAAGAGATCCCTTATTACTAGACTCTAAGTTGAACTGCACTCACCGCACTCTGGGGTCTGGAATACAACAATACACATAATTAAATAGAAATTTAACCCGAAAGACCACACATGAAAGTGGAAAGCCCACTGCTAATACTACCTTCTGAGATACACTCTATATTTTGATAGCCCCAATAGTCATAGTATGATTCTTGCACACTTATTTCTATCAGTTCAACCTTCAAAGCTGAAACTTAGATTTCTAACACTTAACATGGATGTCACCGAGCCTTTGATGAACCATACCACTTTAGTCATAGCTTACCAATATTGCGACTCCAAACTTATATCTCATTACTATGAGAATCAAGTTCATATAAAAGAGCCCAACAATATCAATCTCATGCCACTATTCTGACATCCACATTCTACATTAAATTCAAGCCAATAGTGTAGCATCAATCATCCACCATCAGTGAAGAAGGCAACATAATATACTAGTCCGTCAAATCTGAACATTCTATCCAAATACCTCACAAATCTACTACATACTTTCTCACAAGTAGTACTAGTTTACAACTACCAACAAAAGAAGGTCAAGGGGGGGTAAAGTCACATAATAGGCATAGTTAACCTTAATCTGATATTATAACCCCATACAATCTTATCTACTTATACTGATCTCTCACCTCCTAATTACTTACTCAATCTCATGCAAACAGATTCAGCTATACATATATTAAACCAACACAAGAACAATAAGTTGGACAGCAAGCTGCTAGTGAATCGAAATAGGCCTCAGACGGCTTCACTAGACTTTGATTTTTGTATTTTGAACAAGAAATGAAATGAATAACAAAGAAAGTATGCTAGTGAATCAAAATATCCCCACACGGCTTCACTAGACTTTTATTTTAGCATTTTGAACAAGAAATGAAATGAATCACAAAGATACTATGCTAGTGAATCAAAAGAACCCCACACGGCTTCACTAGACTTTGATACTTTTTAAAAATACCATGATAATAAGATTACATAGTACAAGAGATAGAAAATTGACCCACAAAATTCAATGATCTAAGGATACACATCTTACTCTATATAAATAAAAATCTTAGTCAAACACTTCCCCCACAGACTACCATACAATCCATATATGCTACTAGCTACCACATTAGTCTATCACCATACGGGGGGTAAATCATTCTCGAACATCGGTTATTCAATTAAAATATTCATTTACACAAAAGTCACCCTCACTCTGACTTCTAACTTTGTGACTTCACATCCCCAACTTCTTAGTCCAATATCACTACCAATAGGTCATGACAACAATACTTTAACGCATACTACTATTCGGGTGGAAATACAATTCCAACATTCTACTACACATCATCCCCCCTTAAGCAAGACATTTGTAACATAAATTTGAAGGGGACTAAATGCAATTAATACCTCAAGTTGAAAAGCATGATTCCATCAGGATCAATGTTTACATCGAAATCAATACACATTGAAGCACTAATGGACTCTTCTCAAGTCCTTGCATAAATTTTAACTCTTATATGGTTCAATCAGAAAGGACCATACCATTTAGATTCTAAACTTCTGTACTTGAATCACCTCAATAATGAGACATATCTGAGGACATTAGAGTAAGGAAAGAATGTGGGATGACTTTTTACTTTCATATGGGCGACACCATAGCACGAATTAGAGTATGAAAGAGAAACATTCTGACTCTATTGCACGAAGTAGAACATGAAGAAAGAGAGACATTCCTAAACTCCTAGTAGCCTCCTGCTTATAAGTATGGCGTGCTACACACCCATAAAGAGGACTCTACCCGACGCAATTTCGCAGACACCTTGGGACCATGAACCGTGCTTTGATACCAAGTTTGTCACGACCCGAACCACGGCCTGGCCGTGATGAGTATTCCGAACCATGGAGGAACAAAACACCACTATCTGTCTGGTAATCATGCACCTAATTCATATGATCAAAGTAATGTGGAAGAAACACAATAATTCAGAAACATGGTCATAAATATGAAAAGAAACAATAACGGGGAAATAAAGTTTCCCCAACATCAATCAACCTCTAAACAATTGTCTGCGAAAATCTCTAATAAATGACTGAGTCAAGTAACTGTATATAAACTGGGACAAGGCCCCCAGAAGACCCCAAAACTAAATATAAGATAAAAGGACTACAGGACATAAGACCTTCCAAAACATAGAAGGCTCACTACTTCTCTCTGCAACTCTGTCTGAATGATCTACTGATTCTCTTGACCCCTAGACTGGGCCTCTGAACCTGAGAGGTTGGAGAGGGGAGGGGGTCAGCACAAAAGTACTAGCACGCATAGATATCAAAACAAAACATAATATTTTTACAAAATATAGTTGAGAGTCATTATAAAGCAATTTCATATCAAATCATTTGAAAACACATGGGCATAATGCAATAGTTTCTCAACAACAATGAAATGCAACTGAGCTAGGTGCAATACCCTACATAATTTACACCAACTGTCAAACCTCGGTTGCCGCCGAGATTAGAGTATAAGTGAGGGAGAGACACACAAGACCACGAAGCATGGTGTCTCAACCCAATGGTAGTGTCTAAGATCACTTAGCCAGTCCTAATTTGGGAATGACATAAAGTCAAGTACACAAGATTACTTAGCCTGGTACCAAATTCCCGTGTTGGCAAACACGGTTTCCAGCGTTGAGCCCTTACACTCAAACGCCTTCTTCGGGCATCCACCTATCTCATGTAAAATCAATGGATTCAAACTTCATTTAATTCAATCATGTATCATATTCTGTAGGGTGTCGTCATACCGGACTTACAAGTCATCAATATCACATCCACATATGCATAATTATGTAAAAACCAAGGTGCTTCATCATTTACAAGTGGTGAACAATAATTATTTCAAATTCATGCTCTCTTTTATTGGTCACAATATGATATGGGGTATCAAAACATTATCATGGGAATTTGAAAGTAATTTATCATTCATATTTATCAAACTTCAATGGAAAATCTCAAATCACATATGCATGGTTTCAACCATTGAAGTATATAGTCAAACAATTCCCATGACATAAAGAAAAATGACTAAGAAATCATATTGAAAGCAAGTTATTAGCATTTGATTGAAAACCCCCATTTAAAAGTATGCATGTTCATAAAAAACTACCCATGAGATTTTAGGATAACCCCACGTACCGCTATTTTTGAAAATACTAGATGTTTCTTGAAGCTCGCGGATTTGTGATTCCGAATATGTAATTATCTTCGAAATCTACGGTCGAATCTTTAACTATTTGGGTTTTTATTTTTAAACCCTAAGGAGTGTTCTTGAGCAATTTTGATGAATAAAGGTGTATTTTGGTGTTTGAGGGATTAAATCCCTTGTTGGTGGTATATATATGGGTGAAGGATGACCAAAATACCCCTAAGGAACAATTAAGGTCAAATTTGTCCCTCAGTTGATAGTTTGATAGTCTGGAGTAAATTGATTATAACTTTTTCGTGGTAACACCCATGGGTAACCTCCACGGCGGACGGGGTATTTATATTAACGACTCAGAGTATGTACAATTACACAGAGAATGAGAATAAAAGGTATAACCTAAAATTAGAGAGAGAGAGGTTAAACCGCATGACATTAATATATAACAGTACGTCACATATTAATCAGGCTCCACAACCTAACAATTCTCCCACTTGGAAACTGATTCTGTCATCCAAGAATTACATTCTCAAAAAAATAAAAAATATTCCTCCATCATCAATATGTTCGCCACACCGCAACATCTGTAGACACAACTACAGAAAGCCAACTAAGGCTTTGCACAACCTTAGTTTACCAACATTAACACATCTAGTCAACATGTCTGCTGGATTCTTTGCACCCTCTATCTTGTCCAAGCACATATCACCTTCTTCCACTGCCTTGCGAGTAAAATGGTACCATCTTCTAATGTGCTTCGTCTTCGAATGATAGACTGGGTTCTTCACCAACTGTATGGTACTCTGGCTATATGTGTAAAGAATATTCTTAATCTGCTTCTTGCCCAGTTCTTCCGGATAATCTTCAAGCCATATCATCTCCTTTCCAGCTTCAGCTATTGCCACATACTCAACCTCAGTAGATGAAAGAGCAACGCACTTCTAAAGCCTGGACATCCAACTCACCATTGTACCACCTACGGTGTAAATGTATCCGAAAGTGCTCATGCTTGAGTCCATATCCCCACCAAGATCAAAATCAACAAAACCTTGCAGAATCACTTCACCAATGCCAAAACAAAGTGAAGTACTGGATGTACCTTTCAGATATCTTAAAAGCCACTTCACATCTTCCCAATGTTTTTTTCCGGGGTTTTCCATATACCTGCTAACAACTCCTACTACATGTGCTATGTCAGGTCTAGTGCAGACCATAGCATACATCAGACTCCCAACTGCAGAAGCATACAGAACAAGTGTCATGTGTTCCCGCTCTTGAGCTGTCTTCGGTGGCTGCTCCTTTGACAATTTTATGTGACTTACCAATGTAGTTGTCCTGGATTTAGCACCATTAACTATGAACCTAGCTAGCACCTTCTTTATATACTACTCTTGGGATAGATTCAAAGTGCCAGAAGATCTATCCCGAGAAATCCTCATTCCAAGAATCTGCTTCGCAGAACCTAAATGTTTTATCTCAAACTCAGAATACAGGCTTGCCTTCAGAGAGTTTATATCCTTCATAATAGATCCTACAATCAACATATCATCCACATACAAGAGTAAAAATACATAAGAATCAGTGTATTTCTTGAAGTAGCAACACTGATCCTTTTCACTCATGCGGAAGTCACTCTTGCTCATAAAGGAGTCAAACTTCTTGTACCACTATCTAGGTTCTTGCTTTAGCCCATACAAGCTCCTGTTGAGCTTGCACACCATGTGTTCCTTTCTTGGAACTACAAACCCCTCTGGCTACTGCATATAGATTTCCTTGTCCAAATCTCCATGTAAAAATGCAATCTTTACATCCATTTGCTCAAGATGCAAATTCTCCAATGCAACAATGCTCAATAAAATTCGGATAGTAGTTAATTTTACAACAGGAGAAAATATTTCAGCATAATCAATACCTTTCCTTTGTGAATATCCTTTAACTGCCAACCGAGCCTTGAACCTTCTTTTTCTATCTGGTTCTACCTTGATTTTGAACACCCACTTGTTCAACAAGGCTCTCTTCCCTACAGGTAACTCAGTCAACATCCACGTGTTATTTTTCTCAAGTGAGCTCATCTCATCATCCATGGTTTTCTCCCACTTGATTGAATCCTCCATCTGCAGGGCCTCAGCAACAGACTCTGGTCCCCTTCATCAGTCAGAAATAGATAATGTAATGATAGTGAATACCTATCTAGTGCTCTAATAGTCCTGGATGATCTTTTCTCAGCTTGATCAGGTGTCACTTGTTCTACCTCTGGTTTCTCAATGACAATCTTTAGAGTTTGTTAAGTATCTGCTGCAACATCTTTGGGTGTACTATTCGGCAACTCAAGCTCAACTCCCACTTGCTTTGTAGTTTTTTGAACCTTTTGCTTTCTGTCCTTGCACAAGACATTTTCATCAAATGTCGCATCACAATGTTGTAGTATCTTCTTGTTCCTGTCATCCCAAATCCTGCACCTGAACATGTTAGAACCATAACCTATAAAGTAGCACTTTATAGCTTTAGCATCAAGCCTATCTCTCTTCTCTAGATCAACATAAACATAAGCAGTGCAACCAAATGTTCTCAAGTGAGAATACTTGAGCTCTTTTCTTGTCCATTCTTCTTCAAGAATCTTGAACCCCATAGGAACTGATGGTCCCTTGTTGATCAAGTATGCAGTTGTGATCATAGCATCTGCCCAAAACGTCTTAGGCAACCCATAGTGTATCCTTATGCTCCTTGCACGCTCATTCAATGTTCTATTAATCCTTTCAGCAACTTCATTCTGCCTTGCCTTCCCAGGAACTGTCCTCATCAATCTGATTCCCTCAGCTGTACAGAATTGTTTGAATTCTGACTTGTCATATTCTCCTCCATTAGTAAACCTCAGGCGTTCGATTTTCAAGCTAGCCTGATTTTCAACTTCAGCTTTCCACCTCTTTAAAGTGGCAAACATATCAGACTTATGTTTCAAGAAGTAAACCCATGCCTTCCTGATGAAATCATCAATGAAGGAGACATAGAATCTGGATCCATCAAGTGATAAAATAGGAGATGGTCCCCAAATGTCTGTATGGATCATTTCAAACTGTACTTGCTTCATCTCTCTAACACTCTTCGTGAAGCTTACTCGCTTCTGTTTACCCATAATACAACTCTCACAAAGACCCATATCAACAGATTTCAGCCCCTCTAAAGCTCCTTTTGCAGCCAGTATCTTCATTCCTTTGGCACTCATGTGTCCAAGTATGTTGTTCCACAAACATGAACCAGAAGCACCTTCAGTAACAACAACCATGTTTATACATCCTGCGGTGCTATACAAAGTTCTAGATTTTGTGCCACGTGCTACAACCATAGCACCCTTCAGAAGCTTCCACGAACCTTTCCCAAACTCTGTTGCATAGCCTGTGCTATCCAACTGACCAACAGAGATCAGATTTTTCTTGAGACCAGGAATATATCTGACATCCTCCAATGTCCACTGGTTTCTTGGTGGAGTTTTTATGCAGACATCCCCCTTTCCTTCAATCACCAATGGCTTGTTGTCAGCAAGATACACCTTTCCAAAATTTCCAGACTTGAAATTTTGGAACAATTCCTTGCTAGGAGATGAATGAAAAGATGCACCAGAATCCAATATCCAGGATTCAACCGGACTGTCCACACTAAGGATTAGAGCATCCTCAATGTCTTCTGCTAAATTAAAAGAATCATCATCATCTCTAAATTTTTTATTCTTCTTCTTCTTGGGTTTCTTGCACTCTGTCCGAAAGTGTCCTTTCTCTCCATAATTCCAACATTTCACGTTGGATTTTTGTGGAGATTTTCCACGATTCTTCAATTTTGATCTATCATATGTATTCTGATCCCTCGATTGGTCTCTCCCCCCTCGGTCAACACTGAGAGCACTACCTAATGATTCCCCAATTTCTCATTTGCGAATTCTTTCACTAAGAACAATATCTCGGATTTCATCAAACTTCAATTTCTCAGATCCACGGGACTACTAATCGCAGCAACAACAATATCCCAAGACTTGGGCACAGATGACATCAAAATTAGTGCTTTAATTACATCTTTGTAATTAATATCTACAGAACACAGTTGACTAACAATCATATTGAACTCGTTTATATGATCAACAACAGATCCATTCTCGTAAATTGAACAATCTATGCATCAAATATACCTTGTTCATCGCAGATGGCTTTTTGTACATATTTGATAGTGCCTTCAACAGATCGGATGTGGTTTTCTCCTTGACGATGTTGAATGCCACGTTTCTCAATAAAGTCAATCGAATCAGCCTTAGAGCCTGCCGATCCTTGAGCTTCCAGTCCTCCTCCTTCATGGACTGCGGCTTCACCCCGGTCAAGGGTTCGTGAAGATCTTTCCGGTACAAATAGTCTTTGATCTGCATCTTCCAGAAACCAAAATTGGATCCATCAAACTTCTCGATTCCAAACATCGATCCTTCCATCTTCAGTGATCGTGATGAATCTCCCAATCTCTGATACCAGTTATTAGGATCGATTAGCAGTTCACACACACTAAATCTATGGAGAGGATGAAGAAAACTAGAGAGAGTTCATGAGGAGAGAGAGAGAGAGAGAGAGAGAGAGAGGTAATTTCATGGTAACACCCGTGGGTAACCTCCACGGTGGACGGGCTATTTATATTAATGACTTGGAGTATGTACAATTACACAGAGAATGACAATAAAAGGTACAACCTAAAATTTGAGAGAGAGAGGGGTTGAACCACGTTAACATTAATATATAACAGTACGTCACATATTAATCAGGCTCCACAACCTAACAATTAGGACAGAGGATAATTACAGTCATTTCTGTCCACCTCATGATATCTATAGAGAACATTCTGAGGGTAGCCTGATGATCGTCAAATATATTTTTTTTATGCTTGTCTCAAAGTAAACTAAACACCTGTTTACTCGAGCACTAGCCATTATATGGACAGTAAAACAAAATAATCTTCCTGAATCACTCGTGCCCAACAGACATTGAACACATGAGACATAGCAGAGACAATAACACTTTGCACAAAATTCATTTGGTCAATAAATCATGTGGTAAGCTACATGATTTAATATGGATATTGTGATAAAAAGAAACCTCATCTTAATCATTGTTTCTTAAGAGGCGTGGAAAGTCTAAAGTGGACAAGTAAAAGTTAATGGAGGGAGTAATATCTATTTCGCAGGGCAAGACTTTATGAGAACTTTGTCTTGGGGCATAACTTGTGCCAATGAGCTTGTGCCTAGCAAATTCTTTTGCCTTGCATTCTTTTTTTTCATTTTTCGCCGTTAAGGACATTTTCGGCCATTTTTTGTTTAATTTAAAGTGTTAAAGGAAAAAAAAAATATCATCCCAAAATAATTCATATGCAGATGACCCCTTGGAGGTAGGTTATGTTAGGTTGAGCTAAAATCAGTGAATATGAAAATATATTGTGATCCTTCAAATTTTGGGCAAATTGGATGGATCATCTACCAATAGGAAAATGTTTAGCCATTTTAAATACCTACTTCCAAGAAACTGTACACCATATCATGAGCACTAACTGTACAGTTGATTGTAAAATTATTGGACGACTCTTTTCCAAGTCAAGCACTAACTATGGAGTATTTCTTTCATGGTCTGCCACTTAATTATTTTTTTTCCTCCAAGTCAACTGCCAACTATATGTCATTCTTACATTTAATAATGACATAAGCGAATTCGAGATTAAAATTTTATGAATTTAATTTTTAAAGATTTTTGTATTGAACCGATTGTATTTGTAAAACTATGAGTTAGAACTTACTTTGGGTGCCAATTTAATAAATTTTTACACATAAATTTGTTTCTACATTAGAAATACCGGATTCAGATAAACTTAATATCTCTGTGATGCATCCACCACTAACCATAGAAATCATAGAAATCATTTTTGCTTGTCTTGGTGGAGAATTTTAATAAACAAATGTCCACAATTGACTTTTGCAAAAGTTGTGATTATTACTTAACTTGCCCCATCTCATGCCCCACATAACAGGAAAATTCAACTATGATATGAGCCATTTTTAAGCTTAGAATTAGTAATGACAAAAAGGCATAGATGAGCCATATTTTTAACGGCAGCAACATAAATGAGCCAAACTATTATCAGACGACGCGGATGAGCCATTTCTAATTCTACCATGATAGATGTTATACGTGTAGCTCAGATTATCATTATAGTGAGTTTGTTACGAGAAATTATACTTAAAGAAAATACTTTTCTTAATGAATTGCTTTCTTTTGTTATCCTAAATTATTATAAATGTATAGTTTGTACGAGCTGATTATTTAAAATGTTACGCAAAATTGTTAAAATAAAAAACACATTTTATTTAAAAGAGTTTGGCATAATACATAAATATGACCCTAAAATTGACACCAAATTATAACATTGACCTTAAACTTTGATAATGCACAAGTAGGCCCTTTAACTATACAAAACCTGAACAAAAAGATACTCCGATTTTGCAACTACACGCGTGTACCTCACTTGCTCTGATGTGCATTACTACTTCACTCATATGTTTCCACCTAATAAAAAAATACATTATAAGTACGACCTTGAACTTTGTCGGTGCACAAATAGGCCCTTTAACTATACAAAAGCTGAACGAAAAAATCCTTTAATTCCAACTCGGAGGCGCGCCGTTTTGCGTGTACAACACGCGTTTTGCCACATAAGATCGAGGTGTTTATTTGTTCAAGTTTTTTGAATAGTTAAAGATCCTATTTGTGAACTGTCAAAGTTTAAGGTCAATGTTATAATTTGGTCTCTCTAGGATCATATATTATGCCAAAGAGTTTTGAATGAAAAGTATCTTAAAAAGGAGATAACATTGCTATTTAAAGTCTCTAAACAGCAACGGTATGGAGAAAGCGTTCACCTCTTTTCTCTTAACATCTTTGTTGCTTCACTATGTTATGGCTAGTTCAGGTATTCTTATAAGCACACATATATTAACAAGGAATCATCTAGTTCAGGTCTATACGCATAAGGATGACGGTCTTGATTCTATCCCGAAAGTACGGGTGTTACAAATACCCAAAGAGATGAGCAGTCTCGTTGAGTTGGAGAGACTTAGTATTAGGAATAATAGATTTAGTGGTTCACTTGATATGGAGATCTTCAACATATCTGGGCTGAGAATAATTGATCTACATCCAACAATCTATCTGGGAGCCTCCCACCAAACATGGGTTCTATCTTACCCAACATTGAAAAGCTTTTTCTGTGGAACTTAACCAATCTTGTTGGGATTATTCCTCATTCCATCTCCAATTGTTCAAAACTTACTCTTCTAGAGCTTTCAGGAAACAAACTCACTGGCTTGATTCCCAATTCTTTGGATATTTGACTCATCTACAGTTACTAAATTTAGGGGAAAACAATTTAACCAGTGACTCTTCGTTAAGCTTCCTGACTTCCTTAACCAATTGTAGAAATTTAACATACCTTTCTCTATATTTGAACCCTCTAAATGGGATACTTCCAGTCTCCGTAGGGAACTTTTCTACGTCTCTAGTAAAATTTTACTCCATCAGTTGCAAAATCAGAGGGTGAATTCCTGATGAAGTTGGGAACTTAAGCAGCTTATTAGACCTTGATCTTTCTGAAAATAACCTGGTTGGATTGATTCCCACATCAGTTGGCAACTTGGAAGACCTTCAGCGCTTAAGATTTACTGACAACAATCTTACAGGATTTATTGGAGATCATATATGTAAATTGCAGCATTTGGGTGCTATTTACTTGGGTCAAAATCAACTTTCAGGATCTCTTCCTAATTGTTTAGGGAATATTACTTCCCTTAGGGAGATACATCTGGGTTCCAACAAATTGAGTTCTAATATACCACCAAGCTTAGGGAACCTTCACGATTTAGTGGTTCTTGACTTATCTTCAAACAGCATGATAGGTACTTTACCTCCGGAAATTGGAAATCTAAAGGCTGCGACACTGATAGATCTATCGATGAATCAATTTTCAAATAGAATTCCAAGAGAAATTGGAGGATTGCAAAATTTGGCATACCTTTCTCTAGATTCAACAAGTTGCAAGGATCAATACCTGACTCAATGAGCAACATGGTAGGTTTGGAGTTCCTAGACCTTTCTCATAACAATATATCTGGAATCATTCCTAAGTCTTTGGAGAAACTTCAAAACTTGAAATATTTCAATATTTCTGTCAATAAATTGTACGGTGAAATACACCCGGGAGGTCCTTTCAAGAACCTCTCAAGTCAGTTTTTCATCTACAATGAAGCATTGTGTGGTTCTTCAAGATTTAGTGTCCCGCCATGCCCCACTTCATCAAAGCACAGATCAAAGAGGAAAAAATTGCTAGTTCTTTTTCTTTTGCTGGGAATTGCCATTGTATTTGTTCTTATGACCTTTGTGCTCCTATGGATAAGGTATAGAAGAGGTAAAAGTGTTCCTCAGAAAGCTGACTTATTGTCTACCGTAGCAAAAGAAAGGATTTCATACGATGAACTTCTCCGAGCAACTAATGCACTTAGCGAAAGTAATCTGATTGGTTCTGGAAGTTTTGGCTCTGTTTTCAAAGGCGTTCTTAGAAGTGGAACTGCCATTGCAGTTAAAGTGTTCAACCTGCAACTGGATGCGGCATTCAAGAGTTTTGATACGGAATGTGAAGTTTTGTGCAGCCTTCGCCATAGGAATCTCGTAAAATTCATTACTAGTTGTTCCAATCTTGAATTCAAGGCTTTAGTGCTAGAGTATATGCCTAATGGAAGTCTTGAGAAGTATTTGTATTCGCACAACTGCTTCCTCAACGTCAGACAGAGACTAAGCATAATGATAGATGTGGCATGTGCATTGGAATATCTCCATCACGGGTGTTCGTCGGTTGTGGTTCACTGTGATCTAAAGCCTAGTAATGTTTTGCTGGATGAGGATATGGTTGCCCACCTAAGCGACTTTAGCATTTCAAAACTACTTGGTGACGATGAGAGTGATTTATACACTGAAACCTTTGCAACACTGGGTTATATTGCTCCAGGTACATCTCTTTGTTTTGCTAATTATTTGAACATTAATTATACCTTTCTTTTTTTCCCACTTATAAAGCATATTGCATCTTTAATTTAAATGAATTATTTGACTGCGGAGTATGGGCTGGATGGACTAGTGTCAACAAAATGCACTGTCTATAGCTACGGGATCATGTTACTGGAAACGTTTACTAGGAGAAAGCCTAATGAGTTTGAGGGAGAGAAGCAATGGGTGAGTTATTCATTTCCACAGGCAGTAATGGAAGTCGTAGATGCCAACTTGCTAAACTCCACAGGCAATCGCTTACAGAAGGAGATAGATGCTGCAGCATCAATCATGAAAGTGGCATTAGATTGTTGTGCTGAATCTCCGGCAAGAAAGACTAACATGGAAGATGTTTTAGCGATTCTGCAGAAGATCAAGATTCAACTTATTGCTTGCTAAGCATGTTCTTGGAATCTCTCGCAAATGTTTGCTAAATTAGTGGAATAATGTAAATATTTCTTTCTTTGCTTTGTTTTAGCACTTGATTTCCTCTTAATATTTATGTTGCAAAATGCTGGAGTGGAACTTGTAAATATAAATTGAATAACAAAACCAAATTAGTCCTCTTGAAAATCTCAAGCAGAATAATTTTTTTAAAAAATTGTTAGAGGAATTAACATGAATACAAATAGCAATTAATATAGTAAACGTTTTACATGGGAATCACTGATGACATATAACATCAAAACAAACAACAAAAAGAGCAATGACAAAGAATGTTATCATAAAGCTAACATGATAAGAAAAAAGGGATAGCTCGATGCACAAAGTATCTCGCATTTATGCAAGATATAGACAAGTGTTGCATCCAAGGGTTGTAATACAGGCAACTTGCCTGACACAAACATCAGTGACCGATTCCACCACTTGAATATGTGACCTATAGGTCGCTCAATGATAAATGAAGAAGAAAGATAATTAAGTTCCCAAATTTCTCTTCTTTCAATACAGTACAAAATCAACCTCCATTCTTCAAGAATCGAAAAATGTTAATTCATTCCCAAGTAAGAAACTTTACCCCACAACTCTTTTTGTTTTCACATTCTTACCTCTAAGTTTTGATTTCTTGATTTTCCACATGTTGTTGCTCATGTCCAAATTATATATTTTAGTGAAGGTGTTAGGATTCGGACAGAATAAGCAAACCACAAGTAAAACAAAACAAGAACAACACAGATTTACGTGGACACCCTTGCGGGAAAAACCACGGACAGAGGTAGAGGAGGTTTCACTATAATGCAGAGAGAGTATAATGTGGAGAAGAGAGAATTTTCTGAATGATAAAATAACCCACTAATTCGTGATAATAGTTAATGAAATTATTCCCCATTACAGAAAGTAATTCACTGGACAAAACTTGACCATCTAGGCAGGCTCTCATTGCCTGGGATAAATCCACTAGTGCCAAACTTGATTAATATTAAGAAGACACTATTGTATTAAGTTACTAAATGTGGCATTACTTTTCACCAACAATGCTAGAGCATGTGAAAGCAAGGTTATTTACAAAGAATTAAGCACACAAAAATAAAGCAAGACTTGGTTGACTTGCCAAGTCTTTGGCTGATTAGAAGAATTTTGCCACCATATTTATAATTCTGATTGGGATGTGAAAGACTTGGTGGTATTAGTATTGATATAAATATTTAATTTAAAACTTTATCTATATAAATTCATCTTTTTTATTTCATTAGACTCCTTCCCCACAAACTAATCGTTTTCATTCAATACTTAAAGTTGCGAAACACTTAAATTTTTTTTTATTGTTCTATTTGATTTATGCTTTAGTTTCACTCAACGAAGAAGAATCTTGAATTTTTATTGATTATGTGAGATGGTGCCGACAAGAGCTCAAACAACCATGTACGGACTTTGTATTTCTTTTTCCATCTATATTGTTATGAATAAAGTTTTAAGAAGGATGTGTATATTGTATTTTTCCTTCTTTGTTTATTTTTTTGTGTTTCTATCTATAAGACTTCTTTAATCTAATTTTCTTTGAATTTCAGTAGAAAGTCTGTATTTTTATTTGGGCTCAAATTTGTTATTAGTGTCTTTAATGAAAATTTGCTAACTACGAATCAAAGTTCACAATTTACAGTTCATTGCTTAAAATTAGGAATTAATCTTAAACATTAAAATACACCCTGAATATTTGCTTCTTCTCATACTTCTAAAGATTTATTTGTAATTGTTGCATTTTATTACTCATTACACACCTATTTTAATAGAAATTTAATCATGTTAACGAATCTATAAAAATTTACGTGGGGCACATGCATTCTAGAAACTACTCAACGCCACTATTCTTGAAAAACTTGGAGTAAATTAAAAAATGTAGCATTACTCAAAGTTGTGCACCTAAGCAACTTTGGCATTTCAAAACTGCTTGGTGAAGAAGAGGGTGATCTATACATAACAACCTTAGCAACATTGGGTTATATTCCATCAGGTACGTCTCTTAGTTTTGCTGATTATGCCTTTCTTTTTTCCCCACCTAGAAAGTATATTGCATCTTTAAATTAATTGTTTGACAGTAGAGTATGGGCTGGATTGATTAGTGTCAACAAAATATGATCTCTGTAGTTACAGGATCATGTTATTGGAAACATTTACTAGGAGAAAGCCTAATGATTTTGAAGGAGATGTTAGCTTGAAGTGATGGGTTAGTTATTCACTTCCAGAGGCAGTAATGGACGTCGTAGATGCCAACTTGCTAACATCAACTGGTAATCGCTTACAAAAGGAGTTAGATGTTGTGGCATCAATAATGAAAGTTGCATTAGATTGTTGTGTTGAATCTCCGGACAGAAAGACTAACATGAAAGATGCTGTAGGAATGCTACAGAAGACCAAAATTCAACCTCTTGGATGTGGAGCATGTAGTTACGATCCAAATGACTTGTTTGTTGCAAATATTTGCTAAATTGTTCTAAATTTTTTTATTTTTATTTTTTGTTTTAGCACTTGATTTGTGCATGATCATGTTATTCAGAAATTCTAGCTGGTTACAATAAATCTCACTATTGTCTTTTAACTAAAATTAAATCCTTGGTACCTTATATAAGTGGTTGCAAATGATGTGCCTCTTTCATCATCAACTTTTCAAACATCAAAGAAGATTAATATGGTTGCTGTATTAGTAGAAAAAGTTTTTTTTTTTTTTTTAAAAGGCAGTTGCTCTTGTTCCACTTCTTATATGGGTGCTTTTTACTGATGCTAAGGAAGACTGAGTTTATGTTCTTTTTTCCTTTTGCTTGGCAGCAGTATTCTTATCAAATGAGTTGCCTTACTGATGGTAAAATTGTGGCAACTTTGATGAAAATCAAATTGATCATCATGATAATCTTAGCAGAACGAAATATTTTTTTTAAAAAAAAAAAATTGTTAGAGGAATTAGCTATATGAATTCAAACAGGTAAGTAATACAAATGTTATAAAAGCTAGTTCATGAGGCTCATGTCTAGATCAGGATAATATTAGCAGGCTATCAAATGATTTGATATCTGATACGAACATGGAAAGCTGGAGTATCTCAAATATCTCTGCATCAGTAAATTGTTAGTTGCCCTTTTCTCCCTTCTTTGCTTCGTAGCATTTACATGTTGAAGACAAAAATAAAGTTTGTTGTATCCAACGCACAAAGCTTTTATCTGAGTCGGTAGCAAAATTTCAATATGGTAGTATCTTCTGAGCAAGTAGAAATCTTGAGCTTGTAGTAAAACTAGAAATTTCAATTGTGTTGTGTTGTACTCTTTTTTCCAGTCGTTTGTTCATTTGTGTGTTTTTGAGAGCGCAGACCTTCTTCAATCATCTGAATTGAAGGTTGTCAGAAACCAAATCCTTTTCACGGCCATATATACCAAGCCTGACAATGGGCAGTTAGTTAAATTGGCTTTTGATTTACATAACATTCACCAGGCTTGACATTGCTTTTGCCGTATATGTGCTTAGACAGTTTATGCAACCGCCAAAACAATCTCATCATGCAGCCTTTGAGAACCAGCTTAAAGGATTTTTGTCAGTAAAGTTATGCCCTATCACATAACTTGTGGCAATGAACTTAGTCACTGTGACATAATTTATGTCCCTGAACTTATGCCTTGGAGCATAACTTGTGTCAGTGAACTTACGTCCCACAAATACTTTTGCCTTGAGATTTCTATTTTTCTAAGTTTTTCTCTCTTTAAAATCCCAAATCATTTCCGACCCCTTTCACTTCTTGGATGAAAGTTAGTCTCCCGCTATATCTGTTTGTCATTGGGTTGGAGTCACTTGTGGCTCTCGTCACCAACGAGTGAAGCCCTTGAATCTTTCTAACATGGCTCTTACAGGCAAGATTCCCCCTGAATTTGGAAACCTCTCATTTCTTGTTTCTCTTGACTTGGGAAGCAATAATTTCCATGGAAATTTGCCTCAAGAAATAACACGCTTGCGTCGGCTTAAGTTTCTTGATGTAAGTTCCAACAGCTTCAGCGGAAAGGTTCCCTCTTGGTTTGGGTTTTTACACCCACTTCAAGTTCTAAATCTTGGAAATAGTAGTTTCACTGGTTCCATCCCTTCTTCATTTTCTAATATAGCCACACTTGATACTTTGAATCTGAATTTCAATTCCATAGAGGGACAGATACCAAAAGTGAATGGAAACCATAGAGAACTTAAAGTTGAGGGGTAACAATCTCATAGGCTCTATTCCTCTGTCACTCTCGAATGCCTCAAGGTTGGAGGCTTTAGATATATCTCATAATTCACTTCAAGGAAACATCCCAGAAGGGATCGGCAATCTTCACAACATGAACTTGTTGGCCATACAATATAATCAACTTACGGGTTCTATACCATTCACAATTTTAAATATTTCTAGGATCGAATTCATTCCATTTACTGGCAATTGCTTATCAGGAAGTCTTCCCAATGGTTTATGCAATGGTCTCCCAATACTCAAAGGGCTTTATCTGTCTGATAACAAGCTTCATGGTAATATGCCTACAAGCTTATCAAATTGTTCACAACTTCAAATTTTGTCTTTATCAGAAAATGAGTTTGATGGACCAATACATAGTGAAATTGGAAGATTGAGTAACTTGCAGATATTGGCTCTCGGAACTAACCATTTCACAGGTACGTTCCATCTTATGAATGCTAGCACTATTGTATCTTATTACTTCAGAATTTTATTTTATTACACATTAATTGCAGGGACAATTCCACAAGAAATTGGAAATCTTGTTAATTTGGCAGAGTTAGCCATGGAGAGAAACCAGATTACCGGCTCTTTCCCCATCTCCATATTCAATATCTCATCGCTGCAACGGTTGTCACTGTGGGATAACAATCTTAGTGGATTCTTACCACGGGAGATTGGCAACTTAACCAACATGCAACATCTATATTTTAGTGGAAATAAGCTTATAGGTACATATATATTCTAATGATGTCTCATGTCAATTTTTATAGACCCATTAGAACTATTAAAATTCTATGAATTTATGCTTGTAATGAGTAATAAAATGTAACAGTTATAAATAAATCTTCAAGCGTATTTCAAGAAACACCATATAAGGAGCGTCTTTTAATGTTTAAAATTAATCTATTTTAAGAAATAACCAGTAAATTTGTACTCCTGTTGGTAGTTAGCTAACTTCTAATAAAGTATCAGTTTATATATTTGAGTCCATATAAAAATACAAACCTGCACAATCAGAAATTCATAGAAAATTAAACTAAGAACTTTAATGGAGAAAAAAATATATATAATATGTACATCCTTCTTAAGACTTTGATCAATAACAATAGGGAAAAGAAGTATATAGTTATTACATAATCTTCGGAGTTCTTGTCGACACCCTCTCCCATAACCAATTAATTCAAGAGTCTTCTTATCAATTACAAATAAAACATGTATCACATAGATAGTTCATCTGACTTGTATTTATTTTTTCTTCATGGGCTAACAGATGAAATACCCAAAGAGATAAGCAATCTCGTTGAGTTGGAGCTACTTGATCTTGGGTTAAATAGTTTTAGTGGTTTGCTTGATATGGAGACCTTCAACATATCAGGACTGAGAGTAGTTTCTCTTATATTCAATAATCTATCTGGAAACCTCCCACCAAACATGTGTGTTATCTTACCCAACATTGAAGAGCTTTATATGGCCAACTTAACCAATCTTGTTGGGACTATTCCTCATTCCATCTCCAATTGTTCAAAACTTACTCAGCTAGAGCTTGCAGGCAACAAACTCACTGGCTTGATTCCCATCTACAAATCCTAAACTTGGAGAGAAACAATTTAACCAGCGATTCTTCGTTAAGCTTCCTAACTTGCTTAACCAATTGCAAAAATTTAAAAACTCTTTATCTATCTTCAAACCCTCTAAACAGCATTCTTCCAGTTTCTGTAGGGAACTTTTCCACATCTCTTAAAAAATTTTACGCCAACAATTGCAAGATCAAAGGTCTAATTCGAAACGATTTTGGGAACTTAAGCAGCTTATTAGACCTTGATCTTTCTGAAAACAGCTTGGTTTTATCGATTCCCACATCAATTGGAAACCTGAGAAAGCTTCAGCGCTTCGACTTGGCTAACAACAAATTAACAGGATTTATTTGAGATCATATATGTAAATTACAGCATTTCAATGAAATTTACTTGGATCAAAATCACCTTTCAGGATCTCTTCCAAATTGTTTAAGGAACATTACTTCCCTTAGGAGGATACATCTCGATTCCAATAAATTGAGTTCCAATATACCACCAAGCTTAGGGAACCTTCAATATCTAGTGGTTCTTGACTTATCGTCAAATTACATGGTAGGTTCTTTACCTCCAGAAATTGGAAATCTAAAGGCGGTAACCAAGATGGATCTATCGATGAATCAATTCTCAAATGAAATTTCTTTGAGACACAACAAGTTGCAAGGATCTATACCTGACTCAATGAGTAACATGGTAGGTTTGGAATTCCTAGACCGTTCTCATATTAATATACTAGTATAGTACCCGCGCGATGCGCGGATTGCATATCATAACTTAGGACCCATTTAAATTAACTTATTTTAAGTGTTTTTAAGTCGAAGTAATTTGGAAGTACTTTTAAAATTTTTGTGTAAAATAAAAAAAGTGCTTTTGAGCACTTATTTTTAAACAAAAAAGATTAAAATAAGTAAAGAACCATATAATAAGTACAAAAGATGTAAGTCCATCTAAACATCCACTTAGACACTTTATAATCTATGAACATCTTTAGTCTTTAAATTTAATGTTTTTTTCACTCACGTGCTAATTACATGTAACCAAAATATATGAAAATATATTCTTTTTCGAAGTCATGGTCTATTCACTCTAAATATATTTCAGTACCTTGTAATCAAATATTGAGAATATATTTTTTTCAGACATCCCTAACAAACCATATCAAATACAATAATAATAAATTCTAATGAATTATAATTGATACCTCTTCAAATATTATCTCCATATTGTCATCAATTAGTTTCTCACACACTAATTAAAAGAAATACTGAACAAATTACATAAACATGATATAAAAAATCATTAACTATATGAACTTTTAAGAAAAAGTATTTATAGCAAAATATGTTGATGGTATTGACAAATAGAAATTCATATTTTCTGATAATACATTGGATAAAAAAGACATAATACCATATATCATCACAGCTCTGGCAAGTCAAAAGTGATAGTTCACAAATGGAGTGCATTTCTCACTTGTAGTTGTTTAAGGAATAACAAACCTTTCTTGTTAAGAGTATTCCTCCTAAGGAGTATTCATTAGCAACTTCTTTTACATATGGTATGTATCAAAATCCTAATCTTCTTTTCCTGCCAAGGTCTCTTTAGGAGAAGGAGAGATCATGTCATTTTCAGTCATGTAATCCTACAAAATGAAAATATGAAGTTTGTGAAAATGAATTGTGGTAATGAGTTTACGTAAAGACTAATAAAACAACAATTGAAGCGATTAACTTAAAACATTAAAAAGAAAGTTTTGAAATTACCGATCTTTATCTCCCTTTGTGACTTGGCAAACAACAATATCAGGATGCTATAAGATGTGTAAGTAAACAACAGACAATTAATGTACTTTCGAACAGAGAAAGATAATTGCATTATAATATCCTCATCATTGCTATTTATATAAACTTCAGCAACAACGTCAACATTGAAAAGATTAACTACCAATTTAAACATGGCCATTCAATCAAGAACAATATTCATCTTCATTGAATACGCATAGTCATTATCTATGGAAGTTCAAATTCATATTTTAGTATTAAAAAGTAGTTACAATAAAAAAAGATAATAAAAAAATAACATACCACTACTTGATATTCTGATCAAGTAAGATATCTAATATCTTTAATTGATTGGAGTATCTTGTTATTCCGGTGTAAAGGAACTACATTTCCTTTCATATCACTATTGCAATGATTATCTGTTGTTCATGTAAGATTCGTGAACTGAATTTGCTTCTACAAAATTAAGTATTTGTCAAAAACTACAGAATAACAATTCACTTCCCTCAAATAATACACGACTTATTACATTACAAACATCTTATCTGATTTGTCCATTTCATAGTAGGCGAAGATAAGGGTCAAGGGAGGATGATTAGATTATTCTACTGTCTATTTTACATGCTATCTAATTGAAACATACTATGAAAATCGATAGCACAGAATTTTGTAGAGATTCTTTATCTTGAAATCCTGAGAGAAGTGCAAAAAGAATACTACATGAAAGTAAAATTTAGGGAGACAATATCTAATTCAATAAATGGTTATCTTCGAATTCTTGGATTTAAGCTTTTCAATTGAATTAGTGACTTCTTTGAGAAGCTCTATAAAGTTCAAGACATATCTATCTATATATAATAAGTTCTATTGAGTAAGTGATGTGCAACGAAAAGAAAAACAAATGTTTACACTTGTAACTGAATAGCATGTCAGACTTTAAAGGGAAAATATCATGAACGCACAAATATGCTATTACACTTCAATAAATATGTTATTATAAATGGGTTAGAAATATGTTGACAATGGTTGGATAAAACATTGAAAGAGGAAACATTGAAGCCATATTAATGGCTCCGTTCAAATATATTTATCTTCTATACATATTTTTCTCCTTTGTCTTTTAATACTTTCGTATCACCAACAATATAAAAGATAAAATCTTAGTGGATTCTACCAAGGGAGATTGACAACTTAAACAAGATGCAATTCTTATATCTTAGCAAAAATAAGTTTACTAGATTGAACAAACTATTTAAACTAATTAGGAATCCACAATTTGTGTTTCCAGGTGAAATACCCAAAGAGATAAGCAATCTCATTGAGTTGGAGGTACTTGATCTTGTAGCTAATAGTTTTAGTGGTTCACTTCCAATGGAGATCTTCAACATATCCAGGCTAAGAGTGATTTCTCTTTCATTCAACAATCTATCAGGAAGCCTCCCACCAAACTTGTGTTCTGTCATACCAAACATTGAAGTGATTTATCTGACCTTTACCAATCTTGTTGGGACTATTCCTCATTCCATCTCCAATTGTTCAAAGCTTACTCGTCTAGAGCTTGCAGGCAACAAACTCACTGGCTTGATTCCCAACTCACTTGGATATTTGACTCATCTACAGTATCTTAATTTAGGGGGAAACAATTTAACCAGCGACTCATCATTTTTTATTCTAACTTTAAACCCTCTAAACAGCATGCTTGTAGGGAACTTTTCCACATCTCTTATAAGATTTTTCGCAAGCAGTTGCAATATCAAAGGGAGACTGCCCAATGATTTTGGGAACTTAAGCAGCTTATTAGACCTTGACCTTTCTGCAAACAATTGGCAACTTGAGAAACCTTATGCGCTTCAACTTGAGTATCAACAAACTTACAGGATTTATTGGAGATTATATATGTAAATTTCAGCATTTGGGTGCTATTTACTTAGGTCAAAATCAACTCTGAGGGTCTCTTCCTAATTGTTTAGGGAATATTACTTCCAATATACCACCAAGCTTAGGAAGCCTTCAAGATCTAGTAGTTCTTGACTTATCGTCAAACAACATGGTAGGTTCTTTACCTCCAAGAATTGGAAATCTAAAGTCTGCAACAAAGATGGATCTATCAATGAATCAATTCTCAAATGGAATTCCTAGAGAAATTGGAGAATTACAAAATCTGGCGCACCTTTCTTTGAGACACAACAAGTTGCAAGGAGCTATACCTGACTCAATGAGCAACATCGTAGGTTTGGAATTCCTAGACCTTTCTCACAATAATATATCTGGAATCATTCCTAAGTCTTTGGAGAAACTTCAAAACTTGAAGTATTTCAATGTTTCTGTCAACAAATTGTATGGTGAAATACCCTCGGGGGGTCCTTTCATGAAGGATTCCCCATGAATTCGGAAACCTCACGTTTCTTGTTTCTATTGACTTGGAAAGCAACAATTTCCATGGAAATTTGCCTCAAGAAATTACACGCTTGCGTCGGCTCAAGTTTCTTGATTTAAGTTTCAACAACTTTAGTGGGAAGGTTCCTTCTTGGTTTGGAATTTTACACCAACTTCAATTTTTAAGTCTTACGAATAATAGTTTCACTGGTTCCATCCCTTGTTCATTTTCTAATATTTCCACACTTGAGACTTTGAATCTGAATTTCAATTACATAGAGGGCCAAATACCAAAAGTGATTGGAAGTCTTTTAAACCTTAGAGTATTAAAATTGAGGGGTAACAATCTCATAGGCTCTATTCCTCTGTTGCTATTGAATGCCTCAAGGTTGGAGACTTTAGATATATCTTATAATTCACTTCAAGGAAACATTCCAGAAGGGATCGGCAATCTTCACAACATGAAACTTCTATCAATACAATATAATCAACTTATGAGTTCTATACCATTCACAATTTTCAATATTTCTAGGATCGAAGTCATTGCATTTACTGGCAATAGCTTATCAGGAAGTCTTCCCAATGGTTTATGCAATGGTGTCCCAATACTCGAAGGGCTTTATCTGTCTTATAACAAGCTTCACGGTCATATGCCTACAAGCTTATCAAATTGTTCACAACTTCAACTTTTGTCTTTAACGGGCAATGAGTTTGATGGACCAATACATAGTGAAATTGGAAGATTGAGTAACTTTCAGCTTTTGTATCTCGGAAATAACCATTTCACGGGTATACTTTTGTCTTATGAATGCTTGTACCTAATTGCTTCGGAATTTTATCTTATTACACAGTAATAGCAGGAATAATTTCAGTTATTGAATAATTGAGGTATCTAAGTTTGGTGGTATTAGGCATGGAGAGAAGCGAGCTTAATGGATCTGTTCAAATATATTTATCTTCCATATATATTTCTGTTCAAAATCTTAGTGGATTCTTACCACGAGAGATTGACAACTTAAATAAGACGCAATTCTTATATCTTAGACAAATTAGGTTTACTAGATTGAACCAACTATTTAAACTCACTAGTAATCCACTATGTGTTTCCAGGTGAAATACCCAAAGAGATAAGCAATCTCATTGAGTTGGAGGAACTTGATCTTTCGACCAATAATTTTAGTGGTTCACTTGATATGGAGACCTTTAACATATCGGGGCTGAGAATACTTGGTCTTACAGACAACGATCTATCAGGAAGCCTCCCACCAACTATAGGTTCTATGTTACCCAACATTGAAGTGCTTTATCTGGGCAACTTAACCAATCTTGTTGGGACTATTCCTCATTCCATATCAAATTGTTCAAAACTTACTATTCTAGAGCTTTCTTACAACAAACTCACAGGCTTGATTCCCAATTCACTTGGATATTTGACTCATCTACAGTTACTAAATCTAGGGGAAAACAATTTAACCAGCGATTCATCATTAAGCTTCCTGACTTCCTTAACCAATTGTAGAAATTTAGTGTAGCTTTCTCTATATCTTAACCCACTAAATGGCATACTTCCAGTCTCTGTAGGGAACTTTTCTAAGTCTCTAATGAAATTTTACGCCAGCAGTTGCAAAATCCGAGGGCGAATTCCAATTGAAGTTGGGAACATAAGCAGCTTATTAGACCTTGATCTTTCTGGAAATAACTTGGTTGAATCGATTCCAACATCAATTGGCAAGTTGAGAAGCCTTCAGAGCTTCGTGTTGGCTAACAACAAATTAACAGGAACTATTGGAGATAATTTTTGTAAATTGCAGCGTTTGGGTGCTATTTACTTCAGTCAAAATCAACTTTCAGGGTCTCTTCCTAATTGTTTAGGGAATATTACTTACCTTAGGGAGATACATGTGGGCTCCAATAAATTGAGTTCCAATATACCACTAAGCATAGGGAAACTTCAATATCTAGTGGTTCTTGACATATCGGCAAACAAGATGGTAGGTTCTTTACCTCCATAAATTGGAAATCTAAAGGCTGCGACACAGATGGATCTGTCGATGAATCAATTCTCAAATGAAATTCCTAGAGAAATTGGAGGCTTACAAAATTTGGCGTACCTTTCTTTGAGACATAACAAGTTGCAAGGACCTATACCTGACTCAATGAGCAACATTGTCATACCCCAAATCCCATTGGAGCGGACTGGCACCCGTAGCCGAGGAGGCCCGGGAGAACCCGTTCATAACCTATACTTTCACATTTACATTACTTATGAAAATTAGAAATTTGGGCAGCACTTTGTTGTAAATAGAAGAAAACAGTACCTGTATCAGCCCAGCAGACACGCATAAATATATATATAAACAGTAATTGGCCGTCAGAGTCATCACGTCTATCAACCAAACACTCCTATGGCTGTACAATATGTCTACAAAAGCCTCTACATAGATACCCAACTGAGTTAGGGTTGGGACAAACTCCCGCCCACAAAAGACTTTTATACAAATACCAAAAATACATATAGAAACGACTTGGGATGCCCCGAAACAACTGGAGCTCACCACTAACAACAGAATGTCCTGGCTCTTACTGCGGAGGTGTACGACCTGAAGTACCTGTTCCTGCAGGCATGAATACAGGTCCCCCGTGAGGGACGTCAGTACAGAAATATGTACTAAGTATGTAAGGCAGTGAGTATCAAGATGAGATACAAAAGATCAACAGAACCCAGATACCAGTGAAAAAACAGTATGAGTAGACCACACTTAAAAGAGCTGATGGGATACCTGCACATTACTTTCATATCATTACTTCCCGTAATCCTTATCAATACATAACATATGTCATACAATGGCCAACTGATCAGTGGTACTAATACAATACATCAGGGACCACCCCTGGAATAACATATATACATAAACTTTATAATACAATGGCCAACTGATCAGTGGTACTAATACAATACATCATATCATCAATTTAAAATACAGACATTCCATTTCTTAATTCAATTAATCTTTGAGATTGGTTACTTTGTGGTCACACCTTATGGAACTTGAAACCATGATACCTCAATAGGAAAAACATGTGAACAGGTAATCAATATCATGAAAATGAAGTAGAGAATCATGGATACCTCATTAAACCATTTCGGAGTCAACAATAGTATATGGACATTTTTTTGACTAACCGGACATCTTAAAGGTGAAACCAAGTTCAATTGGTGGTGTCGAAGATCATATGATGTTATTATGTGTCATGTGTCGTAGGACAATGTTGGAAGCTTACTTGAGAGTGCCATGGGTCATTATTCATGCCAAAGATTAGATAGAGTATGTCTTACATACCTTGATATAACCACTTCAATACAAGTCCAACTTGACTTCCCGTACTCTTCGAACACTTATCTACAATAAGTCATTTGTGGCAAACTAGTATTAGCAACCAAACCTTACCATTTAGGTATTAACTTCACCAAATAATGTCTAGGAAGTAATCCTTTAACTCATCAATAAGAGTGCTACATACATCCTCTTATACTCTTATTACATTCACATATCATGCATTTTCATGAAATATCCCTCAACATCACTCTTAGCCTTTATTTCCCTTCTTAATCACCATCCAATTCCAACATGATCACTAGGCATACATAACCACTAATATAATGATATATGATATATATGAGGCTAAGTGTAGGTTTATAAAGACCCATTTTCGTCCAAGAGGTAATAGAAAATGACCATTTTTCCCTAAAAATTTAAATAAATCCGAATCTGTCCCCAGTGGACAGTTTTGACAAGCTAAAGTTAATCGATCATAACTCTTTGCTCCGGTATCGGATTTGGGTGAAACCAATTGCATTGGAAAGATAATTCAAAGGGATTTCATTTTCAAAATCTGTCCCACAATTCTGTTTTTTTTTTGATAGGCTGTAGTAAAACGGGTATAGCTCCTTACTCAGACATTGGATTTTGATGAAACCAATTTCATCGGAAAGAAGAATCTCGGAGATTTTCTTCGATATATAGCAGCTCACACAGTTCTTTTTGTACAAGGAGTTATGATCGTCTAAAGTTGATCCAAAAAAATAATTGCCTAGCTGCAGTAATTTTCCTGCAGATTTACTGTTCACAGGCTTCCCGGCCACCGTTTTGAAATTTCGAATGTGCTCGCTTATATGAAATACTCCTCTATTTTGGGAAAACTTTATATCATTGGAAAGATTATTCCAATACCTACACATACAACTATTGACGGGATACTTCCGAACACCATAAACTTAATTTAACCCATACGCTAGCCTTTGGGACTCCATATAATCACGATAAGTGTAGGAAAAAATTTATGGGGTGTTACATTCTCCCCCCTTAAGAACATTCGTTCTCGAATGTTAGCACAGTTACTCAATTAAGACATGTCCAATCTTACAATTAACATATTCATCATCATAACATACTTGCATAAAATTAAACACGTACTTGTTATTGTTCTTCTTCCGTCTCATGAACTTCCTCCTCATCGTTGAATAGGTAAGGGTACTTAATCTTCATCGCTTCCTCGGCTTCCCATGTGATCTCCTCAACTTGTTGATTCCTCCAAAGTACTTTTACCGATGCTATCTCTTTATTCCTTATCTTTTTAATTTGATGATCAAGAATAGCAATAGGCATTTCTTCAAAAGTGAGATCTTCTGTAACTTGTACATCTTCCGTAGTAGTGATGTACGATGGATCTCCGATGTACTTGCGAAGCATCGAAACATGAAATACGGGATGAACTACTGAGAGCTCTTGAGGTAGCTCTAACTCATAAGCAACTTGTCCAAATCTTTGAATGATCTTGTACGGACCTATGTATCGTGGACTTAACTTTCCTTTCTTGCCAAACCTCATCACTCCTTTCATTGGTGATACTTTAAAGAATACCCAATCGTCGATAGAAAACTCAAGTCCTCTTCTTCTAACATCCGCATAAGATTTGTGTCGACTTTGAGCTGCGTCAAGCCATTGTTGGATCACTTTAACCTTTTCCATTGCTTGATAAATAAGATCCGGTCCAAACAAGGCCGCATCACCCGCTTCAAACCATCCTATTGGCGATCTACACTTTCTTCCATACAATGCTTCATATGGTGCCATTTTGATACTTGAATGATAGCTATTATTGTAGGCAAACTCGATAAGAGGTAGGTGATCATCCCAGTTGCCTTTGAAATCTAATACACATGCTCGTAGCATATCTTCAAGTGTCTGGATGGTACGTTCCGCCTGTCCGTCCATTTGAGGATGAAAAGCCGTACTTAGATTTACTTGTGTCCCCAAACTCCTTTGAAAAGACTTCCAGAAATTCGCGGTAAATTGGGCTCCTCGATCGGATATAATGGAAATTGGAACTCCATGTAACCAAACGATCTCCTTAATATACAACTTCGCATACTCTTCCGCCGTATAAGTTGTCTTAACTGGTAAGAAGTGCGCAGATTTGGTAAGCCTATCAATGATCACCCATATGGAATCAAACTTCCGATATGTACGAGGCAAACCCGTGATGAAATCCATATTGATCTTGTCCCACTTCCAGACTGGAAGATCTATACATTGCATGAAACCACCGGGTTTCTGGTGTTCTACTTTGACTCTTTGACAATTCGGACATTCAGCTACAAATTCGGCAATATTCTTCTTCATGTCATTCCACCAATATATTGTTTTCAAATCTTGATACATCTTAGTCAACCCTAGATGGATGGAATACCTTGAACAGTGTGCTTCTATCATAATTCTCTTTCTTAGCTCAACTACATCAAGTACACATAAACGATTCTGACATTGAAGCACTCCTTCTCGCATAAGCTCAAATGCCTTTGTCGTGCCACTCTGCACATCCTCCTTAAGCTGCAATAAAATTGGATCTGCATACTGCTTCTCTTTCACTTCAGCTATCAATGAAGATTCCGCTGCATTACGTACAATAACCTCTTCATCTAGAGTCTCGAGAAGTCGAACTCCCAAATTAGCTAGTTGGTGAAGATCCTTAATCATCCCCTGCTTTTCTATAGATGCCATTTTAGACTTACGACTCAGTGCATCCGCTACCACATTCGCTTTCCCTGGATGATACAAGATATCAACATCGTAATCTTTCAACAATTCAAGCCATCTCCGCTGCCTCATGTTTAGATCTTTCTGACTGAAGATATATTGCAGGCTCTTATGATCGATATATATGTCAACATGAACCCCATATAAGTAGTGGCGCCATATCTTCAAAGCAAATACAACTGCAGCTAGCTCAAGATCATGTGTGGGATAATTCCTCTCATGTGGTCGCAACTGTCTAGAGCCATTGGCTATTACTCTACCATGTTGCATTAATACGCATCCTAAGCCAATTCTCGAAGCATCACAGTACACTGCATACCCTTCTGTGCCTTCAGGAAGTACCAATACCGGTGTAGAAGTCAACTTGCTCTTCAGATCTTGGAAACTCTTTTCACAGGCATCATTCCATTGAAACTTGGAGGCTTTATGCGTCAACTTAGTCAAAGGTGCAGAAATAGAAGAAAAAACTTCAACAAACCTTCTATAATAACCTGCCAACCCGAGGAAACTACGAATCTCCGTAGTCGTCGTGGGTATTGGCTAATTCTTCACAACCTCAATCTTCTGAGTGTCAACTTTTATGCCTTCACTGGATACAATATGACCCAAAAATGCCACTGACTTGAGCCAAAACTCACATTTAGAAAACTTCGCATACAGCTTACGATCACGAAGAATCTGCAACGCCTGCCTTAAGTGATTAACATGGTCCTCTTCTGATCTAGAGTAGACCAGAATATCATCTATGAAAACTATCACGAACACATCTAGAAACGGCTTAAACAGCCTATTCATCAGATCCATAAAAACTGCGGGTGCATTTGTCAACCCGAAGGACATAACTAGGAATTCATAATGACCATACCGTGTTCGGAAAGCTGTCTTGGGTATATCTTTATCTTTGACTCTCACTTGATGATAGCCTGATCTCAAGTCAATCTTGGAAAAACACTGGGCACCCTACAACTGGTCAAATAATTCATCAATTCAGGGAAGAGGGTATTTATTCTTGATAGTCACCTTATTCAATTGCCGATAGTCAATACACATCCTCAACGAACCATCTTTCTTACGCACAAACAATACTGGTGCTCCCCAAGGGGACATACTAGGCCTGATGAATCCCTTCTCTAGCAAGTCTTTCAGTTGCTCTTTCAATTCTCGCAACTCTGCTGGTGCCATTCTATAAGGAGGAATTGAGATTGGCTGTGTGTCTGGCAACATATCAATACCAAACTCCACTTCTCGTTCAGGAGGTAAACCTGGTAGTTCTTCAGGAAATACATCAGGAAATTCATTCACAACCGGAATGGTCTGAAAAGTTGGCGGCTCTGCCTCTGTATCCCTTACTCTCCAAATGGTATATGTACCCCTTGGAAATCATTTTTCTTGCCTTAAAGTAAGAAATAAATCTACACCTCGGCGCGCCAACATTACCCTTCCATTCAAGGACTGCCTCATTTGGGAAATGGAAATACACCTTCTTAGAACGACAATCTACTATAGCATAACAAGACGCTAACCAATCCATGCCCATAATAACATCAAAATCTACCATTTCTAACTCAACAAGATCGGCCATCGTATCACGACCACAAATATTCACAACACAATTTCGATAAACATTCCTAGCTATAAGAGATTCCCCCACTGGCGTTGATACTTCAAATGGCTTGGCTAATAATTCGGGTGTTCTCCTGAACCTTCCCACAACCAAAGGAGTAGCATACGATAATGTAGAACCAGGATCAATTAAGGCATACACATCAAATGCAAAGATGGACAACGTACCTGTAACCACGTCTGGAGAAGCCTCTAAATTCTGTCGATCTGCTAGGGCATACACACGGTTCTGAGCTCTGCTAGAACTATCTGCTCCTCTATCACCTCTACCGTGACCCATAGGTTGTGCACCCCTACTCAAAGGAGGCACCGATGATGACGCAACAGCTGATCCGGTAGGTCGTGTTATACCACCTGTGGTCCTGCATGGACAATCTCTAGCCATATGCCCCGGCCTACCGCACCAAAAGCAATTGTTCGTTCCAAGCCGACATTCGCCAAAGTGAAATCTTCTACATATGGGGCACGGGTGTCGTGGAGGTCTCAATTGACTCATACTCTCTTGCCCTTGATACCCCACTGTTCACGAACTCTGATTTTCACCGTTTTGCCCGAACTGATTACCTCTGAACCTTTGAAATTGCGGTGGAGCACTAATTGCAGGATAAGAAGATAACGGGCTAGGCAATCTATGAGAGAACGAAGGCCTAAGACCTCCCTGAGATGCCATAAACTGCCCTATAGCTCTGGCCCGCTTAGAATATCCTTTTTCTGATTCCTGGGTTCTTCTTCTTTGCCTCTGATCTTCCATCTTCTGAGCGAAAGCTTGTATCCTCGCTATATCCATGTCCTTGTTCAAAGTAGCAATGGTACAATCTCTAACCAAGTATGGTTCCAATCTATCCACATAGTGATGAACTCTGTCATCCATAGTAGCTACCACATTAGAAGCATATCGAGACAAGGAGTTAAATCGAAGACTATACTCCCTTACACTCATATTACCCTGACGAAGATTTAAGAATTGATCTGCACGGGCCTGACGAGTCTCAAATAGAAGATAATGATCAATAAATGCATCTTTGAACTCTCCCCACGTAGTTGGAGGTGCAACAATACCCCTAGATCGTTTCCAATCCTCGTACCACAATATAGCCTCTTCTTTCAGTCTATATGCTGCTAGCTCAACCATCTCTTTACCGGATATGTGCATAACATCTAGAGCCCTTTAGGTTTGATCGACAAAGTCCTGTGGGTCTTCGTTAATATCTGATCCGGTAAAAGTAAGAGGATCCAGTTTCAGAAAATCCTGTGTCCGAAGGCTAGCTGCTCTATCCGTACCACTAGAACCCGTGGTAGGAATAGCTTGCCCTTGAACTTGACCGGAAACTATACGCGTCAGAAGTTGTACTGCCTCCCTCAAATCTCGATCAACAGCATTAATAGATGGCCCTTCTGGAGGAGAAGAAGCTCCTGATATATGCTCAGCTTGAGACTCACTTTGTTCAGCTTGTGCCTGTGGTGACTTACTAGTACCTTCTCTGGCCACTACATCTACTCGCTTTCACTTATTCTTTCTCCTTGTAACCGACATCGTTACTATAATAAAAAAAAAAATAACTGGATTAAGCGATCGATTATGACTTTATCTCTAATATGGGCTCTATTGCACGATCTAAGAAATGGAGAGTGGAAACAATCCCTAAATGTCCAATAGCCTCTTGTTTATAGATGTGGTGCACAACACACCGATAAACGAGATTCTACGTAGACACGGCTTTGTAGACTCACTAGGACGAACTTCTCTGATACCACTTCTGTCATACCCCAAATCCCATTGGAGCGGACTGGCACCCGTAGCCAAGGAGGCCCGGGAGAACCCGTTCATAACCTATACTTTCAAATTTACATTACTTATGAGAATTAGAAATTTGGGAAGCACTTCGTTGTAAATAGAAGAAAACAGTACCTGTATCATCCCAACAAACACGCATAAATATATATATATATATAAACAGTAATTGGCCGTCAGAGCCATCACGTCTATCAACCAAACACTCCTATGGCTGTACAATATGTCTACAAAAGCCTCTACATAGATACACAACTGAGTTAGGGTCGGGAAAAACTCCCGCCCACAAAAGACTTTTATACAAATACCAAAAATACATATAGAAACGACTTGGGATGCCCCGAAACAACTAGAGCTCACCACTAACAACAGAATGTCCTGGCTCTTACTGCGGAGGTGTACGACCTGAAGTACCTGTTCCTGCAGGCATGAATACAGGTCCCCCGTGAGGGACGTCAGTACAGAAATATGTACTGAGTATGTAAGGCAGTGAGTATCAAGATGAGATACAAAAGATCAACAGAACCCAGATACCAGTGAATAAACAGTATGAGTAGACCACACTTAAAAGAGCTAATGGGATACCTGCACATTACTTTCATATCATTACTTCCCGTAATCCTTATCAATACATAACATATGTCATACAATGGCCAACTGATCAGTGGTACTAATACAATACATTAGGGACCACCCCTGGAATAGCATATATACATAAACTTCATAATACAATGGCCAACTGATCAGTGGTACTAATACAATACATCATATCATCAATTTAAAATACAGACATTCCATTTCTTAACTCAATTAATCTTTGAGATTGGTTACTTTGGGGTCACACCTTATGGATCTTGAAACCATGATACCTCAATAGGAAAAACATGTGAACAGGTAATCAATATCATGAAAATGAAGTAGAGCATCATGGACACCTCATTAAACCATTTCGGAGTCAACAATAGTATATGGACATTTTTTTTGACTAACCGAACATCTTAAAAGTTAAAACAGGTTCAATTGGTGGTGTCGAAGATCATATTATGTTATTATGTGTCATGTGTCGTAGGACAATGTTGGAAGCTTACTTGAGAGTGCCATAGGTCATTATTCATGCCAAAGATTAGATAGAGTATGTCTTACATACCTTGATATAACCACTTCAATACAAGTCCAACTTGACTTCCCGTACTCTTCGAACACTTATCTACAATAAGTCATTTGTGGCAAACTAGTATTAGCAACCAAACCTTACCATTTAGGTATTAACTTCACCAAATAATGTCTAGGAAGTAATCCTTTAACTCATCAATAAGAGTGCTACATACATCCTCTTATACTCTTATTACATTCACATATCATGCATTTTCATGAAATATCCCTCAACATCACTCTTAGCCTTTATTTCCCTTCTTAATCACCATCCAATTCCAACATGATCACTAGGCATACATAACCACTAATATAATGATATATGATATATATGAGGCTAAATGTAGGTTTATAAAGACCCATTTTCGTCCAAGAGGTAATAGAAAATGACCATTTTGCCCTAAAAATTTAAATAAATCCGAATCTGTCCCCAGTGGACAGTTTTGACAGGCTGAAGTAAATCGATCATAACTCTTTGCTCCGGTATCGGATTTGGGTGAAACCAATTGCGTTGGAAAGATAATTCAAAGGGATTTCATTTTCATATAACGTATACCACCCAGTTCTTCCTGTACAAGGAGTTATGGTCGTGTAAAGTTGACCTAAAAATCTGTTCCACAATTCTGTTTTTTTTTTTTTTGATAGGCTGTAGTAAAACGGGTATAGCTCCTTACTCAGACATTGGATTTGGATGAAACCAATTTCATCGGAAATAAGACTCTCGTATCTTTTCATCGATATATAGCAGCTCACACAGTTCTTTTTATACAAGGAGTTATGATCGTCTAAAGTTGAGCCAAAAAAATAATTGCCTAGCTGCAGTAATTTTCCTGCAGATTTACTGTTCACAGGCTTCCCGGCCACCGTTTTGAAATTTCGAATGTGCTCGCTTATATGAAATACTCCTCTGTTTTGGGAAAACTTTATATCGTTGGAAAGCTTATTCCAATACCTACACATACAACTATTGACGGGGTACTTCCGAACACCATAAACTTAATTTAACCCATACGCAAGCCTTTAGGACTTCATATAATCACGATAAGTGTACGAAAAAATTTACGGGGTGTTACAAACATGATAGGTTTGGAATTCCTAGACCTTTCTCATAATAATATATCCGTAAACATTCCTAAGTCTTTGGAGAAACTTCAAAACTTGAAGTATTTCAATATTTCTGTCAACAAATTGTATGGTGAAATACCCTCGGGAGGTCCTTTCAGGAACCTCTCGAGTCAGTTTTTCATCTACAATGAAGAATTGTGCGGTTCTTCAAGATTTAGTGTCCCACCATGCCCCACTTCATCAAAGCACAAATCAGATAGGAAAAAATTGCTTGTTCTATTTCTTCTGCTAGGACTTGCACTTCTATTTGTTCCCATCTCTTTTGTGTTCGTATGGATAAGGTATAGGCGAGGTAAAAGTGTTCCTCAACAAGATGATTCATTGTCCACCATAACAAGAGAAAGAATTTCATACCATGGATTGCTCCAAGCAACTGATGAGCTTAGTGAGAGTAATCTGATTGGTTCTGGAAGTTTTGGCACTGTTTACAAAGGCGTTCTCAGAAGTGGAGCTGTCATTGCAGTTAAAGTGTTCAGTCTGCAACTGGATGCGGGATTCAAGAGTTTCGATACAGAATGTGAAGTTTTACGGAACCTTCGCCATAGGAATCTTGTGAAAGTCATTACTAGTTGTTCCAATCTTGATTTTAAGGCTTTAGTGCTCGAGCATATGTCTAATGGAAGTCTTGAGAAGCATTTGTATTCGCACAACTACTTCTTAGACATCAGGCAGAGGCTAAGCATAATGATAGATGTGGCGTGTGCATTGGAATATCTTCACCATGGGTGCTCATCGACTGTAATCCACTGTGATCTGAAGCCTAGTAACGTCTTGCTGGATGAAGATATGGTTGCCCACCTCAGCGACTTTGGCATTTCAAAACTGCTTGGTGAAGATCAGTGTGATTTTTACACTAAAACCTTAGCAACATTGGGGTATATTGCGCCAGGTACGTCTCTTAGTTTTGCTGATTACTCCTTTCTTTTTTTCCCACCTAGAAAGCATATTGCATCTTTAAATGAATTGTTTGACTGTAGAGTATGGACTGGATGGACTAGTGTCTACAAAGTGTGACGTCTATAGTTACGGGATCATGTTGCTTGAAATGTTTACCAGGAGAAAGCCTAATGAGTTTGATGGAGATCTTAACTTGAAGCAATGCGCAAGTTATTCACTCCCAGAAGCAGTAATGGACATTGTAGATGTCAACTTGGTAACACCACAGGATAATCAGAAGGAGCTAGATGTTGTGGCTTCAATCATGAAAGTTGCATTAGATTGTTGTGCTGAATCTCCGGCAAGAAGGACAAACATGAAAGATGTTGTAGGGATGCTGCAGAAGATGAAGATTCAACTCCTTGCATGTTGAGCATGTCTTTGGAATCTGTTGTTCCAATCACATGATTGTTGTTTTGTTTTGTTTTGTTTTAGCACTTGATTTGTGAATGATTCTGTTTTCAGAAATGTTAGATGGTTGCAATAACTCTCACTGTTTCGTCTTAATATTATTGTTTGCAAGGTGTTAATTCCTCTTACTATTATTCAAATTAATTGCGTTCAGGTATATGCTAGATGGTTACAATAAATCTCACCGTTTGACTGTACAACAGATTCATGAGGAAAATAATTGTTGTTGAAGCCAATAAAAGGGGAGCCTGGTGCACAAATTTCCCTCTATGCATGGGGTCTAGGAAAGGGCTGGACCATAAGGGTCTATCATACATAGCCGTACACTACATACGCCATTGAGTTTGTTTAATTCCTCAATTCTGAATAAAACATTATAGTATAAGTTAGCAAGTGTGGCACTACTTTTCACCACACAACTCTACAGAATATGAAAGCAAGACTTGGTTGACTTGCCACCTTTTGTTCGAGTAATGTCTCACAGTTTGCTTTTGAAAGCTATCTGAGCGCTCTTGTTACAGGTTACGGTGTGAGCGACAATACATGCAGTCCCAATAGTGCTAATTAGAAATATAACAATTATGTTGTGAAAGATGGACCATTTAGCACTAGTGCTGCGAGGAACATTATAAGTAATCAGAGTCTGTGCGAAATTAATTCAGTGCGATAAAAAGTAAAAATCATTTTTCAAATTCAGTTCAAGATTCATACATAATTCATCATCAAGAATTTTCTCCTTCTCCTTTCCAACTGCATCGTTTTGTTCTTAAACTGTCAAACTCCATTAGCTAGACATTAATTCTTTAGCACAATTTAGCATATTGAGCTTAGCGTATACGATAACTATATAAGTAATCAGTATCTACAGGACAACAGATCGAGGAAAAGGCGAGTCAGGTCTAAAAATGCATCCTTTGCCCATTTTATGGGAATATCACTAACTAGTTCTTCAAATTCTGGACATAAAAATCCACAAGTATAATGAGCTTCATTCTCTATCTTCTTGTCACAAAAAAAAATAAAAAATCTTATCGTAAAACAAAAAAAACGAGTAGAGGATTACAGGATTTATTTTGTGCTACCATTATTATTGTTGACATCAACACAAACTAAGCTATATACTTGTCTCCAACATGGCTCTCGCGGCGCGAGGAGTATTTTGCTTGCCTAGACCATATAACTTAGGGAACCAACTACCAAGTAACCGAAGAGTCAAATGACATCAGCCAATAAAAGAAATTTTGTGTACTATTTAAGAATAAAAATTTATAGAAATATCTCTAAAAGGAAGTAAAACTTAGCGTTAAGGGTCGTTGTGGATGAACATGATTCCTCTCCCTATAATCAAAGTTCTTGGTTTTGCACCTTGAATTTTAAAATAATCTTGGTAGAAAGTGCTTCTCGTTTAATGGGTCTTATGCGGTAGAAATTCGGATTAGGGATGAGAGGGTACCTAGTTTGAAAATAAAATGTGGGAGAAGAATATTCATTAGAAAGTTAAGGTTAAATTAGTCATAAGATTCAAAATAATTACAACTTAGACAAGTTGCAATTAATTGCACAAATTTGTTGCCAAGGCCTAACATATTTAGAAGACAATTTGTAGAGCATCAATATGGATCAGGCCCGTTGGGTCAATCCGATCTGGCCTATAATTTGATGGAGTTGGGCTTTAGTTTTTGCCGTCCATTTAAGAACATGGTTTTTTAGCCCGGAACGGATAAGCCCGTGGCCCGTGGGGCTTCAGCAATGTAGGTTGGGATAGTCCGTGGCCGGTCCGTAAGTCAAATACATACAACTATTTTGATTGTTTATTGGTATTTTTATTTGGTTCGAAGGATATCATGTCAAAATAAATTTAATTTCGCTATTACAGGTATTTTTTGGGGTGTTGGAGACTTAATTAACAAGTATTAACACTATATAATATTATTTGATAATATTTATGTTTATTAACATTCTACTATTATTTTTAAAAAACTGGGCTGGCCTGTGAGGCCCGCAACCCAGAGAGTAATGGTGTGGACTTGGTATTTTTTGGCCCATCATTTTGATGGGCCAGTCCGACCTAGCCCGTTAAACTCAAAGACCGTATGGGCTGCCCAGATGGGCTGAACCGACTCGTATTGACAGCTCTAATAATTTGTAGCATCTAGTCATCTAAGAATTATTGTTCGGATAATTAGTTTTAAAAGTTTCTCATGTTCTATTGGTTAAAAATTTTTAAAAATATTTTCTATGGAAAAATAAGTTTGTTAAAATTAGGATAATGACTCATAGTAAAAATAGGGAAAAAAAAATCCATAAATTACGTTCCACACACTCTTGCTTTAGTGATTTTATCTTGAGTCTGTCTAGATTTAATTGTAGTCATGATGTCACATTCAAAAGGTACATTTTGGCACAAACTCTACGCACAAATGCAGATTTTTTTTATTTTTTATTTTTATTTTGTTAAAAATTCAACTACATTATATATTTTTATTTTAATCGTGAATTTATTTTTAATGCCTAGAATTTATTTTAATCATGAATTTAGTAAAAAAAAATCCATTTTATCTATGGAAGTAGTTCTATTTTGATGAAAGTGCTACTAAACGCACAAAAACAGCCGACCAACTCAATAGGTTTAATCCCAACATTTGAATTTTAGCAAGACCTTTAACTTGACTCCAAATTATAATCATAATCTTTAACTTTGTTAGTGCACAACTAGGTCCTTTAACTATACAAAAGTTGAACAAGAAAAACACTTCAATCCTACGTGGCAAAATGCGTGTGTACACTCAAAACCACTGCTTCAAAGTTAGAATTGAAGTGTTTTTTGGCTCAGCTTTTGTATAGTTAAAAGGCCTACTTGTGCACTGACAAAGTTAAAGTTCATAGTTATAATGTGTCTTTTTCATTAGGTGGCAGCATCTAAGTGGATTACTATTTCACGTAGGAGCGATTGACTTTCACGCATGTAAGTTACAGAATTGGAGTATTTTTTTTGTTCAGCTTTATTATAGTTATTGGGCTTACTTGTACACTGGAAAAGTTAAAGGGTATAGTTATAATTTGATATCAAGTTAAAAGTCTTGTTTATGCATTATGCCTTCAATTTTTTATAAAAATAAAATTGACAGAGTTTTATATTACCTAAAAAGAAAATAGAATTAATTAATTCTACTATCACATAAAATTCTCTATATAGTTAATATACATAACTTTTGTAGAAGGCAACTTGGAAGTCTTTTGGACTGATTAGCGGAATAAATTTGACACCACATTTACAGTTGCAAGGCTCGGTGCATTTTTGATCTTTTACAATTTTATAAAGTCTTTGGGGCACATAACCACGAAAATTCCCTAAAATGATAACAACCAATAATTTATATATATATTCTTTTATTAAAAGAAAGTTCACATGAAACTACTCTTAAAATTTCATGTAAAATATAAAGAGAATAGCCATAATACATAAACATATCATTTAACTTGTCTTCAAGTCACATTTATGAACTCCAACTTTAGGTGTGCACAAGTAGGCACTTAAACTTGTATAAAGTTGAACAAGCAAATACATAAATCCTATGTGACTGATTCTTCCTACATGTATTGTGCCACATAGAACGTATGTGTTCACTTGTTCAACGTTATACAAGTTTAAGTGTATACTTATGCACACCCAAAATTTTAGGTCATAGATGTAGTTTGAAGTCAAGTTAAAGGACATGTTTATGTATTATGCCTAAACAATAATTAAAATTAAGTTCAGCCATGACTCGAAAAAAGTCCTTTTATTACCATCTCATATAAATATGCTAAATTATTTGTAAAAAAAAAACTTGATTGTAAATGTCCCTGGATTCTGTACTAGGTTAGAGATAAAAGGATTACGAACAATGTTATGATCAACTAAATAAAATTAGGCTTATTATGTAAAAATATTTCTTAAACGAATAGCATAAGTTGATAAAATTAACTTATTAGAGGAACATGACATACCATTTTTGCACCACACAATTCTGGAGAAAATAAAGGCAAACTTGGTTGACTACTTGACTGGCAAAAGTCTTCGACTGATTAGGGGAATTTTCACACCATATTATAATTTGGATTGAAAAGTAAATTGTAGGAGTATAACATTTCAGATTAACCAGTAGACATCATAGACCGATAATGGTGAAATAATAATAACTATGCCATTTGAAAAACAGGTAGAGAAAAATACAACGTTGAGATAACAAGAGAATCATACATTTTAAACTAACTAAAAATACATTTAAAACAAAAGAGATAGAACATATCTAGAAAATACGAAACTTACGAAAATTTCACAAAATAATGTGTTTAAAAGCTATTTTGATTTAAAAACATTTAAAAGAGGAAAAAGGCTCAAATATGTCACTGAACTATCAGAAATGACTCATTTATGTCATCCGTTGAAAGTTGGGCTCATTCATGCCATCGCCGTTACAAAACTGGCTCATCCATACCATTACTTTTTAACAGCCGGTTTTAAAAAATAGCCTTGCCACGTGGCAGCTTATTAGAGGGTCACGTCATTTTTAATTTTTAGTTTTTTATTTTTTTATTAAGCATAGAATGACATCATCAGCATCAGGGGCGGCTCAAGTAAATTTATGACCTAAGGCAAAAATCAAACGGAGGCCTTACGTTTTATTTTTTTATATAAATTTTTTATTTTTTCTATAAATAGTATTTCATATATTTCTTAAAATTTGTAATTTATTATTACTAAACAAAAATAGGCCCCTCAAATTTTGGGGTCTTAGGTGGACGCCTTTTCTCCTAAAGGGTATAGCCGCCCCTGATCAGCATTCAACATTTGTACGTAACACTTTATGCATCATCATTTATCATTGCAAAAAATGCATCATCATTTTTATTTTTTTTTGGCTATAAAAGGAATTTTATGAATCACTCCTACACTTGTTTGTTTTTATGAACTAGCTTGCTGATGTCCCCCAGTGCATTCCAGTGTTTATATTTTGCCTCTTTATATAGTGTGTGTAGACTCAAAGCCCAAAGCAACTTACAGATTCACCACACAATTCTACAGTATTTATGAAAGCAAGATTATTTGCAAAAGAGGATTTTTTGCCACAAAAAATAAAGCAATACTTAGTTGACTTGCCAAGTCTTTGGCTGATTAGAGGACAGTTTTGCCACCACATTTATAATTCTGATTGAGATGTGAAAGACTTGGTTGATTTGGTGGTATTGGTATTGATATGACCAAAAGGGAGACCTCATTTCTATTTAAAGTCTCAAAACCACATGTAATAGAGCATACCTACTAATTTTTGCAATAATGGAGAAAGCCTTCACATTTTTTCTCTCAACACTCTTCTTGCTTATGGCTAGTTCAGTCATGACCCAAACCAACATTATTACAGATCAATTAGCTCTTCTGTCTTTAAAATCCCAAGAAATTTTCGACCCCTTTCACTTCTTGGATGAAAGTTGGTCTCCCTCTACATCCGTTTGTCATTGGGTTGGAGTCACTTGTGGCTCTCGTCACCAACGAGTAAGGTCCTTGAATCTTTCCAACATGGATCTTACAGGGAGGATTCCCCGTGAATTTGGAAACCTCTCATTTCTTGTTTCTCTCAACTTGCGAAGCAACAATTTCCATGGAAATTTGCCTCAAGAAATGACACACTTGCATCGGCTTAAGTTTCTTGACTTAAGTATCAACTACTTCAGCGGGGAGCTTCCCTCTTGGTTTGGGTTTTTACACCAACTTCGATTTCTAAGTCTTAGGAATAATAGTTTCACGGGTTCACTCCTCTCTTCATTTTCTAATATTTCAAAGCTTGAAACTTTGGATTTGGCATCCAATTCCTTAGATGGTCAAATCCCGAAGGAGATTGGAAGTGTTGAAAACCTGAGATATTTAAACTTGCATGGAAACAATCTCATAGGCTCTATACCTCCGTCACTCATGAATGCCTCGAGGTTGGAGACTTTAGATATATCTTTTAATTCACTTCAAGGAAATATTCCAGAAGAGATTGGCAATCTTCACAACATGAAGTCGTTGGGCATACAAGTTAATCAACTTACGGGTTCTATACCATTCACAATTTTCAATATCTCAAGAATTGAAGTCATTGCATTTACAAACAACAGCTTATCAGGAAATCTTCCCAATGGTTTATGCAATGGCCTCCCAACACTCAAAGGGCTTTATCTATCAAAAAATAAGCTTCACGGTCATATGCCTACAAGCTTATCAAATTGCTCACAACTTCAAATTTTGTCTTTATCGGAAAATGAGTTTGATGGACCAATACCTAGTGAAATAGGAAGATTGAGTAAATTGCAGTTATTCGGAATCGGAACTAACCATTTCACTGGTACGTTTCATCTTATGAATACTAGCACTATTGTATCTTATTACTTCAGAATTTTATTTTGTTACACATTAATTGCAGGGATAATTCCACAAGAAATTGGAAATCTTGTTAATTTGGTACAGTTAGGCATGGAGGAAAACCAGATTACCGGCTCTGTCCCGATCTCCATATTCAATATCTCATCGCTGCAACTTTTGTCACTGGCGCAGAACAATCTTAGTGGATTCTTACCACGAGAGATTGGCAACTTAACCAACATGCAACTTCTACAGCTTAGTGAAAATAAGCTTATAGGTACATATATATTCAAATGGTGTCTCTCTATATATACACGTGCATTGCACATGTGTCTCATGTTAATTTTTATAGATCCCTTAGAACTATTAAAATTCTATGAATTTATGCATGTAATGAGTAATAAAATATAACATTATAAATAAATCTTCAAAAGTGTGATGAATTTCTGTTAGTATTTAGCAAACTTCCAATGAATTATCATTTTATATATTTGAGTTCATAAAAATACAAGCCTGTACAACAGAAATTCATTGAAAATTAAATTAAGAAGGCCAATAGAGAGAAAAACACAAAAAATTAAATTAAATTAAATTAAGGCATAATACATAAACATGCCCTTTAACTTGACCTCAAATCACATCTATGACCTTCAACTTTTCTGAGTTCTTGTAGATACCGTATCCCATTACCAATTACAATTCAAGATTCTTCTTCATCAAGTCAAACTAAAGAATGAATTATCTAGATAAGCACAAACCTAACTAGTTTATTGATACGAGAATAATCAAGGAAATGGACTTATGTGGGTGTGCATTGAAAGCGTCCAAGTGTATGTGCAAGAGAAGTGTAATTAAAGGCCAAATACACACCAAAACAGCCCACTCCATACACTAGAGGGGTAGCCCATTCTTGAAGGGCCTTTTTGGTCATTTTAACTTCTATTTGTTTTGTAATATATAAGGAACATATTAGGGTATATTCAACTAGTTTTTGAATGTTGAAAATGGTAGAACACACTTGAAACACTAAAGTCCTCTCTCTTGTGAGGATTGGCCGAAACTAGGTTACAACATTAGAGTGGAATTGTTGTTTGGGGTGCTTGAAGGATTGAAGTCCATCTTGTGTCTCTTTGAAGAGTGTAGGTGCTCCTACTATCATTATTAAGGGTCTTTGTGTGTCATCTATACTTAGGTTCTTAGTCATTATAGTAGTTTATGTCTCACTATCTATCCCTTTGTCTTTTATAATCTTGTAACGTTATATCTTGTTATTGTGGAATCCGAATCTGGTTGTTCCTGTTGTCATCTTGTTCATCTCATTATTATTGTGTTGTTGGCTGTTTTTGGGTGTCAAATACACCCTTGTTTCTTGTATTCTTGCTATACTTGTCGAATCCGAGTGAGGTCCCCTTTTGGTCCACGGTTTTCTTGAAATTGTGGACAGTTTGGGGTGTGTTTTGTGCTTTCCTTGTTTGTCTTGTATCATTTATCTCACTTGTATTCATTCTTTCTTTATGTGTTGACAGGTGAAATACCCAAAGAGATAAGCAATCTCGTTGAGTTGGAGAAACTTGATCTTGCTGCAAATAGTTTTAGTGGTTCGCTTGATATGGAGATCTTCAACATATCATGGCTGAGAATAATTGATCTTACATTCAACAATCTATCAGGAAGCCTCCCACCAAACATAGGTTCTATCTTACCCAACATTGAAACACTCATTCTGGGTAGCTTAACCAATCTTGTTGGGACTATTCCTCATTCCATCTCCAATTGTTCAAAACTTACTATTCTTGAGCTTGCCGGCAACAAACTCACAGGCTTGATTCCCAATTCTCTTGGAAATTTGACTCATCTACAGATACTAAATTTAGGGGGAAACAATTTAACCAGTGACTCATCATTAAGCTTCCTGACTTCCTTAACCAATTGCAGAAATTTAACATTTCTATCTCTATATATGAATCCACTAAACGGCATGCTTCCTGCCTCCGCGGGGAACCTTTCCACATCTCTTAGAACATTTGTCGCCATGAGTTGTAAAATTCAAGGGAGAATTCCAGATGAAGTTGGGAACTTAAGCAGCTTATTTGACCTTATGCTTTCTGGAAACAACTTGGTTGGATCAATTCCCACAACAATTGGAAACTTGAGAAATCTTCAGCGGTTCAACTTGAGTAACAACAAACTTACAGGATTTATTGGAGATCATATATGTAAATTGCAGCATTTGGGTGATATTTACTTGGGTCAAAATCAACTTTCAGGATCACTTCCTAGTTGTTTAGGGAATATTACGTCTCTTAGGGAGATACATCTGGGTTCCAATAAATTGAGTTCCATTATACCACCAAGCTTAAGGAACCTTCAAGATCTAGTGGTTCTTGACTTATCGTCAAACAACATGGTAGGTTCTTTACCTCAAGAAATTGGAAATCTAAAGGCTGTAACAAAGATGGATCTGTCGATAAATCAATTCTCATATGAAATTCCTAGAGAAATTGGAGGCTTGCAAAATTTGGCGTACCTTTCTTTGAGACACAACAAGTTGCAAGGAGCTATACCTGACTCAATGAGCAACATGGTAGGTTTGGAATTCCTAGACCTTTCTCATAATAATATATCTGGAAACATTCCTAAGTCTTTGGAGAAACTTCAAAACTTGAAGTATTTCAATGTTTCTGTCAACAAATTGTATGGGGAAATACCCTCTGGGGGTCCTTTCAAGAACATCTCGAGTCAATTTTTCATCTACAATGAAGCATTGTGTGGTTCTTCAAGATTTAGTGTCCCACCATGCCCAACTTCATCAAAGCACAAATCAAATAGGAAAAAATTGCTTGTTCTATTTGTTCTGCTAGCAGTTGCAGTTGTATTTGTTCCTACGACCTTTGTGCTCCTATGGATGAGGTATAGAAGAGGTAAGAGAGCTCCTCAACAAGCAGACTCATTGTCTACCTTAACAAGAGAAAGAATTTCATACAATGAACTGCTCCAAGCAACTGATGGGCTTAGCGAGAGTAATCTGATTGGTTTTGGAAGTTTTGGCTCGGTGTACAAAGGCATTCTCAGAAGTGGAACTGTCATTGCAGTTAAAGTGTTCAATCTACAACTGGATGCGGCATTCAAGAGTTTTGATACGGAATGTGAAGTCTTGAGTAGCCTTCGCCATAGGAATCTCGTAAAAGTCATTACTAGCTGTTCTAACCTTGATTTGAAGGCTTTAGTGCTCCAGTATATGCCTAATGGGAGTCTTGAGAAGTATTTATATTCTCACAACTACTTCCTCGACATCAAGCAGAGACTAAGCATAATGATAGATGTGGCATGCGCTTTGGAATATCTTCACCATGGGTGCTCATCGCCTGTGATTCACTGTGATGTAAAGCCTAGTAACGTCTTGCTGGATGAGGATATGGTTGCACACCTAAGCGACTTTGGCATTTCAAAACTTCTTGGTGAAGATGAAAGTGATTTATACACAAAAACATTAGCAACCTTGGGTTATATTGCACCAGGTACGTCTCTTGATTTTGCTTTGCACATTTCTTTTCCCTTTCTTTTTTTCCACATAAGTTATCACGTTACATCTTTAATTGATTGTTTAATTTTAGAGTATGGACAAGATGGATTGGTGTCTACTAAATGTGACGTGTATAGTTATGGAATCATGTTGCTGGAAACGTTTACCAGGAGAAAGCCTACTGAGTTTGAGGGAGATCTTAGCTTGAAGCACTGGGTGAGTTATTCACTTCCCGATGCAGTAATAGATGTTTTGGATTCTAACTTGGTTCCACCGATGGATAATCACTTGAAGAAGAAGTTAGATTGTGTAGCATCAATCATGAAAGTGGCATTAGATTGCTGTGCTGAATCTCCAGCAAGAAGGACAAACATGAAAGATGTTGTAGGGATGCTACAAAAGATCAGAATTCAACTTCTCGCATGTTGAACATGCTCTTGGAAATTCTTGTTCCGAATAACTTCTTTTGCTGAAAATGTTTGCTAAATAATTGTATTGATGAGAAGAATGTATTTTTTTTTTTTGTCTATAAAAGGAATTTTATGAATCACTCCTACACTTGTTTGTTCTTATGAACTAGCTTGCTGATGTCCCCCAGTGCATTCCAGTGTTTATTGTAGTCTCAAAGCCCAAAGCAACTTACAGCCACCGTAGAATTCCTTGTTATTGTAGTTTCCCCAGACCACAAATAGCTTCTACAAGTGGCCTCTATCAACTTGATTGCTTTCTTCGGCATTATAAGAATTTGACCATCTATGTATTGATCTTGGCAGTAATCTTTGACAGTAGGGGTTTGCGTTGCAGAACGGTGAGTATTTTAATGGATAATGAAATACCTATATGCTGGAAAGGAAGCTCACCACCCTCATAGCCAAGCAGAGCTAGGATACTTCTTTTGGTATGGTCATTTACCCCTCCAGAATAGACTTGACTCTTATTTACATTTGCTTTCAAACCATAGGCCTCAGAGAACATGAAGTTAGAACGAGTGTGATTTAGTTAGACTGGAGGAAAGATAACGAAAGAATGGAGTGTTTGGAACATGAGACCTGCTCCGGTTCTGTTATATTAGTTATCTGGTGGGAGCAGACCATCAAATGATTAGAATGGAGAAAAAACGTTGCAGTTTGAAATACTCTTGTTTACAACTGTTGTCTCTCTGGTGCAATTTTATTTATGTATTGTGCTCACTCACTATGCTTATTATCTGACATAAGGTCACCAGAAACCGAGACCTTTTCCCGGCCATACCAAGCATGTATATTTAATGTACAGTGAGTTAAATTAGGTCCAGGGGTCTGCCTCCTGTTAATCTTCCACCTTCTGTTCGAGTAACGTCTCACAGTTTGCTTTAGAAAGCTATCATGTTGGAACATATCCGAGCGCTCTTGGTACAGGTTATGGTGTAAGCGACGATACATGCAGTCCCAATAGTGCTAAAGAACTACACCAATTGTGTTGTGTAAGATGGACCATTTAGCACTAGTGCTGAGAGGAACATTATAAGTAATCAAGAGTCTACGCGAAATTATTTTAGTGCGATAAAAAGTAAAAGTCATTTTTCAAATTCAGTTCAAGATTCATTCATAATTGACCATCAAGAATTTTCTCCTTTCTCCTTTCCAACTGCAGCGTTTTGTTCTTAAACCGTCAAACTCCATTAGCTAGACATTAATTCTTTAGCACAATTTAGCATATTGAGCTTAGCGTATACGATAACTATATAAGTAATCAGTATCTACAGAACAATAATAAGATTGTTACAGATCGAGGAAAAGGCGATTAAAGTCTAAAAATGCATCCTTTGCCCATTTTATGGGAATATCACTAACTAGTTCTTCAAATTCTGGACATAAAAATCCACAAGTATAATGAGCTTCATTCTCTATCTTCTTGTCACAAAAAAAATAAAAAATCTTATTGTCAAAAAAAAAACGAGTAGAGGATTAGAGGATTTATTTTGTGCTACCATTATTATTGTTGACATCAACACAAACTAAGCTATATACTTGTCTCCAACATGGCTCTCGCAGCGCGAGGAGTATTTTGCTTGCCTAGACCATATAACTTAGGGAACCAACTACCAAGTAACCGAAGAGTCAAATGACATCAGCCAATAAAAGAAATTTTGTGTACTATTTAAGAATAAAAATTTATAGAAATATCTCTAAAAGGAAGTAAAACTTAGCGTTAAGGGTCGTTGTGGATGAACATGATTCCTCTCCCTATAATCAAAGTTCTTGGTTTTGCACCTTGAATTTTAAAATAATCTTGGTAGAAAGTGCTTCTCGTTTAAGGGGTCTTATGCGATAGAAATTCGGATTAGGGATGAGAGGGTACCTAGTTTGAAAATAAAATGTGGGAGAAGAATATTCATTAGAAAGTTAAGGCTAAATTAGTCATAAGATTCAAAATAATGACAACTTAGACAAGTTGTCATTAATTGCACAAATTTGTTGCCAAGGCCCAACATATTTAGAAGACAATTTGTGGAGCGTCAATATGGGTCAGGCCCGTTGGGTCAATCCGACCCGTTCTATAATTTGATGGAGTTGGGCTTTAGTTTTTGTCGTCCATTTAAGAACATGGGTTTTTAGCCCAGAACGGATAAGCCCGTGGCCCGTGGGGCTTCAGCAATGTAGGTTGGGATAGCTCGTGGGCTGGTCTGTAAGTCAAATACATGCAACTATTTTGATTGTTTATTGGTATTTTTATTTGGTTCGAAGGATATCATGTCAAAATAAATTTAATTTCTCTATTATAGGTATTTTTTGGGGTGTTGGAGACTTAATTAACAAGTATTAACACTATATAATATTATTTGATAATATTTATGTTTATTAACATTCTAATATTATTTTTAAAAAACTGGGCTGGCCTGTGAGGCCCGCAACCCAGAGAGTAATGGTGTGGACTTGGTATTTTTTGGCCCATCATTTTGATGGGCCAGTCCGACCTAGCCCGTTAAACTCAAAGACCGTATGGGCTGCCCAGATGGGCTGAACCGACTCGTATTGACAGCTCTAATAATTTGTAGCATCTAGTCATCTAAGAATTATTGTTCGGATAATTAGTTTTAAAAGTTTCTCATGTTCTATTGGTTAAAAATTTTTAAAAATATTTTCTATGGAAAAATAAGTTTGTTAAAATTAGGACAATGACTCATAGTAAAAATAGGGAAAAAAAATCCATAAATTACGTTCCACACACTCTTGCTTTAGTGATTTTATCTTGAGTCTGTCTAGATTTAATTGTAGTCATGATGTCACATTCAAAAGGTACATTTTGGCACAAACTCTACGCACAAATGCAGATTTTTTTTATTTTTTATTTTTTATTTTTATTTTGTTAAAAATTCAATTACATTATATATTTTTATTTTAATCGTGAATTTATTTTTAATGCCTAGAATTTATTTTAATCATGAATTTAGTAAAAAAAATCCATTTTATCTATGGAAGTAGTTCTATTTTGATGAAAGTGCTACTAAACGCACAACAAGAGCCGACCAACTCAATAGGTTTAATCCCAACATTTGAATTTTAGCATAATACATAAATAAGACCTTTAACTTGACTCCAAATTATAATCATAATCTTTAACTTTATTAGTGCACAACTAGGCGCTTTAACTATACAAAAGTTGAACAAGAAAAACACTCCAATCCTACGTGGCAAAATGCGTGTGTACACTCAAAACCACTACTTCAAAGTTAGAATTGAAGTATTTTTTTGTTCAGCTTTTGTATAGTTAAAAGGCCTACTTGTGCACTGACAAAGTTGAAGGTCATAGTTATAATGTTTCTTTTTCATTAGGTGGCTGCATCTAAGTGGATTACTAATCCACGCAGGAGCTATTGAGTTTCACGCATGTAAGTTACAGAATTGGAGTGTTTTTTTGTTCAGCTTTATTATAGTTATTGGGCTTACTTGTACACTGGAAAAGTTAAAGGGTATAGTTATAATTTGGGCTGATTAGAGGAATAAAATTGCCACCACAGTTACGGTTTGCAATTAACCGAAGAGCCAAATGACAACAACCTTGCATGGCACGAATTCGGATTAATCTCGGTTCCAATGAAAATACCCTAACTGGACAAGTATTGTAGAACATCTATTTTTTGTTTGGCTAATGATTTAGCATATTTAAAAATAAAAAAAATCAATAAACTGAACCAATAATATAAAAAATTGAACCAAACTGCACACCCCTAATTTAAGTAGGTAAAATAGAAGCAATTGAAAGATTTTTTTTTTTACATATTTTGAAAGTGATGGAGGAAGAGGAATAATAAATAGGAAGAGCAGAGAAAGGACGCTTTGAAGTTTTTGAAAAAAATGAAGAAAAATGCTTCTTTTTTTTCCATATTTGACTGTTGAAAACTGATGATTTGGCAAAAAATTTACTCCATCACGCGCCTGATGGAGTTTGAAACCAGATGTTGGGCCATGTGGGCCAAAAAAGGCCCCCGACTTACTAAATCATTAAGTTCGGGGAGGGGAGTATTTAAGACAACTTAAAATTTAGGTGTACCATGACAACTTCAGGGGAGTAATTGATACTTCTCTCTTTTAAAAAACATGACTCAAACAAACTCCTTTTATATTGCCATATCATATAGAAGTGCTAAATTAACTTCTACAAAAAGTAACTAGAATGTAAACGTCTGCATCCTAGAGATAAAAGGATAATAATTAATAAGCATGTCATGATTAACTATATAAAATTATGCTTATCATGTAAAAATATTTCTTGAACGTATAGTATAAGTTAACAAATGTAACTTATTAGAGGAACATGACATTTCTTTTTTGCACCACACAATTCTTGAGAAAATAAAACAGACTTGTTTGACTACTTGACTTGCAAAAGTTATTGGCTGATTAGGGGAATTCTTGCACCATATTATAATTCTGACTGAAAAGTAAATGATAGAAGGAGTATGGCATTTTAGATTAACCAATAGACACCATAGGCCGACAATGCTGAAATAACAACCATTATGCTATTTGGAAAATCTGTAGAGAAAAATACAATGTTGAGATAGCAAGAGAATCCTTCATTTTAAATTAACTAAAAATATTTAAAATAAAAGAGATAGAACATGTCTAGAAAATACGACACATAAGAAAAAATTACAAATAAAGTGTTTAAAAGCTATTTTAACTTAAAACATTTAAAATAAGACAATCCAAACATGTTGTACATGTTGTGTACTTTTTTAGAATTTCAAAAAAATGTAAAAACATCCTAAAAATTAAAAGTAAATAGTCCCATCGAGATATTATACTGCGATAGAATAATTTGTTAACTGTGTTATATTTGATCGAGAATGTAAATAGTTTTTGATGTTGTAATATATATTACCTACTTATTAGTAACTAGAATCAATTAGGGATTGCTAATTACATAAAAGTTCTCCATATAGCTAGCTAGTACACATAACTTTATTAGAAGGCAACTTAGGAGTGCTTTGAATCCTTTTAACAAGCAGACACACATGTCCTATGTAGCATAATACACGTAGGACGCCATGCAGGACAAGAATTTGCCTCGTACGACGCCAAGTAGAAGGCAACTTGGAGAGTGTTTGGACTGATTAGAGGAATAACTTTTCCACCAAATGTACGTTTATATAGACTTGGTGTATTTTTGATCTTCTCCAATTTTGTCAAGTCTTTGAGGCCTACATAACGTGAAAAATTCTCTAAAATGATGCCACGAAATACAAATTAATGTTATGTATTCTTTTATTAAAAAAAAAATCACAAAAACATACCCTCAAACCAGTCAAAACTGCAAATAAATTATAAACAATAATAAAAAGCACCCTTTACACTACCATCCTATATATAAATGAGCTAAATTAACTTCTACAAAAAGTAACTAGAATGTAAAAGTCTACAGATTATAAACATGTTATGATCAACAATATAAACTATCGGGAAAAAGGTTCGAAATATACTTAAACTTTGACGAAATTTGCATTAACACGCCTCAACTTAACGGGGTCCTATGATCCCCCTAGATTATTCTTTACCATATTTCTGTGGCATATATTTGCTTAGCTGGACCACTTCAAACCCTTACGTACATAGTGTTCTTGTATTCACGCAGTGGTCCAGCTAGCAAATGTATGCCACATAAATACGGTAAGAAATAATCTAGGGGGTGATAGGGATCCCGCAAAGTTGAGATGTGCTACATCAAATTTCGCCCAAGTTCAAGTATATTTCACACTTTTCTCCCTAAACTATCTTAATCATGTAAAAAAAAAAAAAAACTCAAGCGTATAACATAAGTTAGTAAAATTAACTTATTAAAGGAACATGGACAAGCCTTTATCTGATTAGGGGAATTTATGAACCATATTTACAATTCTAACTGAAACGTGCAAGACTTGGTAAAACTATTTTTTTAATGTATATATTATGTATTGACACTCTTTGACTTTTTCGTGAATTTACTTTTTTTTATTTTGAAACAGCTAAATGAAAATTTTAACGCCGTGCTGAATATGACAAAATGAATGAAGAAAAGTAATTTTTTCAAAATCATGAAGACCAAAAGGGAGATTTCATTGCTATTTAAAATCTCAAAACCACATGTTATAAGCCATACCATTTTCCTACTAATTTTTGCACTAATGGAGAAAGCCTTCAGTTCTTTTCTCTTAATAGTACTCTGGCTGCTTCACTATGTTATGGCCCAAACCAACATTACCATTGATCAATTTTCTCTTCTCGCTTTGAAATCCCAAATCGTTTCAGACCCCTCTCATTTCTTGGATGAAAGATGGTCTCCCGCTACGTCCGTTTGTCATTGGGTTGGAGTCACTTGTGGTTCTCGCCACCAGCGAGTGAAGTCCTTGAATCTTTCTAACGTGGCTCTTACTGGTAGGATTCCCCGTGAATTTGGAAACCTCTCATTTCTTGTTTATCTTGACTTGGGAAGCAACAATTTCCATGGAAATTTGCCTCGAGAAATGGCACGCTTGCGTCGGCTAAAGTTTCTTGATTTAAGATTCAACAACTTCAGAGGGGCGATTCCTTCTTGGTTTGGGTTTTTACACCAACTTCAAGTTATTAATATTAGAAATAATAGTTTCACTGGTTCCATCCCTTCTTCATTTTCTAATATGTCCACACTTGGGCTTTGAATCTGAATTTCAATTCCATAGAGGGTCAAATCCCAAAAGTGATTGGACGTCTTATAAACCTTAGAGAATTAAACTTGAGGGGTAACATGCTCATAGGTTCTATTCCTCTGTCACTCTCGAATGCCTCAAGGTTGGAGACATTCCAGAAGGGATCGGCAATTTTCACAACCTAAAGTTGTTGGGCATTCTCAATTTTCAATTTTCAATATCTCAAGAATTGAAGTCATTGCATTTACAGACAATAGCTTATCAGGATATCTTCCCAACAGTTTATGCAATGGTCTATCAATACTCAAAGGGCTTTATCTATCCGAAAAGAAGCTTCGCGGTCATATGCCTACAAGCTTATCAAATTGTTCACAACTTCAAATTTTGTCTTTATCGGAGAATGAGTTTGATGGACCAATACATAGTGAAATTGGAAGTTTAACTAATCTGCAGGTCTTGGCTCTCGGAATTAACCATTTCACTGGTACATTCCATCTTATGAATGCTAGCACTATTGTATCTTATTACTTCAGAATTTTATTTTATTACACATTAATTGCAGGGATAATTCCACAAAAAATTGGAAATCTTGTTAATTTGGTAAAGTTAGGAACGGATGAAAACCAGATTACCGGCTCTGTCCCAATCTCCATTTTCAATATCTCATCGCTTCAAATTTTGTCGCTGGCGAAGAACAATCTTATAGGTACATATATATTCAAATGGTGTCTCTATATATGTACACTTGCATTGCACATGTATTCATTCTTTCTTCATGTGTTGACAGGTGAAATACCCAAAGAGATAAGCAATCTCGTTGAGTTGGAGTGGTTCACTTGATATGGAGATCTTCAACATATCAGGGCTGAGAATAATTGATCTTTCATTCAACAATCTATCAGGAACCCTCCCACCAAACATAGGTTCTATCTTACCCAACATTGAAAGACTTTATATGGGCAACTTAACCAAACTTTTTGGGACGATTCCCCATTCCATCTCCAATTGTTCAAAACTTACTATTCTTGAGCTTGCCGGCAACAAACTCAGTTCTTTGATTCCCAATTCTCTTGGATATTTGACTCATCTACAGATACTAAATTTAGGACGAAACAATTTATCCAGTGACTCATCATTAAGCTTCCTAACTTCCTTAACCAATTGCAGAAATTTAACAAATCTAGCTCTATATTTGAATCCTCTAAACGGTATGCTTCCTGCCTCCGCGGGGAACCTTTCCACATCTCTTAGAACATTTGTAGCCAAAAGTTGTAAAATCCAAGGGCGAATTCCAGATGAAGTTGGGAACTTAAGCAGCTTATTAGACTTTAGACTTTCTGGAAACAACTTGGTTGGATCGATTCCCACAACAATTGGAAACTTGAGAAACCTTCAGAGCTTCAACTTGGGTAACAACAAACCTATAGGATTTATTGGTGATCATATATGTAAATTGCAGCATTTGGGTGATATTTACTTGGGTCAATATCAACTTTCAGGATCTCTTCCTAATTGTTTAGGGAATATTACTTCCCTTAGGGAGATAATCTAGATTCCAACAAATTGAGTTCCAATATACCACCAAGCTTAGGGAACCTTCAAGATCTAGTGGCTCTCTACTTATCATCAAGCAACATGGTAGGTTCTTTACCTACAGAAATTGGAAATCTAAAGGCTGTAACGGAGATGGATCTGTCGATGAATCAATTCTCAAATGAAATTCCTAGAGAAATTGGAGGCTTGCAAAATTTGGCGTACCTTTCTTTGAGACACAACAAGTTGAAAGGAGCTATACCTGACTCAATGAGCAACATGGTAGGTTTAGAATTCCTAGACCTTTCTCACAATAATATATCGGGGGTCATTCCCATGTCTTTGGAGAAACTTCAATACCTCAAGTATTTCAATGTTTCAGACAACCAATTGTACGGTGAAATACCCTCGGGGGGTCCTTTCAAGAACCTCTCGAGTCATTTTTTCATCTACAATGAAGCATTGTGTGGTTCTTCAAGATTTAGTGTCCCGCCATGCCCCACTTCATCAAAGCACAGATCAAATAGGAAAAAATTGCTGGTACGTTTTCTTTTGCTCGCAATTGCAGTTGTATTTGTTCCTATGACCTTTGTGCTCCTATGGATAAGGTATAGAAGAGGTGACAGTGCTCCTCAGCAAGCTGATTCATTGTATACCATAGTAACAGAAAGGATTTCATACTATGAACTTCTCCGAGCAACTAATGAACTTAGTGAGAGTAATCTAATTGGTTCTGGAAGCTTTGGCTCTGTTTACAAAGGCATTCTCAGAAGTGGAACCGCCATTGCAGTTAAAGTGTTCAACCTGCAACTGGATGCGGCATTCAAGAGTTTTGATATGGAATGTGAAGTTTTGCGTAGCCTTCGCCATAGGAATCTCGTAAAAGTCATTACTAGTTGTTCCAATCTTGATTTCATGGCTTTAGTTCTTGATTATATGCCTAATGGGAGTCTTGAGAAGTATTTGTATTCACACAACTACTTCCTCGACTTCAAGCAGAGACTAAGCATAATGATAGATGTGGCATGTGCTTTGGAATATCTTCACCATGGGTGCTCGTTGCCTGTGATTTACTGTGACGTGAAGCCTAGTAACGTCTTGTTGGATGAACATATGGTTGCCCGCCTAAGCAACTTTGGCATTTCAAAACTGCTTGGTGAAGATCAGTGTGATTTATACACTAAAACCTTAGCAACATTGGGTTATATTGCGCCAGGTACGTCTCTTAATTTTGCTGATTATTCCTTTCTTTTTTCCCCACCTAGAAAGTATATTGCAGCTTTAAATTAAATGTTTGACTGTAGAGTATGGACTGGATGGATTAGTTTCAGCAAAATGCGATATCTATAGCTATGGGATCATGTTGCTGGAAACGTTTACTAGGAGAAAGCCTAATGAGTTTGAAGCAATGGGTGAGTTACTCACTTCCACTGGCAGTGATGGACGTCGTAGATGCCAACTTGCTAACATCAACTGGCAATCGCTTACAGAAGGAGCTAGATGTTGTCACATCAATCATGAAAGTAGCATTAGATTGTTGTGCTGAATCTCCGGGGAGAAGGACTAACATGAAAGGTGCTGTAGCGATGCTGCAGAAGATCAAGATTCAACTTCTTGCATGCTAAGCATGTTCTTGGAATCTTTCGTCGCTTCAAGTCACTTGTTTGTTGCAAATGTTTGCTAAATTAGTGTTATAATGTAAACATTTCTTTCTTTGCTTTGTTTTAGCACTTGATTTCCTCTTAATATTAATGTTGCAAAATGGTGGAACTTGTAAATATAAATTGAATAACAAAAACCAAATTAATCCTCTTGAAAATCTCAAGCAGAATAATTTTTTAAAAATTGTTAGAGGAATTAACATGAATACAAATAGCAATTAATACAGTAAATGTTTTACATGGGAAACACTGATGACATATAACATCAAGACAACTAACAGAAAGAGCAATGACAAAAAAAGGGTAGCTAGGTGCACGAAGTATCTTGCATTCACACAAGATATAGATGTCACACCCCTTTTTTATGTATATTCCAAAAAATGGATATATTTTAAAGTTCGAAAGGGTTTTATTATTTAAGTGACAAGAAATGAAAATTTGTTTCGGAAAAGGATTATTTGCATTTTTTATTCAGAGTCGCCACTTGGCATAATCCGGTGTGCCAAGTCACCTTTGGAAAATCCTTTTTGAAACCGTTTGACTCTTAAACCGGTTTGCGAACAAAGATTCCGGCTAAGGAATTCTGTTGACCGAGGGGAAGGTGTTAGGCACCCCTCGATCCCGTGGTTCGACCACGGTCGCTTGGTGAAGTGTATCGACTATTTTGGCATTATGAAATGTATAAACCACACAAAAGAACACAAAATAATCAAACAATAAACAAAACAGTCCAAAAACGTAAAAGTCCAGTCCAATTATACAGTCGAAAAATAGAAAAAAAATACGAAATATAAATCCTAGTCTAAACTAAATCTAGACTAAGCTCCAATGCCTTACCCGACGCCGCGAGCCTTCATCACGATTATTTTCCGCCAACATGATACGTCGGGGCATTCCCCGGTGAATAAATACAAATGATCTCGGGGCATTCCGCGGCTAAATAAATATATCTGAATTAAACACGATAATCTGAAAGAGACATTCACACGCACATTTCAGCATCCCACAAAACACTTATTCCTAAATTTCTCCTGCCCGGCCTATGTTTGCCTACCCGCTCGACTTACCATGATACTATCACGAAATTGATAATTAGACGTGAAAGTAACAATAACGACGAATCAAAACAACAACAAATCAAAACTAATCCTAATTCACTTTAACAATTTTTAACTCGCGCCCCAAATTCCCTTTAAACCACATGATTAGTGCATGCTTCGATTTTTCAATCACATCTCATAATGCGAAACCAACATCAAACACAACACAAACAACGAATATTCAAAACAAACACACGACAAATAAATCATTCACACCGAAAACATCAATAAGAAGTCAAAATAAATTAAAGATTCGGTTAGAAGAAATGGACCTCGATGAAATTGATCCTTGTCAATAATGAAGAAATCCGAAGACCAAAATACTCGACCGGAGAACCTCACAACGAGCAAACCAAACTCGATATTAAAATAATAACCGAACAACTCCAAAACCATGAAATAAACAAAATCAAGATCAACCATCACGGAGAGACGGCGACAACACCTGTTCTCCGACGGCGGCGCCGTTTCGCCGGCTGTTTCGCCGGACGGGTGAGCTACGACTGCTGGCGGCGGCAGATTTACCAGGGAGAGAGAAGAGAGATCGGAACCGAGGGATACGGCGGCGGCAGATCTAGACAGTGACGAGACAGATCTAGAAGGCGGAGAACGAAGCGGTGTCGGAGCTAGTTCGTCGGAGGGAAAGAGAGATCACAGCCAAGAGAGAAGGCGGTGGCCGGTTCGAGTCCCTGGCCGGCGAACGATGACGACGGCGCTATTGCTGCCGTCATCGGTCGGATGGAAAGGCGGCGACCGGCGTGCTGCTGGTCGAAGCGCTATCGCCGGCGTCGGCGTTGGTGGGCCGGCTGAGGTGGCGCTGCTCCGGCGTCAGCGAAGCTTATTGGAGGAGAGAGAGAGTGTGAGTTTAGAGAGAGAAAAAGAGAGAGAGCTGATTTTTTTAATTTTTTGGTTCACTGTTCCCCCTTTTTTTTTGGTGTATGTGGGTGTGTATATATATTGTTTTGAGGCTTTCTTTCTTGACAATAAAAAGAGAAGGGGGTGGGGTAACGTGTGGTAGTGGGGTAGTGGTGAGGTGTTATTTTTTTATTGGGTAGGTGGTTAGGATAAGATAGAGTTAGTTATTTTATTATTTGTTTATTATGTTTTTGTATTTTACGGGATATAATGACATGGGTGAGGGTACATGATATGCTATGGTAGAAGATGAATAAAATCGACTTCTAAGGGGGACAAAATTACGTGTCTACATCATGCCCCCTTTGAATGTAAACACGCAGTGTTTTCAGACAAAGAAGTAGACAACGAGATAGAATGTTGTCCCAACCATTATTCAAAGGAAGAAACACAAGAAAGAAGGACTACCGGGTCTTGACTTAGGACAGCCTACCCACCTAAGTTATGAGGGTACCAAGTCACGGGTATTTCAAAGGATTGGAAGAGGAGTGGACTATACCGAGTTGGAGAGTCGAGTGAGGTTCCGTCGAGGTTTCGGTCCGCAGCTCTGTTATTACATCAAAAATGAAAATTAAAAGCTAAAACATAAAGAAAATTACAAAAATCCTATCTATACAGCTTTTGTTGGCTCTTGACTCGACTTTTATCACCCTATTCTTCAGGCGGACTCCTGATTTGCAATTTCTTCCAACTTGTTGCTTGACTTTCTTTTCTTCACTCTATTCTCCAGGTGGGATCCTGACTTGTTGTTTCATCACCCTGTTCTTCAGGCGGGCTCCTGACTTGCTATTTCAATACCCTGCTCTTCAGGCGGGCTCCTGACTTGCTATTTCATCACTTTGTTGCTATGCTTTCAACTTCTTCACCCTGTTCTGCAGGCGGGCTCCTGAAATCACATCAAAACTAAAAAAAAATAATTATCACCAAACGAATATTATTATAAAGAGAAATTTCGTTTATTTGCTAGAAAAGTAAAGTTTCAAAAACAGAAATTGAATTTTTTTTTTTTGCCCCAGTTTATTCTCCGAAGACTTTTTGGAAAAGTCACATCATACCTACTTGTATGTTGCAATGATGAATCAAGACTCTGACTAAGGAATGCATCTCTTAAGAGTAAAATTAAATAACCAAGACTAGGAAGTGCATCTCCTAAGAATTAAAGTGAGGGATTCTAACTAGAAAGTGCGTCTTCTAGAGATATAAGTTTAAGTTAAAAGTGTGTCACCTAAAAAATGAAAACTAGCAAGAAAGTGCGTCTCCTAAGGATTAAGTGCAACAACTCGACTAGAAAGTGCATCTTCTAGGAATCAAGACTTAAGTTAGAAAGTGCATCACCAATGTTGCTTGAATTCTCAAAATAAGGAAGTGTATTTCCTTACCAACGCCTCTTGAATTACTCAAACAAGGAAGTGCGTTTCCTTACAAATGTTTCTTGAATTGCCCAAGCCAGGAAGTGTGTCTCCTTACAAATGTTGCTTGAATTACCCCAAAACAAGGAAGTGTATCTCCTTACCCATGTTGCTGGAATTACCCGAACAAGGAAGTGCGTCTCCTTACAAATGTTACTGGGATTACCCGAACAAGGAAGTGTGTCTCTTTACAAATGTTGCCGGAATTACCCGAACAAGGAAGTGTGTCTCCTTACAAATGTTGCTGGGATTACCCGAACAAGGAAGTGTGTCCCCTTACAAATGTTGCTGAGATTACCCGAACAAGGAAGTGCGTCTCCTTACAAATGTTGCTGGAATTACCCGAACAAGGAAGTGCGCCTCCTTACAAATGTTGCTGGGATTACCCAAACAAGGAAGTGCGTCTCCTTACAAATGTTGCTGGGATTACCCGAACAAGGAAGTGCGTCTCCTTACAAATGTTGCTGGCATTACCCGAACAAGGAAGTGCGTCTCCTTATAAATGTTGCTGGGATTACCCGAACAAGGAAGTACGTCTCCTTACAAATGTTGCTGGGATTACCCGAACAAGGAAGTGCGTCTCCTTACAAATACCGCTTGAATTACCAAACAAGAAAGTATGCTTGCTCACAAATGTTGCTGGATTTACCAAATAAGGAAGTGCGTCTCCTTACAAATGTTGCTCAAATTTCCAACACCAGGATTATCATAAGGCAGTATTTCATTTTGAAAGCGTGGTCCCCTTTTTTCAGAAGGGTCTTGAACAGAAAGTAAAATCCCATTTTTCAGGAGGGTCCTGGACAGAAAGTAAAATCCCATTTTTCAGGAGGGTCCTGAGCAGAAAGTAAAATCCCATTTTTCAGGAGGGTCCTGAACAGAAAGTAAAATCTCATTTTCCAGGAGGGCCTGAACAGAAAGTAAAATCCCATTTTTCAGGAGGGTCCTGAACATAAAGTGAAATCCCATTTTTCAGGAGGGTCCTAACCAGAAAGTAAAATCCCATTTTTCAGGAGAGTCCTGGACTGAAAGTAAATTCCCATTTTTCAGGAGGGTCCTGAACAGAAAGTAAAATCCTATTTTTTAGGAGAGTCCTGGACTAAAAGTAAATTCCCATTTTTCAGGAGGGTCCTGAACAGTAAGTAAAATCCCATTTTTCAGGAGGGTCCTAAGCAGAAAGTAAAATCTCATTTTTCAGGAAGGTCCTGAACAGAAAGTAAAATCCCATTTTTAGGAGGGTCCTGAACAGAAAGTAAAATCTCATTTTTCAGGAGGGTCCTGAACTGAAATAAAATCCCATTTTTCAGGAGGGTCCTGAACAGAAAGTAAAATCCCATTTTCCAGGAGAGTCCTGAACAGAAAGTAAATTCCCATTTTTCAGGAGGGTCCTGAACATAATGTAAAATCCCATTTTTCAGGAGGGTCCTGAACAGAAAGTAAAATCTCATTTTCCAGGAGGGTGCTGAACAGAAAATTAAAATTCCATTTTTCAGGAAGGTCCTGAACAGAAAGTAAAAATCCCATTTTTCAGGAGGGTCCTGAACAGAAACTAAAATTCCATTTTCCAGGAGGTCCTGAGCAGAAAGTAAAATCTCATTTTTCAGGAGGGTCCTGAACAGAAAGTAAAATTCCATTTTTAGGAGGGTCCTGAACAGAAAGTAAAATCTCATTTTTCAGGAGGGTCCTGAACATAATGTAAAATCCCATTTTTCAGGAGGGTCCTGAACAGAAAGTAAAATCTCATTTTCCAGGAGGGTGCTGAACAAAAAGTTAAAATTCCATTTTCCAGGAAGGTCCTGAACAGAAAGTAAAAATCCCATTTTTCAGGAGGGTCCTGAACAGAAAGTAAAATTCCATTTTCCAGGAGGTACTGAACAGAAAGTAAAATCCCATTTTCCAGGAGGGTCCTGAACAGAAAGTAAAATACCATTTTTCAGGAGGGTCCTGGACAGAAAATAAAATCCCATTTTTCAGGAGGGTCCTGAACAGAAAGTAAAATCCCATTTTCCAGGAGGGTCCTAAACAGAAAGTAAAATCCCATTTTCGAGGAGGGCCTGAACAGAAAGTAAAATCCCATTTTTCAGGAGGGTCCTGAACATAAAGTAAAATCCCATTTTTTAGGAGGGTCCTGAACTGAAACTAAAGTCCCATTTTTCAGGAGGGTCCTGAACATAAAGTAAAATCCCATGGATGTGCATTTCCAATGGTAGCTGAATTAAGTGAAGCGAATCCGCCCCTATTTCAACAAAGAAAATTTGTCAGTTAAAAAATTAGTGGTAGTTTGTAGCACTTGGCTTTCTAGGCATTTTCTCTAGTGTTCATTCCCTTTATTTTGTTTCAGATTGCTGACATTTGCCCCTGCTTTGTCGTGTCATTGACCCAAACTCAGATCATTAGGAGTGACTCCAAAATAACCACAGTATCTCTGCTTTGTCATGCTTCTCAGATAAATCCTTCAAACCTTGGTGTTTCATTAGTTCACAATTATGTCTCTTTCATATGTTGACTTTGTCTTGCATTGTGCAATTGAAGAAGTTGGTGGCCAGTTTTGAAATCTTTTCTCACTTATTTTGATATGGACTTGACTCAAAAACAAGAGAAAAATGACAATGACTTTTATTTGGACCACTGACTCAAGAAAACAAGATAAAATACAGAGAAGAAAGAAAAGACAATGAGTGTCCCCATTTGAAACAAAGAAATGACAAATTTTCTAAAAATGACAGTCAACTCCAATGATTATGCCATGCCTTTTGGATTAAGCTACCTGATCTTTCCATCCAACCTTTCTACCAATTATTGTTGAGTTAATGGCCTTGAAACTGAGTTGTTTCCTTAGGCCAATTGCATTCAGACCTCATTTGGCTAGTGACGTTTTGAAGGGTCTTTCCCTCAGCTCACCCTTGTCTTATGGTGTCTGTGAGGGTTTTTTACTAATGAGACTCTCTTATTCTCTTTTCTCTCAACTCACAATCGTCTTACGGTTCCCGTGACGGTTTTCACCATTAAGACTCTCTTTTTATCTCTGTCAACTTACTATCGCCTTACGGTGACCGTGAGGGTTTTCACCAATAAGACTCTCTCATTTTTATTTCTCTCTTGATTCCTTGGGCTGAGGATGACAGGTAGTTCCCAAATACATCAACATATCCCTTGCATGCTTTGCCTTAACATCCTCAAAGATTGATCTGAAGGTCTTTTCTTTGATTGTAACTTGGCTTTTGGATAGGGTTAGAAAGAAAGGATGGCGTGAGGCCCAAACGACACTTGAAGTGGGTTAAGACTTACAACTTTTGGAATCGACTCAAACAATGAGGATTAAACTCATGCCCAAGTTTCTTTTGACTGGGTGATTCTAAATTATTTATTTGGTTGGACCGAGCCCTTAGTAGGGCAGTCTACGTATTTCACCCCCGAGAGAGGAGAATCAGGTCATGCGTAGTTCTGGCAGCTTGTCCTTTTGCTTTGATCTGATTTTTCTCTTTTTTTTTCTTTTATTTGCTCTTTCACTTTGCGATTCTTTTTTCTACCTCTATTTTTCTTGAAACTCTTTTTTGGAAACATTTTTGTCTCTTCTCTTTTTTTTTTTGTTTTTTTTTTTAAAAAATTGACTTTATCTTCTTACTTGACACTATTCTTTGAACTTTGCTTACTCTATCTTGATTCCAAAAGAGGGGTATGAAAGAAAATAACACTAAGGCTCAAATGGGGTAAACAAAAGATGACACAATGTTTGGATAGCAGAATGAAATGCCTTCATCATATCAATCCTTGAGAATGAAAGTATATAGCATTCAATGTGAGAGTACATGACCAATATCACTTATGACATGCTTTACAACACTAACTTGCCTCGAACATTTGTTTCACCTCTTTTTATATACTTGTCAAAGTTACAACTCTACCTTTGTTATGCATCCCTCACATCGAGTTATTCATGCTTCTGTGGAGCTGATTATCTTCTTGTTAAACTTGATATAGGGATCACACGTCCACCATTTGACCTAATTGGGACTTGCCTTTCGATCGATGGCCAAGTTGTTCTTGTGATTCTCAAAATAATTGTCTTAACTTGTCACCAAATGTCTCAGCACTCTATCTATTTTCTCATATGCTCTCTTTTTCTAACTTTAACCCCCTGATTCAATGTTCATGCTTAAACTGGATTTTAAGATCTGGCTGAAAATTTCACTGCATGTCATATCACTAGAGTTTAATACAAAATGTACTATGTAAAGAAAACAAACAAACGACACATATTTAAAACACAAAGGAAAATGAGACACTTCATTTAGTCAAAACAAAATATATAAGGGTTTGAACATAAACAACAAAAGGACAAAACAAGACAGATCCCGAACTACAACCCTAAAATAATTCGGAGAACAAAAAATAAAACAAAACAAGCTACTAGACCTCTTCCTAGAAGGGAGAGAGGTGACTTCTCAATTGCTCAGCCTGACATCTTAGCCACTGGTTTGCATATCAGCATGACTAGAGTTTTCCTCACTGTCAGATCTGTACCATGATTGATTTATCTTGAATCATCTTTTCAATTTCTCTTTTCAAAGCACGACAATCTTCAATACTGTGACCCTGAACATCAGAACGATATGCACATCGTACATTAGGATCAAAACTTCTTGAATGTGGGTCGGGAGTATACCCGAGGAGAGGAGTGATCATGTCCTGCTGTACCAATCTCTGGAATAAACTTGCATATGACTTTCCAATAGATGTGAAGTTATCTCTTGACTTCTGTCTTATTTCATTGAAAACCAGGCCTAAAAGGGCTTCGGTATGTATGTGGAGTTGGGGGATGACTCGGCAGAGTTGGCGCACGCCAGTGTGGGTAAGATGGAGGTTGAACATAAGGTTACGCATTATACACTTGATATGGAGGTGGGGGAATGGGATATAATGGATTTTGGTAAAGATCCTGTGGAGCTTGAGCATAAACTTGGGTTTGAGCCCATGGGTAACGATGGTGTGGTCCTCTTGCCCATGCCTGTTATCCAACTGCAATGGCAGATGCATCTTCCACATTCTCATTCCCCGACCTCCCTATCTGATTAGTGACAACTAACTCGATATCCTTATTGGCCATAACTTCCTCTGTGACTTGGAGCAATATGGAGGACCAGCCAAAATGCCACAAACCAACCACCTTAAACTAACTGGACAAGAGATAGCAAATGGTTAGAGCTCAACAGTTATTCAAAACCTCTCTATTTTTTATTTATTTATTATTATTATTATTTTTTGAAAAGATCACCGAACTCAAGAAGGGAGCCTACGTATCTCACCCCCGAAAGGAGAGAATCAGGTGTGCGTAGTTCGTGAAGCCATGCCAAAATGGCCAATTGAACTCTTTTTCTCTTTTTTCTTTCTTTTTTTTTTTTTTGAAACTTTAAGAAGAAAATAAAATAACAAATTGTCAAAAAGAACTGACAAAAATCTTTTTTTGCATTTTTAGGCTTAACATCCTTGTACAAAATGGAAACCATGATTAACAAAAAAAAATCTTTTGGGGTTTTTTATTTTGAATTTCATAGGAAAATGAAACTTGAAACTATTAAAGAAAAATCTTTTTGTAGTTTTCTTTTAGAGATGTATATGAAACACCTACTCTAAGTGAAGAGTGAAGAAAATCTTTTTGAATTTTCAGATTCTGTACAAAATGAAATCTATGATTACCGAAAAAATATTTTTGGATTTTTTATTTTGAATTTCATGCGAAAAAAGAAACCTGAACCTATTAAAGGAAAATATTTTTTTGTTGTTGTCTTCTTTTAAAGATATACATGAAACACCTACTCTAAATGAAGAGTGAAGAAAATCTTTTTGGATTTTTGAAATAAGATCAATCAAAAATGAAACCTACGCCTATTCAGGAAAATCTTTTTTTTTCTTTTCAAGATATGTATGAAACGCCTACTTTAAATAAAGAGTGGAGAAAATCTTTTTTTTTTTTGAATTTTTTTTTTAAAATATGATCCCCGAACCAATAATAGGCTGCCTACGTATCTCACATCCCGAAAGAGGAGAATCAGGGGTGCGTAGTTCGTCCAGATTGGACAATTAACGATTAACTAATAAATTGACCCTAACTTAAGAGACACAACCAAAAACAAACGAAAAGAAAAAAAAAACTTTTGGATTTTCAATTAGACACTTTAACTAAGGCTGACACCATCAATTATGGAAAAATCTTTTTGGTATTTTTGCTTTTGACAAATAGGTAGAAAAGGCAAACAAATTTTTTTTTTTAAATCAGTCCGTCAAATGACCACGTTACCCTCAAATATGCAACAGTTAGCACGTAGGGATGCTTTAAAGGTGAGTCTCCTACAAAGGACCGTGTAGGCCCCGCTAGGTCTCAATATGATGCACATAAAAATGACCTAAAGGCTGACCTACGTTGTGGTTTACTAACAAGGCCGTTCGGGGGAGCATATGGTCGATAGTGGCTGCTTTGCTTTCCACCTACTCCATACATCCAATGGCTCCCCCCCTAAAATAAAGGCGACTCAACTAGAGTTCGTGCGCACGACGTGCGCTCCGAGACTTATTGCAGAAAGAAGGCCGGGGGGTGGACTCATGATGACAGATATAAAGCGGTAACACATAGGATAAATAATATAAACAAAGAGCACGAAAAAACACAAAAAGTGAAAATAACACAAACAATAACCACAAACAATGTTTATACACTCGTAATGCCAAACAAAGCCGATACGACTCCAAAAATAGCTCGAATTCTGAAAACTTGTTATATTTCCCAGCAGAGTCACCAGAAGCTGTCACACCCTTTTTTTTATGTATATTCCAAAAAATGGATACATTTTAAAGTTCGAAAGGATTTTATTATTTAAGTGACAAGAAATGAAAATTTGTTTCGAAAAAGGATTATTTGCATTTTTTATTCAGAGTCGCCACTTGGCATAATCCGGTGTGCCAAGTCGACTTTGGAAAATCCTTTTCGAAACCATTTGACTCTTAAACCGGTTTTGCAAACAGAGATTCCGGCTAAGGAATTCTGTTGACCGAGGGGAAGGTGTTAGGCATCCCTCGATCCTGTGGTTCAACCACGGTCGCTTGGTGAAGTGTATCGACTATTTTGGTATTATGAAATGTATAAACCACACAAAAGAACACAAAATAATCAAACAATAAACTAAACAGTCCAAAAACGTAAAAGTCCAGTCCAATTATACAGTCGAAAAATAGAAAAAAAATACGAAAATATAAATCCTAGTCTAAACTAAATCTAGACTAAGCTCCAATGCCTTACCCGACACCGCGGGCCTTCATCACGATTATTTTCCGCCAACATGATACGTCGGGGCATTCCCAGGTGAATAAATACAAATGATCTCGGGGCATTCCCTGGCTAAATAAATATATCTGAATTAAACACGATAATCTAAAAGAGACATTCATACGCACATTCCAACATCCCACAAAACACTTATTCCTAAATTTTACCTGCTCGGCCTATGTTTGCCTACCCGCTCGACTTACCATGATACTATCACGAAATTGATAATTAGACGTGAAAGTAACAATAACGACGAATCAAAACAACAACAAATCAAAACTAATCCTAATTCACTTTAACAATTTTTAACTCGCGCCCCGAATTCCCTTTAAACCACATGATTAGTGCATGCTTCGATTTTTCAATCACATCTCATAATGCGAAACCAACATCAAACACAACACAAACAACGAAGATTCAAACCAAACACACGACAAATAAATCATTCACACCCACAACATCAATAAGAAGTCAAAATAAATTAAAGATTCGGTTAGAAGAAATGGACCTCGATGAAATTGATCCTTGTCAATAATGAAGAAATCTGAAGACCAAAATACTCGACTGGAGAACCTCACAACGTGCAAACCAAACTCAGTATTAAAATAATAACCGGACAGCTCCAAAACCACGAAATAAACGAAATCAAGATCAACCAACACGGAGAGATCGCGACAACGCCTGTTCTCCGACGGCAGCGCCATTTTGTCGGCTTTTTCGCCGGACGGGTGAGCTACGACTGCTGGCGGTGGCAGATTTACCGGGGAGAGAGAAGTGAGATCGGAACCGAGGGAGACAGCGGCGGCAGATCTAGACAGTGACGAGACAGATCTGGAAGGCGGAGAACGGAGCGGTGCCAGAGCTAGTTCGCCGGAGGGAAAGAGAGATCACAGCCAAGAGAGAAGGCGGTGGCCGGTTCGAGTCCCTGGCCGGCGAACGATGACGACGGCGTTATTGCTGCCGTCGTCGGTCGGATGGAGTGGCGGCAATCGGCGTGCTGCTGGTCAGAGCGCTATCGCCGGCGTCAGCGTTGGTGGGCCGACTGAGGTGGCGTTGCTCCGGCGTCGGCAAAGCTTATTGGAGGAGAGAGAGAGTGTGAGTTTAGAGAGAGAAAAAGAGAGAGAGCTGATTTTTTTAATTTTTTTGGTTCATTGTTCCCCCTTTTCTTTTGGTGTATGTGGGTGTGTATATATATTGTTTTGAGGCTTTCTTTCTTGACAAGAAAAAGAGAAAGGGGTGGGGTAACGTGGGGTAGTAGTGAGGTGTTATTTTTTTATTGTGTAGGTGGTTAGGATAAGATAGAGTTAGTTATTTTATTATTTGTTTATTATTTTTTTTTATTTTGCGGGATATAATGACATGGGTGAGGGTACATGATATGCTATGGTGGAAGATGAATAAAATCGACTTCTAAGGGGGGACAAAATTACGTGTCTACAATAGACAAGTGTCGCACCCAAGGGTTGTAATACAGGCAACTTGCCTGACACAAACATCAGTGACCGATTCCACGACTTGAATATGTGACCTATAGGTCCCTCAATGATAAAGGAAGAGGAAAGATAATTAAGTTCCTAAATTTCTATTTTTTCCATACAGTACAAAGTCAACCTCCATTATTCAAAGATTTTGCAAATTAACCAATTCTTTACACCACAACTCTTTTTTTTTCACATTCTTACCTCTAAGTTTTGATTTCTTAATTTTCCACATGTTTTTGCTCATTGCCCTGCTATGTCCAAACTATATCTTTTATTGAAGGCTTTAATCCTTGATCACAAAACTTCCTGTATTCTGCAGTATCTCCTGATTTTTTTTTTCACTTCGATCAACAACATGGAAAGCTGGCGTAATCTCAAATATCTCTGCATCAATTGCTAGTTTCCCTTTCCTTTCTTCCTTGCTTCTTTTCATTTTCACCATCCCGTCTTTCTTCTTTATTCCTACTTTTCACGTTACCTATTTAAAACCACAAGATTAAAGAAGATTGATACATGACTGCAGTTTACATATCTTTAGTTTAAGACCACTAGATTCAACAATACTCTTTTTAGATAAGCATCCAGTACTCCCAAACTATGTCCAAAGTTGCTATAGCACACTCCAACTTCATGAGGTTGAGATGTTTTGAGCATGTGATGAAGAGGGGCACTGATACCCCAGTACGTAGGTGTGAGAGGTTGGCCCTAGATGGTTTCGGGCGGGGTAGGGTAAGGCCAAAGAAATATTGGAGAGAGATGATTAGACGTGACATGGAGCAGTTACAACTTACTGAGGACATGACTCTAGATAGGAAGGTATGGAGGACACATATTAAGATAGAGGGCTAGTATGTGTTGATGAGTCGTAGTCAGTAGTTAGGAGTGCTTTGGGGTAGCTTGGCTAGTAGTCGTAAGGCTTTGTACATAGGTTGGAGCTTCTAGCTAGGTGGATTGGGGGGAGGTGTGTGCCTTTGCTTTGTTAGTATATAGTATTTCCTTTGTGGGTGTTGCATTGTTATTATATCTTGTTTCTTGTTATATGACGATTTTGTTTACTATCATTGTGTCTTGAGCCGGGGGTCAGCCAGAAACAACCTCTCTACTTCTTCGGAGTTATTGGTATGGACTGCGTACATTCTACCCTCCCCAGACCCCACTATGTGGAAATATACTGGGTTTGTTGTTGTTGTTGTTGTAGTTGTATATATGTAGAATATGTTGTTGTATAGATGTAGAATATATACTACTTAAAATACAACTTGAAAGTTGAACCATATATACATTACATGTTATAGTACTTTAAAAAATATACACATATATATACATACAATATATACTACTTAATATAATAATACTTGAACTCTAGAACATATATTCAAAAATTTACATACACCACTTAAAAGATAAACTTATATAGTATTTTTATCTGTCAATACTAGTTGTCTAAGTAATATTTGCTAACATTATTTTTATTTTTTCATTAAATGTATATATGTTTGTTGTGTTTATGACTTAGAATAAAGTTTGATAGTAATGTATTAAAAGTATTTAATTTAAATTAGACATTCAATTTAAATGAAAAAAATATGTAAGGAGTGAATGAATCTCGTATTTTATTGATTGAAAAATGATCCAAAACTTATAAGTTACGTGATTGAGTAATCTACGAATTTTGCATCATTTTTTCTAACTCATGTATGTTAATATTAACGGGAACTGTCATAGGAAAGTCAAAATCAATGGGGGCAAAACCATGCATTGGACTTGATTGTACTGAGTTCTCCCTTGAAGTCATAATAATAAAAATTATAAAAATAAATATTCAACAATAATACAATAATTAAAAACTAAAAGTAAGAGATGAAACAATAATACCAAATTTTAAAAATATCCGAAAATTGCGACTTTAGAGAACTTCCGCTTGATATTTGTAATTGCAAAATTTAAAAAAATAAAATTGAACACTTTAGGAGATAATTAGAATATTTGAGAGAGATTGAGATTTTGAGTTGTGTGAAAAATAACTTTTGAAATTGGGTACTTATAGGAAATTTTTGAATTTTTTTTTTTAAAAAAAAAATTATTGGAAAAACAAGCCAATTGGCCGTTGGGCTGCCAACGACTATAATGTCGTTGGGCCAGGCAACGGTCCAATTTGGCCACCAAATCCGAACAGTCAAAATTTATTTTTAATTTCTTTTTTAAACAAATCGGGCAAGTCTAGTTCGGGTCACCGGTGGGCCTGGTCTGGTTTCGTAACTGGGCCGGTCCATTGGGCTGACCATCTCAGATAACCTAGCCCAGGACCGGTGGCCCAGGAAACCGATAGCACACCAGGCCAATCCCTCTAAATGGACCGAGTTAATAGGGCTGGAATGGGCGACCTGACCCAATTGACAGGTTTACTCTTGGATAAGGTTTGAAGATGCGTCCTTTGGTTGCTTCGATGAGTGAAGTCGTATAAATGTGGCAAGAAGTTGGTGCCGAAAATCAACTCAAGATAATGTATTCTCTACCTTCACAAGGTAGAGGCTAGATTGCATACACATCACTCTTGAATAAAGTTTGAAGATGTGCCCTTTGTTTGATTACTTCGATGAGAGAAGTCGTAAAAATGCTGCAAGAAGTTGGTGCCAGAAATAATCATCCCAGGACAACGTTTAATTCGATGAGAGAAGTCGTAAAGATGTTGCAAGAAGTTGGTGCCGGATGGACAGTGATGATTCATATGGTCTTGTCTAACTTGTTAGATAGTCAACATGTTTTGCCTAAATGGATGCACAACGATTAAAGCATATTTAATCACACTTGTTATTCCTTTTCATTCAAAAAAAAAAAAGAAACACAGTAAAAGTTTTATTCATTTGAATTTGTTCATTATTATTCTTACTAAACAAAGCACTAAAGAAAAATAAAATAAAATACATACAAGATAAATACTCATTTGTTGTCTAGAGCACATATTGTTGTTTGATCAAAGTTCAACCAAATGACTTTTTTTAACCCCTCCCTGGAATTCTAGGCTCTTTTGTTTCACTGGCACTCGAACTCATAACCATAGGATGGAGTGGCCCATCATTTATAACTTGTGGTAGTAATCTCCTTCCGAATTCTGACATTTCAGAATCTATATTCCATCCGTCAAAATTAGATTATGGTTGGTATAAGATAATTAAAATGCATAAATTCAAAAAATAAATGTAGCAACACTGTCACGATCCGAGCCTAGGCCCTAGCCGTGACGAGCATCCCGAACCATGAAGGCCCGGAACACCCATTCTCTATCTGGTTATCATGCACAACGTGCATAATCATAATAAAATGCGGAATTGAAACTGAGTACGGAATACATGGTCAAGTTCTGCAACATTTCTGAATAATACTATTTGACATCAGTCTGCGAAATCTCTACTAAGAACACAAACATCTGTCTGAAAAGAAACTGGGACAAGGCCCCCAGTAAACCAAAAACATAATAAATAAGATAATGTCTGACATAATTAGGCCTTCCGAATAATAGAAGGCTCACCACTGTGAGATCAAGTCTACAAATCCGAGAATGTCTACTAAGTAGCTGGACCCCTAGACTGTGCCTCAGGACCTGGAAGGAGGGGGGGTCAGCACAAAAGTACTGGCACGCGAAGCAATCCAAAAATAGTATAACAGAAAATACATACATATATATATATATATATATATATATATATATTAAGTGAAAGCAATTTTTCATCAAGACATCATGTATAAAACTGTTTCCAAAAAATACATGGGCACTTTCTGAAAATATGTAACCTGCCTGTTCATTTCAAATCAAGATCTGTGTTTTACTTCTGAGTTAGGTGGTATTCCCCTACAAGTCTGATATTCCACGGGCTGTATGGAATCCGCCATTGACTCGGCGGGGAAGCCCCCAACCCAAGTGTGCCGCAAGGGTTGGAGTGTCTGAGTCTGATACGCCACAGGACATTTAAGTCAGTGCATAATAGTATACCCGGGTCGGCAAACCACGGTTTTAGGCAATGAGTCACTTGAACTCAAGCCCTCTTCGGGGAACCACCTAACATCTCTGTATGCCCATTTTTAACCTTTTCTGTACATGCAACATTCTGAATGTCTAAAATCATGAAAGTCTGAAATGTCTGTTAGTCTGAGTCTGATATGGCGTTAGTCTGAATTGGTATCGTCATACCAAGACATTTCAAGTCATGATTTTTCTGAGCCATAATGTATTAAGCAAGAGCTTTCATTAAATACATAGTTTAGACCACCAAAACATGTAACTGATGTAAAGGATTTCATATTCCGAAACTTAAAGTTCAATTCATGCAGAAATTTTATCAAACACCTGGTGGTCAAATGTCTTTAGCAAGTTCATGTATTCAAAATTGAAACACATTCATTCATATATGTATATAAACTGTAAAATTGCTTTGGAGATGGTCAAAAGACCAAAACAATGATGTTAAAACATCTTATACATAAATATATATACATAATTTAAAACCCCATTCTAAAACATGATTTTTTTATGCCCATGAGAATTTAGGAAAAACCCCGCGTACCTCTATTTCCAAGGATAATAGATGTTTCTTGAAGCTTGCGGATTGATGATTCCGAATATGTAATTATCTTCGAAAACCTACGGTCGAATCTTGAACTATTTGGGTTTTTATTTTGAAACCCTAAGGAGAATTCTTGAGCAATTTTGGAAAAGTATGTGTATTATGATGTTTGAGGGATTGAATCCCGTGTTGGTGGTATATATAGGGGTGGAGGATGACCAAAATACCCCTAAGGAACAATTAAGGTCAAATCTGTCCCTCAGTTGACAGTTTGATAGGCTGGAGTAAATCAATTATAACTTTTTATAACTTTTTACTCATATATTCAAATTGGATGAAACCAAATTCATTTTAAAGAGGACTCAAATAGCTTTCGTTTTAAATATTATAGCTCACACAGTTCATTATATACAGGGAGTTATGATCATTTGAAATTTACCCAGAAATACTGAAAACTGGGCAATAGGCTATGCGTTTTGCTACTGTTTTGAAATCCAAACGCAGCCTTATGCATTCCGAAAAATTTCAAAACTTATCCGAGATGTACTATGAGCTGGCCCGATAGTAACGCAACTTGAAAATCTAAAAACGAATATCGGAAAGGTTGAAAAGTTGTATCCCGAAGATTGCCAGCTAAAATGACACTAAGTCCTCATTACACTCACAAAATTTTTTTAAGTTTTTAAGTCTAAGGGCACTCTATTAAAGGCTAATCCATGCACGACTTTTACGGGGTGTTACATTATCTCTCCCTTGGGATCATTCATCCTCGAATGATGGCTAGAAACTTGTTGAAGCCTTAAAGATATAGAATAACGCGGACACGACATGTCCTTTAATAATGAATACATTGATTTGAAACATGACCATATGACTGGAACTACTGATATTTTGAATTCTTATATCGGACACGCATATCTGATGCATGGAATACACGACTGAAGCTATTCATAAGCTGAATTCTCATAATGAACATGCATATCTGATGCATGGATCTGTCCTTGAGTTGTTCTCATGAATGCAGGACTAAATACACTGATAAGCTGAACTTTTTCTATTGAACATGCATTTTTAATGCACGCATATCTGACTGGACTATCGTATGAATGTATGACTGATTACGCAATGATAACTGGTGCAAGGCTTGTAATAAGAATCTATACATGCAACTGAATGAGGTATCTCCCCCTTGGGACACTATGTCCCTCTATGAATGCTCAATTCATTAAGATACTCGAAAAAAAAAAATTGAGGCGATGCACTAGGCACCTACAAATTGAATCATAACTGAACATCTGGAATCTGAATCTAATGCATGACACATGAACTGAGCTATACTCACAACTACTGGTATACTCTTTCTTGGAATAGTAGCATGTCTGAGATTTCGAGTAGCATGAATAAATGAAAAGACGAGAAAACAAGTCATGCGAATCTGCCTGTTAAACTGACTTACTGACTATACAGATTGAATTATGCTGGACTTTCATACTTAACTGGAGTATCTCTTCAACTCTCTCTCTAAAGAAGTTCTAACAGTAATAGGGAGCCACGGATCTTGGGTATGGATTACACAAGACATCCAACTGAAGAAATCACAACATTAACTCTACTCTGCAGTCTGAAATATACACAAATAACTCCTAAATTAGGATAGAATTTTCAGACCTTTGGCAATACGACTTCTTACTTTCAGGCTTAGCGCACTTTCCGAATATCCCTTAACTATACTATTCCCTATAAATATGATATTCATTCAATTCAGCTTAAATTTCTCATATGAGCATTGACAAAGTTTTTCTACTAATGTCTAAAATAGCTTAATCCTTACCCCGCGATCAAGCCTAACTCTAAGTCACTAAAATACAACATGCTACACCACGCTATTATTCTAAACCATATGATGCCACCTTCTATACCTCTTTTAAAGATCACATTCTAAGCATAACATGCCTTACCACTTTAATGACTACTCTGAACTCTTAATATGAAGTTGCTAATGCATATTGCAACCTTCCACTACAATCCCAAAACGTCATTCAAGCCTAATTTATAACCACATGTTAACTTCAAGGAAAACACCCATAAATACATACTTCACATAGTTTCTAAACTATTATCAATATAACTCCCACGCACTATCCTAAAAACATACACACACAAACTTTTTCACTAAACATCACATGTATCAAAGATTGGCCCCAAATCTCACCTCATACTTATGGCCTTATCTAAACAAACATACTATGATCTTCCATCAACAAGAACATTTACTTCATCACCACTATCATTGCATAGAGAGGACACTAAAAGGTTAAAACATAAGACCCTGAAGCATGAGAAGATTTTTATATGGGACTGAACACATTATAAAGAGTGAGTACATACGTCATGAGTTGCATGACCTCAACTAGAGTTCCTAACATAAGGAATGTAATTACGACTACTTGAATGAACTAGAACTCATTATCTTGGAACTGGAAGAGTACGTGACTCTCTATCATATACAGGAATCACGAACTATGATCACGGAACTGAAACGTAAAGCTTGAGTAGGCATTGGGATAATTGAAAAATACTAAGATAAGAATGGGTTGAGTCTCACCCTCACTTTCTAACGTTCTAAATCATACTGTATCACTACTAGAATCTTAGAGCCTTACTTGGTCATTCATTCTGTCATCTCCCCCTTAGCTTCAAGTCATCATCTAGAGTTTGGGAGATCCTTTACCATATTCTAACTGAACTACACTTACTACACTCTAGGGTCTGAAAAAAAAATAACAATACATGAATATCATAGAACTTAGCCCGAATGACTACCTTCCGGGATACACTCTATTTTTCTCTAGCCACCAATAGTCATAGTATAATGCTTGCACACTTATTCTATCGTTTAAACTTCAAAAGTCAAGATTAGATGCTAACACTTAACATGGATATCACCAAGCCTTTGATGAACCATATCTCTTTCGATAGAGCATACCACTATTGCGACTCCAAATTTATATCCCTCTTCTATGAGAATCAAGATCACCGCAAAAGGCCCAACACTATCAATTAAAACACCTTAACATGGCTATTTAGATCACCATGTACCATCTAACTAGTCTTTCTCCACTTAACAATTCAATGGTACCACTAGTCACGCACAACAAGTAATAGCCTTAGAAAAATGCCACAACCTCATGTCACCTTAGGCATACTTCTACATCATACATGCAATATCATACACCACTACGAATCAAATAAACTTACTCTATTGCATGCACCGTTTAAGTCTATTAGATCACTTCTATACAACTAGTATTCATTAACCAAGAAATCTTCACATCCACCTTCATGGACATCAACTGTTCAGACTTAATATCTAGTGCTATGCATGATTTACAACCCAACCTTACACGAAATTTTCACTTGGAAACTATAAAATAAACATCACGAAACACTAGTGCACTAGAACTTCATAACCACAATAATCGATCATGACCTAACGGTTTTCCTTATCATAATCCATTAGCATGTACTATTTCAGCACATCAAGCCTACTAATTTAATCCCACAAAACATGCATCATCAAACTCGTGCCACTATTTACCACCACGCCATTTAAATTCAAGCCTATAGTTTAGTATCAATGATTTACCACCAATGAAGAATGCAACATAATATAAATATACTAATCTATCAAATTGGGATATTCTACCAAAATATCTTAAAAATCTACTACATACCTTCTCACAAGTATCACTAGTTTACAACTACCAATGAAAAGAGGGTCAACGGGGGTAAAGCCTCATAACAAACATGGTCAACTTTATCCTTATATTATAACCCCATACAATCGTATCTACTTATACTTCTTTCTCACACCATAATTACTTACCCAAGCGTACATTTACACTACCTTCAAATCCACAACGACCATGAGTCTATACTTATAACCTACTGGCTAATCTGGCCATTTTCATACTTCAAGCAAGGACAATTCACCTCGCCTAATAACTCCTTCTCTGTCTTCTACTAATAAACTAACACACAAGGACGAATCGCTTCATTACCAACTCTATCTCATGCAAAAAGATTCAGCTATACATATATTCAACCAACACAAGAACCGCACATTGAATGACAAATTGCTAGTGAATCGAAATAGGCCTCACACGGCTTCACTAGACTTTGATTTTTTTGTAGTTTGAACAAGAAAATAAGAAGAATGACAAGGCAACTATGCTAGTGAATCGAAAGAGCCTCACACGGCTTCACTAGACTTTTTAGTTTCACCAACACGATGATAAAATATTTTCAAGAGGTAGAAACTTTTCACACAACATTCCATAATCTGAGAATACACATCTTACTTTGTATAGATAAAAAAAAATCTGAGTCAAATATTTCCCCCACAGATTATCATACAATCCACACACGCTACTTGCTACCAATAGGTCATGACACCGACACTTTAACTTATACTACTATCTGGGTGGAAATACAATTCCAACACTTCTACTACACATCTTTTCCCTTAAGCATGACATCTGCAACATAAATTTCTGAAAAGGGCCGAATATACTCAATACAGAAGGCTGAAAAGCACGATTTCGTCAAGATCAAGGTTCACACTAGAACCCATACACTCTGAAGCAATAACGGACTCTTCTAAAGTCCTTGCACAATTTTAAGATCTTATATGACGTGATCCGAAGGGACAATACCATTTAGACTCTAAACTTCTGCACTTGATTCACCCTAGAAATGTGATGGGTCTGAGAACATCAGAGTAAGGAAAGAATTTGGGATGATTTTACTTTCGTATGAACGTCACCATAGCACGAATTAGAGTATGAAGGAGGAACATTCTGACTCTATTTCATGAACTAGAACATGAAGAAAGAGAGACATTCCTAAATGTCTTGTAGACTCCTGCTTATAAGTGTGGCGCGCTACATACCCATAAATAAGACTCTACCCGACGCGATTTCGCAGATACCCTAGGACCATGAACCGTGCTTTGATACAAAGTTTGTCACGACCCGAGCCTAGGCCCTAGCCGTGACGAGCATTCCGAACTATGAAGGCCCGAAACACCCATTCTCTATCTGGTTATCATGCACAACGTTCGTAATCAGAATAAAATGCGGAATTGAAACTGAGTACGGAATACATGGTCAAGTTCTGTAACATTTTTGAATAATACTATCTGACATCAGTCTGCGAAATCTCTATTAAGAACACAAACATCTGTTGAAAAAAAACTGGGACAAGGCCCCCAGTAAACCAAAAACATAATAAATAAGATAATGTCTGACATAATTAGTCCTTCCGAATAATAGAAGGCTCACCACTGCGAGATCAAGTCTATAAATCCGAGAATGTCTACTGAGTAGCTGGACCCCTAGACTGTGCCTCAGGACCTGGAAGGGGGGGGGGTCAGCACAAAAGTACTGGCACGCGAAGCAATCCAAAAATAGTATAATGGAACATATATATATATATATATATATATATATATATTAAGTGAAAGCATTTTTTCATCAAGACATCATGTATAAAACTATTTCCGAAAAATACATGGGCACTTTCTGAAAACATGTAACCTGCCTGTTCATTTCAAATCAAGATCTGTGTTTTACTTCTGAGTTAGGTGGTATTCCCCTACAAGTCTGATATTCCACGGGCTGTATGGAATCCTCCATTGACTCAGCGGGGAAGCCCCCAACCCAAGTGTGCCGCAAGGGTTGTAGTGTCTGAGTCTGATACGATACAGGACATTTAAGTCAGCGCATAATAGTATACCCGGGTCGGCAAACCACGGTTTTAGGCAATGAGTCACTTGAACTCAAGCCCTCTTCGGGGAACCACCGAACATCTCTGTATGCCCATTTTTAACCTTTTCTGTACATGCAACATTCTGAATGTCTAAAATCATGAAAGTCTGAAATGTCTGTTAGTCTGAGTATGATATGGCGTTAGTCTGAATTGGTATCGTCATACCAAGACATTGCAAGTCATGATTTTTCTGAGCCATAATGTATTAAGCAAGAGCTTTCATTAAATACATAGTTTAGACCACCAAAACATGTAACTGATGTAAAGGATTTCATATTCCGAAACTTAAAGTTCAATTCATGCAGAAATTTCATCAAACACCTGGTGGTCAAATGTCTTTAGCAAGTTCATGTATTCAAAATTGAAACACATTCATTAATATATGTATATAAACTGTCAAATTGCTTTGGAGATGGTCAAAAGACCAAAACAATGATGTTAAAACATCTTATACATAAATATATATACATAATTTAAAACCCCATTCTAAAACATGATTTTTTTTATGCCCATGAGAATTTAGGAAAAACCCTGCGTACCTCTATTTCCAAGGATAATAGATGTTTCTTGAAGCTTGAAGATTGGTGATTCCGAATATGTAATTATCTTCGAAAACCTACGGTCGAATCTTGAACTATTTGGGTTTTTATTTTGAAACCCTAAGGAGAATTCTTGAGCAATTTTGGAAAAGTATGTGTATTATGGTGTTTGAGGGATTGAATCCCGTGTTGGTGGTATATATAGGGGTGGAGGATGACCAAAATACCCCTAAGGAACAATTAAGGTCAAATCTGTCCCTCAGTTGACAGTTTGATAGGCTGGAGTAAATTAATTATAACTTTTTACTCATATATTAAAATTGGATGAAACCAACTTCATTTTAAAGAGGACTCAAATAGCTTTCGTTTTATATATTATATCTCACACAGTTCATCATATACAGGGAGTTATGATCGTTTGAAATTGACACAGAAATACTGAAAACTGGGCAATAGTCTATGCGTTTTGCTACTGTTTTGAAATCCAAACGCAGCCTTATACATTCCGAAAAATTTCAAAACTTATCCGAGATGTACTATGAGCTGGACCGATCGTAACGCAACTTGAAAATATAAAAACGAATATCGGAAAGGTTGAAAAGTTGTATCCCGATGATTGCCAGCTGAAATGACACTAAGTCCTCATTACACTCACAAAAAATTTCAAGTTTTTAAGTCTAAGGGCACTCTATTAAAGGCTAATCCATGCACGACTTTTACGGGGTGTTACAAACACCTATATGCTAGAATGGAGATTCTAAATCACTACTACCATAATATGTAGAAATTAGACGAGCAGAGTTGGAATTTTCACCAAGGAGATTCAAAATCAGAATAAGTAAACACACGAATTAGTCGAAGGAGGTTCAACATCTGCTATTACTATATATACCTAAAAAATAATTTTAATCATTATTTTAATGACATATGTGTGACTACCTGTTTCACTAATGTGTAGCACTGATAGGAGTAGATATTTAGTTAGTTAGTATATTGTTGAGTGAGCTGTATAGGGTGTTGAAGGTTGTTAGAGGTTGTTAGACAAATGATTAGTTAGGTGCAATGAGGTTTCAAATAGAATATTCTAGAAGGAGGTATTTATTAGATATTTTTGTATCTCTTTCATAGCCTATATATAAGGCACAATATCAGATTGTAACACGTGATTTTGATGATGAATAAAGTTTACAAGTTCACTCTCTCATCTCTTCTTCGTTGTTCATGAATTATCAAGTTGTGATGCTTGTATTTCACATGGTATCAGAGACAGGTTGCTAATACAGAAGAGCATTTCAATTTTTCTGCAAGTTGGCTGATTTTGTAGCTGAATTTCTTCATTCATGGCACCCAAATTGATCAAAGTGATCCACTCTTCATGGGTGATTCAAATAGTTCAAGCTCTGTACTCATTCCAATCAAATTAACTGGTTCACTAAACTATAGTCTTTGGAGTCGATCCATGCGAATTGCTCTCTTAGGGAAGAGAAAGCATGGTTTTGTCACTGGATCCTGCAACAAGGAGTCATGCAGAGAAGAATTTCATGATCAGTGGGAAACGTATAATGCGATTGTCCTCTCATGGATCATGAATACTGTGAGTGAAAGCTTACTATCTGGGATCGTGTATGCTATAAATGCTTGCGTAGTCTGGAATGATTTGAAAGAAATATATGATAAAGTGAATTGTATGCGTATATATCAATTGCATCGTGAAATCAATATGCATTCTCAAGGTACTGATTCAATCTCAGCTTATTTTACTAAGTTGAAGACCTTGTGGAGTGAGTATGATGTTCTGGTTCCAAATCCTAGCTGTGATTTCCCTAAATCCAAAGAGTACTCAGATCATATGTGTCAACTGAGACTTTTACAATTTTCGAGTGGTTTGAACGAGTCCTACGATCAAGCTAGGAGACAGATCTTACTTAATAGAGTAACTCCAACTCTCAATCGAGTTTATGCCACGCTCATAGAGGATGAGATACAACACTCAGCATGTACACTTACTGTACACAACAGATCAAAACCTCTTGCTATGCAAGTGAATCGCAGTTATGGTTATGGACAGGGAAAAACAAATTACAAGAGTTGAAGGTGTGACTACTGTCAAATTTCAGGTCATACTAAAGAAAACAGCTACAAACTGATAGGATATCCAAATGATTGGAAGAACAAGAAGAAACAAAGTTATGCTCCTCCAAATTTCAGGTCATATAATGCTGGTGGCAACAATTTCTCACTACATAATAAGGGTAACAACTATATTAACACTAGTAGCGAGTTTTCCTAAACTGTAAGCATAGTAGAAGGACCAGTTGATACTGCCAGTTCCAGTCATGATGCCAATTCTGTACCACTAGCAAAACCACATACATTCGCTGATGAAGAGTACAATCAAATCATGAACATGTTGAATAAGGATACCAAGGATATGAAACAAGTCAATATGACGGGTATTGTTACTTGCTTCTTATCCAAGACTTGTTTTGACAGTTGGATTGTAGATTCAGGGGCTACACATCATGCGTCTGCCAATAGACACTTGTTCAAAGATAGCAGCAGCTTGGTTCCAAGGCATTTGGAAAAATTGCACCTTCCAACAGGAGATGAATTCATAATTTCTCACACTATAGAAGCTTACATTTTTACAGATAATATGATTGCGGATGTTCTCTTTGTTCCAAATTTTAGACTAAATCTATTCTCTATTGCTAAGATAACCAAGGAATTATCATGCTTTGTGTCCTTTTATCCTGATTTCTGCATATTTCAGGACCTCTTCAATGGCAAGGTGGAGGGGATTGGTAGACAAGAGGGTGGACTGTATGTTCTTAAAGGAGAATGAAAAGATAATATTGTTCAGGAAGGACCAAAACACAGCAGGTTCACTGTAGAGGTTGTTGTTCCTAATTGAAAACTATGGCACCAAAGTCTTGGGCACCCAGCTCCTCAGGTTTTAAGAGACTTAGATATTTTGATGAATCATAGTGATGTAAATATATTGAATAAATGTACTGTATGTCCACTAGCTAAACAAACAAGAATGCCACTTCCCATAAGTACTACTAGATGTTCTGGATGTTTTGAACTTATACACATGGATTTGTAGAGTCCTTATAAAACACCTATATTTGATAATACGTGTTATTTCTTGACTATGGTGGATGAATATAGTAGATATACTTGGATTCATCTGTTGCAGCTAAAATCTGAGACTATAGTAGCTATTAAGACATTTATATCCATGATTAAAACACAGTTTGGAGTGGTTATAAAAGCCATTAGATCTGATAATGGAACTGAATTTATCAATACTCAATGTCACATATTGTTCCAGTCTCTGGGAATCTTACATCAGACTAGCTGTCTTTACACTCCACAGCGAAATGGAGTGATGGAAATGAAGCACAGGCACATATTTAATATTGCTAGAGCTCTTAAATTTCAATCCCATTTACCCATCAAGTATTGGGTATTATGTGTAAAAGCTGCAGTATATATCATGAACAGGTTACCAACCTCAGTCCTGAGTGGTAAGATCCCATATCAGTTGTTATTCGATAAAGATCCCAAGTTGTCTCATTTAAGGGTGTTTGGATGTCTGTGTTATATGACTGTTGTTCCTAGGGGTGACAAGTTCTCTGAAAGAGCTAAACCTGTTGTACTAGTAGGATATTCAGAATCTCAAAAGGGTTACTTGTTACTGGACATCAACTCAAAAGAATTATTAGTGAGTAGGGATGTTATGTTTTATGAAGATTCTTTCCCTTTTGATCCATCATAAGCAGGATCCTAGCATGCAAATACTTCTAAAACTGATGAAGACATCAATGAATTCCTGGTCTCGACATATGATGAAGTTGGTGTTGATGCTCCTTTAGAGGATATTTATGTTGAGGATGCAAACACTCATACTGATTGCCAAGATTCCTCTGATGATGTAGTACCTGGTGCAACTTCACCTGGCACCACTCATGAAGAAACATGTCAAGATAACTATTCCCTGCTTCAGCCCACTTCAAGTAGACCAACGAGAACAAGTAAACCTCCTGTGTGGATGCATGATTATGTTGACACTTCAAAATCCCAGAGATGCAAGTACCCCTTAGCCAACAGCCTATCTTATAGTAAACTAAAACTACCATATCAGTGTTACTTGTCAAAGTTTTCTACTCTGACTAAGCCTCAACACTTTAAACAAGTTGTAAAAGATGAAAGATGGGTGAAAGATATGAAGTTAGAAATGCAAGCATTAGAGGCAAATAACACATGGACCATTGTTGACCTACCCAAAAGGAAGAACACTGTTGGTTCCAAATGGATATACAAGATTAAATATCTTACAAATGGTGAAGTAGAAAGGTTAAAAACAAGATTATTGGCCAAGGGATATATCCAACAAGAAGGTCTTGATTATCATGAGACATATTCACTAGTGGCAAAAATGGTGACTGTTAGGAGTGTGATTGTTGTAGCAGTATCTAAAGGATGGCCTCTCTATCAAATGGATGTCTATAATGCATTTTTACAAGGGGATCTTGAAGAGGAAGTGTATATGGAGCTGCCAGAAGGTTTCAAAATCCAAGGAGAGCACAAGGTTTGCAAGTTTCTCAAATCATTGTATGGCCTTAAAAAGGCTTCCAGACAATGGAACCTGAAACAGACTCATGCTTTGCTTGAAGCTGGATTCACTTAAAGTGCTCATGATTATTCTCTTTTCTTTCTGCATCAAGCTAATGACACAATGATAGTTCTTGTATATGTTGTTGACTTGCTCCTTACTGGAAGCAATGCTAATTTGATTGATACAACAAAATCCTAGTTGCACTAGCAGGTCAAGATGAAAGACTTAGGGAATCTCAAATACTTCTTGGGTATTGAAGTTCTCAGATCAACTTCAGCAGTGATATTAACTCAAAGGAAATATGTCCTAGAATTAATTTCAGATACTGGCCTTAGTGGTTCAAAACCTGCAATCACTCCCTTAGAATCCCATGTGAGGCTGACTTCACTTGAGTATGGTCAAATCATAGGAGCACAAGGTGATGATTTATTGTCTGATGCTTCTTCTTATCAAAGATTAATAGGCAAACTCATGTATGCCACTATTACCAGACCAAATATTAGTTTTGTAGTCCACACTCTCAGCCAGTTTATGCAACATCCCAAGAGATCATACTGGGAGGCTTCTATCAGGTACCTCAAAGGCTCTGTTGGTCAAGGAATCTGGTTACAGGCTAAAAATTCTACCACTCTAACTTGCTGGTGTGACTCAGATTGGGATGCTTGTCCCAACATCAGGAGATCAGTTACGGGATATGTAGTTTATTTTGGTGAATCTTTGATTTTTTGGAAGTCCAAGAAACAACACACTATTTCTAGGAGTTCTGCTGAAGCTGAGTACAGAAGCATGGCTTCAGCAGTTGCAGAGATAACTTGGTTGGTTGGCTTGTTTGATGAACTCAAGGTTCCCATTACCTTACCCATATCAGTCTTTAGTGACAACAATTCAGCAATTCAGTTGGCCAATAATCCTGTGTTTCATAAGAGAACAAAACACATAGAGATTGACTGTCATTTGATCAAGAACAAGATCAAGAGTGGACTGATACAAGCTAATCCAAGCTCAACATGCTCATTTATTAGGCAAGCTTGGTGTGCTAAATATCTTGCACCCTGCAGTTTGAGGGGGCGTGTTTTAATAACACATGTGTGACTACCTATTTCACTAATGTGTAGCACTGATAGGAGTAGATATTTAGTTAGTTAGTATATTGTTGAGTCAGCCGTATAGGGTGTTGAAGGTTATTAGAGGTTGTTAGACAAATGATTAATTAGGTGCAATGAGGTGTCAAATAGAATATTCTAGAAGGAGGTAGTTATTAGATATTTTTGTATCTCTTTCATAGCCTATATATAAGGCACAATATCAGATTGTAACACGTGATTTTGATGATGAATAAAGTTTACAAGTTCACTCTCTCATCTCTTCTTCCTTGTTCATGAATTATCAAGCTGTGATGCTTGAATTTCACAATCATGTATAAATAATATAATTTTCTAACGAAAACAGTTGGGATGAACCCATGTCTTTAAGCTGATTCCGCCCATATTAGTGATATATTATCAAAATATTTATAGTTACGAGTAATTTAGCAACCAATTAACGATGGAATTGATAGTTATTTTCAAAAAAAAATTCGTTTTTAGTGAATATATATAATGATTAAAATATAAAATTATAACATATAATCATTTGAATTTTTCATTATTATCCTTACAAATTAAAATAAGGTGATCTTGCTCGGAAAAATAATGAGATTCTTCAAGAGATACTCCCAAATGAAGCCAGAGAAAGTAAGACAAATAAAATATAAATTTAAAATACATATAAGGAAAATACTAATTCGTTGTTTGATCAAGATCAACAAATTATTTTTTTAACCCCTCCCTTGAACACCCATTCTTTTTGCTCCTTTGACACTCGAACTCATAACTCTAGGATTGAATTTCGGAACATTTATAATTTGCGGTAATAATCTCCTTCCGAATCTTGAGATTTCAGGATCTATATCCCATCCCGCGCTAACTAAAATTCAATTATATAAATTTGTCAAAATTAGATTATTTCATTATGGTTGGTATAAGATAAAATGCACACATTCAAACAATAACTAGTTTACCAACACCTATATGTCAAGAGTCTGCTGCTAATCCTAATTAATAAAGGATTAGTGATAAAAGAAAAAGGGTCAGCTCGATGCACTAAAGCTTTAGCTATGTACGGGGTCGAATCGCAAGAATTTATTTTACGCAGCATTTCTGGAAGAGGTTGTTTTCACGGCTTGAACTCGTGATCTTATGGTCACATGACAATCGCCTTTATAATTAATTTATTGATATATCATCAAACCATTTAATTTTGTTAGTTACGAGCAATTTAACGATAAATTAAAGACCAAATCCATAGTTATTTTCTTTTTTTCCCTTTTTGTAGTGAATATATATAATGATAAAAATACAGAATTATAATGTAGAGATAAGCAAGAAGGAATCTAACCATTGGGTGCCATGAGAAAAATAGTGAATATGAAGTCAATCTTTAACAACACCATGCTAGAAATGAAACCCTTCATAGTGTAGTATGTGAACATGTCATTGCTTTTAGGAGGACCTAATTTATAGACCTTTGTAATATAGCTTTTTATTTTATTATTGTATACATTGAATTTTTTTGGGATTTTACAAGACGAGTTCAATCCTATTAAGTTTTTGGAGGCTATAATATTCTAATCTAAACCCAACTTACGGCTACATAAAGGGTATAACATATTTCTCATAAACTCTTGGGATATTCATAAAGAGGTCAAGGCGTTAAAAGCCGCCTTTCTTAAAGTCTGCCCGATGTTCTTCATGCTCAAATATAAATCTTTCTATATTCGAGAAATATTCTACTAACGATTCTTAAATTACAGAGATAATCAAGAGAGAATGAAGGCCAGATTGTATATTCTACTTGCAATAATTTAATGAAAATTGCATTAAATTATTAGAAGGTGGCAATATTGATAGGTTGTCATGTAGTATATTGTAATCCACTTAGCATCTCACTAAATTGACTATGCAACCTAAAGATGATGTTCAAAGTTTTCGACTCAGCTGGCTTCCCATTTTTCAAAGTCAAATCCCTAATTTAAATCTACTTTCGGTATAAAAAAAAATTCAAAAATAATTCATATGGTTATAAGATATTTCTATTAAGAAGTAAAAGTAATGTATAATGTTGTTGATTCTTGGTGGCCTATTTAAAAATGTTAACTTTAGGTTATGATTGAGAAGTGGTTGGAGGAGGACCCAAATAAAAACTTAGCAAATTACTTATGGGATAGGGGCACCCAGAGGCATATTCAGGATTTCGAGATGATGAGCATTATTATGAAAATATTTCAAGCATGGGTTTGTATATTTATGTTCTGAGGCAACTCTGACTATTGTTCCTTCTTCTGTGCCAGTATTCGAGTATGATATTTTGAGTTCAGGAGTTCAACTTTCATCTATGTTGCCCTCTCAGGTAGGATCACAACCTGCCGGATTTACTATTTCTCCTATTGCTTCGGGTACAATTATGTCTTATGAGGATCAGAAGAGGTTTGAAGGATTTACTTGCTTGGATCCACCCATGTTTAGTGATTCTGTGGGCTAGGATGCCTATGCGCTTTTGATTGACTTGAGGATAGAGGCACGCAGACGTGTATTCAGAATTTCGAGAAGATGAGTGTACTATTATGAAAATATTTTGAGCGTGGGCTTATTATTTATATTAAAATATTTTTAGAAAAATATAATAATGCTATATATGATCTAGGGACGTGGATTCACGTGAACTCGATGACCCCACCTAGAGACGTCCGAGCAAGTCATTAAGGAAATGAATAAATGAAAAAATAATAAGGAAAAACTACATAACTAAGCAAACATGACTAGTATATCTACTCAACCCAATGCTAGTATATCCAAGTAAAATGCATATTCAAACACAACTTCAAATTCTGAAAATCATAACTCAAAAATTCAATTTTCAAGTTTAATCTGTAATCAACAAGAGCTAAGTTTCTCATCAAATTGTTTCAAATTTTAATTTTACATTTAGGAATTGATTAGAACAACTGGATCCATGAGTTGATTCTTGAATTTCACATTTGCATGTTGTTTTTTTTCCAACATATGACTAAGTTAAGTTAAGAGATTGCTTAAATATACAATCTCTGTCTTATGAAGATAGAGAGACCGTTTCTGGAAAACCCTCGACTCAAGTATGACAAGGAGAATGACGGTTTTTGTAAACAGTAACTATCAATGCAAAAATTTTCAGAAAAGATCATATAGTAATTAGTTAGTAGATTCTGAAGAGATAAAAAGACTAGACTACCCTTGATCTTTTATCTACAACACTCCCTCTTAAGTTAAAAGAAGGGCAGCCCGGTGCACTAAAGCTCTCTCTATGGAAGGATTGGGGGAAGAGTCCCACCACAAGGGCGTATTGTACACTGTCTTACCTTGCATTTCCGCCAGAGACTGTCTCCAAGGCTTGAACCCATGACCTCCTGGTAACATGACAACAGGGGCTGACCTACGTTTATTATTGGGGTGCTCCGGCACCCATTTAGCTCGACTCGGAGTCAGATAATTACATACGAAATATACAAAAAATAGGTATAATTATATAAAAGCACCCACTGAAATAGAAAGTTGCTTGGGTACATTGACATTTAGGTCGATCGTAAGGTTCTCCACTGGCAGGGTGTCTCGGGTTTGAACCTGGTTGAGGCGATTTTTTATTTTTTTTCAGTAGTAAACACCCATGATCCTTAAATCCTGGGTCCACCACTACATGACAACAATTTTACCAGTTACTCCGAGGCTCCCCTCAAGTTAGGAGAGGTGAATATATTCAAAACTCCTAGCTTGGCTTGTAGAAACTCATGTTGAACTCTACTTAACCATTTTGTGAGGATGTCTATTGGTTGCTGTTGAGTAGAAATGTAGATGATATCAATTAGACCTTGTTGTAGTTTTTGTCTCATAAGATGACAGTCAATCTCTGTGTGTCCAGTGTTTCTTTTATCTCAACGATATCATTGTTAACAAGCTTGAAGAAGTCAATTTAAGTTTCAAACATGATTTTTGTGAGAAATTTGGAACTAAGATGTGTTATATATATACACTTTTATACAAGGTACATATAATTTTTATACGCGACTATTACACTTTTAAATAAGGTAAATATATTGCTCATGTAGGTGTATAAATACAGTATAATAGTGTAGAGGGTATATAAACATTTTTTGATAACAAAGGTTGACTATGCTGGTATAAACTAAAAGTATATAATTACATAGGTCATAGATTGATCATTGAAAGTGTTATGTTGAGATGTATATTTATTTAAATTCCCCTTTCTTATATATGTGAAGTAAGGTAGCGTATAATAATGACTTGTGATCCGGTCCTTAAAGATAGTCAATATATTTTGCTTAATTGAAATAACATAGACAACGAGGATTCATATGATCGAGCCCAACTAATTTAGAATTAAAACATATTTAGTCACACTTGTTATTCCTTTTCTTTCGAAAAAAGAAACACAATATAAATTCTATCCCAACCAACTTTTGGATAGAATGCCATTCATTTGAATTTGTTCATTATTATTCTTACTAAACAAAGCACTAAAGGCAAATAAAATAAAACACATACAAGGAAAATACTCATTTGTTGTCTTGTGCAAATATTATTGTTTGATCAAAGATCAACCAAATGACTTTTTTTAACCCCTCCCTGGAATTTTGGGTCGTTTTGCTTCATTGACACTCGAACTCATAACCCTAGGACTGATTTCCGGATCATTTCCAACTTGTGGTAATAATCTCCTTCCGAATCGTGAAATTTCAGGATCTATATCCCATCTCGCATTGACTGAAATTCAATTATATAAATTTGCCAATTAGATTATTATTGGTATATGATAATTAAAATGCACACATTCAAACAATAATTAGTTAAGCAACACCTATATGTCAAGAGTCTAGATATGAAAATCACTATTCTCTAGCTAAATCCTAATTAATGATGGACTAGTGATAAACGAAAAAGAGTCAACTCGATGGACTAAAGCTTCAGCTATGTACGAGTTTCAACGAAGGGTCGAACCGCAAAGGTTTATTTTACACAATCTTACCTTATATTTCTGTAAGAGGTTGTTTTCACGAGTTGAACTCGTGACCTCCTCCTGGTCACATGACATTCACCTCAATAATTGATTAGTGATATATTATCAAGCTATTTAATTTTGTTAGTTACGAGCAATTTAACGACGAAATTCATAATTATTTTTCAATTTTTTTTCTTCTTGTAGTGAATATATATAATGATAGAATAGAGAACTATAATATATATAGAGAACTATAATATAGAGATAAGCAAGAAGGAATCTAACCATTGGGTGACATGAGAAGAATAGTGAATATGAAGCCAATCTTTAAGAACACCATACTAGAAATGAAACTCTTCATTGTGTAATGTGAATATGTCATTGCTATAAGGAGGCCCTAATTTATAGTCCTTTGTATTAAAGTTTTTATTATTATTATTATTATTATTATTATTGTAGACATTGACTTTTTTAGGAAGTTGACAAGACGAGCCCAAGCCTAATAAGTTCTTGAAGTCTACTCTATTCCAAATCCAACTTACGACTACATAAAGGGTATAAAGAGATCAAGGCGTTAAAAATCATTTTTCGTAAAGTCTGTCTGATATTTCTTAAGCTCCAATATAACTCTTTCTATATTCAACAAATATGTTATTAATGATTCTCAAATTACAGAGATAATCAAGAGAGAAGAATGTAGAGCCGAATTGTATGTTTTACTTGCAATAATTTAATGAAAATTGCATTAATTTTATTAGGAGGTGACAGTATTGCTAAATTGTCATGTAGTATATATTGTAATCCACTTCTCAATTGGTTCAATTGTCAGGTAAATTGACTATGCAACCCAAAGATGCTATTCAAAGTTTTAGACTTAGCTGGCCTCCCATTTTTCAAAGTCAAATCCATAATTTAAAAGACACTTTATGTATTAAAAAAATCAAAAATAATTCATATAGTTAGTAATATATTTCTATCAAGAAGTAAAAGTAATGTAAAATGGTGCTAATTCGTGGTGCCCATTTCAAAAATGTTGACTTTGATGTTATGAATGAGAAGTGGTTGGGGAAGGACCCAAATAAAAAATTAGCATATTACGTATGGGATAGGGGCACACGGACGCATATCCAGGATTTCGAAATGATGAGTGTACTAAAATGAAACTATTTCAAATGTGGGTTCATATATTTATGTTCTGAGGCGATTCAGATTATTGTTTCTTCTTCTGTGTCAGAATCCGAGTATGATATTTTGAATTCAGGAGTTCAACCTTCATTTATGTTGCCCTCTCAGGTAGGATCACAGCCTGACAGATTTACTATTTCTCCAGTTGCTTCAGCTACATTTATGTCTTATGAGGATCAGAAGAGGTTTGAAGAATTTACTCGCTTGGGTCCATCTAATTTTAGTAGTTCTGTGGGTGAGGATGCCTATGTGTTCTTGATTGACCTGAGGATAGAGGCACGCAGGGGCGTATTCAGGATTTCGAGAAGATGGGTCTACTATTATGAAAATACTTCAAGCGTGAGTTTATAAATTTATATTTAAATATTTTTAGAAAGATGTAATAATGCTATATATGATCTAGGGAGGAGAGCATGGGTTCACGTGAACCTGGTGACCCCACCTAGATATGCACCGAGCACGTCGTTAAGGAAATGAATAAATGAAAAATTAATAAGGAAAAACTACATAACTAAGCAAACATAGCTAGTATATTTACCGAACCCAACACTAGTATATCCAAGTAACATGCATATTCAAACACAATTTTAAATTTTGAAAATCGTAAAAAAACTCAACTTTCCAAATTTCAACTTCAAAATCTCTAATTATAAGCTCAGTTTCTCATCAAATTGCTTCAAATTTTATTTTTACATTTAGGAATTGATTAGAACAGCTAGATCCATGAGTTGATTCTTCACTTTCACATTTGCAAGTTGTTTTTTCCAACATATTTAAGTTAGGTTAACATATTGCTTAAATATACAATCTCTATCTTGTGAAGGTAAAAAGACTGTTTCTGAAAAACCCTCGGCTTCAAAAGTCGTAAAAATGTTGCAAGAAGTTGGTGCTTGAAATCACCCGTGGAAAGTGTTTACTTCGATGAGAGAAGTCGTAAAAATGTTGCAAGAAGTTGGTGTCGGAAATCACCTCAAGACAACGTATTCTCTACCTTCACAAGGTAGGGGCTAGGTTGCGTACACATCATTCTTGGATAAATTTGAAGATGTGTCCTTTGTTTGATTACATCGATCAGAGAAGTCGTAATAATGTTGCAAGAAGTTGGTGCCAGAAATCACCTCAAGACAACGTGTTCTCTACCTTCACAAGGTAGGGGCTACGTTGCATACACATCACTCTTGGATAAAGTTTGAAGATGCGTCCTGTATTTGATTACATTGATGAGAGAAGCAGAAAAAAATGTTGCAAGAAGTTGGTGCCGGAGATCACCTCAAGATAGCATCTATCAGTAGTGGTGGAGTCAGGATTTTTATTGAAGGGGTTTAGAAGTAAACATACGAACTAGTCAAAGTGATTTCAACATCTACTATGTACGCATAAATAATATTTTTAAGCACGTAAAAATATTAGTTTTCCATCGAATCAGATTTGAATGAATCTTCTAGATGAAAAGTGGCTCCGCCCCGGTCAACCGGATGACAAGTTGGCCATTTATTACCATGAAGATGCATTAGATCAAGAAAATGTACCATAAAGTTAAAGATAGTCAACATATTTTGCTTAACTGAAATGACATGAACAACAGTGATTCATATGATCAAGCCCAACTTATTTGGAATTAAAGCATATTTACACTTGTTATTCCTTTTCATTCAATAATAGAAACACACTAAAAAAATTATTCATTTGAATTTGTTCACTATTATTCTTACTAAACAAAACACTAAAGACAAATAAAATAAAACACATACAAGATAAATACTCATTCGTTGTCTAGTGCATATATTGTCATTTGATCAAGATCAACCAAATAGCTTTTTTTAACCCCTTCCTGAAATTTTCAGTCGTTTTGCTTCATTGACACTCGAACTCATAACCTTAGGATTGGCTCGCGAGTCATTTGTAACTTGTGGTAGAAATCTTCTTTCGAATCCTGAGATTTTTGGATCTATATTCCATCTCGCGCTGACTGAAATTCAAGTATACAAATTCGACAAAATTAGATTATGGTTGGTATAAGATAATTAAAATGCATAAATTCAAACAATAAATGTAGCAACACCTATATGCTAGAACATAGATTCGACATCACTAGTCACTACTACCATAATATGTAGAAATTATACGGGCAGAGTCGAAATTTTCACCAAGGGATTCAAAATCAGAATAAGTAAACACACGAATAAATCGAAGAAGGTTCAATATCTGCTATTACTAGATATACATTAAAAAATAATGTTAATAATGTATAAATAATATAATTTTCTAACAAAGGCGATTGGGCTGAACCCTTGACTCTAAGCTGGTTCCACCCATGTCAGTGATATATTATCAAAATATTTATAGTTATGAGTAATTTAGCGACAAATTAACAACTGAATTGATAGTTATTTTCATTTTTTTCCGTTTTTAGTGAATATATATAATGATTAAAATATAAAATTATAATATATAATCATTTGAATTTTTCATTATTATCCTTACAAATTAAAATAAGGTGATGTTGCTCGGAAAAATAATGAGATTCTTCAAGAGATACTCCCAAATGAAGCCAAAGAAAATAAGACAAATAAAATATAAATTTAAAATACATATAAGGAAAATACTAGTTTGTTGTTTGATCAAGATCAACAAATTATTTTTTTAACCCCTCCCTTAAACACCCATTCTTTTTGCTCCTTTGACACTTGAACTCATAACTCTAGGGTTGAATTTCGGAACATTTATAATTTACGTAATAATCTCCTTCCGAATCCTGAAATTTCAGGATCTATATCCTATCCTGCGCCGACTGAAATTCAATTATATAAAATCGTCAAAATTAGATTATGGTTGGTATAAGATAAAATGCACACATTCAAACAATAATTAGTTCAGCAACACCTATATGTCAAGAGCCTAGATATGAAAATCACTATTCTGTAGCTAAACCCTAATTAATGATGGATTATGGATAAAAGAAAAAAGATCAGCTCGATGCATTAATGCTTTCATTATATGTATCGGGTTCAATAAAGGATCGAAATACAAAAGTTTATATTACGCAGTCTTACCTTACATTTATATTTCTGCAAGAGGTTATTTTCATGACTTGAACTCGTGACCTCCTCCTGGTCACATGACAGTCACCTTAATAACTGATTAGTGATATATTATCAGACCATTTAATTTTGTTAGTTACGAGCAATTTAGCGATAAATTAACGACAAAATTTATTGTTATTTTCAATTTTTTCTTTTGTAGTGTATACATATAGTGATAAAAATAAAGAATTATAATATAGAGATAAGCAAGAAGGAATCTAACCATTGGGTTCCATGAGAAGAATAGTGAATATGAAGCAAATCTTTAACAACACCATGCTAGAAATGAAACCCTTCATAGTGTAGTTATAGTATGTGAATATGTCATTGCTTTTAGGACTTAATTTATAGACCTTTGTATTATAGTTTTTTTATTTATTAGTGTAGACATTGACTTTTTCAGGGATTTTACAAGACGAGCTCAATCCTATTAAGTTCTTGAAGGCTACAATATCCTAAATACGACTTACGACTACATAAAGGGTATATATAACATATTTTCTTGAAGAGGCATTTCAGATATCCCATAAACTCCAGCGATATTCACAATGAGATCAAGGCGTTAAAAGCCGCCTTTCTTAAAGTTTGTTTGATGTACGTTCCTCATTATATATATCTTTCTATATTTGAGAAATACGTTATTAAAGACCTTTAAATTATGGAGATAATCAAAAGAGAAAACCAAGACGAGATTGTATGTTCTACTTGCAATAATTTAATGAAAATTCCATTACATTATTAGAAGGTGACAGTATTGCTAAATTGTCATGTAGTATATTGTAATCCACTTCTCAATTGGTTCAATTGTCATGTAAATTGACTATGCAACCTAAAGATGCTATTCAAAGTTTTAGACTTAGGTAGCTGGCCTCCCATTTTTCAAAGTCAATCCATAATTTAAACTCACTTTCTGTGTTAAAAAATTCAAAAATAATTCATATGGTTATAAGATATTTTTATCAAGAAGTAAAAGTAATGTATTTCAAAAATGTTGACTTGATGTTGTGAATGAGAAGTGGTTGGGAGAGGACCCAACTAAAAAATCAGCAAATTATGTGTGGGATAGCGGCACACACAGGGCGTATTCAGAATTTCGAAAGGATGGGTGTTTATTATGAAAATATTTTAAGCGTAGATTCATATATTTATATTTAAATATTTTTTAAAAAGTAAAACACTGTTATATACGATCTAGGAAGGAAAGCTTAGATTCACGTGAACCTGGCCGGGCACGACATTAAGAAAACGGACAAATGGAAAAACTACATAACTAAGTAAACATAACTAGTATATATATTGAACCTAACGCTAGTATATGAATATCCAAGTAAAATGAATATTCAAACACAACTTTAAATTCTGAAAAGGCGTTATACATAAATGTGCCCTTTAAATTGACTTCAATTTTCATCTATGCCCTCCAACTTTGGATGAGTATAAGTAGCTACTTGTATAATGTTGAACAAGTACACGCATATGTCCTATGTGACATCTTACTCGACCAATTCAGGTCCTACATGTATTATGTCACATAGAACGCATGTGTCTATTTGTTCAACTTTATCCAAGTTTAAATGCCTACATGTGCACATACAAATTAAAGTTGAAGATCGTAGTTGTGAACTGATGTCAAGTTAAAGGGCATGCTTATGTATTATGCCTTCGGAAAATCATAACTCAAAATCTCAACTTTTCAAGTTTCAAACTTCAAATTTTAGTTTTACATTTAGGAATTGATTAGAACAGCTAGATACGTAACGCCTGCATTCACTTAGGCAAACCCCACATCGGTAGTGAAGGGGAACAAAGTGTGCCTTATAGGTGCATGGATACCTTCAACGTATGTGACGTGTTTTAAAACCGTGAGGGGCCGAGGCTCCAAAGCGGACAATTTCGCATGCGCCGGTAAGCTTGGGTTGTTACAGATTTAGTGTAGGGACGGCGATACGTAACGCCTGCATTCACTTAGGCAAATCCCACATCGGTAGTGAAGGGGAACGAAGTGTGCCTTATAGGTGCATGGATACCTTCAACGTATGTGACGCGTTTTAAAACCGTGAGGGGCCGAGGCTCCAAAGCGGACAATTTCGCATGCGCCGGTGAGCTTGGGCTGTTACAAAAAAGATTGACGAAAATACACTAAAATTTAGTTCAGCTGTAATAGGACCCCCTGAAGTTGGAGTGTGGCGTAGCAAATTTGGTCATAGTTCAGGGGTACTGGATGCTTTACTCTCCTCTTCTTCTTTTTTTAAACTACGTGACGAATCAAAACCAGGCGAACAAAATAAAATAAACGGAGTTATAACATTTGATTGAACTTTATGTTGAATTCTTGCAGGATGATAAAAAGAACATTGATACAGCTCTAAATGTTCTAGGATCTAGTTTAAATGGAGCAACATTCTTGGCATCTATTTCACTAAGTTTAAGTTTTCTCATTGGAGCTTGGATGGCTAACAATAGTGAATTCAGTAGTGAACTAATATATGGTGATACAAGATTAGAAACTGTGAAAACACTTTGCTAAGACTCCATTGATGGAGCTAAGAAGAGGAGAAGAATCAAAATTATAACTGCTTCAAAACTTGTTTGTTACAATCAGGTTGTTGTGCCTTATATAGGCAACAAAATATCTAATAACTACCTTTCTTCTAGAACACTCTATTTGACAGCTCATTGCCACTCACTAATCATTGTCTAACAACCTCTAACAACTTATACAGCTGACTCAGCAATATGCTCCTAAGTAGTTGAATGCCTACTCCTATCAGTAGTACACATCAGTGGAACAGGTAGTCGTGTATGTTCCAAAACAGTCCCCCTCAAGATGCAGGGTGCAGAACATTCAGCACACCAAGCTTACTAAGTAAGTGGGCATGTTGAGCAACACTTAGGCCCTTGGTAAGCAAATCAACAAATTGATCTGTAGAGTGAACATGTAGGGCCTTAATCAATCCATCCTTGATTTTGTCCCTAATGAAATGACAGTCAATCCCAATGTGTTTGGTTCTCTCATGGAACACAGGGTTGTTGGCCAATTGAATGGCTGAATTACTGTCACTATAAACTGAAATGGGGAGGTTGATAGGGACCTTAAGTTCCTGAAACAATCCAACCAACCAAGTGAGTTCTGCAACTGCTGAAGCCATGCTTCTATACTTAGCTTCAGCAGAATTCCGAGAAATAGCGTGTGGCTTCTTGGACTACTATGATATGAGTGATTCACCAAAGTGAATAGCATAACCAGTAACTGATCTTCTGGTGTTTGGACAGGCAGCCCAATTATTGTCACACCAACAAGTCAAAGTATTAGCAGGTTCAGCCTTTAACCTGACACCTTGGCCAACAGAATTTTTAGGTACCTGACTACCCTAGTAGCTGCTTCCCAGTGAGACTTCTTGGGATGTCGCATGAATTGGCTGAGAGTCTGGACAGCAAAGTTAATGTCTGGCCTTGTAATAGTGGCATACATAAGCTTCCTAACAAGTCTTTGGTAAGAGAAAATATCAGACAACAGTTCATCACCTTGTGCACCTATTGCTTGATCATACTCAATAAAGGTGAGCCTGGCATTAAACTCTAAGGGAGTAATAGCAGGCTTAGCACCACTAACACCTGTTTCAGCAATCAAATCTAGAATATATTTCCTTTGGTTCAGAATGATCCCTGATGTTGATCTTAAAACATTAATACCCAAAAAATACTTGAGATCCCCCAAGTCTTCATCTTAAACTGCTGATGCAACTTGATTTTGGTAGCATTGATCAAGGGGGCACTGCTTCCAGTGATTAGTAAATCATCAACATAAACAAGAACTATAACAGTATCATTACCTTGATGCAGGGTGAATAGGGAATAATCATGTGCACTTTGGGTAAAACAAGCATCAAGTAAGGCATGAGTAAGCTTAAGATTCCACCGCCTAGAGGCTTTCTTAAGACCATACAAGGATTTAATCAACTTACACACCTTGTGTTCCCCCTGTCTTCTAAATCCTTCAGGCATTTCCATGTAACTTCCACCTCAAGATCCCCTTGGAGAAATGCATTATGCACGTCCATTTGATGAAGATTCCAACCTTTAGATGCAGCTAGTGCAATCACACATCTGACTGTAACCATCTTAGCCACTGGTGAGAAGGTTTCATGATAGTCCAACCCTTCTTGCTGGCTATATCCTTTGGCCACTAACCTTGCTTTAAATCTCTCCACTTTACCATTTGCAAGATATTTGATTTTGTATATCCACTTGGAACCAACAGTATTCTTCCCTTTAGGTAGATCAATAATGACCCATGTGTTGTTATCTTCTAAGGCTTGAACCTCTGATTTCATAGCTTCCACCGACCTTTCATCTTTTACAGCCTATTTATAGTGTTGAGGCTCAGTTAAAGTGGAGAATTTGGATAAATAACACTGATAAGTAGGACTCAGATTTTTATAAGACGAGTTGTTGGCTAATGGATGTTTGCATCTCTGATTTTAAGAAGTATCAACATAATCATGCATCTAGACTGGTGGTTTGCTTGTTCGCACAGGTCTACTGGAAGAGGGTTGAGGCAGGGAACAGTTATCTTGACATGTTTCTTCGTGAGTGGTGCCAGGTGAAGCTTCACCAGAAACTTCAACATCAGAAATGCCATCCTTCTCAGGTAGAGCTCCTTCAGTAACACTCTCAGTATTTGTTTCATGAAATATTTCTTCATCTGTAGGAATCAGGAAGTCAGTAATATTTTCTCCAGTTGAGGAAGCTTGTGTATTTTGTGCTGGTAAGGAAGCAAAAGGAAATGTATCTTCATGAAACACAATATCTCTACTGACTAATAGTTTCTTTGACGTGATATCCAGCAATAAATACCCCTTCTGAGATTCTGAATATCCCACCAAGACTGAAGGTTTGTCCCTTTTTGTGAACTTATCACCTCTTGGAAAGATAGTGACATAGCACAAGCATCCAAATACCCTGAGATGTGACAACTTGGGATCCTTGGAAAACATCAACTGAAATGAGCTCTTACCACTTAGAATAGAAGATGGTAACCTATTAATTAGATATACTACAGCCTTTATACATAGTCCCCAATATTTAATGGGCAAGTGAGACTGAAACTTGAGGGCTCTAGCTATGTTTAATATGTGTCTGTGCTTCCTCTCCACAACTCTATTCTGTTGAGGAGTGTGAGGACAGCTTGTCTGATGTAGTATGCCCAGGGACTGGAACAATGCCTTACATTGAGAGTTGATAAATTCAGTGCCATTATCAGATCTAATGGTTTTTACCATTATGCCAAACTGAGTTTTAATCATGGAAACAAATGTCTTAATGGCTACTATGACCTCAGACTTTAACTGCAAGAGGTTAACCCAAGTGTATCTACTATGGTCATCTACCATAGTCAAGAAGTAATACTTGTTGTCAAAAGTAGAAGTTTTAAATGGACCCCACAAATCCATGTGTACAAGTTCAAAACATGTAGAGCATCTAGTAGTACTTAAAGGGAATGACAATCTTGTCTGTTTAGCTAGTGGACACACAGAACATTTATTCCACATGTTTGCATCACTAGGATTCTTCATAATGTCTAAACACTTGAGAACCTGAGCAGCAGGGTGTCCAAGTCTTTGGTGCCATAAGATGCAACTGGAAGTGGAGACTTCTGCAATAAATCTACTGGCTTCTGATCTTGACCGATTAGCACCTCTTGTCCAACCACCACCTTTAAGAACATATAGTCCACCCACTTGCCTATCAATCTCCTTCACCTTGCCATTGAAGAGGTCCTGAAAGATAGAAAAATCAGGATTAAAAAAAAACAAAACATGAATGTTCCTTGGTTATCTTGGCAACAGACAACAAGTTGAGTTTGAAGTCTGTAATATGTAGAACATCTTTGATCACATCATCTACAAAAATGTGAGCTTATCCAGTGTGTGAGATTGTCACTTCATCACCTGTTGGAAGGTGCAACTTATCCACATGCTTGGAGTCTAATCTGGGACCTCCTTTGAACAAGTGTCTATGTGCAGACACATGATGTGTAGCACTTGAGTCTACAGTCCAACTGTCAGAACATGCTTTGGACAAGAAACAAGTAGTAATACCTGTCGTATTGACTTATTTCATATCTGTTGTGTCTATGTTCAACATAGTCATAATCTGTGTGTATGCTTCCTCAGTGAATGTGTGAGGCTTAGCCTTTGGTGTGAGTCACTTCATGACTAAAACTATCAGCATCAACTTAACCAGCTGCCATAGTTGAAGCCTGAGAAATAGACCTGTGACCAATGTTTACAAAGTTGTTACCACCATTATTTGTGGATAGGTTGTTACTGCCAGTATACTGTGATCTGAAATTAGAGTTCTAGCCTTGTTTCTTCCTGTTCTTCCAATCATTTGGATACCCTACAAACTTATAGCAAGTTTACTTAGTATGACCCAATAGATGAAAATAATCAAACTTTCTGCCTCTATAGTTATATTTGCTTTGTCCAAAAGCATAATTTTGATTCACTTACATAGCAAGTAGTTCTGATCTATCATTCACAGTCATCATACATGTTGAATGTTGGATTTCATCCTCTATAGCATAGCATAAGCTTGATTGAGAGTAGGAGTCACTCCTTTGAGCAATATCTGTCTTCTAGCTTGGTCATAAGACTTATTCAGGCCACTCAAAAACTGTAAAAGTCTAAGTTGACACATATCATCTGAGTATTCTCTAGACGTAGGGCAAGTACAACTAGGATTTGGCAGTAGTACCTCATACTCACTCCATAAACTCTTTAATTTGGTTAAATAGGCTGAGATTGAATCTGTACCTTCAGAGTGCATAGTAATTTCGCGATGCAGCTGGTATATACGCATACGATTCACCTTGTCATACCTCTCCTTCAAATCCTTCCAAACTGCACAAGCATTTGTGTCGTAAACAATGCCAGATAACAGACTTTCACTCACAATGTTCATTATCCAGGAAAGCACAATCGTATTACATGTTTCCCACTGCTCATGAAGTTCCTCTCTATATGATTTCTTACTGCAGGCACCAGTGATAAATCCAAAATTCCTCTTCCCTAAGAGAGCAATACACATCGATCGACTCCATAAACTATAATTTTCTGAACCAGTTAACTTGATTGAAACAATTACAGCACTGAAGCTCTCAGATGCATCAATAAAAAGTGGATCACTTTGATCGATTTTAGGCGCCATGATTGATAGAATGCAGTTGTAATATAGTTCAAAATTGCGAAAAAGAAGATGAAGATAGAGATTCTAAATCACAGAAAACTTAGTGAAATGCGATCGAAAAACACACACTTAGTGTGGACCTCGTGGCTCTGATACCATGTGAAAACACTTTGCTAAGACTCCATTGATGGAGCTAAGAAGAGGAGAAGAATCAGAATTATAACTGCTTCAAAACTTGTTTGTTACAATCAGATTGTTGTGCCTTATATAGGCAACAAAATATCTAATAACTACCTTTCTTCTAGAACACTCTATTTGACAGCTCATTGCCACTCACTAATCATTGTCTAACAACGTCTAACAACTTATACAACCGACTCAGCAATATGCTCCTAACTAGTTGAATGCCTACTCCTATCAGTAGTACACATCAGTGGAACAGGTAGTTGTGTATGTTCCAAAACAGAAACAATGTCAATCAAATTCATTAGCCTTCTACTTTGCTTCATGTTGGCATTTTCGTGCTTTGGTCAATCGTCAAGGTGCTTAATTCACGCGAATTACCTAATCAGCACGCCTGATATTGACATACCGGTTAGCTATGTTGAATTGGCTGTGATAAGGGGAGGTGATTTTTGGTCACTAGGACTTAGAGTACTTTATTTTGCTACACCTTTGTTGTTGTGGTCTTTTGGGTCAATTCCTATGTTTGCTACGTCGATAGGAATGGTTTTCCTACTCCATTACTTCGATAATAACACGAAGCAATTGCATAGGCATCGATCATTTGTTAAAGGAAAGAAGCTATATGAGATGCTTGAGGGACCATCGAGTAGGAAAGTTCCTATCGACAGTATAGTTATGTGAAGTATCTTGATCATATCATAGAATGAACTATGTATTTAAGTCAAAAAAAATATGAGTTCTATTCTATGGTTATGTGAATTAATGTAAGCAATTGTATGTACTTGGAATCACATTAACTTTCAAACTAAAGAAAGGTTATATTTGTTAGTCTAAATAGAGATCATAATAAGAAAGCTTGCAAAGTGATGACACATTCAGAATTTAGATGTTGTGAGTTTAGAATTGGAGATCGAGTTCTAGATGTATAACTAATTCAATATATGGTTGTTGTTCACACACATATATAAAGTTCGAACCAAGAACTCTGAATTTCTCTACTTGCCTATTATTCACACATACTCACAGGGTTCGACCCAAAATTCTGAGTTTCATGGAAAACGCAAACCTACTTTTGATTTTGCGATTGCTAGAAAGACATCACTATCAACTCAATTGGCCAACACTAGTTGAAACTCTACATATACTCTACTCTTTTCAAACTCATACTGGATATATTGTTGTAATGTTATTGATTCTAAGCTTGAATCTATCAAATCAAGCTAAATAGGGTAAATTTTGCTCTAGGATAAAGTAGTTGACTACAATTTACTTTGAAAACTTTGTTTTAATAAAGAGTTAGTTTAAAACACACATGTTTCTGTAAGTTTCTCACCCAAATTATCAGTTGTTACATTTTCTACTTGAACTATCGGGTATTTATATTTTCTACCTGAATTCTTACCAATTATTTATAAAAAACTTATATCGAAACTAATGAGTCAACTGCCATATCAATGGAATTGTATAGACAAATGAAGTGGTCACACACTTTTTGGCGATTATATTCAAACACTTGATCCAAATAATTGATAATAATTCAGGTAAAAAACACACAAACAACTCATATTTTGAATATAAATTTTATTTTAAAAAAATTAAAAATTTCAATAAATTAAAATAAAAAGAGTCACAACAACTATACCTGCCACTATTCACACTCATTACCCCCAGCTAATTAACCCGCCAGAACCCGCCAAATTTTGAAATAAAAAAAACTAGCCGCCACAAAATTCCCTCAACAATGGCGGCGTTCACACTTACTCTCCCTCTTTCTCCACCCAATTTTCTCTCACCGGACACCAATTCCCCAATCGGCACAGCTTACACAAGACAATTAAGCCGTTTCCGAAACCTTAGCCGTTCAATTTCCTGTTCAGCTCAGCCAGAGAAAGACCCATTTAAGCCGATAACAGAGGAGAAGATTCTAGAAGCTGTAGCCGATTTCAACGGCGCCGAGAAAAGTATACCGTGTTTGAGAACTTATGAGAATGATTTAGCGAGACTTACGTTGATTGGCGGTGTTGATTTTCAGCAAGCACTTACGGCTGCGGCGGATGATGGTGGTGAAGCTGCTGGTGAACATATCGCTGCTGGTGTTAATGCTATGGTTGTCGAAACGTTGTTTCCAGGGTATATGAATGAGCGCAGTACTGTTTCTACTAGATTGGTGAGTGATTTTTTTTATGCAGGAAGTAGTGATATATAGTTGTTATGTTGGTATTTGAATTGGTATAATCCGTAAACAGACACTTAAATTTTGACCTCAATTGGGAATTGATGACTTCAATTTTGATAGTGCACATCAATATACATCTCGTCTCCATTGAGTTAGTTGAACACTAACAACAACATACACAGTGTATTCTCATATAATGGGGTCTAGGGAGGGAAATGTGTACGCGGACCATACCACTACCTAAGTAGAGAGGCTGATTCCGATAGACCTTCGGGTCAGGACACACAACAATATAACAAACAAAAAACATAAAAGCACACAACAAAAATGGGATAACACACTGCTAGCTAATACATGAAAGCAGACAACAACAAGATAATACTATAAACTATCTATTCGAAATCATAGTCATCACCGAAACTCTAAGAACAAGAAAACTCCCGACGCAAACAGGGCACTCTCCCCTGTTGTTGCAAACGAACTCCAACCCACTAACCCTCTACCCCTAGCCGCGTCGTCCACACCTTCCTATCAAGGGTCAATGTCCTTCGTAAGCTGTAACTACTTCATATCATGCCTAATCACCTCTCTCCAATATTTCTTCGGCCTACATCTACCCCACCTAAAACCATCGACAGCCAGCCTCTCACACCTCCAGCTTACAAAATGATCATATAGACACCTTCCAGATTTATGTGACATGTTAGTGTCGGTGTAGTGTTTAGTTGCCCATTGAAATGAAGTTGATGTAGGAAGTACTAATATAGTTGCTGTGCTGATAATTGAATAGGCATAATACATGAACATACACTTACATTTGGCCTCAGTTGGCTAGTAATGACTTCAATTTTGATAGTGCACATTTATATACCTCAGCTTGTCTCCATTGTGTTAGTTGAATAGTCTAACTTACAAAATGATCATATAGACACCTTCAAGATTTATGTGACATGTAAGTGTCGGGCAAGTGTTTAGTTGCCCATTGAAATGAAGTTGATGTAGGAAGTACTAATATAATTGTTGTGCTGATAATAGGATAGGCGTAATACATGAACATACACTTACATTTGGCCTCAGCTGGTAAGGACTTCAATTTTGATAGTGCACATCTAGACCCGCAACTTGTCTCTATTGTTTCTACTAGATTGGTGAGTTTATGTACAAGTACTACTCCTTCAGTTTCAATATATAAATCATTTGGTTGGGAACAAGTTATTCTGGGATTAATTGTTCCGGTATTCGCTATTCCGGGAAAAGTTATTGTGTCCGGTGTATTCGAGTGAACACAGTACTATTTCTACTAGATTGGTGAGTTTATGTCGGAAATAGTGATATATTTTTGTGCTGATATAGTTTGAATAATTATACTTCACTTGTGCATATGTTGAATTAGGTGCATTTGTCTAAAAATATCATGACTGCATTCACAATAAAATTTAAATTGTTTGAGTATCAAAAGTTAAACCATAATAATGATGTGCTGATCTTCATTTTTGGGGCGAAGTTCAATACCCTTGCTTCTGTTTATTGCATTGTATTATGACGGTTGTAGTGTGTCTAATGCTTGACATCTGGCAGTTCTTACCATCAAGAAAGGTTATGGAGAAAGCTCAAAAGCTTAGAAGTACTTTAACTAAAGAGATGCTTTCCGGCACGACGTCTACTAATATACTTGCCATGACATTTAGACAAGTGACTCTGCAACATCTTTGGAACTTTGAACTAGTACTTTTTATACCCGGAGTGGAAAGAAATATGGATGATCTTGAAACACCTAGAGAGGTGGGGAGCTTTTTTAATGTCTCTATCTTTTTATTTTGTTTTTCCCCTCATTTTGCTCTTTTATAATATCGGATTTATAATGTTTGTCACGACCCGAGCCTAGGCCCTAGCCGTGACGAGCATCCCGAACCATGAAGGCCCGGAACACCCATTCTCTATCTGGTTATCATGCACAACATTCATAATCATAATAAAATGTGAAATTGAAACTGAGTACGGAAAACATGGTCAAGTTCTGCAACATTTCTGAAATATACTATCTGACATCAGTCTGCGAAATCTCTACTAAGAATATAACCATTTGTCTGAAAAGAAACCGGGCCAAGGCCCCCAGTAGACCAAAACATAATAAATAAGATAATGTGTGACATAATTAGGCCTTCTGGATAATAGAAGGCTCACCACTGTGAAATCAAGTCTGCAAGCCCGAGAATGTCTACTGAGTAGCTGGACCCCTAGACTGTGCCTCAAAACCTGGAAGGAGGGGGGGGTCAGCACAAAAGTACTGGCACGCGAAGCACTCCAAAAATAGTATAATGGAACATACATACATATATATAAGTGAAAGCAATTTTCATCAAGACATCCTGTATAAAATTGTTTCTGAAAAATACATGGGCACTTTCTGAAAACATGCAACCTGTCTGTTCATTTCAAATCATGATCTGTGTTTTACTTCTGAGTTAGGTGGTGTTCCCCTACAAGTCTGAATATTCCACGGGCTGTATGGAATCCGCCATTGACTCGGCGTGGAAGCCCCCAACCCGAGTGTGCCGCAAGGGTTGGAGTGTCTGAGTCTGATACGCCACAGGACATTTAAGTCAGCGCATAATAATATACCCGGGTCGGCAAACCACGGTATTAGGCAAAGAGTTGTCTGAACTCAAGCCCTCTTCGGGGGACCACCTAACATCTCTGTATGCCCATTTTTAACCTTTTCTGTACATGCAACATTCTGAATATCTAAAATCATGAAAGTCTGATTTTCTGAACTAGTCTGAAAAGTCTGTTAGTCTGAGTCTGATATGGCATTTATCTGAGTTGGTATCGTCATACCAAGACCTGCAGGTTCTATTTCTGAGCCATAATGCATTAAGCATGATCTTTCATAAAAATGTAGTTTCAGACCACCCAAACATGTAATTTGCATAAAAGAGTTCATATTCCGAAACTCAAGTCAAAACCATGCAAAAACTTTCATCAAACATATGGTGGTCATGTGCTCTTGGCAAAGTTATGCAGTCTTTCATTATATGTATATTCAACATTTACAACCCTCTCTTTCGTGTTCAAAATCGTATTCGAAACATAGCAAAGCCAAAGCATTTCATAGCATGATTTTTCAAGACTTATTTCAAACAATCTGTATCATGTGAAACATGGGAAAATTACATCAAGAGAGGAATTTCATGTAAATTGTTCTCTCAAATCATATTTCAAGGCAAAACACATATATACATATACATATAATTTTTAGGTCACTTTGGGGGAAAGCCAAAAGGCTAAAACAATATCATATAAAGCTTCTAAAACATGAATATGTACTTGAATTCAAAAACCCCTTTCTTAAAACATGATTTCTATGCCCATGAGAATTTAGGAAAACCCCGCGTACCTTGTTCTCCACGAATTTTGGGTGTCTATCAAAGCCTACGTCGAGAGGATTCCAAATCCGGAATTATCTTCCAAAACCAACGGTTGAATCTTGAGTTATTTGGGATTTTTTTTGTTTGAAACCTAAAGATGTTCTTGAGAGAATTTGAGAAAAAGGGATGAATTTTGCTGAATTTGGGCTGAATTAGGTGTTATAAACGGAATTGGGTGAAGTGAAATGACTTAAATGCCCCTAAGAAAACAAGAAAAGTCGAAACTATCCCTCAGTTGACAAACTGATAGGCTGAAGTAAAATGGATATAACTCCTTACTCAGATGTTGGATTTGGATGAAACTAGTTGACTTGGAAAGAGGACTCCAAGATCTTTCGTTTGATAGGTTGCAGCTCTCCCAGTTCATTATATTCAGAGAGTTATGATCGTTTGAAGTTGACCTTGAAAATCTGAAAGAAACGGAGTGTTTTCGTCACCTGAAACCATAAGTATGCGCCGCCCTTTGCATCGCATAGACTAGGATAGGCGCTGCCCTTTGCATCACCTAATTTATCATATGCGCCGCCCTATTCATCGCATAATTTTGAATATGCGCCGCCCTATGCATCGCATATATTTGCATAGGTGCCGCACTATGCATCGCCTATATGTGCGTATGCGACATACTCAACTTTGAAAGGTCATAACTTCTTCACCGGGTGTCCGCTTTAGGCGAATTTGGTATCGTTAGAAAGCTTATTCAATTATCTACAATTTGGTATATAGTAGGCCACCCAGTTCATCATATACAATGAGTTATGGTCAATATAATTTGACACAAATTACAACGCCCACTAAAACTTAATCGATCGAAATGGTTTTAAGTCGTCCTTGAGTTGAAGGACTTCTATGGTCTAAATTCGTGCTCAAATGGATTCACATACTACAAAATTGATTAACATGACAAATTGGCATAGGATTTATGGATTCTGGATTATCAACGCATCAGAGTCATGGTCTATATTGTAGCCCGAAATGCGGGGCGTTACATTATCTCCCCCTTGGGATCATTCGTCCCCGAATGATGGATAGGAACTTGTTGAAGCCTTAAAGCTATGGAATAATGCAGACATAACATGTCCTTTAATAAGGAATACACTGATCTGAAACATGACTATAAGGCTGGGACTACAGATGTTCTGAATTCTTATACCGGACACGCATATCTGATGCACGGGTCTGTGTCTGAGTCGTCTTCATTAGCGCAGGACTGAATACACTGATAAGCTGAACTTTTTCTATTGAACATGTATTTCTAATGCAGGCATATCTAACTAACTGACACAAGAACGTATGACTGAATACGCGATAACAATTGATGCGAAGCTATAGTAACATATCTGAGAATTTGGGTAGCATGATTAATTGAAAAGACAAGCAAACAAATCATGTGAATTTGACTTTCTGACTATTGAACTGATTTGCTGGCTGCACAGACTGAACTATACAGGAAACGTATACCCAATCTGGAGTATCTTATCAACACTCTTCGTAAAAAAAAAAAGTTCTAGTAGCATTAGGCAGCAAAAGATCTTGGGCATGAGTCACACAAGACATCCGACTATAGGATTCCCAACATTGACATTACTCTGCAGCCTGAAATATAGACATATAACTCATAAATCATGATAGAATTGTCAGTCCTTAGTCAATGCGACTTCTTACTTCCAAGATTAGCACACTCCTCGAATACTCCCTTAACTGTACTATTTCCCTTTGATACCACATTCATTCGATTCAACTTATTTGTTCTCGCATTGGCATTTATAAGTCTTTCTACTAATGTCTATAGTAACTTAAATCCTCTTCACCGTGATCAGGCCTAACTCCACCTCACAAAAATTACTACATGCCACTCCTCGACACAAGTCTAGGCCAAAAGATTCAACCTTCTATATCTTTTTAAAGATCACACCCTAAGCATAAAGTGCCTTACCACTTCAATGACTAACTCTGAACTCTTTACTATGGATTTACTAGCGCATATTGTGATCCTCCACATAAATCCCAACATGTTATTGAAGCTTATCTTTATTACCACATATGGACTTCAAGGAAAACACCCGTAAAGATACACTTCACATATTCTACTAACCATCCATCGATATAGCTCCCACATGCTACCCCAAGAACATACACACACCTTTCATCTAAGCATCACATGCATCAAAGACTTGGCCCCAACCTTACTTCACACTTATGGCCTTATCTAAAACACGAATACTTTGATCTTCCATCAACAAGAAACATTTACTCATCACCACTATCATCACATAAAGAGGAGTCGCTGAAGATTAGAACATAAGATGTTGAAGCATGGAAGGATATTATGTGAAACTTGACACTAAACTGAGGCCTGAGGAATAGCAAATCAATATCCAGGATTTATCAAAGAAAAATCTGAATTGAGGCACACATGGCTATGGACTATATTTCGCCCATCATAAAGAGTATAGCATGAATTATGGGAACTGAGCACACTATAAAGCGTGAATACATGAATCATGAGTTGCATGACCTCAATTTAGGATTCATAACATATGGAATGTGATCCCAACTGCTGAATGAACTGAAGTTCCTCATTTAGGAATCTGGAAGAGCACGTGATTCTCTATCATATACATGAACATGAATTTTGATCATTGGACTGAAACATAAGGCATGAGTAGATATTGGGATAACTGAAAAAAAATATACTGAGACAAGAATGGGTTGAGTCTCGCCCTCACTTTCTGACGTTCTATATCATCATGACGTCACGACTAGAATCTGAAGGCCTGACTTGGTTATTCGCTCTATCATCTCCCCCTTGGCTTCAAGCCATCATATTAAGTTTGGGAGATCCCTTACTGGACTTTAAACTGAAGTAAACTCACTGCACTCTGGGGTCTGAAAAACTACTATACACGCATATCATGGAACTTAACCCAAATGACTACACCTGAAAGTGGAAAACCCACTGTTAATACTACCTTATGATATACACTTTATCATTCTATAGACCCAGCAGTCATCATATAATACTTGTACACTTACTAACTTCGGGTCTTCATGAGTATCCCCATAGTCGGACTGCACACCCTCTAGTGCTTTGACCCTTATTTCTATTAGTTCAACCTTCAAAAACTCAAACTTAGAATCTAGCACTCAACATGGATGTCACCAAGCCTTCAAGGAATCATACTACTTCCGACATAGTCTATCAATATCGTGACTCCAAACTTACATCTCTCTACTATGAGAATCAAGATCATATAAAAAGGCTCAACACTATCAATCAAAACTCCTTAACTTGACTATTTAGAACACCATATACCGTCTAACTAGTCTTTTCCCACCTAGCAAATCAACGGTACCACTCGTCACACAAAACGTGTAATAGTCTTAGAAAATACCGCAACCTCAGATCACCTTGGGCATACTTCTACATTACATAAGCAACATCATACTTCACTACGAATCAAATGAACTTAGGCTCTTGCATACACCATTCAAACCTATTAGATTACTTCCATAAAACTAGTATCATTAACCAAGAAATCATCACGTCCACCTTCATGGACATCAATTGTTCAAACTTAATGTCTAGCGCTTAATGTGATTTACAACCCATCCTTATACATAATTCTTACAAAACATACATCATAAATCTTAAGTCACTATTTTTACAACCACATTGTGACGCTCAACGTCCCAACCCATGAAGAATACAACATAATTTACTAGTCCATCAAGTTGGGACATTCTGTCCCAAATACTTGATTTTATCTAGATACTATCCACGACCAAAGCACCTTTATAACATTACTACTATACCTCAAAATTCTACTACATATCTTCTCACTAGTAGTACTAGTTTATAACTACCAAGGAAAAGAAGGTCAAGGGGTAAAGTTGCATAATAGACATGATCGACATTAATCTTATACTATAACCCCATACAATCTTATCTACTTATACGGCCTCTGACATCACGCTTACTTACTCAAGCATACATTTAGACTACCTTCAAATTCCACAAACGACCATGAGTCTATACTTATAACTTACTGGCTAATATAGCCATTTTCACACTTCAAGCAACCGACAAATCGTCCTAACTAACAACTCCTTCTCTACCATCTACTAAACAACACACAAGGACAAATCACCTCCTTACCAACTCAATCTCATGCAAACAAATTCAGCTATACATCTATTAAACCAACACAAGAACAACAAGTTGGACAACAAGTTGCTAGTGAATCGAAATAGGCCTCACACGGCTTCACTAGACTTTGATTTTTTTTTTCAACAAAACCTTGATGACAATATTACATGAGATAGAAATTTAATACGCAATATCCAATGAACTATGAATGCAATCTTACTCTGTATAAATAAAATCAGAGTCAAGCACTTCCTCCACGGACTACCATACCATCCACACATGCTCCTAGTTACCACATTAGTCTATCACCATAAGGGGGGCAAATCCTTCTCGAACATTGGTTATTCAACTAAAATATTCATTTACACAAAAGTCACCCTCACTCTGACTTCTAACTTTGTGACTTCACATCACCAACTTCTTGGTCTAATTTCACTACCAATAGGTCATGACAACAACACTTTAACGCATACTACTATTCGGGTGGAAATACAGTTCCAACATTCTACTACACATCATCCTCCCTTAAGCAAGACATTTGTAACATAAATTTGAAAGGGACTAAATGCAATTAATACCTGAAGCTGAAAAGCACGATTTCATCAAGATCAATATCTACATCGGAATCAATACACATTGAAGCACTAACGGACTCTTCTCAAGTCCTTGCACAATTTAACTCTTATATGGTTCAATCAGAAAGGACCATACCATTTAGATTCTAAACTTCTACACTTGAATCACCTCAATAAAGAGACATATCGGAGGACATTAGAGTAAGGAAAGAATTTGGGATGACTTTTTACTTTCATATGGGCGACATCATAGAACGAATAAGAGTATGAAAGAGGAACATTCTGACTCTATTGCACGAACTAGAACATGAAGAAAGAGAGACATTCCTAAACGCCTAGTAGCCTCCTGCTTATAAGTGTGGCGCGCTACACACCCATAAACAAGATTCTACCCGACGCGATTTCGCAGACACCCTGGGACCATGAACCGTGCTCTGATACCAAGTTTGTCACGACCCGAGCCTAGGCCCTAGCCGTGACGAGCATCCCGAACCATGAAGGCCCGGAACACCCATTCTCTATCTGGTTATCATGCACAACATTCATAATCATAATAAAATGCGGAATTGAAACTGAGTACGGAAAACATGGTCAAGTTCTGCAACATTTCTGAAATATACTATCTGACATCAGTCTGCGAAATCTCTACTAAGAATATAACCATTTGTCTGAAAAGAAACCGGGACAAGGCCCCCAGTAGACCAAAACATAATAAATAAGATAATGTGTGACATAATTAGGCCTTCTGGATAATAGAAGGCTCACCACTGTGAAATCAAGTCTGCAAGCCCGAGAATGTCTACTGAGTAGCTGGACCCCTAGACTGTGCCTCAAAACCTGGAAGGAGGGGGGGGTCAGCACAAAAGTACTGGCACGCGAAGCACTCCAAAAATAGTATAATGGAACATACATACATATATATAAGTGAAAGCAATTTTCATCAAGACATCCTGTATAAAATTGTTTCTGAAAAATACATGGGCACTTTCTGAAAACATGCAACCTGTCTGTTCATTTCAAATCATGATCTGTGTTTTACTTCTGAGTTAGGTGGTGTTCCCCTACAAGTCTGAATATTCCACAGGCTGTATGGAATCCGCCATTGACTCGGCGTGGAAGCCCCCAACCCGAGTGTGCCGCAAGGGTTGGAGTGTCTGAGTCTGATACGCCACAGGACATTTAAGTTAGCGCATAATAATATACCCGGGTCGGCAAACCACGGTTTTAGGCAAAGAGTTGTCTGAACTCAAGCCCTCTTCGGGGGACCACCTAACATCTCTGTATACCCATTTTTAACCTTTTCTGTACATGCAACATTCTGAATATCTAAAATCATGAAAGTCTGATTTTCTGAACTAGTCTGAAAAGTCTGTTAGTCTGAGTCTGATATGGCATTTATCTGAGTTGGTATCGTCATACCAAGACCTGCAGGTTCTATTTCTGAGCCATAATGTATTAAGCATGATCTTTCATAAAAATGTAGTTTCAGACCACCCAAACATGTAATTTGCATAAAAGAGTTCATATTCCGAAACTCAAGTCAAAACCATGAAAAAACTTTCATCAAACATATGGTGGTCATGTGCTCTTGGCAAAGTTATGCATTCTTTCATTATATGTATATTCAACATTTACAACCCTCTCTTTCGTGTTCAAAATCGTATTCGAAACATAGCAAAGCCAAAGCATTTCATAGCATGATTTTTCAAGACTTATTTCAAACAATCTGTATCATGTGAAACATGGGAAAATTACATCAAGAGAGGAATTTCATGTAAATTGTGCTCTCAAATCATATTTCAAGGCAAAACACATATATACATATACATATAATTTTTAAGTCACTTTGGGGGAAAGCCAAAAGGCTAAAACAATATCATATAAAGCTTCTAAAACATGAATATGTACTTGAATTCAAAAATCTCTTTCTTAAAACATGATTTCTATGCCCATGAGAATTTAGGAAAACCCCGCGTACCTTGTTCTCCACGAATTTTGGGTGTCTATCAAAGCCTACGTCGAGAGGATTCCAAATCCGGAATTATCTTCCAAAACCAACGGTTGAATCTTGAGTTATTTGGGATTTTTTTTGTTTGAAACCTAAAGATGTTCTTGAGAGAATTTGAGAAAAAGGGATGAATTTTGCTGAATTTGGGCTGAATTAGGTGTTATAAACGGAATTGGGTGAAGTGAAATGACTTAAATGCCCCTAAGAAAACAAGAAAAGTCGAAACTATCCCTCAGTTGACAAACTGATAGGCTGAAGTAAAATGGATATAACTCCTTACTCAGATGTTGGATTTGGATGAAACCAGTTGCATTGGAAAGAGGACTCCAAGATCTTTCGTTTGATAGGTTGAAGCTCTCCCAGTTCATTATATTCAGAGAGTTATGATCGTTTGAAGTTGACCTTGAAAATCTGAAAGAAACGGAGTGTTTTCGTCACCTGAAACCATAAGTATGCGCCGCCCTTTGCATCGCATAGACTAGGATAGGCGCTGCCCTTTGCATCACCTAATTGAGCATATGCGCCGCCCTATTCATCGCATAATTTTGAATATGCGCCGCCCTATGCATCGCATATATTTGCATAGGCGCCGCACTATGCATCGCCTATATGTGCGTATGCGACATACTCAACTTTGAAAGGTCATAACTTCTTCACCGGGTGTCCGTTTTAGGCGAATTTTGTATCGCTGGAATGCTTATTCAATTATCTACAATTTGGTATATAGTAGGCCACCCAGTTCATCATATACAATGAGTTATGGTCAATAGAATTTGACACAAATTACAACGCCCACTAAAACTTAATCGATCGAAATGGTTTTAAGTCGTCCTTGAGTTGAAGGACTTCTATGGTCTAAATTCGTGCTCAAATGGATTCACATACTACAACATTGATTAACATGACAAATTGGCATAGGATTTATGGATTCTGGATTATCAACGCATCAGAGTCATGGTCTATATTGTAGCCCGAAATGCGGGGCGTTACAATGTTTGTCTTGCAGGTGCTACGTGATACTGATAAGTTTGAGTTCTGTTATTCCTTTCCTATCAGCAGGTACGTCCATCTTTTGCCATCACCTTATCAGATGAACTAGTCATTTCTGTTATTGCAGAAGTTATTTGTCTTACTGCTCTCGAAAGAACTAAAAGACATTTGTTTGATGAAACTCCTGGAGGAGTAGCAAAGAAGTTTTTCCCCTGGTTTCACACACATAAAAGCATTATCTCAAAAGATTCCTCTGTTACTCTAAACAACTTAATGGAATGTGAGATAGTTGCAAATGCCGATATTTTGCTCCAGAAATTTTCTTCAGAAAGGGCGAATTACAGACCAAGGGACGGAAGATGGATGGTCAATTGGTGGGCGAATTACAGACGAAGGGACGGAAGATGGATGGTCAATTGGTTAACTTCAAATACATGCTCCAAACTGGAACAAACTGGAGGCCCTGAATTTATTGCTTGACTTAGTGAGTATATACCTGCTTACAAATTGCAGATTGATGCTGAGAAACTTGGCAATGTGAAATTTGAAGGGTGGAAGGAAACAGCAACAAACACAAGGGAGGTTTTTCTGACTCACTCCCAAATGGTAACTCCATGTTCCCTGAATTTCTGTTTCTTGCATCATATTTAGGGTTAATGAAATGTATATTATTCAATAGATACTTCATCAAAAAGTTCATAGAAAGATATCTTTGATCGCTCCTTTGCCTTTAGGCACTAGTTAGTCGTGAGTTCCCTGAATAGACATTACTTATCATTGGTGTTGTTGATGTTGTTTTCGTATTTCTGAAAAATTATCAAGAGATCCATGCATTAGGTAAGTATTGTTTCACTGTCTTGTGCTTTGCTTTGTTGATTTGATTAATTCACAACCATTAAATTCTCCAATATTTATAGGTGGTGTGCCTGCACTAAAGGAGAAAGAACCTAGTTACCCGATGGGGTAAGCTAATAAATTGGTGGAGAATTTGCTTTAACTCTATGGCTGTGCAATAAATGGTTGAAAAGTTTGATTGCCTTAATCTTTGAAAGATTTAACACCCGGAATGCACATATTATCTTGAATGGTTAGTTTTGATAAGGCCATTTCTTGTTTCTCATTGGCCAATTGACTGGTCTTGCTGTGTAGTTTAAGCTGTTTGGGACATATGTATATAACAACTTTAGTTCCTATTAAATACTCCCTCAGCTTTAATTTATTTGTCTTACTTTCCTTTTTAGTCTGTTTAAAAAATGCTTCTTTCCTTTTTTTTTTTGCAACTCTTTAATTCCAATTTTCCACATGGCATGTTTAAGACCAAAACATTACCGGACATCTTGATATATTCTACACACCTCTAGTTTAAGATCACAAATTCAAAAGTCTCTTTGTTTTCTTAAACTTCGTGCCAAGTCACCAAACAAACAATTGAAACCGAGTGAGTAATAATTTCACGTGTGTTGGGTGAGGGTGGGTGATCTAGTGGAAAATTTGGTCTCAGTTCCATTTTTCATTTTCCTTTACCCTTGGGAGCTCTGGTAAGTACCGCTCAGATAACTTTCTTAATCGCTCTCTAGTTCCTTACTTATGGTTCCCTCTTTTTCATGTCAAAATTGTTCACACAAAGTCGTAGATGCTAAATATATGACCACTTTATTCTTCTAGCACCTTGGTTTTATCCCCAAAGCATAAGGTTCTAAAATTTGCAACTCTGACTTCTAACATTGAGATGTATATTGCACTCAAGGGTGTGATCTAGTGGTTCAATGAAGTTGGGTTGAGGTCTCAGGTTCAATTCCCATCAAAGACAAACACTAGGTGATTTCTTCCCATATGTTCTAGCCTTGGTGAATAGAGTTACTTGGTACCTGTTGCTGGTGGGAGGTGGCAGGTATCCCGTGGAATTAGTCGAGGTTCGCATCAGATGGCCCGGACACCACGGTTTTTTTAAAGAAAAACAACAATGAGACGTGTATTAAGTCATCCATGTTATTTTAGTTGATGAGCCCTCCTAGTTGGTGTGTGTATCAATAGTGCGAGAAATTTGAGTGTGTGAAGTCAATAGATTTTTCTCCCAAGATGTTTTCAAATGCTTTTCCTTTTTGATCTGCTTGTAAGACAGATTGAGATTTGATCAGATCTACTGGAAAAAAATCATTCGAAGTCCACACTTGATAGGCATTGTAGTTATTTCTAATAATTACCTTGTTTTACTTTTTCAGGTTGGTCTAACTGACATTCTAGATATGTATTATGAAGATGTCTATACACTTCCCTACAAGGAATTGTCATCGGGTTTTGTTGCAAAATCTTTCAAGGTATGGCATATAAGCTCCTTACATGCCTGCTTTATTTGTCACTATGCATGAACTGAGAATTTCTTCTGTAACCAGTGGTAAACAAATACAGTTTGAATAAAGCACTCTGATTAGTTTGCTATTTGAAGTAATTGAACTCCCTTTTGGATGTGGTTTTGGTTTGATCAACACATGAAGCCCTAAATGGCTAGTTTGTATCTTCTTTGATCTTGCCTTCCTTCACGTTCATGCATTCTCTATCTTTTGGGAGTATCAAATATGAACACAAGTTTTCTTTATCTAAATGATTACTTTAATTACAAAAGATGTCTTCCGGAACCAAATGGATAATAATATTTTCTCCTTTTGGATTGTAGAGAAGCATTTCTATGTCAAAGGCAATTTCTATGGTCCTTGCAAGTGGAGTTTTTCTTGTTTCTATAAGAATTCTTGATCAACGTTATCTTCCTCATTTCCCCATTGAAAAGTATCCAGTCAACTCATCTGACATGATCACTATTCAGCATCAGTCTATGGAATCTTGCGAGGTATGAATTTTATTAGTTCATCTAGTGTTGTCTCTTTCAAGTTCATTTTCAACTGTACTCTGCTTGCTGTACCTACTTCATTGGCTGCTTCATATGACACATGCTTTGCATTATTGACCACTTTTATTGTTTTTTACGCTCTTTTAGTTGATATCATTTTATCCTAGTCATTCTGTCTCTTTTTATCAGTAGGTAATATTGTTCAATCATCACATTGCCAAGTGCTCGTTGTTTCTGTAGTTGGAAGATTACTGTGTCTCCGTCGTTAGGAGAATCAAGGAATTTTATTCTTGGCCTGGAGATATAGTAATGGGTTCTGGAAGCTCTGCATGGATTGGGGAGCTTCCGATATACCTGAAGCATGAGATGGTTTCCAAAGATTGAGATCTTAATTCCAGCTCCACGCCATCAGAAGGAATTGAAGATGAGATGAAAGCAGCTGCACAAGATATTGCCAGTTATCAGGTTTCTCTTTAAGATGCGGTTTTCGGGTTTCTTTTCCTCTTTTATGTCATCATGAACTTAAAAACCACAACATTAATTATAATAGTCATGATTAGAATCAAGGACAACGAAAGGCTTTGGTCTTTTGTGAACATTTAACCAATATATTCCATTGGGAATAAGTCAGAAATATAAAGAGCTAACCACTATATTTTATGGGCAAGAACAATTAAACAAGCCAGTTATCAAGCTCGGTTACTTGATCTAGCTTATATCACGCCATAATCCTGTTCACAACTGTAGAGCCTAGTCTTGATAAATGTTTCAAAATTTCTGCATTTAAATTTTAAGCGTTGAAGATTCTATTGTCATTGCTTCTCTTTTTTCCCTCACCTCCTAATGCTTTTGATCTTAGTTTTTCTTTTCTTTTCAAAGCCTTTCTCTACCCTGCCAGATGAACATGGCTATAGATTTGTCATGAACTTTACTCTATTAACTACCTATGTGTTTATCATGGTTGACGTGCTTATATTGCCAATCAGGTTGTTTTATCTCGGGATGGTAAAATTGTTGAGTTCCAGCCTACAAATCGCATTGCTGAAAATCAATGGGAAGCAAACCCTTTAGTGGAAGAGCTCTGTGGAAAGAAAAAACTTGTTCCTGGTAAATACAAACATTCACGCTATCCTATTTCATGCTAAGCCTATGAAGATACCAGTTACTTAGCCTGAACGATTTTTGAATGCAGGCTTAATACAACGAGGTCTCAAGATGATAATCCGCCCCAATGATGTTGTTGTACTGGATTTATTGATGTCATCAAATCCCCAACGTTCATTTGCTTTGGTAAGACCAGTTAACTGTAATTAGTATATGAACATTTTTACATTGTCACATTTAATATTTGTACAATAGTTACAGTGCTGGGCAAGATTTTTCCCAGGTATGAAGGATTAAGGAAAGTTAACATTTATTGTTTCTTCTACTCCGGTCCCCTTCTTAATGTACTGTAATGTGAGTTCAGTTGGCATCGCTGCTGCAACGTAGTGTGGTTGAAGAACAACCTTTGTTTTCTGCCGTTAATGCAAAAGTGGCATTGTTTAAACGGTTAAGGGACAAATATGCTCCCGAACTATGATAAATAGTACATATATACCCTCCGTCATACTTTGGGTACACATATATCCCCACTGTTAGTGTGAGGGACATATTACATACCATTTGATTAACTGTAGGGGCATATGTGTACCCAAAGTATGACGGAAGGTACATACGTATCATTTATCATAGTTCGAGCATATATTTATCCCTTTTCCGTTGTTGAAATCTGATAACTCTTAAGGATTATAAGCAGAATATCTGACACTTATCGACACCAGCCAGATGTGGATCAGACATTCAATCAGTGATAACATCAACAGTCGAGTTTGTCTTAACAGCGATAAAGCGTACATAAATATGTATTCACAAAACAGCATAGCCAACAGGAAGTAGAGCTTCTGATTCAATCAAACATCAAGGTCCACTCGTGTGCGGAATACATGGGTGTGGAAAGCACATGTACTCAATAGGCATCACAGGCCGACAATGCTGAAATAACAACAACTATATCACATTAAGCATGACATTTTACCTAAATGAGATCTCCTTAGCATGTACAGAAGTAATACAAAGAAGTCAAATAATCATTGGGATCTATCCTTTCCGCTCACCTCTTTTAATATATGGAGGGAAGAATCGAAGGGTAGAGTGTAGACTGATGATAAGCAACTGAATCTATGATGACTATATTTTTTAATGTTGCCTCGAAGTAGTAGTACCGAGCACCTATTTAATTGCGAAGGGCAAATAACAAACATTTCTTTTAAAACCTTTGTTAACTCAAGTCGACTACACAAGGTGTCACACTTTTATGCCATTTGGAAACTCACAGAGAAAAATATAATTGCGACATAACAAAAGAATCCTCCATTTTAAACCAACTATCAATTTCTTAGCGAAAATCTTGGTTTTACATTAAATATACAATACATTAAGAAATAAAAGTAACAATCATCTAAACAAAGTGTAAGACATCTTTATCTAATAATTGCATTGGCAGACATCTTTAATGCCTCCACATAACTTGGAAAATTTATCTTTTTTCATCTAAAATGAATGGCTTCTACACTTGGATGTCAAATTGACAACAACCATTTTTTTGTTTTATTGAAACGATTTTTTAGTTGAATTAATATTTATATGATGGAATAAATGAAGAAAAGTTGTTTTGCCTTTTTCCTTAGAAAAAAGATTCGAAAGAAAAATTTACTTTAGATGTGTACAAGTACGCACTTAAACTGTCATAATGTTAAACAGTTAAACACATGCGCCCAAAGTGGCAAATCATGTGAGATGCACATATCATTGTGTGAGATAATATCATCCAAAATATATATGAGCAAAATAGAGCCCTCTTTTTTGTGGTTTAAACTCATGTACACTATTTGCATTCTCATTTTCAACAATGTGAGGCACACACAACAAGAATGTCAAGAAAAGTTGAATTCTTGATGTGCCCACACAAGCAAGTAAAAACACACATTTGTGTCCACACTTTAGTATGTGCCGGAACGGAGGTAAGAGGTTGTCTACGGATTCGATTGAACTCAGTAGCTTTAGTCCAAATTCAGTATTTTTATTAAAAAAATTCACTAAATATGTATAAATTTGAATTCAGAACCAGGTTATCAACACCTGACACATGTTGCTATTTATGACTTCTAACCCATAAAATTCAAGTTCTGACTCCCTGCTTCTCAAGGTTCGGTGTTACGTTTTTATTGACAGCTTTACTTGCTTTCCGATGAATTTGTGTAAAACATGTCAACACAAAATCACGGTTTGCAAGACTTAGTTGATTTGGTTTGTTTCAAATGGTCAAGTCCCTGGGCCCTACATAAGCTGGAAAATAAATTAAGTTAGGGAGCAATATTCAAAAAAGAATTTGAAAGAAAAGTATTCAAAAAAAGATATTCTTAAAAATTATCACTATATAAAGTCTCGAATACCATTTTCCTACTAATTTATGCAATTATGGAGAAAATATTCACCTCTTTTCTCTTGATGCTGCACTATGTTGTGGTTAGTTCAGCTATGACCCAAACCAACACAACCAATGATCAATTAGCTCTTCTTTCTTTAAAATCTCAAATTATTTCCGACCCCTTTCACTTCTTGGATGAAAGTTGATCTCCCTCTATGTCTGTTTGCAATTGGATTGGAGTCACTTGTGGCTCTCTTCACCAGCGAGTGAAGTCCTTGAATCTTTCTAATATGGCTCTTACAGGCAGAATTCCACAAGACTTTGGAAACCTCTCGTTTCTTGCTTCTCTTGACTTGGGAAGCAACAATTTCCATGGAAATTTGCCTCAAGAAATGACACGCTTGCGTCGTCTTAGGTTTCTTGATTTAAGTTTCAACAGCTTCAGAGGAGAGATTCCTTCTTGGTTTGGGCTTTTACACCAACTTCAATTTCTAAATCTTAGGAATAATAGTTTCACTGGTTCCATCCCTTCATTTTCTAATATGTCCACAATTGAGACTTTGAATTTGGCATTCAATTCCTTAGAAGGTCATATCCCTGTGTCTCTCTCGAATGCCTCAAGGTTGGAAACGTTAGAATTATCTTATAATTCACTTCAAGGAAATATTCCAGAAGGGATCGGCAGTCTTCACAACATGAACTCGTTGGCCATAGAGAATAATCAGCTAGTGGGTTCTATACCATTCACAATTTTCAATATTTCTAGGATCGAATTCATTGCATTTACTGGCAATAGCTTATCAGGAAGTCTTCCCAATGGTTTATGCAATGGTCTCCCAATACTCAAAGGGCTTTATTTATCCACAAACAAGCTTCACGGTCATATGCCTACAAGCTTGTCAAATTGCTCACAACTTGAACTATTGGATTTATCGGAAAATGAGTTTGATGGACCAATACATAGTGAAATAGGAAGACTGAGTAACTTGCAGGTATTAGATCTCGGAACTAACCATTTCACTGGTACGTTTCATCTTTTGAATACTAGCACTATTGTTTCTTATTACTTCAGAATTTCAATTTATTACACATTCATTTCAGGGATAATTCCACAAGAAATTGGAAATCATGTTAATTTGGTAGACTTAGCCATGGGGGATAATCAGATTACTGGCTCTGTCCCGATCTCCGTATTCAATATCTCCTCGCTGCAAATTTTGTTACTGGCTCAGAACAATCTTAGTGGATTCTTACCACGGGAGATTGGCAACTTAACCAAGATGCAAGATCTACAGATTAGTAGAAATATGCTTATAGGTACATACATATTCAAAAGGTGTCTTAAGTTAATTTTTATAGATCCATTAGAACTATTAAAATTCCATGAATTTATGCATGTAATGAATAATAAAATGTAACAATTATAAATAAATCTTCAAGCATATGACAAGCATATGTCTTTTAATGTTTAAAATTAATCTGTTTTAAGAAATAACATTGGTAGTAAGCTAACTCCTAATAAAGTATCTGTTTATATATTTGAGTCCATATAAAAATACAAACCTGCACAATCAGAAATTCATAGTAAATTAAATTAAGAACTTTAATGGAGAAAAAAATATATAATATGTACATCCTTCTTAAGACTTCTATCAATAACTATAGGAAAAACAGAAGTATATAGTTTATTACATAATTTTCTGAGTTCTTGTCGACACCTTCTCCCATAACCAATTAAAATTTAAGAGTCTTCTTATCAAGTCAAACTAAAGCATGAATCACAGAGATAAGCATTGAGGTAAATGGTCCATCTCATATTTTATTCATGTTTTGACAGGTAAAATACCCAAAGAGATAAGCAATCTTGTTGAGTTGGAGAAACTTGATCTTTCTCTTAATAGTTTTAGTGGTCCAATTGATATGGAGATCTTCAACCTATCCGGGCTGAGAGTAATGGATCTTACATTAAACAATCTATCAGGTAGCCTCCCACCAAACATAGGTTCTATCTTACCCAACATTGAAGGGCTTTATCTGGGTGGCTTAACCAACCTTGTTGGGACTATTCCTCATTCCATCTTCAATTGTTCAAAACTTACTATTCTAGAACTTTCAGGCAACAAACTCACTGGCTTGATTCCCAACTCACTTGGATATTTGACTCATCTACAGTCACTAAATTTAGGGGGAAACAATTTAATAAGTGACTCATCATTAAGCTTCCTGACTTCCTTAACCAATTGCAGAAATTTAACATTTCTATCTCTATATTTGAATCCTCTAAATGGCATGCTTCCTGCCTCCGCGGGGAACCTTTCCACATCTCTTAGAAAATTTGTTGCCAACAGTTGTAAAATCCAAGGGCGAATTCCTAATGAGACAGGGAACTTAAGCAGCTTATTATTCCTTTATCTTTCCGGAAACAACTTGGTTGAATCTATTCCCTCATCAATTGGAAACTTGAAAAAGCTTCAGCACTTCGACTTGACTAACAACAAATTAACAGGATTTATTGGAGATCATATATGTAAATTGCAGCATTTGGGTGAAATTTACTTGGGTCAAAATCAGCTTTCAGGATCTCTTCCTAATTGTTTAGGGAATATTACTTCCCTTAGGGAGATACATCTGGGTTCCAATAAATTGAGTTCCAATATACCACCAAGCTTAGAGAACCTTCACGATCTAGTGGTTCTTGACTTATCGTCAAACAACATGATAGGTTCTTTACCTCCAGAAATTGGAGATCTAAAGGCAGCGACACAAATAGATCTGTCGATGAATCAATTCTCAAATGAAATTCCGAGAGAAATTGGAGGCTTGCAAAATCTGGTGCACCTTTCTTTGAGACACAACAAGTTGCAAGGATCTATACCTGACTCAATGAGTAACATGGTAGGTTTGGACTTCCTAGACCTTTCTCATAATAATATATCTGGAAACATTCCTAAGTCTTTGGAGAAGCTTCAAAACTTGAAGTATTTCAATATTTCTGTCAACAAATTGTATGGTGAAATACCCTTGGGAGGTCCTTTCAAGAACCTCTCGAGTCAGTTTTTCATGTACAATGAAGCATTGTGTGGTTCTTCAAGATTTAGTGTCCCGCCATGCCCCACTTCATCAAAGCACAGATCAAATAGGAAAAATTTGCTAGTTCTTTTTCTTTTGCTGGGAATTGCACTAGTGGTTGTTCCTAGCACCTTTATTTTTTTCTGGATAAGGTATAGAAAAGGTAAAAGAGCTCCTCAACAAGCTGATTCATTGTCTGCCATAACAAGAGAAAGAATTTCATACTATGAACTGCTCCATGCAACTGATGCGCTTAGCGAGAGTAATTTGATTGGTTCTGGAAGTTCTGGCTCTGTATACAAAGGCGTTCTCAGAAGTGGAAGTACAATTGCAGTCAAAGTGTTCAATCTGCAACTGGATGCGGCATTCAAGAGTTTTGATACGGAATGTGAAGTTTTGTGTTTCCTTCGCCATAGAAATCTTGTAAAAGTTATTACTAGTTGTTCCAACCTTGATTTTAAGGCTTTAGTGCTTGAGTATATGCCAAATGGAAGTCTTGATAAGTATTTGTATTCACACAACTATTTCCTTGACATCAGGTAGAGACTAAGCATTATGATAGATGTGGCATGTGCGTTGGAATATCTCCATCATGGGTGCGCATTGCCAGTGATTCACTGTGATGTGAAGCCTAGTAACGTCTTGCTGGATGAGGATATGGTTTCCCACCTAAGCGACTTTGGCATCTCAAAACTTCTTGGTGAAGATGAGAGTGATTTACACACAAAAGTGTTAGCAACACTGGGTTATATTGCACCGGGTACGCCTTTTAGTTTTGCTGATCTAACCTTTTCTTTCCCTACCTAGAAAGTATATTGCATCTTTAAATTAATTGTTTGACTGTAGAGTATGGACGGGATGGTTTGGTATCAACAAAGTGTGATGTCTATAGCTACGGGATCATGTTGCTGGAAACGTTTACCAGGAGAAAGCCTACTGAGTTTGAGGGAGATCTTAGCTTGAACCAATGGGTGAGTTATTCACTTCCAGAGGCAGTAATGGATGTCGTAGATGCCAACTTGGTAACATCAATGGGTAATCACTTCCAGAAAGAGCTAGATGTAGTGGCATCAATCATGAAAGTGGCATTAGATTGTTGTGCTGAATCTCCGGCAGGAAGGACAAACATGAAAGATGTTGTAGGGATGCTACAAAATATCAAGGTTCAACTTCTTGCATGCTAAGCATCATCTTGGAACCTCTCGTTGTTTCAAATCGCTTGTTTGTTGCAAATGTTTGCTAAATTAGTGGATTCAAGTAAATATTTCTTTTTTTGTTGTGTTTTACCACTTGATTTCCTCTTAATATTAATGTTGGTAAATGGTGGAACTTGTAAATATAAATTGAATAACTAAAACCAAATTAATCCTCTTGAAAATCTCAAGCTGAATAATTTTTTCATTTGCTTGAAAAATCCACTTGAAACTGGAAATGATGTTGATGATTTGGAAGATCAGTCTCATGCAGAAAGTGGCTCAGAGGAGAAAATATTTTCGTTTTTCATTTGCCCCCAAGTAATAAGTATACTTTTATGATGCATTATTGGTCCTCCCTACACTAGTGCTGAATGGTCCATATTTCACAACATAATTGGTAAATGGCTGTTGCAGAAAGATCGTGGGTTAACTAGAACAGAATCACACACAAAGCAAATAGAAAGAAAAATAAAACAAGGTTTTTTCCAACTAGCAAGGACAAGTCTCGTTTTGGTCCTGCAGAATGAATGTTAAAAACAGGATGCAAAGAATCGTATGATTCAATACCTGAACTTCCTTCACTTTCTCCTCCACCTTCGCAACTCCTTCGTTCACTCACACCGCGCTCGCCACCACTTTCGCAACTCCTCCGTTTGCATTCTCTGCCCTTGATACGAGTACGATCACGTAGATGGACTTATGAGGGCGTACGTTAGACCTGAGGCTTGGAGTGTGCAATGAAGTGCAAAGGAGCACCTAAATGGACACAAAAACAGTCCACTACATACACTAGTGGGGTGCTCCATCACTAAGGGGCCTTTTGGTCATTTTACCTATTATTTGTAATACACTATAAATAGAATAATGTAGGGTTTCATTAGTTAGATTTTGATGAATATTATGAGTTTATAACACTTGAAACATTTCATCTCTAAGGAGAGAAGACCACCAACCCGAAATTGTAACTAGGGAAATCAACTTGAGTGTGAAATCACTCGTGTTGGATTCAAGCTTGGAAACGTTGGATGGTTGGGAGATCGGGGTCACTCTTGTGCTAACGTAAGAGTTAGGTGTTTGATGTGTGTGATGTTAAAGGTCCAAGAGTGGAATAGGCTTTTGGGTTGTTAATATTATACCTTCAATTTGTCTAACTATCTATCCTTTTGTTTCTTTGTAATCGTGTAGTAGTGTTGATGTTGTAACCATGTGTTTGTGTTGTTAGTGTGGAATCCGAAATTAGTTTATTGTTCATCTTGTTCTTGTTGTGTTGCTACTGTTTTGGTGTTATTACGCCATTGTGCCTTGTATTCTTCTTGTTGGTAGCGAATCCGAGAGGGGTCACCAAAAGAGGTCCTCGGTTTCTTGGCTAGTGGACTGATTTTGGTGTTTGTTTCGTGTTTCCTTGTATTGCTTGTATCATTTGGTACCAGAGCATGGCTAGATCTTGTTCTTACAAGATCAATCTTGGGCTTGCTTATTAGAAAATTAAAAAAAAAAAAAAAAGTTGAAATCTGAAAATTCCAAAAAGAAGCAAATCTGTCCATTTTTGTGTCTTGGCCGAAATTGTGTTCTTGTTATGTCTTGACCGAAATTTTTCTTGTTTTGAGTCTAGATCTTGTAGTCATTTTATTTATTTTGTTGTTTCTAGTGTTAGCTTCTTCACCTCGAAGGCTCGAACACTAGAGAAGTCTAGATCTAGATTTGAGCTTTAATTGTTGATGTTGTTATTGTGAACCTAAACTTTGGCCGTGTGATTGTTGTTGGTATTGTTGTTGTGGATTCAAAGCTTGGACGTGTGGTATGTTGTTGGTTCAAGGTTTGAATGTGTATGGTGGTTATTGTGTTGTATTTTTAAGCTTGGAAAGGTGTTGTTAATGTTTGGGGTTCAACTTGAACCTTAGAACTTCAAGATTCAAAAAAATATGTTCTTGGTGTTCTTCACATCTTCATCTATTGTTGAAGAAAAAGTGAATGTTTGATCTTGGAAGTTGAAGAAAGAGAGTGTGTATTTTGTTAGTCTTGAAAGACATATTCCCAAAATTTAAGACCTCTCAAGACTTTTACAACCAATTCCAACCACTCAAGGACTTTAACAACCACTTTTCCAACAACCTTCCATGATTTAAGGACCATGTCTTGAGGAGAAAAGTCAAGTCTTGCTTTTTGAATTTGAAAGAGGATTTCAAGACTTGTTTTCTGTCCTTAACCAATTCCCACCAATTCCAAATTACAATTGGACCAAGACATGAATTAGAAAATAAAATTTGATAACAACCGCAACCAATACATGGCTGCCACATCACGTTTTTACTGTTCACCAACAATTTTTAAGCTCAAATTTCAGATTTCTTAGTTTCATTTTATTGTTTGCTAGTTCCGTTTGTTGGTTCGAACACTAATTAACAAACTAGTAATCTCCTACTAGATTGTAAGTTAGTTGTAGAGTCAGTTTATTCGTGTCTACGTTTGTTGTGTGCTTTTATCTTTTGTGAATTCGTTGTATCTTGTTGGTTCAAGTCCGTAAATAAATTTTCTTTGAGTCATCTCAAACAAAAATCTATTCCGGGCAAGAGTAGACTCGACCCTCAATCGCTCGCGTACAAGCCGACTTTCAACACTTGTGAAACCAAGTGTGAGGTAAAAATCGAGAGTGAGAGTGTGATGAGGCATTTTTGAGCTAACAAGTTTGCTGTTTTGTTGTTCGTTGTTGTCTTTTCTTTTAGGTACCATGGCTGCCACCAATCTCGATGCCACGTTTGACCGCATCACTAATAATATTGAAGACATGAAAGGGCACGTTGAAAGGTTACGCCAATTGGTATCCAGACTTATCCCAACAAATCCAAAATCTAAGGTCCAAATACCTTGCGGTGAGAGCTTCCCAAAGGAAGTTGCTGCCCAAACTTGTGAAGGACTTTCACACCATGGTAAAGACGAACATACTCATGAACGTCAAGGAAAAATAGCTAACTCTTATACTTTGGTACATGTGAATGATGAACATGTGACTAATAAGCCCTTGAGTGTGAGTAGTAGCTTACCTACATATGAGTATATTGATTCCTTGCCACTTGTGGATGATGTACATGTTGTGCGAGTGGATACACTAGTTCATCCTATAGATAACCGAATCGACTCTTCTAGTAAGATCGATTTGTGTCCACCTAGTGTTGAAGCTATTGTGTTGAATGAAAGTACATCGTCATGTGAAAATTATGTTGATCAACTCGTGTGTAAAAATTGCCCACCACTTAAGAATATGTGTGATGTGATTAATGAATCTTAAGTGAGTGAAGAATTTGAAGATGTTAGTCAAGGACAAAGGAGTGAACCCGTGAGCCAGCGTTGTTGTAAAGATTCTAATGTTTGCTTGGCTCATAGGTTAATCATGTGCTTGACAGATCTTTGAAAAATGAATTTGCATGTACTCCTTTGCATGACACCCCACCCGTGCTTGTCAAATATGGTGACTTGAATTGTGATCCCTTTGATGTTAATGGTGATTTGTGCCTACTTAAGGACCGTAGGGCAAATGTGTCATTGTCTCTTTGGGGTGTTGCTCATATCCGTGCATCCATGTTTGACACACTTGTATTTAAGTTATGTGAACCACAACTTGAGGATGTCAAGTTGTATTCTTGTTTGTGGAAGAGTCCAAGAATGTTAAAGACTTCTTGTCACCTTCATGGGGTTGGACAAGTTGAAGTATCTTGTGGGACTCTTGTGAGTGTGCTTCACATCATTTGTAGAGGGAAGCCGAGTTCTTGGGAAAACTACTTGTCTTGGATTAGATTGTTACATGGTAGTTTCTCTATTCTCCCTATTGGTATGACTCCCTTGATGGAATGCCTTCCCTCGGTAAGTGGTTGGAAGGAGAGAGATCCTACGTGCTTGCAATGTTCCTTTCTCTCGTTGTGTGTTCCTACTTGTGAATACATCTTAGATGAGAATTGTGTCTTTGGTGCCTTTCTTCACTACCTATATGCATATGATGATATTCATGATGTTGTTATATATACATCGTATGAGAGGCGTAGTCTCGGTTTTTGTCACTTAATTCTTGATGTTCATTTGAGCCCTTTCGTTTGTGATGTTGTACAAAAGCTTTTCATAATTAATACAAAGGATCCTTGGTTGTACTTCAAGTGTGTACCACCGTGGCATAATAGTGCTAATTGTTTATTTTGCTAACCCTAACCCTCATGCCATGAGGATATGTACTTGTTTGTTTCCTCTTTGATTTTGCAAGGTACGGATTCGAGGTCGAATCCTTTTCAAGAAGGGGAGGATGATACAAGTACAATCACGTAGATGGACTTATGAGGGCGTACGTTAGACCCGAGGCTTGGTGTGTGCAATGAAGTGCAAAGGAGCACCTAAATGGACACCAAAATAATCCACTACTTACACTAAAAGGGCCAAATCAGTCCACTATATACACTAGAGGGGTGCCCCTTCACTAAGGGACCTTTTGGTCATTTTACCTATTAATTGTAATACACTATAAATAGAATAATGTAGGGTTTCATTAGTTAGATTTTGATGAATATTATGAGTTTATAACACTTGAAACATTTCATCTCTAAGGAGAGAAGACCACCAACCCGAAATTGTAACTAGGGAAATCAACTTGAGTGTGGAATCGCTCGTGTTGGATTCAATCTTGAAAACGTTGGATGCTTGAGAGATCGGGGTCACTTTTGTGCCAATGTAAGAGTTAGGTGTTTGATGTGTGTGATGTTAAAGGTCCAAGAGTGGAATAGGCTTTTGGGTTGTTAATATTATACCTTCAATTTGTCTAACTATCTATCCTTTTGTTTCTTTGTAATCGTGTAGTAGTGTTGATGTTGTAACCATGTGTTTGTGTTGTTAGTGTGGAATCTAAAATTAGTCTATCGTTCATCTTGTTCTTGTTGTGTTGCTACTGTTTTGGTGTTATTACGCCATTGTGCCTTATATTCTTCTTGTTGGTAGCAAATTCGAGAGGGGTTACCAAAAGAGGTCCTCGATTTCTTGGCTAGTGGACTGATTTTGGCGTTTGTTTCGTGTTTCCTTGTCTTTCTTGTATCAGCCCTCGTCGCCACCTTCCTCCTTTTTGCTTCTTCAGCGCCATTTTCACAAGTGATAAGGATGAGAGAAATAGTAGGGGGAAGAAATGTTTAATTAAATAGGAAAGCGGTAGGGGAAGCAAATAAAACCACTGTCAAGGGAATGAGAGTTTGACTTGACTGATGTAGTTGTGGGGGCCACATGTGACCTGACATTAATATTATATTTTACTTTTGAATGTCTGCATGAATATTTGTCTGTATTTTATTTTCTAATGCCACATGCACATCTCACAAAAAGAAAAAAAGAATAGGTTAATAACTGGGAAATGCTTTTTTTCAATTTGAATTTAATGGTTCATTATTTATCATTTTCTGGAAAACACCAAATTGAAAAATAGCATTTTACATTAATTAACCTTCTCCTTTTTTTCTTCTTTTGTGAAATACGTTCGTGGCATTAGGAAATAAAATACAGAAAAATATCAATGCAGACATTCAGAAAAAAAATATACTAATAATGCCACATCACATGTGGCCCCATAATTACATCAATTAAGTTACTTTCCCTCCCTTGACTATGCTTTTGTTTGATTTCCCTATCACTTTGCTATTTAAGGAGCTCTTCCTATATGTTTTCTCTCATCCTTATCACTTTGCTATTCATGATCAAAGATGCAAAAATGCAGGAAGTCAGCGACGAGGACCAAGAAAGTGAACAGAGAAGTTGTGAGGAGGCGGCGAGGGCTGTGAGAGTGAACGGAGGAGTTGCAAAGGCGGCGGAGAAAGTAAAGGGAGTTGCAGAGGAGGTGTATTATCGAGGAGTATGAAAGAGGCCGTTGGTGTTAAGTTTGAGATGACCAACTTATGACTGTTGGTTGGTTGTACCTATTAATCATGTTTAATGTTTACTAAACACGTATCTAAGTTAAAAATTATTTATAAGTTTGTTTAACCGGACAATAAGCGTAGTTAAACAGCTAGCAAATATCTCATATTATATATTTGTCTTCTAATAAGTGAGAAGTGATAATGGTAAAAATCACACCTAAAGTATTATTGTATTGCGAGTTTCATAAATTAACTGTCATTTGTGTTTCTTACCTAAACTATTACCAATTATTTATCAAAACACACTTTGACTAGTATATGATGATGCGTGGATGGGAACTCATTGAATCTTACCTTGTATGTATTATTTTTTATGATGTCTCTAAGTAGTACTAAGTACCACTTTCCTATTTAAGTAGCTCTTCTCTCCTACGTTTTCTCTCGTCCTTACCACTAGTGAAAATGGCGCCGAAGAAGTAAAAAAGTGGGAAGGCGGCGACGAGGGAGGATAAATTGAACTGAGGAGTTACGAATTCAAAGGCCCCAATGCTTAATAAATTATTGAAAGTCATTTCAATCCATTGAGAGCTATTTTAATCCAATTTTGTTGACACATCTTTTCAAAAAAAAAAAAAAAAAAAACAATTGTTAGTTGCCCTTTTCTCCCTCCTTTGCTTCCTTGCATTTTCACTTATTGAAGACGTAAATAAAGTTTGTTGTATTCAACACAGACAACTTTTGGTAAGTTGGTAGCAAACTTTCAAAGTGATACCTTCTAAGCAAGTAGTGAAATTAGAAATTTTGCTAAGAGTGTTCTCAGCGTAATTTCCAGGGAAGGATATTCAATTGTCTTGTGTTGCACTCGTTTTTCCGCTCCTTTGTTCATGTGTTTGTTTTCGAGATTGCAGACATGGAAAGCTGGAGTAATATCAAATATATTTGCATCAGTTGTCGCGTTTTTTTCTTCAACTGTTGAAGACATAATGAAGTACATAATGTGTGTTATATTTAACAATGAAGCCTTAAGCTGAAATGGTCCCAAAATTTCTGAAGCAAGACTTATTTAGTTACATACAATAGGAGTGGTTGGAACTTTCATCTCTTTTCTCTTGTTGCTTCAGTACTATGTTATAAGTAGTTCAGCCATGATCCAATTTAATATCTCCACTGATCAATTAGCTCTGCTTTCCCTGAAATCTCAAATCATTTCGGACCCCTTTCACTACTTGGATGAAAGTTGGTCTCCAGCTACGTCTATTTGTCAGTGGGTTGGAGTCACTTGTGGCTCCCACCACCAGCGAGTTAAGTCCTTGAATCTTTCAAACATGGTTCTTACTGGCATAATACCCCGTGAACTTGGGAACCTCACATTTCTTGTTTCTCTTGACTTGGGAAGCAACAATTTCCATGGAAATTTGCCTCAAGAAATGACACACTTGCATCGACTTAAGGTTCTTGATTTAAGTTTCAACAGCTTCAGCGGGGAGGTTCCCTCTTGGTTTGGGGTTTTAGACCAACTTCAAGTACTAAAGCTTGGAAATAATAGTTTCACTGGTTCCATCCCTTCTTCATTTTCTAATATTTCCAAACTTGAGACTTTGAATCTGAAATTCAATTCCATAGAGGGTCAAATCCCAAACGAGATTGGAAGACTTATAAACCTTAGAGTATTAAACTTGAGGGGCAACAAGCTCGTAGGCTTTATTCCTACGTCACTCTCAAATTCCTCAAGGTTGGAGACTTTGGAGATATCTTATAATTCACTTCAAGGAAACATTCCAGAAGAGATCGGCAATTTTCACAACATGAAAGTTCTATCCATACAAGAATCGAAGTCATTGCTCTTGCAAGCAATAGCTTATCAGGACATCTTCCCAATGGTTTATGCAATGGTATCCCAATAATCAAACGGCTTTATTTATCCACAAACAAGCTTCGAGGTCATATGCCTACAAGCTTATCCAGTTGTTCTCAACTTCAAATTTTGTCTTTATCGGGTAATGAGTTTGATGGACCAATACATAGTGAAATTTGAAGATTGAGTAACTTGCAGATATTAGAACTCGGAACCAACCATTTCTCTGGTACGTTTCATCTTATGAATACTAGCACTATTGTATCTTATTAATTCAGATATTTTTATATATTACACATTAAATGCAGGGATACTTCCACAAGAAATTGGGAATCTTGTTAATTTAGTGGAGTTAGCCATGGAGAGAAACCAGATTACCGGCTCTGTCCCGATCTCCATATGCAATATCTCATTGCTGCAAATTTTGTCAGCGTGGCAGAACAATCTTAGTGGATTCTTACCACGGGAGATTGGCAACTTAACCAAGATGCAACATCTACAGATTAGGGGAAATACGCTTATAGGTACATATATATTTAAATGGTGTCTCTCTATCTATACACGTGCACTGCACATGTGTCTCATGTTAATGTTTATAGATCCATTAGAACTATTAAAATTCTATAAATATATGCATGTAATGAGTAATAAAATGTAACAATTACCAATAAATCTTTAAAAGTGTGACAAGAAACACCAAATGAGATAAGCTAACTAGTTCATTTCACTTGTATTTTTTCTTTCTTCATGTGTTGACAGGTGAAATACCCAAAGAGATAATCAATCTCGTTGAGTTGGATGAACTTGATCTTTCGGTTAATAGTTTTAGTGGTTCACTTGATATGGAGATCTTCAACATATCAGGGCTGAGAATAATTGATCTTTCATTCAACAATCTATCAGGAAGCCTCCCACCAAACATAGATTCTATCTTACCCAACATTGAAAGACTTTTTCTGGGAGGATTAACCAATCTTGTTGGGATTATTCCTCATTCCATCTCCAATTGTTCCAAACTTACTATTCTAGGTTTTTCAGGCAACAAACTCAGTGGTTTGATTCCCAACTCACTTGGATATTTGACTCATTTACAGTACCTAGACTTGGAGAGAAACAATTTAACAAGTGATTCATCATTAAGCTTTCTGACTTCCTTAACCAATTGCAGAAATTTAACATTTCTTGATGTATACATGAACCCTCTAAACGGCATGCTTCCAGTCTCTGTAGGGAATCTTTCCACATCTCTTAGAAAATTTTTGGCCGACAGTTGCACGATCAAAGGGAGAATTCCAAATGATTTTGGGAACTTAAGCAGCTTATTATTCCTTGATCTTTCTGAAAATAACTTGGTTGGATCGATTCCCACATCAATTGGCAACTTGGAAAACCTTCAGCTCTTTGACTTGAGTAACAACAAATTTACAGGATATATAGGATATTTTCTTTGTAAATTACAGAGTTTGGGTGCTATTTACTTCAGTCAAAATCAACTTTCAGGATCTCTTCCGAATTGTTTGGGGAATGTTACTTCCCTTAGAGAGATACATTTTGATTCCAATATACCATCAAGATTATGGAATCTTAAGGATCTAGTGGTTCTTGACTTATCGTCAAACAACATGGTTGGTTCATTACCTCCAGAAATTGGAAATCTAAAGGCTGCAACACTGATAGATATGTCAATGAATCAATTCTCAAATGGAATTCCTAGAGAAATTGGAGGATTGCAAAATTTGGCACACCTTTCTTTGAGACACAACAAGTTGCAAGGATCTATACCGGACTCAGTGAGCAACATGGTAAGACCTTTCTCATAATAACATATCAGGAACCATTCCCAAGTCTTTGGAGAAACTTCAAAACCTGAAATATTTCAATGTTTCTGTCAACAAATTGTATGGTGAAATACCCTCAGGGGGTCCTTTCAAGAGCCTCTCGAGTCAGTTTTTCACCGACAATGAAGCATTGTGTGGTTCTTCAAGATTTTAGTGTCCCTCCATGCCCAACTTCATCAAAACACAAATCAAACAGGAAAAAATTGCTAGTTCTATGTCTTTTTCTAGGACTTGCAATTTTATTTGTCCCTATCATATTTGTGTTTGTATGGATAAGGTATAGAAGAGGTAAAAGAGCTCCTCAACAAGCTGATGATTCATTGTCTACAAAGAAACGAGAAAGAATTTCATACTATGAATTGCTCCAAGCAACAGATGATCTTAGTGAGAGTAATCTGATTGGTTCTGGAAGTTTTGGCTCTGTTTACAAAGGCATTCTCAAAAGTGGAACTGTCGTTGCAGTTAAAGTGTTCAAGCTGCAACTAGATGCGGCATTTAAGAGTTTTGATACGGAATGTGAAGTTTTGCGTAGCCTTCGCCATAGGAATCTCGTAAAAGTAATTACTAGTTGTTCCAATCTTGATTTCAAAGCTTTAGTTCTCGTGTATATGCCTAATAGAAGTCTTGAGAAATATTTGTATTCGCACAACTACATCCTCGATACCAGGCAGAGACTAAGCATAATGATAGATGTGGCATGTGCTTTGGAATACCTTCACCATGGGTGCTCATCGCCTGTGATCCACTGTGATCTGAAACCTAGTAACGTCTTGCTGGATGAGAATATGGTTGCCCACCTCAGCGACTTTGGCATTTCAAAACTGCTTGGTGAAGATCAGGGTGATTTTTACACTAAAACCTTAGCAACATTGGGGTATATTGCGCCAGGTAGATCTCTTAGTTTTGCTGATTATTCCTTTCTTTTTTTCCACCTAGAAAGTATATTGCATCTTTAAATGAATTGTTTAACTGCAGAGTATGGACTTGAAGGACTAGTGTCAACAAAGTGTGACATCTATAGTTATGGGGTCATGTTGCTGGAAACGTTTACTAGGAGAAAGCCTAATGAGTTTGAAGGAGATCTTAGTTTGACGCAATGGGTAAGTTATTCACTTCCAGATGCTGTAATGGACGTCGTAGATGCCAATTTGGTAACAGCAATGGGTAAAAGCTTACAGAAGGAGCTGGATGTTGTGGCATCAATCATGAAGGTAGCATTAGATTGTTGTGCTGAATCGCCGGCAAGAAGGACTAACATGAAAGATGCTGTAGGAATGCTACAGAAGATCAAGATTAAACTTCTTGCAAGTTGAACATTTTTACAATGGTTCTCTTTCATCTTTTAGCACTTGATTTGTGCGTGATCCTGTTTTCAGAAATTCTAGTTGGTTGCAATAAATCTGACTGAGATTGCTAGTTAGCTCATTGCTTCTGCCCTTTGTTTAATCCTGCCCTGTATCCCCAAACGCCACCCCCTTTGCAGTAGCCTTTCTACCTCACGAGGTAGTGGTAAGGTTTGCATACACGCTACCTCCCCAGACATCTGAGATTTTACTGGGTTTGTTGTTGTAAAGTTAGTTGAACTAATCTGTGTTTGTACCCAAGACCTCTTATTACCTGTTTCAAATTCCTACCTATGTTACTCTATTCTTGCATTTATTGCTACTCCAGTATTTGACTTTTCAAAAATGTCGCCGCACACTTGCAAAATGTATTATTTTTGAAGTATCCCACATACACTCGATAACAATTTTGAGCAACATAAGTTCCTACTCACTCAAAAAGGAACTCTTAAGGGATTTGTTTCGCACGCAGCATCCTGTTTAATGCTGAAAAATCCACAATTACAAAAGATGCAACTTTTCTAAGTTAAATAAATTGTTTTTACTTATTAAGTGGAATTCTTAATCAAATACAAGGTTTTGGGGTCAAAGCTATTGAATTCTGCTGAACTCATAATTCTCTACCCACTTGGCATAGATGAAGATAAGAGAACAATGCAAAATGCAACCTCTTGTAACATTGAGCTTACGCTGCTTGGACTCTCAAAAAAATGATGCTGCACTCGTGTCTAATCCATAAAAAATACACTACTTTTGGAGGATCAAACACACATCCATTGACATTTTTGAAGAGTCCAAGCAACATAGACATTCAGCCTATTGCAAGTATTTTGTGGCAACAAGAAAGTTTTCTTAGCTGAAATTCCCTTGATTTACAAATTACACATGAGAAAAATATAAAACAAGTAAGCTTTTAGGCTAAATGTACTTCCATTCTCCACAATATACGGTGCTATAAGTTCTTTTGTCTAACTTGCATTTGTTAAAAATGTGATTTGTTGTGTGTGTGTGTATATATATATATATACTTGCATCCAAAGGCGGATCTACGGAGAATTCAACTGAATTCATTATTTTCTTCTCCAACTTTGTGTATACCAGTCTGAACATGTTGACGCTAGAATCTGGATTCACCTCTAGATCAATCATTTTGCTTAACCGGAACAACATCCACCTTTCTTAACAGCAGATACATCATCTTTCCCAATGTTAATTGTTTGTCCTCTTGGTACAGATGCTGGATCATCTCCTATATCAAGTGCTTTTCGACTAACCACTCGATAAAATGAGTGAGTACTTCTGTACATTGAGTGCCTCAAGTGCAGAAGTTTCCATGAAGAAAGTGTTCTCTCTTTCTGCAAAACCACTTGATTCGCCCGTGGGGACAGCTCTGAGGTGGCGGAGATCTGCCTTGTTCCCCACGAGCATTACAACGATGTTTTGGTCTGTGTGGTTTCTCAATTCTTTGATCCATCTTTCTACATTTTCAAATGTTACATGGAGTGTTATGTCGTAAACCAGTAAGGCACCCACTGCTCCGCTATAATATGCATTAGTGATGGCTCGATACCTTTATATGAGACATGAAAAATGATTAGATATAATTAAGGGAGAGGCGCGGATATTTTAAAAGTAGTGGACACAGTGATCATCTAACTAGAAATTTATTATGAGAACGAAGAATCGTAGCATAAGGTCAACATATATAACCCCTTCTTTTGTAGCATATTAATGCATATTTCAAAATGCATTAAATTTCTCGATGCTAGATTTATAACGTCTAAATTTTGAATGCACTATTGTTACAAATAGTAAGAGAACAAGATGGGATTTTACCAAATGCAAATAGCAAATATGGTCAAACATTATATATATCTATATGTACACACATATTAATAACAATTGCATATCGACTTAAAATTTTGGATCCGTCACGATTTAATAAATAGGTACTTTTCTTGACCATCAGTGTCCCAAATTTCAGCTTTGATTATTTTGTCATCAACATGAATTGTTCTTGTAGCAAATTCAACACCAATTGTAGAACGTGAAATTAATATGATTTGCCAACACCAGAATCACCTAAAATTTTCTTCTTAGCGTGCTGAGAGTTGGTAATATGGAGAAATTTCATGACTTTCAGATAATAGTTCTCTCCAAATTATTCACAAGAATGTAACTGTTTCAGATTAATAGTTTCTCACTACTTTTGATATACAATGACAGTTCTAGGACAGATAACAGTGATAACAACAAATGAGGAGTCATAGCAATTGGGTAATGAAGAAAACAGGGGTGTCATAGCAATTGGGTCGACACAAATTCCCTCTACTGGCTATATATATATAATTCTGTCTTTCAATTTTTCATTATGGTTGCTGAAGGTTTTTTTCTTAATTTCTCAGATTTTGACTCAAAAAGGAACGAATCAAATAGTCAGCAAACATCTCGGTGGATTTGATTGGTAATATTTCCCCTTTCCAAAGTATATCTCTCTCGGATGAAACGATTGCCAAAAAATTTCACTCTATTGGTAGTTGTCTCCCAATTACTTGTTAGGATCGATTCGCGATTACATTTACTAGATCTATGGAGAGGATGAAAGAAAAGAGAGAGATTTCTTGAGGAGAGAGAATGAAGAGAGAGAAATTTGTTTACATGGTACCACCCGTGGGTAAACTCCGGCGGACGGGCTATTTATATTAATGATTCGGAGTATGTACAATTACACAGACAAATGGAGAATAACAGGTACAGTGCTACAATGCCTAGAATTTGGGTCGGGCCTCTGCCCCGAACCCCACCTTTGGGTGGGGGGCTCCCTCACCGCGGAGTTTGAACCGCGTGAACATTAATATATAATTAGTACATTACATATTAATTAGGCTCCACATCTAACAATTCTCCCACTCGGAGACTAATTATGTCACCCAAGAATTACATTCTCAAAAATAAATAAATAATGTTCCTTCAACATCAATATCTTCGCCACTCGGTAACATCTGTAGACACAACTACAGAAGACTAACTAAGGTTTTGCACTACCTTAGTTTACCAACATCAACACATTTTGTCAACATGTCTGCTGGATTCTTTGTACCCTCTATCTTTTTCAAACACATATCACCGTCTTCCACTGCCCTGTGAGAGAAATGGTACCGTTTTCTAATGTGCTTCGTCTTCGAATGATTGACTGGGTTCTTCACCAACTGTATAGCACTCTGTCTATCTATATAAAGAATCTTCTCACATAGCTTCTTGCCCAGTTCTTCCAGATAATCTGTCAGCCAAATCATCTCCTTTCCTGCTTCAGCTATTGCCACATACTCAGTCTCAGTAGATGAAAGAGAAGCGCACTTCTAAAGCCTGGATATCCAACTCACTGCTGTACCACCTATGGTGTAATTGTATCCGGATGTGCTCTTGCTCGAGTCCACATCTCCACCAAGATCAGCATCAACAAAACCTTACAAAATCACCTTGCCATTGCCGAAACAAAGTGAAGTACTGGATGTACCTCTCAGATATCTTAGAAGCCACTTCACAGCTTCCCAATGCTCCTTCCCGGGGTTTGCCATGTACCTGCTAAAAAATCCCACTATATGTGCTATGTCAGGTCTAGTGTAGACCATAGAATACATCAGACTCCCAACTACAGAAGCATACGAAACAAGTGCCATGTCCTCCCGCTCCTGAGCTGTCTTCGGTGATTGCTCCTTTGATAATTTTATGTGATTCGCCAATGGAGTAGTCCTAGGTTTAGCATCATTAACTATGAATCTGGCCAGCACCTTCTCAACGTACTACTCTTGGGATAGATTCAAAGTGCCAACAGATCTATCCCGAGAAATCCTCATCCCAAGAATCTCCTTCACTGCATCTAAATCTTTCATCTCAAATTCAGAAGACATACTTGTCTTCAAAGAGTTTATATCCTTTTGGATCCTTCAATCAATATATCATCCACATACAAGAGTAAAAATATAAAAGAATCAGTGTATTTCTTGAAGTAGCAACACTGATCCTTTTCACTTTAGCGGAAGCCACTCTTGCACATAAAAGAATCAAACTTCTCGTACCACTGTCTAGGTGCTTGCTTCAGCCCATACAAGCTCCTGTTAAGCTTGCACACCTTGTGTTCCTTGCCTGAAACTACAAACCCCTCCGGTTGCTGCATATAGATTTCCTTATCCAATTCTCCATGTAAAAACGCAGTTTTTACATCCATTTGCTCAAGATGCAAATTCTCCAATGCAACAATACTCATAAATTCAGATAGTAGTTAATTTTACAACAGGATAAAATATTTCAGCATAATCAATACCTTTCTTTTGTGAATATCCTTTAACTACTAACCGAGCCTTGAACCTTCTTTTGCTATTTGATTTTGCCTTGATTTTGAACACCCACTTGTTCAACAAAGCTCTCTTCCCTGGAGGTAACTCAGACAACGTCCACATGTTATTCTTCTCAAGTGAGCTCATCTCATCATCCATGGCTTGCTCCCACTTGATTGAATCTTCCACCTGCAGGGCCTGAGCAACAGACTCTGGTTCCCCTTCATCAGTCACCAACAGATAATGTAATGATGGTGAATACCTATCTGGTGCTCTAATGGTCCTGGATGATCTCCTCCAAACCTGTTCAGGTGTCACTTGCTCCACCTCTAGTTCTTCAACAACAGTCTCTGGAGTTTGTTGAGTTTCTACTGTAACATCTTTGCATGCACTCTTCGGCAACTCAAGCTCAACTCCCACTTGCTTTTTAGTATCTTGAACTTTTTGCTCTCTGTCCTTGTGCAGGAAATTTTCATCAAATGTCACATCACAATGTCTTAGGATCTTCTTGTTCCTGTCATCCCAAAACTTGTAGCCAAATATGTAAGAACCATAACCTATAAAGTAGCACTTTATAGCTTTAGCATCAAGCTTATCTCTCTTCTCTAGATCAACATGAACATAAGCAGTGCAACCAAAAGTTCTCAAGTATGAATACTTGAGTTCTTTTCCTGTCCATACTTCTTTCGGAATTTTGAACCCTAGAGGAACTGATGGACCCCTGTTGATGAAGTATGCACCTGTGCTCATAACATCTACCCAAAACGTCTTAGGCAGCCCATATTGTATCCTCATGCTCCTTGCACGCTCATTCAATGTTCTATTCATCCTTTCAGCAACTCCATTCTGCCTTTCCTTCCTGGGAACTGTTCTTATCAATCTGATTCCCTCAGCTACACAGAATTGTTTGAATTCTGACTTGTCATATTCTCCTCCATTATCAGACCTCAGTCATTTGATTTTCTAGCCAGTCTGATTTTTAACTTCATCTTTCCACCTCTTGAAAGTAGCAAACACATTTGACTTATGTTTCAAGAAGTAAACCCATACTTTCCTACTGAAATCATCAATGAAGGTGACGTAGAATCTGGATCCACCAAGTGATGAAATAGGAGATGGTCCCCATATATCTCTATGGACCATTTACAATCGTACTTTCTTCGGCTCTCTCATGGTCTTCGTGAAGCTTACTCGTTTCTGTTTGCCCATAACATAGATCTCACAAAGACCCATATCAATGGATTTCAGCCCCTCTAAAGCTCCTTTTGTAGCCAACATCTTCATTCCTTTGGCACTCATGTGTCCAATTCTGTTGTGCCACAGGCATGAATCGGAAGCACCCTTAACAACAGTAGCCATGTTTATACACCCTGCAGTGGTGTACAAAGTTCCAATTCTTTTGCCACATGATACAACCATAGCACCCTTCACAACCTTTCATGAACCTTTCCCAAACTCTGCAGTGTAGCCTGTGCTGTCCAACTGACTAACAGAAATCAAATTCTTCTTGAGATCAGGAACATATCTGACATTCTCCAATGTCCACTGATTTTCTGCTGGAGTTTTTATGCAGACATCTCTTTTTCCTTCAACCGCCAACGGCTTGTTATCAGTAAGATACACCTTTCCAAAATATTTAGACTTGAAATTTTGGAACAATTCCTTGCTTGGAGACGAATGAAAAGATGCACCAGAATCCAATATCCAGGATTCAACCGGGATTGCCATACAAAGGATTAGAGCATCCCCAATATATTCTGCTGAATTAACAGAATCATTATCATCTCCAGATTTATGATTCTTCTTCTTCTTGGGTTTCTTGCAATCTGTTCGAAAGTGTCCTTTCTGTCCACAATTCCAACATGTCAAGTTGGGTTTTGGAGATTTTTCACGATTCTTTGATTTTAATCTGCCATGTGTATTCTGACCCCTTAGATTGGTCTCTCCCCCTTCGGTCAATGCTTAGAGCACTACCAGATGACTCCTCAATTTCTCATTTGTGAATGCTTTCGCTAAGAACAACATCTCAGATTTCATGAAACTTCAACTTCTCAAATCCATGGGAACTACTAATCGCAACAACAATAGTATCCCAGGACATCAAAATCAATGCTTTAATTTCATCTTCAAAATTAATACCCACAGAACACAGTTAACTAACAATCATATTGAACTCGTTTATATGATCAGCAACAGATCCATTCTCAAGCATCTGTAAATTGAACAATCTATGCATTAAATATACGTTGTTCATCGCAGATGTTTTTTCGTACATATTTGATAGTGCCTTCAACAGATCTGACGTGGTCTTCTCCTTGGTGATGTCAAACGTCACATTTCTTGACAAAGTCAATCGGATCATCCCTAGAGCCTGCCGATACTTGAGCTTCCACTCCTGCTCCTTCATGGACTCCGGCTTCACCCCGCTCAAGGGTTCGTGAAAAATTTCTGGTATAGATAGTCACTACAAGAAAATGGCTAAATTGTGATAGAGATTTTAGTCATTAATCTGTCACAAATCATTGATTGTGATGGATTTGTGATGAAAAAATGTGCGTCTCAGAACCTTTGGTCATAAAATTATTGTGACAGATTTAATTTCCTTCTCAAAATTATTATGACGGAACTGAGACAGATTGTCCGTCACAATATAAATCCTTAAATTTGACTTAAATTCCGTCACAAATTTATAACACATTTGTGATAGAATATTCCGTTATAAAATAGTGACAGAATAATTTCCGTAACAAATTTTCAAACTAGTCACCATAATTGTGACAATATATGTTGTTACAAATAATTTGTGACTGACTAATTCTGTCACAATGTGACTCTTTTCTATATTAGTAACAAATTTAGGATAGATTGTGACAAATTAAATCTGTCACAATTTTATTTGAATTTTTAATTTTAATAAATTATAATTACGAAATAGTATTCTCTCTCTCTCACACTATATATATATATATATATATATATATAAAGCATAATACAAGATTTATAATAAAAAAACGTTTGAAATTAATTAAACCATGCAAAATCACAAATTCAATAAGCAAAAGTCTACCAATGTTTAAAATTTAAAGCATATAACTATCCAAAAATGTGTGACAATGTTCAAGTCGACACTTCAAGTAACTAAAGTCTCAAAATATCAAACACTTAAGCATTAGATGCCCTATTAGGGACAGTAAAATTACTAAATGAGCGAGAAGATAAAGCCATATCATTCATCATGCGAGACCATTGCTCCTCCATAGATTTGAATCGATCATCACTTTGTTGCCTCAAACGGGAAACCTCTTGCTCTACTCGTTGTTGCACCTCCGCTTCTACACGTTCTTGAAGAACTTTCTCTTGATTTTCTCTCATTTACGACACCTCTTTTTCAAGTATTTTGATGCGCTCTTCGGCAACATGATCCGACACTAAATTTGCCAAATTGACAGAATTTTGATCTTTATACAAGGTTGAAGCTTGAGAGCCCAATCCATACACACACTGTTTTTTTGCTCCACCCACAACATCAAAATACATGCGATTTATATCCAGTTCTTGATCTTCTGATGAATCATCTGATGAGCCTAAAAGAGCAGTAGCTATGACGGCCTCCATTTTATCCTAAAAATTACAAATAATCAGCGACCAAATCTTTAATCATCACAATGAGCCACACGAAGTAAAAGAATATACTGCCTGATTATTCTAAATGATGTAACTGTACAAATTAAAAAACCTCACAACCTCAAGGAAAAACAACTATTGTGTTACAACAAAAACATGGCGCAAGCAGAGGCAATTTAATGCCATTGTGTATGAAAATGAACTGGAAAGTGACATATATACTACTCTTATCTGCAAATGATTATTTTTGTACTTACACCGTTCCAAAATAACAACCATTTTTTAAATAATGTGTTACGTACTATATAATATAGTTTCTCTTTGGTAAATTATTATATAATGGTATTCAACTTAAAGGAATCCACACATAAATTGACTTTCTTTTTCTCATTAAGTGTTCCAAAGCCAAGATCTAAACTAAACCATCTGACAGTAAGCAAAAAAAAATCAAGGAAGTAATGGACAAGTGAGCAAAGTTCGAAACTCGATGTATAATAAGGAAGAGTGTACACAAACCCCACCTATACCTCAAAGGTAGAGAGGTTGTTCCCAATAGACCATCGACTCAATATATAGAATCCAGGTAACTAACTAATCTTACTGTACCCTTCTAAAAACTAGTTTTCTAACACAACAATGAAAGAAAAAATATGGTGAACAACATTTACAAGAAGCCAGCAGAAGAGTTAAGTTTATTTTAAGTGAACCGCTGTTCAAGAGTTAAAGAACATCTGTTATATCGCTCAACTCCTTAAACACATCTGTTTCACTCACATAAATCAAACAGACTCAAAAGCAGAAGCAGTTACAACAGATGATGAGCGCGAAGACAAGAAGCAAGAAGACACCATTGTAGACACCGTCAACAAGAAGCCACAATCATCGTTCAGCTTTGCTCAACGTTTGTCTAGATTCACACAATGGAGGGAATATTTTATATTCGACTGGGACTACTTTATATGAAGGAAAGGGAAGTTTTCAGAAAAAAGTTTTAGTTTAAGAAGAAAAACTGAGACCAAATCTGTGATTACTGTAAGCTCAAAGGACATGTAATGGATGACTGTTTCATATTGATTGGTTATCCTGGAAGTTTAAGTAAAAATCAGGACAAGCTTTTAACCAAATGCAGAACAACCAGATGCAACGTAAGAGAGAACAAACTGTAGCTAACGATGCTTGTGGAAAACAGGAATGCAATGTACTCAGATTGGCTAACAATGCTTATGGAAACAGGAATGCAATGCACTCAGATGTGGCTAACAATGTTTATGGTAGCAGGAATAGAATGCACTCAGATGATGAATTTTCAAACTGCAACAGGAATATAAATCGTTATACAGCTGATGCTTTTGCACCAATGGACAAAGTGAAGAATCAGGTGCTCCCAGCAATTGCAACTCAGCCTAATTTTACTCCTAGTCAATATCAGAACATTGTGAAAATAATGGATGGTGATGAAGGTTCAAGTTCAGCAGTTGGGAACAATGTAGCAAACATGCAGGTACATCTGTCTCTTAGTGCTTTTTTTGTATCAAACATAGGAAAAGATAAAGTAAAGAGTTGGATAGTTGACTCAGGAGCCATATGCCACAGTACTCCTAAAATTAATAGATTGAATTCTGTGTCTAGTAAAGAGAGTTGTATAGGAAGGCAAGTGCAATTACCTACTGGTGAAATAATTGCAGTATCACACTCTGGGAGTTCTAAAACAATAGATGGTGGCTTGTTACAAGATGTGTTAATTGTTCCTAGTTTCAAGTATGACTTGCTTTCAGTTTCACAGTTAACACAGACAGCTGAAGTGTTAACTTCTTCCCTGAGTTTTTGTATTTCAGGATCTCGCTACCGGGAAGGTGAGGGGGATTGGTAATGAGGTAGATGGATTGTACTATTACCTTGATCAGATTCCTTTTGATAAAGGACTGAGAAGTTGTTCATGATACAACACTCAGGAGTTAAGCAAATGCAGTAATGTAAACTTTCTAGGTAGATCCTTAACGTCAGAAACAAAGTAGAGCCTGAAATGCAGTAATGTAAAAAGAAGATACATGCCTCAGTAACTATGATGTAGTAACATTTTTATTCTACAACAAGAAGCAAACCACAACAAGAACAACAAGATGTCAACCACAATGCTAGTGAATCGAAATAGGCCACACACGGCTTCACTAGACTTCACAATTTTAACAAAAATCATATTTTTAAGAGTACAAGATTGCAACAAGTGTAGTGAATCGAAATTGGCCCCACACGGCTTCACTACTTCAAGATACAAACAGCATGTCATTCTACTTGCAAGATCTAAATTGATCTCGTGCTTTCAAAATCTAAAGAATGAAAAGCTTATTAGCAAACTTACATTAATGCTCTTCGACTTGGCATCAACAAAACTGCCATCCTTTTTTTGGTGCAACTTCTTAAATATCTCCCATGAATTTGGTTCACGGCCCATTTCAGTTGCCTAAAAAAAAGTTCAACATTAAAATCGGAGATGAAGTCAAAGAATTAATCTATTAAAGTATAAAATTTACCAATTTTATAGTATGCTCCACTGTTGACCTGGAACCACCGATGTGCTTGCTTGGAACAGTGCCCGGACCACCAGTTTCACTTCATCGATTTTGAGTTGCAATATGAGTTTTTTTCTTAAACTCATCAGAAGCCCAATATGTCTTCCAGCTTTGCCAAACATCATCCAACACAAAATTTGGTTTGTTTATTTGTCTTCGCCAATGATATGTTCTTTTTTTATATAAGTTGGATGCAACCTTCTTCCAGGTGCATTCGATTATAAAATTCTCTGTAGGATTCCACTGATATGATTTCTAGAAAAAAATTTTAGTTAGAGACATAAACACAACAATAACATTATAAATTTTTAATATAAAGCAATATTTACCATAAATTCATGCCAATAGAATTTACGAGTGGATTCAGTAACACCCCTCCATGTGTATCCAGTAGCATTTTGTCGTTCCTTAAAATTTTCTGTGATGGTCTTTGAGATAGAATGACCATTAGGGACAAACCTGAAATATAATTATAAAGAATAAATTATACATTTTATGAAATTAATTTTTTAGAAAAGGTAAATAACTTTGTAAAAATATCTTCTCTTAATTTTCTCCGACAACTGATGTGACCAACCGCCTAGTTGTTGAACAAAGTCCATGAACAACAATCCACAAAAGGAAATCTAAAGCACAAAACTTTCATTCAAAACACTTCAAGAACTTAGCTTGTACAGTCACACACAAGAACAAGATAAGAGCAACAAGATTCAAGCACCTTAAAGTTCAAAACTTTAATTAAAAAACTTAAGCTTTTTGAAGATACACAACAGAGGAAGTAATATCAAAACTCAACACAAGCTAGTACATGTAACTACTAACAACAGGAAAAATTAGATTCTTCTTCTTTTCTTTTTATGAAGTTCATATTCCTCCTCCTCCTCCTCATCATCATCATCATCATCCTTTTCCTCATTCTCATATTCATCATCATCCTCGTCCCCATCTCTATCCTAATTCTCATCCTCATCCTTCTCTTTCTCCTCCTCCTAACCCTCCTCCATGTCAATAAGCATACCATCTGGATCATTCAATGTGTTTGGTATTTCATTTTCATCAATATCAATCTCATGTATTTGACTATCATCTTCTTGAAAAGCTGGATCATTCAATGTATAAGGTTGTTCTACTTTTTTGGGAACATCTACAACATAGCGTGCCTTTATCGGGCAAACGGCTAACTATTCACTTATTGTCTTTTTTACAGTAGGATACATTTCAAAATATACCTAAGATGCTTGCAGAGCAATAATAAATGGTTCATATTTGTTAAACAATCTTCTCTTGTTAACTTCAACAAGATTATACTGTGGATGCACTCTTGTACCATGCTTTGGTGTCGGATCAAGCCAAGAACACTTGAATAACATGGTTCGCTTGAATGGTAATGCATTATACTCTAGTTGCAAAATCTCAATCGACCATAGTAATCGATATTATCTGCACTATGGCTAGAGCCCTTGATGCATACACCACTATTCATCGTAGATTTATTTGAACCGTATTTTTCAGTATGAAACTTGTAACCATTTACGACATGTCCAGTAAAGGGATGAACCATATGTAATGGCCCTTCTGCAAGATCTTTCATGATTTGATTGGTAATGCCGGAAGAAGGATTCTGTGCCTATTGACATTATAAATAATTAGACATAATTAAGAATAATTTAGACCTATTAATACTTACATATTTTTAAAACCAAGATGCAAACTCTGTTTCAAGTTTAACGTCAATCTCGCTATCTTGAATACATGGTTGTATTTGTCTCAAGATGTCTTCATAAATTCTAAAAGAAAAAAGCTAATTTAATTTTAATATCAAATTTTTTATTGATATTTATAGATGATTCATAATTAACTTACTTGATGTTACTTCATCACAAGTCAACAAAATATATGTACGAATTACGTGATATTCTTTATCATCTAACCTCCTCTTTTTAAGCTTACCAAAACCTCGACCAGCTTGCTTAAAAACAGAAAGCATCTCAGGATCATCCTGTTCAACTCCACCATCATCTACATTTCGTGACACTTTTCTGTGTCGTGTCGGAATGTGTGACTTAAAGTAGTGCGCACAAAATAAAGATGCTTCTTCAACTAAATATGCGTTGCATATAGAAGCTTCAACTTTATTCTTATTTTTGACATCATTCTTGTATCTACGAAGATTCCTACAAACATTAAAGTATGTCAATATGGTAAAATTGATATATTTATTTACATTTATTATAACATATAATTAACTTTATTTACCTCTCAGTTCGATACATCCATTGTCCTTGAACCGGGCCCACTAAACGTGCTTCATAAGCTAAATGGATAGGAAGAAGTTCCATGAAATTTCAGAAGCTTGGAGAAAAAATGCGCTCAAGCTTAGTCAAGATGAGAGGAATATTTTCTTCTAATTGTCTCATGTGTTCTTCTGTAATTGTTGTAAAGGTGAGATCTTTAAAGAAAAGACTCAACTCTGTCAATGATTTTCACACATTTTGTGGAAGAAATTCTCAAAATGCAATAGGTATTAACTGTTGCATAAACACATGACAATCATGACTCTTCATACCAAAAAGTTTACGCTTGTTCATGTCAACACATCTTCCCAGATTAGACACATAACCATCAGGAAATCTCAAGTCTTGCAACCATTTACAGAGAAATTCTTTAGCCTTATCGTCTAGCATATAACAAGCCTTTGGATACTTTTTGGTACTTTCATTCTGATGTAACTCTGGACGATGACAAATGAGTTTTAAATCTTCTCTAGATTTTGCATTGTCCTTTGTTTTTCCCTTGACATTCATCACAATGTTGAAGATATTATCAAAAAAAAAATTTCAATATGCATCGGATCAAGGTTATGCCTAATAAGATTTGTTGTCCAGTAAGACAAGTCCCAAAAAATACTTCTTTTCTTCAAACCACATGCATTATTCTTTAAAATTTTGGCATTTATCGCATCAGAACCAAGTTCTGTCACTTTCATGAGTCCCAAGTCTTCAATCTCCTTAAGTATTTGAACACCCGATTGTTCAGCAAATGTGATCTTCTGTACAATTTGACCTCTCTTAAACCACTTTTTATTTCTTCGCCATGGATGATTTGGTGGTAAGAACTTTCTGTGATTATCAAACCATGAGATCTTTCTACCATTGGGTAGTGAAAAAGCATCAGAATCTTTCATGCAATAAGGACAAGCTAATTTTCCTACTGTACTCCAACCCGATAACATTGAATATGCAGGAAAATTACTTATTGTCCACATCAATGCAGCTTTCATTTGAAAATTATTCTTACTTGAAACATCACATGTTTGAATTCCCTCCTCATATAATTCGTTTAACTCTTGAATGAGAGGCTGCAAAAAGACATCAGTTTTTTGTTTTGAATTTTTGGGACCAGGTATAATCATAGACAAAAACATGTATTCATCCTTTATGCACATCCAAGGTGGCAAATTATATGGTGTAACTATCACAGGCCAAGAAGAATATTGTTGGCCAAATTGACCAAAAGGTTGAAAACCATCAGTTGACAAACCCAATCTAACATTTCTCACTTCAGATGCAAAAAAAGGGTGTGCCTGATCAAACCGTTTCCAAGCAGGAGAGTCAGAGCGATGACGCATCACACCATCCCTTTCATGCTCAGAATGCCATCTCATATGTTTTGCTGTAGCATCGGATGCATACAATCTTTGTAAACGCGGAGCTAAAGGAAAATAATACATCTTCTTATAAGAAATATTAGTTTTCTTCTTGGAGCGTTGATGTTTTGATCTCTTAAATCTAGGGTGAGAACAAAACTTGCAATTGACAAGTTCACTATCCTCCCGCCAATAAAGCATACAACCATTTTTGCAACAGTCAATCTTTTCAACTGGCAAGCCCAATCCCCTCATTAGCTTTTTGGTACTATAAAAGCTATCTATCATTATGTTATCAGTTGGCATTAATTCTGATATAAATTCACACAACTCATCATACAATCTTTCAGAAAAATGATGTTCCGCCTTTAGATTCAATAGACGAGCGACGACAGACAATTGTGTGTGTCCATGTAGATTTCCTGGCCAAATTTCTTGTTCCGATGCTTTGAGAAAATTAAAAATATTTTGTGTTGTGGGATTTGGATCCTCTTCTATGTTACCATCAAAAGAAGGCCCAGCAACATCAAAAACCATAGCTCGAAATTCATTATGAGACTGAGAATTCACGGTTTCACCTGAAGCTGAAGCTTCTTCTTGATTATTATCAAACACACTTGGACCTGGAATATAACTTTCTCCATGATGATGCCAACGATAATAATTCGGTACAAAGCCATTATTTCCAAGATGTGTCATAACTGTAAACTCATCCAAAATATTTTTATTTCGACACTTACGATGATTACAAGGACATCTTAATTTTTCACCGTCCATACATTCTGGATGACTTTTAGCAAATTCAACAAAGCTCATGTAATAGTCAATCATGTGAAATAATACTAATTGTAACTACACATTCGACTCTTTAAGTTAATCTATTTTGGTATTTTGAGAGTTATATTCATTTTCATCGAAAACAAACGATTATGTGTTAATAGAAAACAAACATTTTGATTAAAGAATTTTGAAAGGTGTACGAAGTAGAAGGGATCGTCAGTCCTATTACACCTTGAAAAGAGGCGCATAGAAATGTGCATTCGACTGACATTACAAGCTAACACCTTCACAAGAAGCGCAAAGAAAATGTGCATTCAACAACATTACAGGCAAATGTTATCAAAATTTTCAATGAATCAATGACAAACGTGTTTCTTAGAAATTCTATAATCTCAAAACTGACCATAAATATAATGTGAAATACGTGACAGAAATTCTTACCTTAAACTGACCTTAAATATCATGTTAAATATCAATTGAAATACATATCAAAATTGACCTTAAACTAACCTTAATCTCAAAACGTGACAGAAATTTTGACCTTTATCATCTCAAAACTTAAACTTTTCTTTCAACAAATTATCATGTGAAATATTACTAACAGTAACTTCAAAAACGTAAGTTCTAACAATTTTTTTTTCAAATTATCAAAAGAAACTTTCTGTACTTTGTTACCTAGTGACCTAATTAATAGACTACAGAGATACAAAACCCTAAGGAAAGGCAAAAATTCACATTGACACGAGATAAAAATGGGAATAACGCTCACCTGTTCGATGAAGACAACAAAATCTGACCTAGCTTTAGCAAATTTTCAGCTCGATGAAGTCAAATCTTGAACACCCACCTTGTCTAATGGAGCAAAATGTTGTGAAGTAAAGTAAAATGGAGATAAAAATATTTTGAGGGATATTCTTTAGCACTTTTCTGTTATGAAGACAAAGAGTAAAGTAAATGATATTCTTTAGATTTAAGGGAAAATAAAAAGATGCAAAAGTTTTTGAGGAAAAATGAAAAGATGTAAAAAAATTGAGAGGGAAAATGAAAGGGTATGCACGAATTTCTACCTTTGTTACGGAACAAAATCCGTCACAAATATTTTAATATTAATTAAATTTTTAAAAATTATATTGTGACGGAATAAATCTGTCACAATTTTTTATTATATTAGTTAATATTTTTTTTAAAAAAATTGTGATGGACTATTCAATCTGTCACAAATTTAATAACGGATTTGTGACAGAACATTTTTTTTATTATTATTAATTTTAACTTGTGACAAAAATATGTCCGTCATAAAAATTATATTGAAAATCTGTCACAAATCTGTTACTCTTTGAATTTTTATGTGAAAATAAAATAATTTAACATTATTATATTTATGCAATAATGATCCATCACAAATTCATCAACATTCTATCACAATTTGTAACTGAAGTGTTCCGTCACAAATTTTCCGTCACAATTTGACCATTTTCTTGTAGTGAGTCTTCAATCTGCATCTTCCTGAAACCGAAATCGGATTCATCAAACTTCTCGATTCCAAGATTCGATCCTTCCATCTTCAGTGATCGTGTGAATCTCCTAAGCTCTGATACCAGTTGTTAGGATCGATTCGCGAGTACACTCACTAGATCTATGGAGAGGATGAAAGAAAAGAGAGATTTCTTGAGGAGAGAGAATAAAGAGAGAGAAATCTGTTTACGTGGTAACACCCGTGGGTAAACTCCACGGCGGACGGGCTATTTATATTAACTAGTATTTGTGCCTGCGCGATGCACCGTCATTATTAAAACGAAATCATTAGAAATTACACATGGCTTTCAAAGAAGCACTTATCCCCTACAAGTGTAAATCCAAGAAAATAATAAATGTATTTTCATTCTCGTGACAGACAAAAGTTATTAGAACATTAAAACAAAAATGTCATTTAAGATTGATAATTCTAGAATAGGATAATGTGCTTGACAAATAGTATGCTTTGAAAACTCCTGCATATAAAAGAGTTGTGAATAATAGCAGATCAAATAAATTTAGCTTTGAAAGGAAAATTAAAATGTCATTTCATGGAAAAAAGCACATTATCTTTCATGTACTAACTTTTTTTCTTTATATTCAATCGACTAAACATATCAGTTACTGCGCTATTTGTTAGCAGCTTTGTCATTGGAATTGCTTATTCTATAATCATGTTGAACTAAAATAGCTTGTATGCTTAAGCTATCTAGATTAAATTTTTATAAGATGTTTTTAATCTAAAATATATTTTATGCACTTTTGTAGTACATAAAGCACTTATTTTTAGATCAAAACAACAAAAATATGCCATAAGTAGTAATCACATCCCAACAGACTCTTAATCTCCACCCAGTTTAAGGTAGGAAATAATTTGGGTGTGATAATATCTTATAATATACAACCTTAGCGGAAGCTCTTCCTTTGCAAAAGATTTAAAACTCAATGTGTCTAACAAAATTAATGCAAGTACATGTCATCCATCCGAAATTGTTTTCTTTTGTCTTTTGTAGTATCAAACAAATGTGATAGAGACCCGTGAAAATGAAAATACCGAACTATTCCTTTCCTGCAAATATAAATTACAAAATCAAATTAAAAGACAGCATAAGCTTGGTTGTTTTAAAAGATAAGTGAAAAACAAAGTTGAAGCATCAGAGAAATACTGACTTTACACTAATAAACATAGTCTAATACTAACTAACACGATGACAAAGTAAATTCTACTAACTAACAAAATGACCAAGATTAAAGATAAACATCGATACTACCACAAGGCTGAAGTAGATTATACATGAGTTCCAATTTTGCACTATTAAGAAGAAGGTTTGATTTTTTACGACCTACTAAAAAGGATTCCTTTAGATATTTTAGCATATTACCAGCGCGATGCGTGGAAATTTTTTGGGAAAAAAATTATAAGAAGTCATTATTTAATTAATAATATTGAAACTTTTATTATTTTATTCATGCATAACACCATTTGATCCAACGCCATTTAGTAGGGAAGAAAAAGGATTTCCTCCAGCTTAAATTGTTGAAAGATTTTGTATAGTATATGTGCAATAATTTCAGAATTCGTTGATGAATGTACAAAATATATTTTACGATTGTCAGTTTACCGAGTAAAAAATATATCCACTTCTTTTGATCTTAAACTCTTTCCACTATCACATTTACTCAATTATATTAATAGGCATTCTACCATGAATATTATTTTCTTTTTTCATAGTTGAATTCTGAAAAACATGTTTTTGGACATAAAATTTTTGAAAGTTCCTAAATTCAACGTAAAGGTTAATTTCGAAATTTGATATAACTCCAAAAATTTGTATTCACTTTTTTCATTACAAATTTCTCACAAAATTTAAAAAACAACTCCAACTCCAACTTGTAATTAGTATTTATGGACAAATGCCCCCTTATTTATTAAGACGGGTCCTATTACATGCATTAAAACAAAATGAAAAAGATCGTTGCAAAATTTAAAGCAAGATGGAGTCGTGATATGATTTTATTGCTTTAATTCTTGTGAAGTTGAATCAGTTATTACTTGCATCATAAGAGATCATCGAGGAGTAGTTATTAACACTATTGCATTTGTTATACTGATAAAATAGAAGGTTCACACCGTGAAGTCATCTAATCAAAACAATAATATTCATACGGAAAACTTAAAGGAAACAAAAAAGATAAGTGAGTTGTGAAATAAAACAATCCAATGAAGCTTTTAAGATAATGGTATCAGAACCTTTTGCTGAGAGAAAGAACATCTTATATAGCTATCAAACATCCACTAATCAATTTCATGACAGAACTTCAAAAATCACGTATATCCACCAAACTCACAACACAACACAGAAGCAACCAAAGGTGACATTGACTATTACTCAGATATACAAATAATCAATCAAACTTGTATAATCCATAATCCAGTAATGCCATTATTATTATTCTATTATTTAAGTTTTTTTTATCGAGGGATCATAATTAAAAGTAAGTACAACCATATTATAGTAAGAGTGAAAGTCGAATGTTAATTAACATTTTCATCCTTTAGAATCAACTCAAATGTGTCAGAACTTGTTTACATCAGTTATGCCTTGACTATTTTTTCTTATGCAAAACTCAACAGTGTACTATCTTATGCGTGATAACACAAATATGGGGTTGAAAATTTTCTAGTTGATCATAATTTATTTGCTTTCTCTTTCACCTTAAGATCCTCTCTTTATTGATTTTGATTTGCTTGTGGTTTCGCTCCGCCTGTTATGTTTTCGATCCTTCTCCTACTATGTGATTGTCATAAGACTAAAAAGATTCATTAGCATCCATGCAGTTAGAAGAGTGTAGAGTAAGTATAAGTAAATGCAAATTAATTATAGTACATAGACTCTAGTTTTTCGATCCTTTCCAGACTCTACGCATAGTGGGAGCTTTACATACATGAAAAGTTTATTGCAACATGATTTTGGATAGCTGAGTAGTACTCATGCTATTCAATATGACGATAACTTTACATATGAATCTTAACCATTCAATCTGCCACATTACATCTATCATATAAAATACATACACATTAACACTTTATGGTTTAAGTTCTTTCAACTACAGTAATCAGTGATGTTTATGTGATGGAGTCATAGCATAATTTTTCTGTTTTACAAAACTTGTTTTTATCCACCAAGACCAACACTACAAAAATAAAATATGCAATAAACTAACAGCAAATAAGAATCCCACACCTGGACACACTGCGATTCTGATATTATCTCCACATTTAACACAAAAAATGAAATTTAATGAAGTGCTCTTGGTTAGCCCATATGTTATTGGGCCTTTAGTTTATGGACCTTTAGGTTATTGGCTATGTATATATAGCCTACTTTTGGTTTAGTCAGTTTTTATGCTTTTCAGATTAAATGGTAAACCTTAGCCTTTCTTTCTTTCAATAAAGTTCTATTAATATGGTATCAAAGCTAGTTCGATCCATGTCCTTTGATTTGTTGGTTGAAGATTTTGTAGCAGGCACCTACTGCGCGGATCGAACATGTCGTATGCGCCTCGTTTTGCTGTTTTCGTTGGATTGATTCGTTGCTGTCTTCGTTTGCTGTCTGGTATTGTTCGTCTTTCGTTCTTTTGCTTGCTGCCATTGTTGTTCGTTCGGAATTGTTCAACCTAGGGTTTTGCATCTTTTTATTTTTTTTGAATTATTTGTGTGTTGCTGTGTTTACAATGACTGGAAAGGATGATTCTCTCCAGTCCATTAGTACTCAATTAGATGGTAAGAACTATGCCTATTGGAGTTATGTCATGAAGAATTTTCTTCGTGGGAAGAATATGTGGGGTTATATCACTGGAGTAAAACCAAGACCTATCGATGATACAACTGAAAATTTTGATTTGTTGGTGGACTTATGGGAAACTAATAACTCCAAGATTATCACTTGGATCAACAATTCTGTAACTCAGTCAATTGGTATGCAATTGGCTAAGTATGACACAACAAAGGAGGTCTGGGATCATTTGGAAAGACTGTACACTCAGTCTAATTTTGCTAAACAGTACCAGTTGGAGTATGATATCCGTGCTCTTCAACAGCATGACCTCAGTATTCAAGATTTTTATGCTGCCATGTCGGATTTGTGGGATCAATTGGCACTTACTGAATCTGCAGAGTTAAAAGGTTTTGGGCCGTACATTGCTAGACGGGAAGAGCAACGCTTGGTTCAGTTTTTGATGGCACTACGTTCTGACTTTGAGGGCCTACGTGGAACAATCCTTTATCGATCTCCCCTCCCTACTGTTGATTCTGTGGTTCATGAACTGATTGCAGAGGAGACTCGTATCAAGTCTCAAGTGGTTCAAGGGTCTAAAGTAACTACTACTCCTGTCGTGTCTGCTGCTTCAACTGATCAGTCTAGGCCACCACGTACTCAGACTCGACAATCTCCTAAAGTTGCATTTGATGAGTGTGCATTCTGCAAACAGAAAAATCATTGGAAGGCTCAGTGTCCGTTGTTACTTAACAAGGTCAAACAGCCTCAATCTGGGCAGCAACAGAAATATGGGCAGCAAAAGTCTCCGTCACGCTCCTCTGGTGCTCCTCCATGGTCATCTCGTCCTCCACAGTTCGCTGCTGCTGCACCATCTGTAGATGTTGAGTCTGTTAGCACTATGCCACCTTCTGCGTTGGATCCCCAGGTTTTCGAACAGTTCAGACAGTTCTTCGTTTCTAATCCTACGGCCATGTCAGCATCTATGTCTCATTCGGGTTCAGTTTCTTCTAGTACCTCAGGTATTCCTTCCTCCTTGTGGATATTGGATTCTGGTGCGTCTCATCACATGTCCCCTCATTTGTCATCGTTTGGTTTTTTGTCACCCATTTCACCAATTTCTGTTATGTCCGCGAGTGCTGTACCTATGTCAGTCGAGGGTGTTGGTTCTGTTACTACCCCTCACATTGTCCTCTCTGATGTTTATTACATTCCCAAACTTGCTTTAAATCTTGTTTCGGTCAGTCAGTTGTGTAAGGCTGGTAATTGGGTGTTTTTTTCTGAATCTGTTTGTGTTATACAGGACCAACACACTCAGAGGGTGATTGGGACCGGCCGTAGGTTGGGGGAACTCTATGTCTTGGAGAATCTCAAAGTGTCTGCAGTTGCTGCCTCTAGCATAGATTTATCTTCCTTTCGTTTGAGTCCTTTGTCTTCTCCGTTTTATCTTTGGCATTCCAGATTAGGACATGTGTCAGTTTCACGTTTACGTTTTTTGGTCTCTAGTGGTGCTTTGGGTCATGTGAACACTAGTGATATTTCAGATTGTAGTGGTTGTAAACTGGCAAAATTTTCTGCCTTACCGTTTAATAAAAGTGTGTCTTATTCTGTTGCTCCTTTTGATATTATTCATTCTGATGTATGGGGACCAGCGCCAGTTTCCACTAAGGGTGGATCGACCTATTATGTTTCGTTTATAGATGACTATACTCGTTATACCTGGGTGTATCTTATGAAACGCAGATCTGATTTCTTTGGCATTTACAACAACTTTAGAGCCCTTGTTAAAACACAACATTCGGCTGTGATAAAGTGTTTCAGGTGCGACTTAGGGGGTGAATATACCTCTAATGACTTCACTCAGTTACTTGCCTCTGATGGTACCATACACCAGTCATCTTGTACCGACACTCCTGAGCAGAACGGTCTGGCAGAAAGAAAACATCGTCATATTGTTGAGACAGCACGCTCTTTACTTTTGTCTGCAGAGGTTCCTAGTATTTTTTGGGGAGAAGCAGTCCTAACTGCTGTATATGTGATTAATCGTATTCCTACTGCATTGACTTCAGGGATGTCTCCGTTTGAGAAACTATATGGTCACCCGCCGAATTATTCTGCATTACGAGTTTTTGGATGTACTTGCTTTGTTCTTCGTCCTCATGTTGAACGAAATAAGTTAGGGTCAAAATCAGCTATATGTGTGTTTTTGGGGTATGGTATTGGACAAAAAGGATATCGTTGCTATGATCCTGTAAGTCAGAAATTATATGTTTCACGACATGTCACTTTTTTGGAACATATTCCTTTTTATTCCATTCCAGCTAAAACCCATGATGTGACAAAGTCAGATATTCGGCTTATTGATCCCTTTGGGATTGACATAGAGGTTCCAGTTTCGGATTCATCCATGCCATCTGGTGTGCCACCTGATAGTGCTTCAGCCTCGCCTGTGCCTGAGTCTGCTCCTTCGACTGTTGAGACTGGAGACCCACCACCTCTGAGGCGGTCTACTCGACCTTGTAAGTCCACCAAACTGCCAGATTTTTCCTATTCTACATATTCAGCCTCATTTGCTTCCTTTATTGCAAACATACATCATTTGTCTGAACCTGAGTCGTATAGAGAGGCTGTGTCTGATCCTCTTTGGCAGAATGCTATGGCTGAGGAACTTGCTGCTCTTCATCATACACATACATGGGATTTGGTTACTCTCCCACCTGGTAAGCATGCGGTTGGTTGTCGATGGGTGTATAAGATAAAAACAAAATCTGATGGGTCTGTTGAGCGATACAAGGCGAGACATGTGGCAAAAGGGTACTCACAACAATATGGTATGGATTATGAGGAGACTTTTTCCCCCGTAGCAAAGATGACGACTGTTCGCACTATGATTGCTGTTGCATCCGTTCGACAGTGGAAGATATTTCAGATGGATGTCAAGAATGCTTTTCTGAACGGTGATCTCCACGAGGAAGTTTATATGACTCCTCCCCCAGGTATTGACCACCAGCCAGGTGAAGTTTGTCGGCTTCGAAAAGCTTTATATGGTCTCAAACAAGCCCCTCGTGCTTGGTTTGAGAAATTCTCCACTGTTATTACTTCCCTTGGATTTGTCCCGAGTAACCATGATTCAGCATTGTTTGTTAGATATACAAGTGCAGGGCGAATTCTATTGTCCTTGTATGTAGATGATATGATTATTACTGGTGATGATCATAGTGGTATTGAGTTACTGAAGCATGATTTGGCTCATCGATTTGCAATGAAGGACTTGGGCTTGCTGCGTTATTTTCTGGGTATTGAGGTGGCTCAGTCTAAGAAAGGGTATCTTCTTTCTCAGACTAAGTATATATCTGACTTGTTTACACGGGCGCGTCTTTCTGACAACAGGACTGTAGATACTCCCCTTGAAACCAATGCACGTTACTCTCCTAGTGATGGTGTTCCATTATCAGATCCGAGTCTTTATCGGACTATTGTGGGTAGTTTGGTTTATCTTACGGTTACTCGTCCAGATATAGCACATGCAGTTCATGTTGTTAGCCGTTTGTTACTGCTCCTACTTCTGTGCACTGGGGAGCTGTACTTCGTATTCTAAGGTATCTTCGTGGCACTCAGTTTCAGAATCTCTTGTTTCCCTCGACGTCATCTCTCGAGTTGCGAGCCTATAGTGATGCTGATTGGGATGGAGATCGCAATGATCGTAAATCCACCACTGGTTTTTGTGTGTTTCTTGGAGACTCTTTAATCTCGTGGAAGAGCAAGAAACAAGATGTTGTCTCTAGATCTTCCACGGAGGCGGAGTATCGTGCCATGGCTGTGACTACATGTGAGATTATTTGGTTACGTTGGCTTCTTGCAGATATGGGGGTTCACATTTCTATGCCTACTCCCCTGCATTGTGATAACAAAAGTGCGGTACAAATTGCAAAGAATTCTGTCTTCCATGAGCGTACGAAGCACATTGAGATTGATTGTCACTTCACCCGTCATCATTTGCAGCTCGGGACCATATCGCTTCCTTTTGTTCCATCGTCTTTGCAGATTGCTGACCTTTTTACGAAGGCTCAGTCGGCGTCTCGATTTCGTTTTTTGTGCGACAAACTCTCAATGCTTATTGCTGTTGCATTGTGAGTTTGAGGGGGGATGTTAGCCCATATGTTATTGGGCCTTTAGTTTATGGACCTTTAGGTTATTGGCTATGTATATATAGCCTACTTTTGGTTTAGTCAGTTTTTATGCTTTTCAGATTAAATGGTAAACCTTAGCCTTTCTTTCTTTCAATAAAGTTCTATTAATACTCTTAACTCAACACCAAATTCCCTGCACATACATAATTCAACAGACAATAATTTTCAAAAATCAAGTTCTTCGCTCACCATCAATGGCAGCATGTTAGAAGTATCAATAAGAAAGAGAAACCTTACTATCAGAACACAAGTTGTAAACGTCAAAGAGATTCTAATATGTATGTGTATTTTCTTACCGCATTATGAATCTAATCTCCAAGCCAACATAGTGAAGTCATTGAACATTGTAAGGGAAAGTAAAATATAAGAATGTCATTATATGCGCAATCTTAAAAAGTAATCTCCTATAAATGTGACAGAGTAATATTAACAAACTGTAGTTATCACGCTCTAATATTGACAGCAATGATCTTTTTCAGAGGAGTACATTAGGCGGGATGAACTGAGGCATATGTTTGTCGCCCTTCTTCTTGAGGAACTAAAATTATTAAGTTGTGTAATATTTGACCGCAATATAGTGTTTTCTCCTATTTTTCTTGGTAATTTGAACTCAGATAATTACATGTAGAAGAATCGGTCCAAGGAAGTAAAACCCAACCTTCAAGAGTAGAGCTTGCAGTGAAATTTCAATGATTCCAATAATCTGCAATTATCGAAGAAAATTCAACTCTTTTCAAAGTAATTTTTCCTACACAAAAACGGAGCAAACGAAAAAAAAAAGAAAAGGTGAGGATATTAGATTCCAAAATTTATAAGTAATACACTTTCATGATTGTTTGAATCCCAATCATAGGTGCTAGGTGTACCATTTTGGCATTAAGTTGGTGAATGCCTGGCGGTTGGCGCATCCATGTCACGACCCGACCCTAGGCCCTAGTCGTGACGAGCATCCCGAACCGTGAAGGCCCGGAACACCCATTCTCTATCTGGTTATCATGCGCAACATTCATAATCATAATAAAATGCGGAATTGAAACTGAGTACGGAAAACATGGTCAAGTCCTGCAATATTTCTGAATAATACTATCTGACATCAGTCTGCGAAATCTCTACTAAGAACACAAACATCTGTCTGAAAAAAAACTGGGATAAGGCCCCCAGTAAACCAAAAATATAATAAATAAGATAATGTTTGACATAATTAGTCCTTCCGAATAATAGAAGGATCACCACTATGAGATCAAGTCTGCAAATCCGAGAGTATCTACTGAGTAGCTGGACCGCTAGACTGTGCCTCAGAACCTGGAAGGAGGGGGGGGGGTCAACACAAAAGTACCGGCACGTGAAGCAATCAAAAAATAGTATAATGGAACATACATACATATATATATATATATATATATATTAAGTAAAAGAAATTTTTCATCAAGACATCATGTATAAAACTGTTTCTGAAAAATACATGGGCAAAACATGCAACCTGTCTGTTCATTTCAAATCATGATCTGTGTTTTACTTTTGAGTTAGGTGGTATTCCCCTACAAGTCTGAATATTCCACGGGCTGTATGGAATCCGCCATTGACTCGGCGGGGAAGCTTCCAACCCAAGTGTGCCGCAAGGGTTGGAGTCTCTGAGTCTGATACGCCACAGGACATTTAAGTCAGCGCATAATAATATACCCGGGTCGGCAAACCACGGTTGTAGTTATCACGCTCTAATATTGACAGCAATGATCTTTTTCAGAGGAGTACATTAGGCGGGATGAACTGAGGCATATGTTTGTCGCCCTTCTTCTTGAGGAACTAAAATTATTAAGTTGTGTAATATTTGACCGCAATATAGTGTTTTCTCCTATTTTTCTTGGTAATTTGAACTCATAGATAATTACTGTAGAAGAATCGGTCCAAGGAAGTAAAACCCAACCTTCAAGAGTAGAGCTTGCAGTGAAATTTCAATGATTCCAATAATCTGCAATTATCGAAGAAAATTCATCTCTATTCAAAGTAATTTTTCCTACACAAAAACGGAGCAAACGAAAAAAAAGAAAAGGTGAGGATATTAGATTCCAAAATTTATAAGTAATACACTTTCATGATTGTTTGAACCCCAATCATAGGTGCTAGGTGTACCATTTTGGCATTAAGTTGGTGAATGCCTGGCGGTTGGCGCATCCATGAGAAAGAAGGCAACAAATTAAATGAGAATCTTTCATGCTATTAGACAGGAGAAAGGACAGAGTTGTTTATAGAAGTCTGCAGTTAAAACTACCATATGCCATTTTGAAATAGAGATAAGAGTTTTTCTCTCTCCTAGAGTTTATATGACTTTTGGAGTCCGCATTTAAATATCCATCAGTTATGGCTTATCATTTATCCCTTTAATGATGATAATGGGATAAATTTAAATCAATGGGATAAATTAAATCAACAAATAAATTTCAAATTATTGTATCAGCAGTTTTGTGTCCTAATGGAATTGAAATTTGAAAATTCAATGGTCTAAATTAAAGATATCACTTGGATCTACGGTTGTTGTATATAATAACTAACAACTAAACTAACTGATTTTTAGTGCTAAGATGCCACTTGGCGTAACATGGAGGCTTTATCCTCTCCTATTAATAATATATAGATTAGTGTAGGTACCAACATGGCAAGCGAATGATGCTAGGAAAGACGGGCACACAGTCAAAGAGCCCGACAGGGTAGCAGCGGAAAATACCCAAGACTAAACTTTCCCTTTCAACTTGAACCAAGAGGAGACAAATAAACCCAAACAAAATAGAGTAATATACGGCAAACAAATCAACCAAATTAAACAAGATAAGAATAAAGGCAATCACACGAGACACAAGATTTGCGTGAAAAACCCTTCAGAGTGAAGAGTAAAAAAACCACGGGACCAAAACCTCCACTATAATCACCAAAGAGTTACAATATTGTCCTCCAAAATGGCCACAAAACAAGTTCCAAACAACAAGAAACAATACATAAACCACAACACCAAACACTAGAGAAATAAAGGAGTGAAAGCACCAAAAATGTAGCTACTGTTCGGGAATGAAGAACAGGAGATAAAGGCTACCAAATCAATCTCCGTCAGTTAGTAATCAAAGATTGAGATGAGAGGAACAAGCAGTCCAAAAATCAGCTCAATCGAACAAGAAACGAAACAGGAATTGCAATTTGAAGTTGACAGTTGTGGCTGAAATTTAGGTGTGAAAATCAGCTTTGTTTTTCTCTCTTTGACTACTGAAAACTCTCTTTTTGTGAAGGTGAATAAGACCTCAAAAAATCAATATATATGCCCCATAGTAATGGGCCTATGGGAAAAAGTGGGTTGGTCCAAATTGGGCTTTATTTATCCACATAGGAAGGAAAAAAGACCCAATAACCCAACAATTCTCCCCCTCCCAAGTACGTGGAGGAGACCGCCATTCCGGCGATCATGCAACAATCTTCAAACTTCCCTCTTGGCAAAGCTTTAGTCATCATGTCAGAACCATTATCATCCGTATGAATCTTCTCAAGTTCAAGAAACTTAGAATCCAACACATTCTGAATCCAATGGTATCTCACATCAATGTGTTTAGACCGACCATGAAATGTAGAATTCTTGCCAAGATGTATGGCACTTTGACTGTCATAATGAAGCACATACCTCTCTTAAGCACAATCAAGTTCCCCCAAGAATATCTTCATCCAAAGAAATTCTTTACAAGCTTCAACAGTAGCAATAAGCTCAGCTTCTGTAGTAGATAGAGCAACACATTTTTGCAACCTAGATTGCCAAGATATAGCTCCCCCTGCAAAAGTAACCAAATACCCTGAAGCAGACTTGCGATTATCAACATCACCAGCCATATCTAAATCAGTATAACCACAAAGACTAGGCTTCCCTGTACCAAAACACAAACTCAGACTAGAAGTGCCACAAAGATATCTCATAATCCACTTCACAACATTCCTATGTTCTCTTCCCAGATTAGAAAGAAAACGACTAACAACACCAACAACATGAGCAATATCCGATCTTGTGCAAACCATTGCATACATCAAACTACCAACAGCTGAAGCATAAGGAACTTTCTTCATATCTTCCTTCTCATCATCACTGGAAGGACACTACTTCGTGCTCAACTTGAAGTGCATAGCTAAAGGTGTACTGATAACCTTAGCCTTGTCCATGTTAAACCTTCGAAGTACTTTCTGAATGTACTTCTCTTGTGATAACCACAACTTCTTGGCCTTTCTGTCACAGACAATCTGCATGCCAAGAATCTACTTTGCTGGTCCTAAGTCTTTCATAGAAAAAGACTTACTCAACTCTTGCTTCAACTTTTGAATCCTGCAAGCATTATGACCAACAACAAGCATGTCATCAACATAAAGCAGCACAATAATAAAGTAACCATCAGAAAATTTTTGTACAAAAACACAATGGTCTGAAGTAATCTTCTTGAAGCCCTGCTAACTCATAAAGGAACCAAACTTCTTGTACCACTGCCTAGGAGCTTGTTTCAAACCATACAAGCTCTTCTTTAATTTGCAAACATAATTCTCTTTTCCCTTGACTTCAAAACCTTTGGGTTGCTCCATATAAATTTCTTCATCTAAGTCACCATGGAGAAAAGCAGTTTTAACATCCATTTTCTCAACATCTAAATCTAGACTTGCATTTTCTCAACCTCTAAATCTAGACTTCCATCTAAGCCTAAAACCACACGAATGGATGACATCTTTACAACCAGAGAAAATATCTCATCAAAATCAACTTCATTTTTCTGGTTAAATCCCTTCACAACCAATCTAGCTTTGTACCATGGAATTGGATTACCATATTCATGCTTCACTAAAAAACCCACCTATTTTTCAATTTTTTTCTGTGTTTAGGCAACTTAACTAAATCAAAGGTATGATTGTCTTGCAAAGATTTAATTTCATCTTCCATAGCATCAAAACACTTTTCTTTTTCTTCACTTTCCATGGTCTCATCAGGACTCTCAGGTTCTCCCCCGTCAGTCAAGAGTACATACTCACTGGGAGAATAACGAGATGAAGGTATTCTCTCTTGTAGATCGTCTAAGAGAACTCTCTAGAGCATCAACAACTGGTTGCTAATCAACCATATCAACTTGCACTGGAGCATCAACAACTTCTTGCTGGTCATTCTGAACATGATCATCATATTCATTATCAATTTGATTTTCATCATCATGAAGATTTTCTTCAGGAGCAGTAGTCAAAGGAACTGGATCAACATTAACTAGGCTCTCACTACTCTAAGAATCAACCTTCTCAGCTTTGTCAAAATCTTCAATTGTTTGGTCTTCAAAGAACACAACATCGCGGCTTCTAACAAGTTTCTTCTCAACTAGACCATAGAAACGATAGCCAAATTCATCTTGACCATAACCAATGAAGATACACATTCTAGTTTTAACATCAAAATTTGACATTTCATCCTTAGGAACATGAACAAAAGATTTACACCCAAAGAATCTAAGATGATCATAAGAAACATTCCTACCAGACCAAACTCTGTCAGGGACATCACCATTCAAAGCAATAGTAGGATATAAATTGATAACATAAATAGCCATATTAAGTGCTTCTTCCCAAAAGGAATCTGGTAGCTTAACATCTGAAAGCATATATCTAACCCTCTCAACTAGTGTTTTGTTCATCCTCTCTGCTAAGCCATTTAACTAAGGAGTCTTTGGAGGAGTTTTCTAATGCCGAATACCCTGCTCTCTGCAATATCTATCAAAAGGACCAATATACTCACCACCATTATCTGAACGGATGCATTTCAATTTCTTCCCTGTATGTCTTTCAACCAAGGCTTGAAAATTCTTGAACACATCAAGTACTTAATACTTGAACTTCAAAGGAAATAGATTTTGCGAGAATGATCATCAATAAAAGTCACAAAGTAAAGTGCACCACCATGACACCTTACTTTAAAAGGACCGCATAAATCAGAATGCACCAACTCCACCAAATCAAGCTTTCTTGAAGGTGGATGACTCTGAAAAAAAACTCTTTTCTATTTACTGGCTAAGCAATGAACACACTTCTTCAACTTTGCTTGTTTTACTCCAGTTAGAAAAACTATCAATCCCCTTGTCACTCATATGACTCAACCTTCTATGCCACAACTCTGATGAAATATCATTCTCCACCAAGTTTATCAAGCCTCTAGAAGTAGAGACCTGAAATACGTACAAGTTAGACAACTTGTCACCTTGAGCACAATCATCGAACCTTTAGTAAGCTTCCACTGGCCAGCACCAAGGGTATTAACATAACCCTCATCATTAAGACTTCCTACAAAAATCAAATTCAAGCGAACATCTGGAGCATGCTTGACATTATTGAGAACTAGTTTGGAACCATTGTCACTTTCCAAACAAATCGTGCCAATGCCAAGTACTTTAACTTCATCATTATTGCCCATTTTCAACATCCCAAAATTACCTGGGGTATAAGAAGAAAATAATTCCTTCTTTGTAGTAACATGAGAAGTAGCACCAAAATCCACAAACCAGCTAGACTCATCGCGAACAAGATTAATGGCATTCTCACCACAAGCAACAAGAAGATCAGCATTAGGAACAACAGCAACACAATTTTCATTATCGCCTTCTTTCTTTTGCCATCTTATATCTCTCTTATGCTTGTAACAATATTTTATGATATGCCTCTTTTTGTTGCAATAGTAACATGTAACATTCTTGAATTTGGACCTTCACTTGCTTCTACTTTTATCTCTATCATTTGAATCTCTGGACTTGTTTCTCCCCCTCTTCAGTAACCAAAACATTAGAGTGTGAAGATGAAGAAGATGAGGCCTGAGGTTTTCTTCTCATCTCTTCATTCAAGACACCACTCTTAACATATTCCATAGTTACAATACCACCGGGAGCAGAATTAGTCAAAGAAACTCGAAGAGGTTCCTAAGAGTCAGGCAGAGTATTAAGAAGCCAAAGTCCCTGAATTTTTTCATCGCACTTTACACCCATTCTAGATAGTTGGTCAAGGACACCCTGAAAATCATTTATATGATCAGAAGTAGGACTGCCCCTTTATACCTGATATTTATCAATTTCTTAAGTAGGAACAACTTGTTATTGCCAGTCTTCGAAGCAGAAAGTGTCTCAAGCTTGTCCCACAAACTTCTAGCATGTGTCTCATTCATAATATGATTTCTAACATTATCTTCAACCCATTATCTGATATAGCCACAAACCTGTAAGTGTTCAAATTCCCAATCCTCATCTGTTATGGATTCAGGTTTACTAGATGCAAACACAGGTAGATGCATTTTCTTGACAAATAGAAGATATTTCATCTTGCCTTTCCAAGTATGATAGTTACTACTATTCAAACACACCATCTTGCTCATATTTTCCTCCATCATTCAAATCGACAATCAACAACAACCAACGCTTTGATACCACTTGTTAGGAAAGACAGACACACAATTAAAGATCCCGATAGGGTAGCAGCGAAAAATATCCAAGACTAAACTTTTCCTTTTAACTTGAACCAAGATCAGATAAATAAATCCAAACAAAATAGAGTAATATACAAAAAATAAATCAATCAAATGAAACAAGATAAGAATAAAGGCAATCACAAGAGACACAAGATTTACGTGGAAAACCCTTCAGTATGAAGAGTAAAACAACCACGGGACCAAAACCTCCACTATAATTACCAAAGAGCTAAAATATTGACCTCCAAAATTGCCATAAAACAAGTACCAAACAACAAAAAATAATACCTAAACCACAACACCAAACACTAGAAAAATAAAGGACTGAAAGCACAAAAAATGCAGCTACTATTCAGGAATGAAGAAAAGGAGCTATAGGCCACTAAATCAAGATCCGTGAGTTCCTAATAAAATATTGAAATGAGAGTAACAAATAGTCCAATAATCAACTCAATCGGACAAGAAATGAAGCAGGAATTCCAATTTGAAGTTGACAACTGTAGCTGAAATTTAGGTGCGAAAATCAGCTTTGTTTTTCTCTCTTTGGCTGCTGAAAACTCTCTTTTTGTGATGGTTAATAAGACCTAAAAAAATCAATATATATTCCACATAGTAATGGGCCTATGGGCAAAAGTGGATTGGTCCAAATTGGGCTTCATTTATCCACATAGGAATGGAAAAAGACCCAATAATCCAACAAAAAAGAGAAAGAACGATGAGAAGTTGCTGCCCAAGCTTGTGGAGGACCTTCACACACTGTCAAAGAGGAATCTACTCAAGCTCTTCAAGGTAAAATATCTAACTCTTGTACTTTGGCACGTGGAATGATAATTGTGTTGCAAGTATCTTATTGAGTATGAGTTGTCGCTTACTTACTTATGAGTCTAATGATTCATTGCCTCTTTTTGATGATGTACATATTGTGAGTGTGGATACACTAGTTGATCCTATTGATGATGAAATTGACTCTTCTTGTAAGGGTAATTTATGTTCGCCTAGTGTTGAAGCCAATATGTTGAATGAAAGTACATCGTCTTGTGTAATGAGTGTTGATCAACTTATGTGTGAAACTTGCTCACCACTTGAGGTTATATGTGATGTGCTTAGTAGAAATCAAGTGAGTGAAGTATTTAAAAATATTGGTCAACAAAATTGGAGTGAACCCAAGAGCTATTCTTGGGATAATCTTGTGCTTGAAATCTCTTCGACACTTGATAGTGATCTTTTAGAGAGTGATGAACGTGTTTGTTTTGAATTTGCCCGTAAAATAGATCATTCACTCTTTAGGTATAATGTGTTATTTGAATATGATATAAACACTCCTAATAGACCTAGTGGTGAAAATAATGGTATAGCTTGTCTGAAGCTATAGCCTATATGCTAACCGACTATGGTGTGACAACATTTCTCCTAAAGATGGAAATCTCTTCTTGGAAGATGAGAGTACTCCTAAGGGTTAAGAATGTGTGGTCTTGGAAAATACTTCTCCTTATTCCTTGTGTGACTTTATTGTTGAGATTACTCATGGTGATGATTCGGAAAATATTAGTGAGTAAACACACGAGGGCACCTTAGTAGAAGTCGACTTGAGTGATACCTTGCTCTACGCTCTATTTGCTTTTGATGATATGTATGCTATTATAGAAAGTATGTCGTTTATTTTGGGTGGAGACCATGAGAAAAGAGAGTGTTGTCTAGACCTGTGTCTATGTCTGCTCTTCCCATTTGACCCCGGTGCCAAATGTAGAAATGGTGATGTTTGCGCACCCAAATTGTTTCATGGTATACATGACAAGAAAGGTGTCACTCTTAGTGAATCTTATAACCAAATACTTTGTACATCTTTCATAGAGTATAAAATATTTCATTTAAAAGATCCTTGGTTATATTGCAAATATGTGCAACCTTGGCATGTTGAGATGATTTTTTGTGCTAACCCTAAGCCTCATGACATGAGGATTTTGTATTTGTTTGTCCTCTCTTTGATTTTGAAAGGTTTGGATTTGGGTCGAATCCTTTTTAAGAAGGGGAGGATTATATGGGACAAATAGCCATCTTATCTTTTGATAATATCATTGGAGGCCAATACATAGAGGATCAATACTTGGTCACCTCAAGAATACGAGAACATAGATGCAGGACCTGTTTTGAGCCTACCATTGAGCATACCATACATCAAGGCCGTGAATGGAAGATTGCTTGGAGCATTGAAGACTTAAGGGTTTTGGGTCATCTTCATTAAGAGGATATTTTGGTCACTTCACTTTGTCCAAAATGCACTCCATGGCCGCCTGTTGGGTACTATGTAGTTTTGATGATTGACAAACTGACACATGAATGAAACATGTTACTTGAGTTGGTCCACGCATAGGAAAGCAGATTTCCAGTTTCACTGATAGATGCAGACAAGATTTCTTAAAGACAAGAAAGTATAAGCAAGACTAATTCTGATATACTCAAGCTACTGATCATGTGGGCAATATAACAAGTTGAATTTTATTCAAACACTTAATGATAAGGGAAAGCAATTTGAATTTAAAAAAGAGTCCTACGTGAAGAAGGAGTTTCACTTCTGAGTATATCTTGAAGAGTCCTATGTGTGGGAGGAGAAAGATTCTGATAAATAAACACGTGCTAATTTAAAAGAGTTGGAGTTTTACTACAACACTAAGGAAACAAGAGTTGAAATTAAAAAAAGAGTCTCACTTGAAGTAGAACTCTATGCAATGAGAGTTTTAATTAAAGGAGGAGTTTGAAATAAAGAATGACTCTTTGAAGAGCTGTGCTTAAATAGAAGATGCATAAGTCAGAATAATACATGCACTTACAAAGCATAAAAGTACAATCTACAGATTGAAATCATGAAGTGCTACTCAACCATTGAAGAAACACATTGAAGAACCTGGTCCTAAGTGCAGAATACAACTAAGAGTTTTAGATTTGATTTTTAGAGTTATTCATTGTGTTTGAGATATTCATGTAATATTAGTTTCAGTGTGTTATAAACTGAATTAGGAGATAATCTTCCAGTTGGGGAAAACTCAGAGACATTGTGAACATATACCTTGGGAGGTGCGTGTGTAGTTAGGAATTAGAGTTTAGAATTCCTAGTTGTTGAGTTATAGGGATTAGAGTTTATAATTCCTTGTTGTTGAGTTATAGGGATTAGAGTTTATAATTCCTAAGTTTGTTGGTTACAAGAGTTTTGTAATCAGTTGTTGTTTAGGCTCAGAGTTATTTAGTGAAGTTGGGGTTAAATCCTGTAGAGGTGCAGGTCATGGTTTTTTACACCTTTTTGAGCCGGGTGTTTTCCACATAAAAATCATTGTGTTCTTTACCTTCTGTTTACTGCTTCCTGGAAACACGTCAGGCAACAAGTTTCATGTATAAGCAACAGTTAGGTGAAAATAAGACAATCAATAGGGCACAAATTCTTAACACCTCCCCTATCATTAAGGGTAGTGTATTTATTTTGTCTCCTTTTGTAAGATACTATAAAATTAAATATTTTAGGTCTTCTCTTATTAGTTGTTTAATGATGAAGATATGACATTGAAAATTTATTTCACTAAATTTCCTTATTTTGTATCCAATTTTCCCCCACTAACTGCATTAACACCAGTTGGCAATTTTTATTTATGTAACCAAACTGGTCTTGTTGTAGAGGAATTATTACTATTACAACATTTCACTATAGTATTCAAGTTCTTTTTTCGACTAAACGACGTTACGTTGTAGAGATGTCTGGCTGTATCAGGATTATACGACGAGGCGCCTAATGTCTACCAGATACGCGTCGGTCGGTACAAAAACAGTGTATGATCTTCTAGCGACTAGCAATGGCCAAATTTGCAGCTTCTGTTGGATGAAAATTATCAAAGAACACAAATTCATTCCTATTGTTGTATGGAATTTGGCCTCGAATGCATTGTCCTTTCGCTCTTGTGTTTGGTAATACTTTGCAGCATGGTCGGTCAAAAATTGTCAAACCTGAAATTAATTAAAAAAAATAAATGATAGCACTAATTAAATTACCTGAAAAAAAAAAAGAAGAGATACGCTCTCTATTTCAATTTATCTGATGGCATTCCAATTTCATAAAAGAGCAGCTCGGGGCTATATATGCGCGGGGTTCGATGAAGGGCCCATCCCAAGGGTGTATTGTACACAGTCTTACCTTGCATTTCTGTCAGAGGCTGTTTCCAAGGCTTCAACCCGTGACTTCCTAATCACATGGCAGCAACTTTAATATGATAACCTGATTTTTTGCCGTCGCTAATGGATCTTTAACGGTTAAACTAAAATCCGCTCGTGAACTTTTAACGGCCGAGCTTTTAGCGACTAACAAATGACGACCAGTTCGTTTGGGTCGTTATTGACCTATCGCGATGGAATTTGGATTTTTAATATCCGATGATGATATATAACATACAGTTACACAAATATTATGACATGTTTTAAGAACATCAGAAATCTTAACATATATATATATATATATATATATATATATATATATATATATATATATATATATAACCTTAATCAATGAGGTACAAAAGAAAATCTCACAATTATAGTATAAAATGATTCTAAAGTTGTGTATACCAAAATGAAGAATTCAATCAAATGTGGTTCTATTTTAGAGTGGCCTAGGATTAGGGTTGGCAATATGGTTAGGTTAGACTTTAGGGTTGGTGTAAGCGCTCCTGCTATATAGGTGGTTCGGAAAAAACCGGGCCACAAGGCGCAATTATAGACAGTCATTCCTGTATTTATGCAGGAGGTTGTTTTCATAGCTCAAACTCGTGACTTCCTAACTAGATAACATTAATTTTAGAAAAAAAATTTCGAAATATACCTAAAATTTGGCGAAATTTGTTGTAACACGCCTCAACTTTACGGGGGTCGTATGACCCTCCTAGACTATTTATTACCGTATTTCTATGTCATATATTTGTTTAGTTGAACTAGTTCACACCCTCACGCGCTCAGTGCGTGTGTATTTATGCAGTGGTCCAGCTGACAAATATATGCCACAGAAATACGATAAAAAATAATTTAGGGAGGTCATCAAACCCTTGTAAAGTTGAGGGCTTGAGGCGTATTACTACAAAATTTGTCAAAGTTTAGGCATATTTCGAACCTTTTTCTCTTAATTTTATGAGCTATGCCAATAATTTTACAAAAATAATCACATAAATTGAAAAAGAAGAACGTAACGAGTGAGAGAATATTTTAACCTACCAGTAAGTGACCCCCTGTTGAAATGCTAGTCTGATTTAAAATAATAAACCTTGCACCAGGAAGATTAGTGTATAAATTATCAATTAAAACCTTTAATTTCAGATTATATAATTCAACATTATTATTAACAAAATCAGCACATCCAGATGCATTTCTTCCAAATACACTGGTAATCTCTGGCAAACAACCTAATAAACCAATATTTGATACTGCCACTTTCCTTGCTCCAAAGCCATGCAATATCTAAAAAAAAAAATATACAATTTTTTTTTTAATAAATTCAAGATAACGTAATTAGAAATAGTGGTGTGAAATGAACGCGTTGAACTAAATTTGAATGGAATAGAATAAATTGGTATATTCAAATAATGACGTGGAGTTTGAAACTCCGTGATATAGTGACTATTTTTCAAAGATAGAGTCGAAAAGTGATCAGTTAACACTATTTTTTTTTTTTTACCTAAATATTGAGTTGTAGCCTAATAAATCCAACTCTAACCAAGTCTTTTTTTCAATAATTTATTTAATTATCAATTACAACTAATAAAACCCTTTTCCCTTTACTATTGCTTTATCCAACATATTAAAAAAAAGGTAAAGCATTTAGTACCTTCTGAACTATGATCGACTTTGTTATAACATACTTCAATTTCATGGGGTCCTATTACCTTCCGAACTAAATTTTAACGTATTTTTGTCAACCTTTTTAGCTAACATGGACCCTATTTTTATGTAATAAAGATGTCATGTCAGCACAAAAGGGTAACAAAAATACACGAAAATTGACTTTAGGGGGGGGGGGGGGTAATAGGACCCCTGTGAAGTTGGATTATATTGTAGCAACTTTGGTCATAATTCAAGGGTATACTGGATGCTTATCTGAAAAAAATGGTCGATTTTTTTGACAATTTTTCTAGTTATATGTCAATTTCATCACAAATTTAGACGAACAAACTCTATTGCACCGGGCGATTTACAAAAATGACCTTGGAGGTGGCTGGTCGATTTTGAACTTTTGACCTCGCTTGCATGCATGCACTATGGACAAAAACTTCAAGTTCAACAAGTTTTGATTTTTCATCTTAAAGTCCACCCTGAACTATGCATGAAATTATTGAGACACACCCGAACTTTAGGAGGGTCTTATTACCGTCCTGGACTAATTAAAATCGTATTTTTGGCAACCTTAGTGTCTATGTGGCACATACGTGATATACCAGTGAATCAGCACACTGAAGGTCCACGTAGGCACACGTATGTGCCATGTAGGCACTAAGGTTGCCGAAAATACGGTTTTAATTAGTCCGGGGTAATAGGACCCTCCTAAAGTTTGGGTGTGTCTCAGCAATTTCATGTATAGTTTAGGGTGGAAACAGTGTATTTTCTCTAAAGTTTTTCTGGTAAAGCAAGCAGGGTTCAAAAGTTCTCACCAAGTCTATTCAAAATATGCGTAGCGCAACTGTCCAAACTTCAACGGACAGTGCGATCGTATTTTCATGGTTTAATTTTTCGACCTCTACGAATGAAACTTAGTAAATAAGTAGTAAAAATTACCCTTAGTTGTCTTTCAAATTGTTGAACAAGGAAGGTTGCAAATCTATCTGGTGTATACAACAAACTTGATGGATAAAATATTGTTCGTTGCAAAAATTGTTGAGATAGCCAATATCAATAGTGTATAGACAATTTTTTAATAGACTTCTTGTTGCAGTACTATTTCTAAGTATGGTAGTAATTCTTAGCATTGTGACTTGATCGTTGAATAGTTGTTTGTTCAAGCTGATTCTATCACCCTGTAACATAAGTCATTTTCCAAGAAAATTAGTATAATAGTGACGGAATCAGATTTTTCACAGAGATCAAGGTGTATAAATATAAAAAAAATAAACTCAAAAGAGTCTTGCAAGGGGTGTCACGTCAATATAAAAATTAGTATAATAATGAAAAAATGCTCTGTTTCTATCCTGAACTATACACGAAATTGTAGAGACACATGACATATACGTGGCACATCAGTGAATCAATACACTGAAGGTCCACATAGGCACTACGGTTGCCAAAAATACTATTTTAATTAGTCCAGAGGGGTAATAGGACCCTTCTAAAGTTCGAGTATGTCTCAAAAGTTTTACGAAGATTAAGGGGTCAAAATATAAAAGAGTAAACTCAGAAGAGCCTAGCACGGGGTGTCATGTCAATAACAAAATTAGTAAAATAATAGGCGAGTCAGAATTTTCACGAAGATTGAGCTGTTAAAATATAAAAAGGTAAACTCAGAAGAGTCTTGCAAGGGGTGTCATGTCAATATAAAAATTAGTATAGTAATAGTGGAGTCAAAAGTTTCGCGAAGATCGAATTATCAAAATATAAAAGAGTAAACTCAGAAGAGCCATACAAGGGGTGTCATGTCAATATAAAAATTAATATAATAATAGTGGAGTCAGAAGTTTTGCGAAGATCGAGGTGTCAAAATATAAAAAAGTAAACTCAGAAGAGCCTTGCAAGGGGGGTCATGTAAATATAAAAATTATTATAATAATAATGGAGTCAGAAGTTTTGCAAAGATCAAGGTGTCAAAATATAAAAAGGTAAGCTCGAAAGAGCCTTGCAAGGAGTGGCATGTCAATATAAAAATAAGTATAATAATAGTGAAATTAGGATTTTCATGGAGATCGAGGTGTCAGAATATAAAAAAGTAAACCCAGAAGAAACCTTGCAAGGGGTGTCATGTTGCTCAATATATAGTTTATATATACACACGAGATAAGTATCTGGTACCCCTCCGAACTAGAGCCATATATATATAGTTGTTACAACACACTCCAACTTCGCAGAGGTCCTATTACCCTCCTGAACTCAATTTAATGTATTTTTGTTGCTTTTTTTGCTGTTGATGTGGCACCTTTATTACATAAAATGAGACTCACGTCAAAGGTGTCACGTCAGCTAAAAATATTGACAAAAAGACGCAAAAACTTAGTTCATGGGGGGTAATAGAACCTCTGTGAAGTTGAAGTGTGTCGTCACAAATTTGGTCATAGCTAGTTCAAAAGGGGGTACTAGATGCTTTACTCTGTACACATTAAAGAAAATATCTTTTTTAATCAAGATGGACAGTGTAATTTTTCCACGAAAGGAGTGTCAATTGAAATGAAAATGTAAAATATATGGTATTTCAATTGAATTAATATAACATTAACAATAAATGAAAGTAATGGCGGAGTCAGCATTTTGATAAGGAGATACAAAAATCAAAAAGTATCATACCTGAATTTTGAACTTGCATTTCTCGTATGTTACAAGAGAATGTAACTAAAAAGTGTGTTGAATCAAGAACATATAATAATCGTATTTAGTATGAACATTTACTACTTATGAAAGGCCAAGTCAATAAAATAGGCATCGCGATATACATAAAGAGATTCACTTGAAAAAATAGAAGGAATTAACATGTATTATATGTGTAAAAAGTCACCTATGAATGATCATATTCCACTATATATATATAAATATATAATGAGCATTCAAGAATAGGTACATGAAATTTCAATGAATTTGAAAGAAATTATATTATATTAAAAAGTAATCTAGATGGAACTTCTGACTCGTTTACTTGTGAGCCTTGTATAGTTTTTTTAAAAACTATTTTTGCAGTACGACTTTCCACAAAGAATATTCAATTAAATCATGTGTCAATGTGACATGGGTGGATTTAATAAGTCGGACAAATTTAGCTGTATATCATTCGTTAAAAAATTATATATTATGTATATAGATCAAATATTAACGAGTTTTATGTGTAAAATCGTTGAAAGTCACACATGCATGATCATATTCCAATATATATATATATATATATATATATATATATATATATATATATATATATATATATATATATATATATATATATATCGAGCATTCAAGAATAGGTACGGAATTTCAACAAATTTGAAAGAAACTATATTATATTAAAAAGTAATCTAGATGGAATTTCTGACGCGTCTACTGGTCATGACCCTTGTATAATTTTTTATGTGTCGAACGAGTATGACATGGGTGGATTTAATAAGTGGGAGGAATTTAACTGACTATCATTCGTCAAAAAATTATATATTACGTATATAGGTCAAATATTTACGAGATTTATATGTGTAAAATCTTAGAAAGTCGCACATGCATGATCATATTCCACTATACATAACGAGCATTCAAGAATAGATACATAAAATTTCAACGAATTTGAAAGAAACTACATTATATTGCGAAGTAATCTACATGGAACTTCTGACACGTCTACTTGTCATGACCCTTTTATAATTTTTTCATGTGTCGAACGAGTGTGACATGGGTGGATTTAATAAGTGGGAGGAATTTAACTGAATATCATTCGTCAAAAAATTATATATTATGTATATAGGTCAAATATTAACGAGTTTTATATGTGTAAAATCTTAGAAAGTCACACATGCATGATCATATTCCACTATACATAACGAGCATTCAAGAATAGGTACATAAAATTTCAATGAATTTGAAAGAAACTACATTATATTGCGAAGTAATCTAAATGGAACTTCTGACACATCTACTTGTCATGACCCTTGTATAATTTTTTCATGTGTCGAACGGGTGTGACATGGGTGGATTTCATAAGTGGGACAAATTTACCTGTATATCATTCGTCAAAAAATGTATATTATGTATATAGGTCAAATATTAACGAGTTTTTTTACCAATCGATAACCGGTTTCATCGCGAATTCCGGCAATTCCAGATCCATAATTGACTCCTCTAAGGATTTCATTCCCTGTTGCAGTTGAATATGGAGGAATGAAACCATTAAACCTTAAGAGTTCAGCTGAATATGGAAGAAAAATCGAGGTTAGTCAGCACCCGCGGAGGTGAGTGGAGGAAATTGTGAAGTTTCTAACTCTAATTATCAACACGGGACTATAATAGTATAAAGCGGCATTATATCCCTTTACTAAATCCTCCCTCGCTTACCACCAGCCTCATCGTGGTGATTAGAGGACACCTCTGATCATTCTCCTCTAATGTGACACGTGCCCTACCAGTTAGATGATCAACGGGATCGGTTGTATACTATTGATTTTCCGATACCGAGACTCTACTCTAGACAACCATAGTCTCTAGATAGCCCTAGCCAAGATAGCAACTCTCGTAATCGCGATTTGCGAGGGTCATTCTTTGATTTTCTAAAAGATAAAGAGATCGATAATTTTAATTATTCTAAAATTGGAGGGGGGGGGGGGGAAGTTTAGAAGAGACGGGGAAACCTAGCAACTGGGGGGGGGGGGGGGGTGCTACACTCGGTGAAGACTACTCAGAAATATGGCCTTTTGTAGCACCTCTATAACTACACTTTAAAAATATGGCCTTTTCTTTATTACTAGCCACACTTCAAAATCGTAGCCTTTTATAAATCCTCTATAACAACATTTGTAAAGTATAAGCATGTTTTAGCCACACTTTTAAAGTGTTGTAATATTGTCTAAAATTTAATAGTTCAAACCATATTTTACAGAAATGGCATTAGGCATATAAAATGTCAGTACCTAATTTCTAATTGAAAAATAATTATATTGATCGAAATATATACATCACTAAGCACATTACATAAACATACAATTTATATATAATCACAGGCATCAATTAGCTAAAAAATAATTGAAGCGCAGAGATTTGTAATGAACTTCAAAAAACCATGTCTTTTACATACTAATTAGAAAAACAACATAGTAAAAATTTGTACCAAGTTTCACACAAAACCAAAAGTATATAAACGTATATCAAAATATTTTAAAAATTCTTTATATTCGCTTGAATAGATAAAGTTGAGTAGTGGCGCCCACCATTCAAATTTGATCCCACGCATTATTTCTACACATTCAAAATAAAACAACCAATTAGAAGTAAAATTATGCTCAACAAATATAGGCAAATAGTATTAGTTTCAAACAAATTATATAAACTTAGCCTTACCAACATAAGTTTACTGAATTTCTGCAGTTGCACCTCAGTGTCTTTCATTTAACATCATGAACATCTATCCCTAGTTACTACTCACCTAAACTTGGTCAGAAAACTTCCCATTTCATATCTTCAGTTAACATTAAATATAACTTTTTATTCATATCAGGTCACAAAACTAATCAAACCCATTTGTTAGCAAATCAACGGTCCAGTTTTAATAGGTTTGAAGAGTGATGTCAAATTCTTACACTAAGATGTATGCGTCGTTGCCAATTGAAATAGGATTCCACAAATTATAACTCAAATCTCAAATATACGATCACCAACACACAGTAATATATACTCCCACAACCACAGGAAACAAATCTAAACCATGATAACATGATTTTTTTAGAACGGAGATTCAAAAGTCAAACCAATCTTTAAAAGATGTAAATAACAATGCATCAGACTGGTTTTCGATGAAGCACTTCAGTATTTTACTCCTTGCTAATGAAGGAACAATAAACTTTAATTGCTTTCTTTTCAGTTATTGACGTCAATCCCCTACTTATAAGATGAGAACTATCATGTACCTATAATAGCAAGAAGACTAAGAAAAATACAACAATTACCTTTGTTGTAACATGGACAATTACACGACCATAAGCATAAACAGGACTGTTAAATCTTCATGTAGGGTTCACACACAGGGAAACAAGCTATAAAATTAAAAACCAGAATCACAGTGAATACCCCTTATATGTTTAGACGAATTCAATATACACAACTCAACTGCTACATCCAGAATCCACAATTTTCTACAAGCATAAGAACATGCAAACTCCCACCATCATCACCCACACCTTCCCGAAAAGAGAAAAGGAAAAAGAAACCGAAGTAAAAACGTCATGAGAGACAATGAAAGAAGAAACCGCAGTTAAAGAACTCTTTCACGACTTTACCTTCTGCGCGAATATTGCTTATGATGTTTTGAGGACCAAACCTCAATGATGTGTTAATAATATACATTAATGGATGTCTATTTATCGTAAGAATGTGTGTATATACATTTCTTTTTTGAGATATTATATACAGGATAAGTCTCAAAGAAACACCATTATAATCATAAGCCAAATTAATGTGAAGCTCATTACTAATATTTAACGAAGAATAAATCTCGTTCGTAGAATGGTCTCCTGATGAACGTTCCAGATTAAGTAATAATTACTTTAAATTGATCATTTTTCTATCTATTAGGGTTACACAACTTTTTCTTCACTAAAGCCGTCGAAACATATGATAGGGGAAATGGTGAGAAGTCAATTTATATATGTGAAATCATAAATAAATATAATAGTTGTTGATATGTCAGTAGCATTTTCGATATCTATCTATCTATCTATCTATCTATCTATCTATCTATCTATCTATATTGTATCAAAAGTTACAAATCCTGGAGAACCCATATCTGACACTAGTTACATTTTGGTTTGCCAAAACTAAGTACCTATTTGTTACGATGTATAACGTTGTCCCTTAATGTAACACCCCGTAGAAAGTCGTGCGTATGTTAGCCTCTAGTAGAGTGCACTTAGTATTGAAAAGTATGAAAATTTTTCTAAGTATTGAAAGACTTAGACTCACTTTTAGCTGACGACATTCGGGATACAACATTTCAGTCTTCCTGACCTTTGATTCCAGATTTTCTTGTTGTGTTGTGATCGGGGGAGTTAAGGGTACGTCTAGGGTGAGTTTCGGGATTTGTAGACAATCATAAGGGCATGTTTGGGGTCCCATTCCAGTGAGACCGCGCGATCTGCAGGCGTCGCCTGGCAGATCGCCCATTCCTGGAAGGTCCACCGCGATATAGTAGGCGACACCTGGCCTAGAGCGTTGCTCTAAGGTGGGCGACGCCCGGAGGATCACTCCAGGCCATTTTCAGTTTTCCCTCTGAGATTTTAATGGCGTTTTGGTAATTTTCCATTTCCCTATCAACTTAAACACGGGATTAAGCTCCCAATAAAACCATATCATTCATATTTTCACCAAAATTTCTCAAGAACCCTCATAAGGGTTTCAAAATAAAAACACAAACAGATCAAGATTCGACTGTGGGTTTCCAAAATTGATTGCATATTCAGAATTCCCAGAACGCGGGCTTTAATAAGCATCCATTATCTTCCAAAACAGTGGTGCGTGGGGTTTATCCTAAAAACTACATGGGCTTTGAAATTATTAAAGCATGTATTTTATGGGGTTTTGAAAATTTTATCATTGATATGCATTTCAAAAAGTTTTAATACTACTATTGCTTTGGTCTTGTGGCCTTTACTCCTAAGATTGATTTATATATATATATATATATATATATACATATATGTATGAATTTTAGACTAAAGATTGTTGAGAGCATGAATTATGAACTCCCTCTCTTGCATTGAATTAAAGATTGTGATTTGTGATTTTGAAAGATGTTTTTGTTGCAATACTCTGGCATTTGAACATGATTTGGAATTGTGAGAGGGTTTTCTTGATATAAATGTGTCCTTGTGATTATGATAAAGAATTGTATGTGCTCACATGAGATTTGAGAAAAAGATTTATTGCATTGAATTATTGAAATGCGAGTTTAAAAACTTGTGTCTTGAATACAGAGATTTATGACAGACTAATAATGGCTCAGAGATGTGACTTGCAAGTCAATGGTATGATGATACAATATGTATTTATGCCTTGACAGATTTATGTTTTCAGATTATGTTTTCATAGTATGTTTTCAGATCATGTTTTTAGAATGTTTTGATTGAGTTTTAAAAAGGGGCTAAAATTAGGGTTAGGTGGTTACCCAAAGAGGGCGTGAGTTTAAGTAACTCTTAGCCTGAAACTGTATTTGCCGATACGGGTGGATTGTTATTGTACGCTGGCTATGGCCGTGTGGTGTAGTAGATTCAGAGACTCTGACCCTTGTGGCACACTTGGGTTAGGGGATTAGCTGCCAAGTTAATGGTAGTTTCCACACAGCCCGTGGAATTTTCAGAATTATAGAGTATACCACCTAATGCAAAAGTAGTACAAAGAGTGTCTCAGGTTTCAGATGTTTTCATAGAGTCCTTTAAAAATGCCCATGAGATTTCTTACTACACGATTGTTTATGAATTGTTTTAAACTGCTCTCACATATATTTATTATAAATAATTATTTTGATTTGCTCTGCGCACCTGTACATTCGTATTGACCCCCTCCTCCTTCCTACCTCTCAGGTTCTGAGGCGCAGTCTAGGGGTCCAGTTACTTAATAGATTCTATAGACAAAGTTCGTAAAGCCAGTTGGTGAGCCATCTTTGCTTCGGAAGGCCTAATCTCCTTGGAGAATTACTGTTTCAGTATGGTTTTGGTCTACTTGGGGCCTTATCCCAGTTGTTAAGATATTATGTCAGATTGTATTATGTAGTAGAGATTTTGCAGATTATGGTAGACATTTGTCAGTTGTTGTTGGGCTTAGTTTTTGTACCCTTAAACTGATTTGTTTAGATTGACCATGTTTCCGTGAAGTTCAGTTTTATTTTTGCATTTTTCTTATTATATGAATGTTGTGCATGATTACCAGATTTAGATGGGCATCCTGGACCTTCATGGTTTGGGAATGCTCGTCACCGCTAGGGCCCCGATTCGGGTCGTGACAAACTTGGTATCAAAGAACGGTTCATGGTCCCAGGGTGTCTGCAAAATCTTGTCAGGTAGAGTCTTGTTTATGGGTGTGTAGCACGCCACACTTATAAGCAGGGGGCTACTAGGCGTTTAGGATATTTCCCTTCTTTGTGATTTAGTTCGTACTTCAGAGTCTAAACTATCCCCTAATCAATGATCTCTTGTATTTTAGAAACACAGTTATGCCTCTATGTCGTATCATCGATCAGAATGCTCAGGCAGATGAGGTCCGTGCCCTCCATAGGATGCGAACCCATAATAGAGCTCACACTCCAGAACCTGTCCCTACTCCGGAAGTTCCTCTAGTCCCGACCAGTCCACCTCGGGCTCTGCGGACTAATGTCAACCGTCCCCCGACTGGTCAGAGAGATATTCGAATGCAGAATTTAGACGGTCTATTCATATGCTGACACAGTTGGTAGCTGTCATACCCCAAATCCCATTGGAGCGGACTGGCACCCGTAGCCGAGGAGGCCCGGGAGAACCCGTTCATAACCTATACTTTCACATTTACATTACTTATGAAAAATAGAAATTTGGGCAGCACTTCATTGTAAATAGAAGAAAACAGTACCTGTATCAGCCCAGCAAACACGCATAAATGTAAATATGAACAGTAATTGGCCGTCAGAGCCATCACGTCTATCAACCAAACACTCCTATGGCTGTACAATATGTCTACAAAAGCCTCTACATAGATACACAACTGAGTTAGGGTTGGGACAAACTCCCGCCCACAAAAGACTTTTATACCAATACCAAAAAGTACATATAGAAACGACTTGGGATGCCCCGAAACAACTGGAGCTCACCACTAACAACAGAATGTCCTAGCTCTTACTGCGGAGGTGTACGACCTGAAGTACCTGTTCCTGCAGGCATGAATACAGGTCCCCCGTGAGGGACGTCAGTACGGAAATATGTACTGAGTATGTAAGGCAGAGAGTATCAAGATGAGATACAAAAGATCAACAGAACCCAGATACCAGTGAATAAACAGTATGAGTAGACCACACTTAAAAGAGCTGATGGGATACCTGCATATTACTTTCATATCATTACTTCCCGTAATCCTTATCAATACATAACATATGTCATACAATGGCCAACTGATCAGTGGTACTAATACAATACATCAGGGACCACCCCTGGAATAGCATATATACATAAACTTTATAATACAATGGCCAACTGATCAGTGGTACTAATACAATACATCATATCATCAATTTAAAATAAAGACATTCCATTTCCTTAATTCAATTAATCTTTGCGATTGGTTACTTTGTGGTCACACCTTATGGAACTTGAAACCATGATACCTCAATAGGAAAACATGTAAATAGGTAATAAATATCATGAAAATGAGGTAGAGAATCATGGATACCTCATTAAACCATTTCGGAGTCAACAATAGTATATGGACATTTTTTTTACTAGCCGGACATCTTAAAAGTGAAAACATGTTCAATTGGTAGTGTCGAAGATCATATGATGTTATTATGTGTCATGTGTCGTAGGACAATGTTGGAAGCTTACTTGAGAGTGCCATGGGTCATTATTCATGCCAAAGATTAGATAGAGTATGTCTTACATACCTTGATATAACCACTTCAATACAAGTCCAACTTGACTTCCCGTACTCTTCGAACACTTATCTACAATAAGTCATTTGTGGGAAACTAGTATTAGCACCCAAACCTTACCATTTAGGTATTAACTTCACCAAATAATGTCTAGGAAGTAATCCTTTAACTCATCAATAAGAGTGCTACATACATCCTCTTATACTCTTGTTACATTCACATATCATGCATTTTCATGAAATATCCCTCAACATCACTCTTAGCCTTTATTTCCCTTCTTAGTCACCATCCAATACCAACATGATCACTAGGCATACATAACCACTAATATAATGATATATCACCACAATTCATCCTCCATAATCCAATACAACAACTTCCATAATTTACTACTAACAATGTATACAAAACAATTCATAACTATGTTTCTAGTTATCTTCCAACATCACGACAATACTCATAATCCTTTATCAATACTTATTCATGGATAAGAATCAAGAATAAACAATATTCATACCTTAACAATGAACTCTTGTATTTAGAATCCTCCTTACATAACCATGGGGTGCTTCCCGAAACTTTCGAGATGGTGAACACAACTACGGAACCAATTCGAATTTTCTACGGTTGAATCACAAAATATTTGAAGTTGAAATTAGGCTAGGGTTTCACCTTCTCTTAATAATTGGATGATATATGATATATATGAGGCTAAGTGTATGTTTATAAAGACCAATTTTCGTCCAAGAGGTAATAGAAAATGACCATTTTGCCCTAAAAATTTAAATAAATCCTGAATCTGTCCCCAGTGGACAGTTTTGACAGGCTGAAGTAACTCGATCATAACTCTTTGCTCCGGTATCTTATTTGGGTGAAACCAATTTCATTGGAAAGATAATTCAAAGGGATTTCATTTTCATATAAAGTATACCACCCAGTTCTTCCTGTACAAGGAGTTATGGTCGTTTAAAGTTGACCCAAAAATCTGCCCCACAATTCTGTTTTTTTTTTGATAGGCTGCAGTAAAACGGGTATAGCTCCTTACTCAGACATTGGATTTGGATGAAATCAATTTCATCGGAAATAAGACTCTTGGAGATTTTTGTAGATATATAGCAGCTCACACAGTTCTTTTTGTACAGGGAGTTATGATCGTCTAAAGTTGATCCAAAAAATAATTGCCTAGCTGCAGAAATTTTCCTGCAGATTTACTGTTACAGGCTTCCCGGCCACCGATTTGAAATTTCGAATGTGCTCGCTTATATGAAATACTCCTCTGTTTTGGGCAAACTTTATATCGTTGGAAAGCTTATTCCAATACCTACACATACAACTATTGACGGGGTACTTCCAAACACCATACACTTAATTTAACCCATACGCAAGCATTTAGGACTCCATATAATCGCGATAAGTGTACGAAAAAAAAAATTACGGGGTGTTACAGTAGCTAAATAGGCTCAACGATCAGAAGATGTTAGGTCTGCATCTATTACGTCTGAGGCTACTAAGGTCGGTCATTTCATGAAAATAAACCCACCTAAGTTTACTGGCACAAAGGTGGAGGAAGATCCATATGAGTTTGTGGATGAGATGGAAAATATCTTTAAGGTAATACATATGGATGAGGTAAAAGGGGTGGAATTAGCGACTTATTAGCTTAATGATGTTACGAATCAATGGTATGCCGAGTGGGAGGATGTAAAAGGTGAGAGTGCTGAGCCCACAATTTGGGGTAAATTTGTGGAAGCTTTTCTTGATCGATTCTTTTCTCTGGAGTTAAGGGAAGCCAAGGCGGAAGAGTTTATGAATCTGAAGCAGGGCAGTATGAGTGTCCAAGAGTACAATTTGAAGTTTAATAAACTATCCCACTATGCACCAGAGTTGACTAGTAATATGCAAGCCCGGATGAGGAAATTTGCATCTGGCCTTTCAGATGACTTGGTACTTGACTTTCAGGGAGTGATGTTGAATCGGGATATGGATTTCACTACACTGTCCGTCTATATGCAGCAGTTAGAGGAGAAAAAGAAGAAATTTTTTGAATCTAGGGATAGAGACAGATAGGCAAAAAGAGCCAGAACTGTAGAACAACATCACAGTCAGCCGTAAAGTGGTAAGTGGGGAAGTAAATGGCAGAAGAAAAAGGATTGGGGTAATGCACAGTCAGCCGCCAGTGCCTCGGGGCCCAAACCTCCAGCGGATCAGCGGCCCCAGAATTTTCATTCTAGCCAAGGGCCAAAAGTACAGGGTATGCAATCCCAGGGAAGTGTAGCTCAGACCCCTCGGTCATACCCTCGCTGTGGGAGATGCGGTAGGAATCATCTCGGGAGATGTCAGTTTGGAAATTTGGTGTGTTATTCATGCGACCAACTAGGCCATATTCAGAGAGACTGTCTGGCAGCAAAAGATAATGTTGGAGGAGCCAAGTCACAGGCAAATTCATCTGCACCACCCTCTTAAAAGGATACCACTTCAGCTGCTGGAACCGGCTGAAATCGGTTGTATGCTATGACCAAGCGTCAGGAGGCTGAATTCTCTCCAAATGTTGTCACCAGTATGTTGCGAATCTTTGTCTATGATGTTTATGTGTTTCTTGATTACGGGTCTACCTTATATTATGTGACCCCGTATGTGGCTGTTGGTTTTGGGTTTGAACCCGAAGATATTATCAAACCGTTCTCTGTTTCCACTCATGTAGCTGATTCTATTATGGCTAGAAGGGTGTATAGAAATTATATGGTGTCTATTCTTCGTCAGGATACTGTGGCAGACCTTATAAAACTTGATATGGTTGACATTGATGCTATCTTAGGGATGGAATGGCCCTAATCATGTTATGCAATATTAAACTGTAGAACCCGAAGAGTCACTTATTCATTTCCAAATGAGCCAGCAATAGAATGGGCGAGACATTCCGTAGCTCCTAGAGGGCACTTCATCTATTATCTTAGAGATCGAAGACTTATTTCCAGAGGTTTTCTATATTATCTAGTCCGAGTAAAAGACTCTAATGTTAAAAGTCTACCTCTTCAGTTAGTCCCAGTAGTGAATGAGTTCCTAGAAGTCTTTCTCGAAGATCTCCCAGGGATACTATCTGATGAGGAGATAGATTTTGGCATCAACGTGTTGCCAGACACTTGTCCAATTTCTATTCTGCCATATAGAATGACTCCTGTAGAGTGAAAAGAATTGAATGAGCAGTTAGCGGAACACATAGATAAAGGTTTTATACTTCCTAGTGTTTCCCCATTGGGTGCATCTGTACTTTTCGTGTGAAGGAAAGATGGGTCCCTTCGTATGTGCATAGAATGTTGTCAGTTAAATAAGGTCACTATCAAAAATAGTCCTTTATTCGGGCTACCATCAGTTGAAGATTAGAGAGTCAGACATTCCACAAACGGCTTTTCGAACCCAATACGGTCTCTATGAGATTCTAGTCATGTCCTTCGGGTTGACTAATGCCACTGCAGCCTTCATGGACCTTATGAACAGAGTTTTCCATCAGTTTCTTGACTTGTTCTTCATTGTATTTGTTGATAATATTCTGATCTATTCTAAGAGTGGGGAGGATCATGACAATCACCTTCGAATCATCCTTCAGACCCTTAAGGATCATCAGCTGTATGCCAAATTTTCTAAGTGTGAATTCTGGTTGAATGCTATTGCCTTCTTGGGACATATTATGTCCAGTGATGGGATTAGAGTGGATCCCCAGAAAGTAGAGGCAATGAGAAAATGGCCCAGACCCATGACTCCTACTGACATTCGAAGCTTCTTGGGTTTGGCAGGTTATAATCGAAGATTGGTAGAGAGGTTTTCCTCCATAGCTGCCCTGCTCACTAGATTGACTCAGAAAAAGGTGAAGTTTGCTTGGTACGATTCGTGTGAGAATAGCTTTGAAAAGTTGGAAGATAAGATGACTACTGCACCTATTTTGACCCTTCTCGAAGGGTGTAGAGGGTTTTTTGGTATACTGTGATGCATCCCGTGTGGGACTTGGTTGTGTACTTATGCAACATGGGAAGGTAGTAGCTTATGCATCTAGGCAGTTGAAGGTGCACGAGCGGAATACCCAACTCATGACTTGGAGTTAGCGGTTGTGGTATTTGCACTTAAAATCTGGCGACATTATTTATATGGTGTGCATGTTGATATATTTACTGACCACAAGAGTCTGTAGTATGTTTTCTCGCAGAAATAATTAAATCTCAGGCAGAGGCAATGGGTGGAGCTTTTGAAAGATTATGACATGATCTTGCACTATTATTCGAGCAAAGCGAATGTGGTAGCCGACGCCCTCAACAGGTTGTCTATGGGTATTCTTTCTCATGTTGAGAAGTATAAGAGGGAAATGGTGAAGGATATTCACTAACTTGCAAATCTAGGAGTGCGACTTGTGGATTTCAAAGAAGGAGGAGTGACTGTTCATGAGATAGCTAAGTCATCCCTTTGTGTAGAGGTTAAGGAGAAGCAAATTGAAGATCTCATCTTGATGCAAATCAAGAAAGATTTGGGTTAGCAGAAAGTCATGTATTTTGAGATTGGTGGTGATGGTATGTCTTTTGAGATTGGTGGTGATGGTATTTTAAGATATCAGGGTAGATTGTGTGTCCCGAATGTAGATGGGTTACGGGAGAGAATCCTTGGTGAAGCTCACACTTCGAGGTATGTTGTTCACCCAGGATCTACTAAGATGTACCATGACCTGAAATTTATATATTGGTGGAATAATACGAAGCGTGATGTAGCTGATTTTGTTTCCAAGTGTTTGAACTGCCAACAAGTGAAGGTGGAACATTTGAGGCCAGGAGGTAGTTCCCAAGAGATAGCATTGCCTTTATGGAAATGGGAGATGATCAATATGGACTTCATTATAGGACTTCTGAAGTCCCGAAATCAGTATGATTTCATATGGGTAATTGTAGATAGACTGACCAAGTTAGCTCACTTTCTGCCTATCAGGACTAACTATTCAGGATAAGATTATGCTAAGTTGTTCATTGATGAAATCGTTCGTTTGCATGGGGCACCTGTCTCCATCATATCCGACCGTGGTGCACAATTTTCTTCACAGTTTTGGAGATCGTTTCAGAGGGGTTTAGGTACCCAAGTGAATTTGAGCACTGCATTCCACCCCTGAGCGCACCATCCAGACCCTTGAGGATATGTTGAGGGATTGTGTAATAGATTTCAAAGTAAGTTGGGTAGATCACTTTCCATTAATAGAATTTTCTTACAATAATAGTTTCCATTCTAATATTAAGATGGCACCTTTTGAAGCGCTGTATGGTAGGAGATGTAGATCCCTGTTAGGGTTGTATGAAGTAGGTGAGATGCAGATGTTTGGTCATGATCTTGTTCATCATGCAATGGAAGATGTGAAGCTTATTATAGAACGACTTAAGACAACTCAGAGTCGTCAGAAATCCTACGCCGATGTTAGGAGAAGAGATTTAGAGTTTGAGGTTGGAGATTGGGTATTTCTCAAAGTTTCTCCCATGAAGGGAGTTATGCGTTTCAGGAAGAAAGGTAAGCTGAGTCCTTACTTCATAGGACCATATCAGATTATGAGTAGAGTAGGTGGTGTTGCGTATGAATTACAGTTACCGACAAGTTTGGGTTCTGTCCACCAGGTATTTCATGTATCCATGATGAAAAAGTGCATGGGAGATCATTCGTTAGTAGTACCTATTGAAGAGATCAAAGTGACAGATTCCTTATCTTATGAAGAAGATCCTGTCACAATCTTTGATCGCTAAGTTAGAAAATTAAGAAGCAAAAAGATACCCTCGGTAAAGGTATTATGGAGGAATCAGAAGGTTGAAGAAGGAACTTGGGAATCAGAAGATAACATGAGAAACAAATACCCAAGTTTATTTGATCCGGTGAATGAAGTAATGGAAGGTACAATCCTTGTCATTACCTTTTATGCCTTTAATTGTTCGAAAATCGTGCTTGACTTTTTTTCCGCATCATCATTTGGGGACGAATGATCCCAAGGGGGATAATGTAACACCCTGTAGAAAGTCGTGCGTGTGTTAGCCTCTAGTAGAGTGCACTTAGTCTTGAAAAGTATGAAAATTTTTCTAAGTATTGAAAGACTTAGACTCACTTTTAGCTAACGACCTTTGGGATAAAACATTTCAGTCTTCCCGACCTTCGATTCCAGATTTTCTTGTTGTGTTGTGATCGGGGGAGTTAAGGGTATGTCTTGGGTGAGTTTTGGGATTTGTAGATGAGCATAAGGGCATTTTTGGGGTCCTATTCCAGTGAGACCCCGCGAACTGCAAGCGTCGCCTGGCAGATCGCCCGTTCCTGGAAGGGCCCCCGCGATATAGCAGGCGACGCCTGGTGGATCACCCTAGGCCATTTTCAGTTTTCCGTCAAAGATTTTAATGGCGTTTTGGTAATTTTCCATTTCCCTATCAACTTAAACAGGGGATTAAGCTCCCAAAAACCCATATCATTCATATTTTCACCAAAATTTCTCATGAACCCTCATAAGGGTTTCAAAATAAAAATCCAAGTAGATCAAGATTCGACTGTGGGGTTTCCAAAATTGATTGCATATTCAAAATCTCCAGAATGCGGGCTACAATAAGCATCCATTATCTTCCGAAACAGAGGTGCGTGAGGTTTATCCTAAAAACTACATGGGCTTTGAAATTGTTAAAGCATGTATTTTATGGGGGTTTTGAAAATTATATACTTGATATGCATTTCAAAAAGTTTTAATACTACTATTGCTTTGGTCTTGTGGCCTTTACTCCTAAGATATATATATATATATATATATATATATATATATATATATATATATATATATATATATATATATATATATATATATATATATATATATATATATATATATATAAGATTGTTGAGAGCATGAATTATGAACTCCCTCTCTTGCATTGAATTAAAGATTGTGGTTTGTGATTTTGAAAGATGTTTTTGTTGCAATACTCTGGCATTTGAACATGATTTGGAATTGTGAGAGGGTTTTCTTTATATAAATGTGTCCTTGTGATCAGGAGAAAGAATTGTATGTGCTCACATGAGATTTGAGAAAAAGATTTATTGCATTGAATTATTGAAATGTGAGTTTCAAAACTTGTGTCTTGAATACAGAGATTTATGACAAACCAAAAATGGCTCAGAGATGTGACTTACAAGTCAATGGTTTGACGATACCATATGTATTTATGGCATGACAGATTTATGTTTTCAGAGTATGTTTTCAGATCATGTTTTCAGATACTGGATGTTTTGATAGAGTTTTAAAAAGGGCCTAAAAGAGGGTTAGGTGGTTACCCAAAGAGGGCGTGAGTTCAAGTAACTCTTAGCCTGAAACTGTATTTTCCGATACGGGTAGATTATTATTGTACACTGGCTACTACCGTGTGCCGTAGTAGATTCAGAGAATCAGACCCTTGCGGCACACTTGGGTTGGGGGCTTAGCTGTCGAGTTAATGGTAGTTTCCACACAGCCCGTGGAATTTTCAGAATTGTAGGGTATACCACCTAACGCAGAAGTAGTACAAAGATGTCTCAGGTTTCAGATGTTGTCACAGATTCCTTTAAAAATGCCCATGAGATTTCTTACTACACGATTGTTTATGAATTATTTTAAACTGCTCTCACATATGTTTATTATAAATGATTATTTTGATTTGCTCTACGCACCTGTACATTCGTATTGACCCCCTCCCCCCTCCAACCTCTCTGGTTCTAAGGCACAGTCTAGGGGTCCAGTTACTCAGTAGATTCTATAGACAGAGTTCACAGAGTCAGTTGGTGATCCTTCTTGGCTTCGGAAGGCCTAATCTCCTTGGAGAATTACTATTTCAGTATGGTTTTGGTCTACTGGGGGCCTTGTCCCAGTTGTTTAGATATTATGTCAGATTGGATCATATAGTAGAGATTTCGTAAACTATGGTGGACATTTGCCAGTTGCTGTTGGGCTTATTTTTCATACCCTTAAACTGATTTATTTAGATTGACCATGTTCCCGTAAAGTTCAGTTTCATTTCCGCATTTTCCTTATTATATGGATGTTCTGCATGATTACCAGATTTAGATTGGCATCCTGGACCTTCATGGTTCGGGAATGCTCGTCACGGCTAGGGCCCCGGTTCGGATCATGAAAATACGTGTGAGATTAAAATAGCATATTAATATTAAGTTGTCCCTTAAGTTTCCTTTTTTGTAATTTTTTTTTGGAGCCCACAACTTTATTTCCTGTTCCCGATAAAGGTCTACGAGGGAAATTATTGGCGCTTAATGAAAGAAAGAAACATTTTAAACGTGAGCATCTTTCTTAACAAATAATTGTAATATTGAAAATATTGGTAACTTTATGCAAGGAAGTGACATTTTAAACATAAACATCTTTCTTATAAATTCATTGTAATATTATGAGTAAAGCATCTACTAAACTACGAACAAATTTGCGACACACTCCAACTTCACGGGGTCCTATTACCCTCGTGAACTAAATTTTAGCTTATTTTAATCAACCATTTTAGCTGACGTGGCACCTTTTGTCAGCCATTTTAGCATATATGACACCTTTGATGTGATCCTCATTTTATATAATAAAGGTACCATGGCAGCACAAAAGGGTGACAAAAATAAGCTAAAATTGAGTTCAGGGTTAATAGGACCCTATGAAGTTGAAGTGTGTCGGAGGTACTGGATGCTTATCTCTAATATTAATTCAATTCATTCTTGTTGTGTTAAGCATAACATTTATAATGATTTGGAATCAACAAGAAACAACCAAAGGATATACATTAATCACTGCTTTTTCTGACCGAAAAATTATTGTTGTTGTAGAATCGGTACGGGTCGGGTTATCGACCGGCTCTTTTTCATGGTTCTAAGATATTTTGAAATTAATATTGATTTTTTTTAATTAATTATGTGGACCTCTAATAAAAGGTCACGTGGAAAAGATGTTTTTGAAAACCCACTGTTAAAAAGTAATGACATGAATGAGCTGATTTTGCAACAATGATGGCATGAATGAGCCGAACTTTAATGGCATAAATGAGTCATTTCAGATAGTTCAGTGACATATTTGAGTCTTTTCCCTTAAATTTTTTTTGACTCGTAAATGACGTGAAAAAAATTTATTGGCCACGTGTACATAATGATTTTGCCAAAAATCATCAAACTAGACAGTTTTAAAAAATGGCATGAATGAGTATTTTTGTAACGTCAATGGCATGAATGAGCCAAACTTTAAGCGGATAGTATAAATGATTTTTTTCTCAAAGTTTGATGACATATTTGAACTTTTTCCCTTAAAATTTTTTGTATGGAAACGTTGGTGCTTGAGGGGTGGAATCCGATCTCATGTCATGTAAGAGATAGGTAAATCGTTGTGTGTAGTGTTCAAGGTCAAGAGTGGAATAGACTCTTGGATTTTTAAGATTACATCTTCGTGTAGTCTATCTAACTATCCCTTTTTTCTTTTATTGTAATCTTGTTAGTGCTTGTAACTTGTAATCGTTTCTCTTGTTTCTAGTGAACCTGTAACTTCTTGTTGTTGTTCATCTTGTTGTTGTTCCATCTTGTTAGTTTGTTGGTTGGTTGTTTTTAGGTGTTAAACACCACAATACAATGTGTTCTTGTTGGTGTTTTTTGAATCCGAGAGGGGTCTTCAAAAGGGTCCTCGGTTCTTGAACTAGTGGACTGTTTTTGTAGTGTGTTTTCGTATGTTCCTTGTCTTTCTTGTATAAAACAAATGTATCAAAATAGTATAATTTTTCGTCGAAAGGGGTATGAACCCCCTAGATTCAAGGTGGCTCCGCCAGTGTGGATTTTGGGTGTCAAACGGGCCGGGTCGGGCCAACAAGGAACTGACCCTTTTATTTTAACCAGGTTGAGGGCCGATTAAGGGCCGGTTTTGGCGTTATACGGGCCGGGCTGGGCCAAACAGCAAAAAAAGTAAAACCCACCCTAATCCGGCCCACTTAACCCAATCCAGTCAAACCCACCAAAATACGGTCAAACCCGATTAAAAAATGGGTCAAAACCGGTCAAAAATATAAGAAAAAAACTTTCTTTCAATATACATTACATATACCCACCTATATACATTATAAATACGTTAAATAATATACATACACTGTATATATAGTATATACTACATTAGAATTTAAAAAATATATACACAAATACACAATTAGTCAATTACTCATATATACGCACCATTCAATGTATATATACTACTACTTATAAAATATACTACAATATATATACATTACAATATATATAGATATACTTATATACTAATTCATAAAACTTATACACATGTATACATTAAATATACAAGATATATACATGTGTATATGCACCATACAATGTATATATACTACTACTTATAAAATATACTACAATACATAGACATTACAATATATATAGATATAGTTATATACTAATTTATAAAACGTATACACATGTATATGTTAAATATACACTTCTATAGAAGATATATACATGTGTATACGCACTATTCAATGTATATATGCTACTACTTATAAAATATACTACAATATATATACATTACAATATATATAGATATACTTATATACTAATTTATAAAATATATACACATGTATACGTTAAATATACAATTCTATAGAAGATATATATACGTGTATACGCACCATTCAATGTATATATACTACTACTTAAAAAATATACTGCAATATATATACATTACAATATATATAGATATACTTATATACTAATTTATAAAACATATACACATGTATATGTTAAATATAAACTTCTATAGGAGATATATACACGTGTATACGCACCATTCAATGTATATATACTACTACTTATAAAATAAACAACATTATATATACATTACAATATATATAGATATACTTATATACTTATTTATAAAATATATACATATGTATACGTTCAATATACACTTCTGTAGAAGATATCCAATTTATAAAACATATACACATGTATACGTTAAATATACACTTCTATAGAAGATATATATACGTGTATATGCACCATTCAATGTATATATACTACTACTTATAAAATATACTTCATTATATATACATTACAATATATATATAGATATACTTATATATTAATTTATAAAAGATATACACATGTATACATTAAATATACAATTATATAGAAGATCTATGCACAAATATACAAAACATATGCTACTTAATCTAATAAATTAATAATATTTGGTAGTAAATTAATAATATATTAGAATTAAGTTTTTAATTTAAAGTAGAAAACTAGAAATTCAATTTAAAATTTTAAATTGTTAAATGAAAAACTATAAAAAGCAAGGACTAAGGAGTGTATGAATTTGGAAAATTTTATTGATTCCAAAATGATCCAAAATTTATAATTTACATGAATGAAAAATCTACAAATTATGCATCATTTTTCCAACTCATTCATGTTAATAATAACGGGAACTTGCATAGGATAGTCGAAGTCAACGGGGCCAAAACCATGCATTGGACTTGTTTCTGTTGAGTTCTCCCGTGAAGTCATAATTTCTTCAAGTTTCAGCTCGTCGCTCGGCTCCGGTTCCATTCCTTGGTTTCTTCTTTCCGCTCTAATCCAATCATTGAGGCAAACTAGAACATTCATTGCATTGCTTTCCAATGAGTGTCGGTTGTCTCCAATCTGCTGTCGTCTCTAACTAAAGACGCTCTCTGATGCAACGGTTGACATTGGAATATTCAAGATATCTCTAGTTAATCTTGAAAGCACAAGATATTGTGTTTCATTACTCCTCCACCAATCCAACGTGTTAATCTGTTGTCTGTGATCCTCTGGTGCCATCCGAAGATAATATTTCAGTTTTACCCGATAAGCTGATGTGTAAATTCTCTCATCAACACTGTTCTAACAATTTAAATCATAAAACGAATCAGGCAAACCACTATGTGCCGGCCTTTTAGAAGATGATAGCTTCTCGGGAGGATGAGGAGCGACAGTTGGAGTGATATTTGTAGGTACGGCTAAATCAAATAAATCAGCATAGTGATTATATAATTTTTCTATGTAATCCTTTGCATCAGCCGTAGCCATCCTCAAATCAGGTTGTACTTGTTTAGAATCATGGTTAGTATTTATTTCTAAGTTAGTATAAATAAGAGTACTAAATTGACACATATTATTATATTTCATGCACGGATTTAGCATAGCACCAACCAAGTAAATAGGGGGAATCAGGAAAAAATACTTTTTAAATTTCGCAAACATGGCGCCAACAACTTCTTTATAACCTTCTATATTTTTATATTCTTGTAGCAAACTAGAAATATCAGCTATATATGCCAAAATATTACAAACAGTAGGATAATAAGCACTGGAAAATTCAATCGTAGCTACATAAAATTTTTCTAAAAACTAAACAAGATCATTAATGACAACCCAATCAGAATTATGTAGCATGCAATCAGCAGAATTAGCAGAACAAAAATCGTCATTTCCTTCACGTAAAGATTCCAAAATCCATAAATCCAATGCAAGTTTAGTGTGTTAATAAATTATGTAGTGTGAAAACCTATTTGAGCATGAATTGAGGTCAAAAAGGTCCCCAAGCTCAAGGACAAGTTCAAAGTTTTCCTATCGTTTGGATTTTAGAGAGCGTTGAAACTTAGGTCAATTTCAATCGACTATTACTATTTGTATATATTGAATTAGAGTGCCTACTATATATCAAATGAATGGTCTTTGAATTATCTTTCCAATTATACTAATTTCAAAAAAATTTGACACCCGAGAAAGAAGTTATGGCTTTGCAAAGTGGAGTGTGTCGAGCATAATGTGTGCGATGCACACCCTAACTTATGCCATAAGGTGTGCGACGCACAACCTAATGTATGCGATAAAGTGTGCTTTGCACAAACTACATTATGCGATAAGGTGTGCTCCGTATACATTACTACTCAAGTGACTTAAACACTCCGTTTTTAGGGCAAAATGGTCCTTTTTGCACCTCCACCCCTATTTAGCCATAAACACGAAATTCAATCCCCAAATACCCCAAAATACACCTTCATTCATCCAAATTGCTCAAGAACTCTCCTTGTGGTTTCAAAATAAAAACCCAAGCAACTTAACATTCAACCGTGGATTTTTAAAACTAATTACATATTTGGAATCCCAGAACGTAGGCTTCAAGAAACACATATCATCTTCGCACATAGAGGTAGGTGGGGTTATCTCAAAAATCTTATGGGCTTTAAAATTCATGTTTTAAAAATGGGAGTTTTGAAAATTATGTATATAATCACTTTTTAAACGTTTCTATAATATTGATTTGGTCTTTACGCCTATTTCCGAAGTGATTTGATATATGATATATGTATATGCATCTATTTTGAAAGGATGTGAACTTGAGAGCATGAATTATACGAAATCCCTCTCTTGATGTGATTTTGTTTTTATTTTCATATGATGTGAACTGTTTGAAAGCATATTGACAAGCATGACATGAAATGTTTTGAACATTGTTATGATTTGGGCATGATTTCGACTTGCCATGAGAGAGTTGTTTGTGTTGATATATGATGAATATAATGGTTGCATGAAAGAATGATATGATATTGATGGCTTGTAAGTCGGGTATCACGATACCCTATAGAATAAGATATGTGGTTGAATTAAAGGGAGTTGAATGCATTCATTTTTTAAGAGATAGGTGGATGTCCGAAGAAGGTGTTTGAGTGTAAAGGATCATCGTTGGAAATTGTGTTTGCCGACATAGGAACGTAGTACCAGGCTAAGTGATCTTGTGTACCTGACTTTATGTCATTACCTAATTGGTACTATGGTTAGGAGTCCAGGTTAAGTGATCTTGGGAACAACTATACTTTATTAGGTCGGGACACCCTGCTGTGTGATCTTGTGTGTCTTCCCCTCACTTATACTCTAATATCAGTGGCAATCGAGGTTTGACAGTTGGTGTAAATTATGTAGGGTATACCACCTAGCTCAGCTGCATAGCATCGTTGTTAAAAAACTATTGCATTATGCCCATGTGTTTTCAAATGATTTGATAGGAAATTGCTTTATAATGTCTCTCACCTATATTTGGTTAAAAAAATATTATATTTTGTTTTGATTTCTCAGTGTACCAGTACTTTTGTATTGACCCCCTTCCCTCTCAGGTTCGGAGGAACAGTCTAAGGGTCCAGATAACTAGTAGATCTCTTCCGACAAGTTTGTAGAATCAAGTGGTGAGCCTTCTATATTTCAGAAGGCCTGATGTCTGCCAGTTTGTTTATTATTTATTAGTTTTGGGCCTACTAGGGGCCTTGTCCCAGTTTTCAGATAGTTATTTGCTTCAGTTATGTAGTAGAGATTTTGGGGACGATTTTTTCAGATGTTGATAGAGATTTGGGGGAACTATTCCCCATTATTGATTTCATATGATTCTTGACCATGTTTTCACAATATTTTTAATCTTCCATATTTCTATTATCATATGAATTATGTGCATGAATTACCAGACAGATAGGGGTATTTTGGGTCTTCATGGTTTGGAATGCTCGTCACGGCCAGGTCCCCAGTTCGGGTCGTGACAAACTTCATATTAGATCACGGTTCATGGTACTAGGGTGTCTGCGAAATCGCATTGGGTAGAGTTTTGTTTATGAGTGTGTAGCGCGCCACACTTATAAGCAGGAGGCTACTAGGCATTTAGGAATGTCTCTTTTTCTTCATGTTCTAGTTCGTGCAATAGAGTCAGAATGTTCCTCCTTCATGCTCTAATTTGTGCTATGGCAACGTCCATATGAAAGTAAAATCATCCTAAATTCTTTTCTTACTCTGATGTTCTCAGACCCATGACATTACTGGGGTGATTCAAGTGCAGAAGTTTAGAGTCTAAATGGTATGGTCCCTTCGGATCGCGTCATATAACATCTTAAAGTTATGTAAGGACTTGAGAAGAGTCCGTTATTACTTCAGAGTATATGAGTTATATGTCTATATTCCAGACTGCAGAGTAGTGTAAATGTTGTGATTTCCCTCAGTTGGATGTCTTATGTAATCCATACCCAAGATTCGTGGCTTCCTATTACTGCTAGAACTTCTTTAGAGAGAGTGTTGAAGAGATACTCCAGTTAAGTATAAGTGTCTAGTATAAGTCTATACTTCAGTTTAACAGTCGGCAGACAAGTTACTATGGTTTTTCCACCTTTTCACCCAGTACTACTATCCGAAGTCTCATGCGTATGGCCATTCCTAAGAGATAATCTATTCCATCCATATAAATTATGAGTTCAGTTCATTCCAAGCATCATGTTTCAGATTCAGCTATCTATTCATGACTCGGTGCATAAAAGTTCAACGTATAATCTTAAAATTTTTCAACTATTTCATCTTAGATAGTGTAATAACCTTGTACGATCTAAGTCTTGATGTCTTATGATTCGTACTTGCATAATATATCAATTCCTAATTTCAATATGTATTATTGGATCATGAATATTTCAAGGGAATCCCAAATTTTCAGCACGAATCAGCTTCTTGAAGCAAGAAAAGCCAAGTCAGCTCAGAATTCAGTTTCATGATAGAAGTTTAAATATTTCAGATCAGTTATGTCCTTTCTTAGAAGGCACATCATGTCCGCATTATTTCATACCTTTAAACTTCAACAAGTTCCTACTCATCATTCGGGGATGAATGATCCCAAGGGGGATATAATGTAACACCCCGCATTTCGGACGAGAACAAAAATCATCATTTCCTTTACGTAAAGGTTCAAAAATCCATAAATCCAATTCAAGTTTAATGTGTTAATAAATTATGTAGTGTAGAATCCTATTTGTGCTGAATTGAGATTATAGAAGTCCCCAAGCTCAAGGACAAGTTGAAAGTTTTCCTATCGTTTGAATTTTAGTGAGCGTTGAAACTTAGGTCAACTTCAATCTACCATTACTATTTGTATATATTGAATTATAGTGTCTACTATATATCAAATGAAAGGTATTCAAATTATCTTTCCAACGATACCAATTTCATAAAAATTTGACACCCAAGGAAGAAGTTGTGGCTTTGCAAAGTGGAGTGTGTCGTGCAACATAAGGTGTGCGACGCACAATCTAACTTATGCCATAAGGTGTGTGATGCACAACCTAATGTGTGTGATAAAGAGTATGCCGCACAACCTATATTATGTGATAAGGTGTGCGCCGCATGTATTATTACTCAAGCGACTTAAACTCTCCATTTTTGGGGCAAAATGGTCCTTTTCCCACCCTTATTTAGCCATAAACACGAAATTCAGTCCTCAAATACCCCAAAATACACCTTCATTCATCAAAATTGCTCAAGAACTCTCCTTAGAGTTTCAAAATAAAAACCCAAGCAACTCAAGATTCAACCGTGGGTTTTTAAAACTAATTGCATATTTGGAATCCCCAGAACATAGGCTTGAAGAAGCACCTATCATCTTAGCATATAGAGGTACGTGGGGTTACCTCAAAAATCTCATGGGCTTAAAAATTCATGTTTTAAAATGGAGGTTTTTGAAATTATGAATATAATCCCATTTTAAATGTTTTATGATATTGATTTGGTCTTTAAGCCTATTCCCGAAGTGGTTTGATATATGATATATGTATATGCATGTATTCTGAAAAGATGTTAACTTGAGAGCATGGATTATATGAAATTCCTCTCTTTATATGATCTTGTTTTAAATTCTCATATGATGTGAAATGTTTGAAATCATCTTGACAAGTGTGACATGAAATATTTTGAAAATGGTCATGGTTTTGACTTGCAATAAGAGGGTTGTTATGTAGAAATATGATGAATATAATGGTTGCATGAAAGAATGATGTGATATTGATGGCTTGCAATTCGGGTATGACGATACCCTAAAGAATAAGATATGTGATTGAATTAAATTAAGTTTGATGCATTGATTTTACATGAGATAGGTGGATGCTCGAAGAAGGCATTTGAGTGTAAGGGCTCATCGCAGGAAACTGTGTTTGCCGACATGAGGATTTGGTACAAGGCTAAGTGATCTTGTGTACTTGACTTTATGTCATTCCCAAATTGGGACTATGGTTAGGAGCCTAGGCTAAGTGATCTTGGGCACTACTATACTTTATTGGGTCGAGGTGATCTTGTGTGTCTTCCCCTCACTTACACTCTAATCTCTGCGGCAACCGAGATTTGACGGTTGGTGTAAATGTTATATGTAAGGTATTCCACCCAGCTTAGCTGCATTACATTGTTGTTGAAAATTATTACATTATACCCATGTGTTTTCAAATGATTTGATATGAAACTGCTTTATAATGGCTCTCACCTATATTTGAAAAAAAATATTATATTTTGTTTTTGATTTCTATGCATACCAGTACTTTTGTATTGACCCCCTTCCCTCCCAGGTTTGGAGGCACAGTTTAGGGGTCCAGATAACTAGTAGATCTCTTCCGACAGATTTGCAGAATTAAGTGGTGAGCCTTCTAATTTCGAAAGGCCTGATGCCTATCAGTTCAATTATCATTTAGTAGTTTTGGGTCTACTTAGGGCCTTGTCCAGTTTTCAGATAGTAATTTATTTTAGTCATGTATTAAAGATTTTGCAGACGGTTGTTCAGATGTTTATAGATGTTGTGGGAAATTATTTCCCCTTTGTTGATTTCATTTGATTTATGACCATGTTTTCTGTAATATTATGTATCTTCCACATATCTTATTATCATATGAATTATGTGCATGATTACCAGATAGATAGTGGTGTTTCGGGCCTTCATGGTTTGGAATGCTTGTCACGGCCAGGGCCCTGGTTCAGGTCATGACAAGAATAACATTAGCCAGTAACACTCACCTACGAAACTTCATATCTATAAGGTACTCATCTTGTTCCTAATTCTTTAGCATGAAAACTGTGCACACAAAGAGTACTTCGGAAGATTGGTCCTAATGGAGTTAACGAGATAGAGTGGAAGCTATTGATTAGTTAATGATTGTTTTTTATGATGTAATGATTGAGAAATGAGTAGAGAGAGAAAAGGGATCATATTCATGTTGTGGGACTCCTGATTTTGTATTGATATTAATTGATTTTAGATATGTTAACTTCCTGAATATAAAACAAAAGTACTTGCTTTACAACTTTGCAAATTCTTTGCATTGGTGGGGTTTTGAATACGCATTTAAGAGTTTCTTATAATGTTTGTGGCTAATGAGATCAAATGGTTAGGTAACTAATTTGTATGAGATTATTATTGAGAAATTAGGTTGGATAGAGATAATTTTTAATCCATTGCTTAAGGTATGAGATACTAAGGTTTAACTTTAAACTAGAAGGTTAGGAGTATTGAGACTTGACATTGGCTAGCACAATTGACATCGTTAAGTAATATTTTTATTAAATTGAAATCATTGGATGCTGTTTGTTTGGTGTACTACGCATTGCAAGATTGAGGAACTTGTCATTCGCGAGGTAAGTGAGACTTTAAACTTTGGGTGCTTGCTTTACAAATTTGTTTATAAGATATATTTATATTTGCCTAGTTCATGTGTTGGGACGAGCGTATGCTTGGAAGAATTGACGGTCTTCAAGGCCAGACACTTATACTTCATGCTTAAGAATACCAATACTCCTTTTATAAATTATTTTGTGATGTGATATGATTGTGTACTGTGAGATTAGGGCATTGTGTATGCTTTCTAATTTCGTTGGGGCATTGTGTAAGCTTTTTTTAAGCATTGTGTATGCCTTACTTAGTATTGTGTATGCTTTTTGATTTGATACGGGACATTGTGTATGTTTCCCGAGTATTGTGTTTACTCTTGCTATTTGGCACATTGTGTATGTGGCTCAGAAATTCTGGAGTTGGGTAATTACTTTGATTTCAAATAGTGATAAGTACTTGGTATAAATTGTGTTGAGATATATAATTTTCGAGGAATGATTGTTGGTATCGTTGGACATCTTATTATGATATACTTTCTGTGTGTAATAACTATATGTTCTTGGTGTTGTTGTATTTTCTAATACTTGTCCTAGGAGTACTTAAAGTAGCAAGCCGAGGATCTTACTGGGTTATAGTTCTATAGCTCACTCCTTACTTGCATACCTGCAGATATGGTTGCAGAGAGAGAGACTTGTGGCTGACGATCTTTACGTGTGGATTTTGTTGCTAAGGTGAACCTTCGCATTGTTCGTGGAGGTTGTCATCCAGCTTTAGTTATTTTTAGCTTATATTTCTTTTTGTTGGGTTGCATGCCCGAAAGCTGAACTCATGTAACTTTATTTAGATTCTCCATGGTCTAGTGTGGGGTTTGGGTTTGAGATTTGTTACCTAAACTACTGTTGTTTTCGTAAATCGTTTCGCGATATCTTGCTGGATCATTACTTTGCGTTTAATGATTATTTCTTGCATTTGAAGTTGTACACATTTTTATCCCATAGTATTGTATACATTGAGAATGCATGGAAAGTTGGTTCTCCCGACAAGTGTTGTTAGCGGGAGCCAGTCACGCGCATGAGGTTTTTGGGACGTGACACCTACTTCATTGGCTGCTTCATATGAGGGAAGATAAGTATCTTGTGTTTAGAAGTTACCATGAAGTGGATGACACATGCTTTGCATTATTGACCACTTTTATTGTTTTTTACGCTCTTTTAGTTGATTATCATTTTACCCTAGGCTTGATAAATGTTCACGAGATTTCTGCATTATAAAATTTAAGCTTTGAATATTCTATTATTATTGCTACTTTTTTTCTCCATAGCACCTAATGCCTTTATCTACCCTTTTGTACTTATTCTTCCCACCTGGATTTCAAGTTTCTACTCTACTATAGTTGCCAGATGAGCATGGCTATAGATTTGTCGTGAACGTTTACTGCTAACTATTTATGCGTTTATCATAGTTGATGTGCTTATATTGCCAATCAGGTTGTTTTATCTCGGGATGGTAAAATTTTTGAATTCCTGCCTACAAATCGCGTTGCTGAAAATCAATGGGCAGCAAACCCTTTAGTAAAAGAGCTCTAATGGAAAGAAAAAACTTGTTCCTGGAAAATACAAACATTAATTGATTGTTCCTGTTACTTAGCTTGAACGATTTTTTAATGTAGGCTTGATACAACGAGGTCTCAAGATGATTACCCGCCCCAATGATGTTGTTATACTGGAATTATTGATGTCATCAAATCCCCAAAGTTCATTTTTGCGTCGCCACATTCAATATTTGTACAATGGTAATGCAAAAGTGGCATTGTTGAAATGGTAAGTATATACCCTTCGTCATACTTTTGAGTACACATATGTCTTTACCGTTAGTGTGAGGGGCATATACGCACCATTTCATTAACGGTAGGGGCATATGTGTACCCAAAGTATAACGGATAATATATGCGTACCATTTATCATGGTTCGAGGGAATATTTGTCCCTTTTTCGTTGTTGAAATGTGATAACTCTAAGGATTATAAGCAGAATATCTGAAGCTTATCGACACCAGCTATATGTGGATTAGATAATCAATTACTGACAACATCAACAGTTAGAGTTTGTCTTAACAATGATAGAGAGTACATAAATATTTCTTCACGAAACAACATAGCCAACAGGAAGTAGAGCTTCTCACTCAATCAACCATCACGGTCCACTCGTGCGTGGAATGCATGAGTGTTGAAAGCACATGTACCCAATAGGCCTACAATACTAAACTAACAACTATACCACATTAAGAATGACATTTTACCTCAACGAGACCTCCTTGGCAACACAATTTAAGTATGGAGGGAAAAATCCGGGGTAGCCTGATGATCAGGAACTAAATCTATAATGACTATTAAGCTTAAGTCATCACCAGCCAGTTTAAGTTGTCCCAAAAATTCAGTTAGACCCCTCAACTAAGGTATATAACTATCAGGACCCTAACCCATTCAATTCTATATCTATCAGGCACAAAGTGCTGATGTGCCAAGAAAAGTGTTATTTACTCTCCTTTGGATTAGGAGCGTGAATAGAGTACCAAATGGTATTTTTTAAATTATTGTTAAAAAAAAAGCACACTTCAATTTATTTCATTAATAATTTCTAATAATAACAAATTTTAATTAAAAAATAAAAGGAAAATCATCCTCCCTCCTTCGCCCCCCCCCCCCCCCCCCCAAGCCATCTTCTTCAGCCTCTTTCATCTGTATTTTTTTTTTTTTTAAATTCTTAACAATCTTGTAAGTTTTTTAAATTCGTCAATTCTTTTCTTTAATCGGTCATTGCTGAACATATATGCAACATATTATTTATTCGTCAATTAAAGACCAATTATAGATCAAACCATCTCTGAGCCATTATTTAATCACGAATTTATGTAATAGAAAAAGAAAAAAAAAAGCAGCAGCAGTAAATTTGGTTCTTGAACTGGGAAATTCCATTTTTTCCGGTGTAACTTCATTTTTTTCGGCTAACTTGATATGAATTTGAGATTACTTTATTGATATGATTAAAGAATTTAAATTCTAAGGAACCCACAACACAAGAAGAAAAATAGCAGTAAATATGAATTGGATTGCTAAAAAAATTTGGAATTTTTTTACAGAATTGGAGAAAGTAGGGGAAAAACTTGATTTTCTTTTTCTTTTTTAATAAAAAATGTAAATTGTCGCCATTGTTTTTTTTTAATATTTTTTTGGATTCACATGCCAAATGACATCATTTAATTTTTTCTATTGCCACGACACAATTGCACTACACATACTTTACATTTATAGCTTATTGTTAAAAATTTGTTTAAATGGTTTAAATTCAAATAGTAAAAGTATTCAATGGGTACAAGACCAGCAGTAAAGGTATTCAATAGGTACAAGTCTAAGTTGAGGGGTCTAAGTGAATTTTCGAGATAACTTAAAGTGGTTGTCGATGTCTTAAGTCATGAGTATTATTTTTTTAATGTTGTCTCGACGTTCTAGTACCAAGCACGTACTTAATCGCGAAAGACAAATTAAAAGCATGCATGTCATAAAAATTCCACCCATGAGATTTTTGGATAACCCCACGTACCTCTATTTCCAAAGATAATAGATGTTTCTCGAAGCTTGCGGATTGGCGAATCCAAATATGTAATTATCTTTGAAAACCTATGGTCAAATCTTGAACTATTTGGGTTTTTTATTTTGAAACCCTAAGGATAATATTGAGCACTTTTGATGAAAGAATATGTATTTTGGGGTCCTTGGAACTAAATCTCGTGTTTTAGGGCTAAGTAAGAGTGGAAAAGGACCACATTGTCCTCAACACAGAGTGTTTAAATCACTAGAATTCCTTACATAGGCGCCGCCCATCCCATTGCCTATGTTCACATAGCCTCTGCCTAGGCTATCGCCTATGTTTGCATAGGCGCCGCCTAGGCTATGACCTATGTTTACATAGGCGCCGCCTAGGCTATTGCCTATGCTTTCCAGTGGCCATGGGCGATTTGATAGGCGACGATTATCACTTTGAAGGCCCATAACTTCTTGCTCGGGTGTCGTATTTTAGCCAAATTGGTATCGTTGGAAAGCTAACTCAAATACCTATCATTTGAAACATAGTGGGATTCCTAATTCAACATATACAGAGAGTTATGGTCGATGGAATCTGAAACACTTTACAACGTCTACTAAAACTTAGTCGATCGAAATAGTTTCAATTCGTCCTTGAGTTGAAGGACCTTTATGGTCTAAATTCAAGCTTGAGCGGATTCACATGCTACACAATAATTAACATTCCGTATTGGCATAGGATTTTATGGCTTCGGGATTAGCAAATTGTAGCCCGAATTGTGGGGCTTTACATTATCCCCCTTAGGATCATTTGTACCCGAATGATGATGCGGGACACAGATAGACACGATTTCAAGCATAATAAAGGACTAGGAAATATAAAATAGGAATAGTACCTTTTGTATCCTCCTCCATCGAAGCAAACAAATTGGGATATCTAATTCTCATGTCATCTTCTGACTCCCAAGTTGCTTTTTCGACTTTCTAATTCCTCCACAGTACCTTTACTAGGCTATCTCTTTTCTCCTCAGCTTCTGAACTTGGCGATCTAAAATTTTAAAGGGCTCTTCTTCGTAAGACAAGGAGTCTGTCACTTTGATACCCTCTATTGGAAATACCATAGAATGATCTCCAATGCATTTCTTCAACATGGATACATGGAATACCGGATGAACGAAACCCAAACTTGGAGGTAATTCTAACTCATATGCAACTGTACAAATTTTTTTAAAAATATGATATGTCCCTACATAACGAGGGCTCAATTTACTACTTTTTCCAAACCACATAACCACTTTCATAGGAGAAACCTTGAGAAACACCCAATCACTAATTTCGAACTCTAGTTCTCTTCTCCAAACATCGGCATAGGACTTTTGACGACTCTGAGCAGTCTTGAGTCGTTCTCTAATGATTTTCACTTTCTCCATCGCTTGATGAGCAAGATCAGTCCCATACAACTGAGTCTCACCCATTTCATACCATCCTATCAGAGACCTATATCTCCTCCCATACACAGCCTCAAAAGGAGCCATCTTGATGCTGGCATGGTAGCTATTATTGTAAGCGAATTCAACTAGTGGCAGGTGATCTACCCAACTACCTTTGAAATCAATGATTCATTCCCTCAACATATCTTCGAGGGTATTAATGGGACGCTCAACTTGCCTATCCATCTGAGGGTGGAAAGATATGGTCAAATTCACTTATGTACCTAAACATTTCTGAAAGGATCTCCAAAACTGAGATGAAAACTGTGTACCTCTATTGAATATAATAGACACTGGTTCTCCATGCAATCGAACTATCACCTCAATGTAAATCTTAGCATAAACCTCTCCCGAATAATTAGTCCTCACAGGCAAAAAGTGGGCTGACTTGGTCAACCGATCTACAATCACCCATATAAAATCATACTGGTTTCGGGATCTCAGAAGTCCTGTAATGAAGTCCATATTTATCATCTCCAACTTTCATAAAGGTAGGTCTATCTCTTGGGAAGTACAACCCGGCCTCATGTGTTCCACCTTCACTTGCTGACAGTTCAAACACTTGGACACAAAATCAGCTACATCACATTCCATATTATTCCACCAATACAAGGTTTTCAGATCATGGTACATCTTAGTAGATCCTGGGTGAATGACATACCTCGAAGTGTGTGCCTCATTAAGGATTCTATCCCATAGCCCATCGACATTCGGAACGCACAACCTACCCTAAAATCTTAGAATACCATCGACACCAATTTCAAACGACATAGCCTTTTGTAGACCCACATCTTTCTAGATTTGCATCAAGATGGGATCTTCAACCTGCTTCTCCTTAACTTCAACACAAAGAGATGACTTAGCTAACTCATGGACAATCACCCCTCCATCTTCGAAATCTAAGAGTCGCACTACCATATTTGCAAGAAGGTGAATGTCCTTCACCATCTCTTTCTTTCCATCTTCTACATGAGAAAGGCTGCCCATAGATAACCTGCTGAGGGCGTCGGCTACAACATTTGCCTTTCCCGAATGGCAATGCAAACTCATATCGTAGTCTTTCAAAAGCTCCATCCAACGACTCTACCTGAGGTTCAATTCTTTCTGTGAGAAAATATACTGTAAACTCTTATGGTTAGTATAAATATCAACATGAACTCCATAGAGATAATGCCTCCAGATTCTAAGTACAAACACCATGGATGCTAAATCCAATTCATGAGTGGGGTGATTGCGCTCATGTACCTTTAACTTCACAGATGCATAAGCTATCACCTTACCACGTTGTATCAATACACAACCAAGTCCCACACGGGACGTATCACAATAAACCATAAAATCATCTACACCCTCAGGAAGGGTCAAAACAGGAGCAGTAGTTATCTTGTCCTTCAATTTCTCAAAACTATTTTCACATAAGTCAAACCACACAAACTTCACCTTTTTCTGAGTCAGTTTAGTAAGAGGAGCAGCTATGGAAGAAAAAATCTCTACGAACCTTCTGTAATACACCGAAAAAAACAAGAAGCTCCGAATATCAGTTGGAGTCATGGGCCTGGGCCATTTTCTCACTGCTTGAACTTTTTGGGGATCCACTCTTATCCCGTCACTGGACATAATATGCCCAAGGAAGGTAATACCGTCTAATCAGAATTCAAACTTAAACAATTTGGCATACAACTGATGATCCTTAAGGGTCTAAAGGATAATTTGGAGGTGATTGGCTGTAATACCCCAGAAAATTTTTCGTTGAAATTTTGTGCGTAAACGTGTTGGGTTCAATTTTATAGAATGAATTATAAATTTTCTGTGAGAAATGTCTTAGATTATGACCCACCATTACGTAGAGTATCGAATAATCTTTTCAACGATATGTGGATCATCCAAGACGGACACCCGAGCGACGAGTTATGAACATTCCGATCGAATCGTGAATAGTAGTGAACAGTAAAACGTGCAGGAAAAAGTACTGAGGCCTAGCGTATTTTTGCTCCAACTTTAAATGATCTTAACTCCTTGTACATAATGATCTGAGTGATCTACTATATATCAACGGAAAGCTCTTATGAGTCCTCTTTCCAATGAAATTGGTTTAATCAAATTTTTCTATCGGATAGAAAGGTTATGGTCGATCTACTTCAACCTATCAAAAGAAATTTTTTGGGTCAAATTCAAACGATCATAACTCCTTGTACATAATAATCTGGGTGAGATACTAAATATCAACAGAAATATATGAGAGTCCTCTTTCTAATTAAATTGGTTTCATCCAATTTGGATGTCGGAGTAAAACGTTATGGTTGATCTACTTCAGACTATCAAAACAGTCCACCAAAGGATAGATTCAAGAATTTTTTTGATTTTTAGGGGCGGTTTGGTCATTCCCCCTCAACCAAAATCTGTCCAAACCCTATATTAAAGCCTATTAGAAGCATTATATGTTATATTTCATCAAATTCACTCAAAAAGAAAACCCTAAGCTCCTACATCCAACTTCAAGAACTTCCAAAGTTCACCATTAATTCTGCAAATTTATTCAAGATTCCAAGTTCCTAGTTCAAAAACTCCAAGAACCATCATTCAAAGGCACGATTAACATCTCAAAAATGAGTATCGATCTAAAGTTCAGAATTCAAGGTATGTCGGGTCTTTCAACAAGAACTCTCTTTCGTTCTTGTGGCCAAAAGTAATTTTCTTTACAAAGGCATAATTTTTATTTGATTTTTACAAATTTGAAGCATGAACCCATATCTTATGATGATTATTATGAAATCTTGATGTTTATGATTTTTAAAGATGAATTTACATGTGTGGAGATATAAAGCATGAATCTTGAATGATTTTTATCATGATTTTGATATTTGGGTCGTGAATCACCATTGGAAATTGTGTTTTTTTGAGAAACTGTGTGTTATAAGCACGTTGATGTTGAATATTTGAGATATTTTGAATGATTTGACATTTTGGTCTTAATGGAGTTGTTTTGAACTCGAGTGTGAAAGAAATGCACAACGTGGTTGATTTTGATAGATGGGAAGCATGATGGCTCCCGATGTATATTTATATATTACTGAAATTATTTTGTTGTGGATTGTCTTTGAAATGATCTGAGCTAAGTCCGGGAGAAATCTTTAGCACCGAGTGGGAGGTAAAAAACGACCTTACTTCCCTAGAACTACGTCCCCATGTAGGAGTGAGCCTAAGGCTGATTTATATAGTGATCACTAGTTTGTGTGGATTTGATATTGATAGTCCTACTCCGATGGAAAGGATAGGACGGCTCTCCCCAACGTGGTTTGTACGTTGGACTCCATTTAGCTCACATAGTTTATGTCGGTTATAGGATCACCTAGTGTGTGTGTTTCCTTATGTCTATGGTGAATGGTGAAGTGATTTGGAAGTGGAATTGTGAAAGTTATTATTTTGAAAGATTTAAATGATATTTACATTATGAGAATTGATATTCTTGATGAACTGAAAGTGATTGACAAATTATATGATGACTCACATGTTTTATTGTACTTATTTCATCCTCTCATGATTATGATGATATTCTTCGGGCTATGTGAGTCCTTCATATATCCTGCCTATTTCTTATAAATATTTATGATGATGATGTTTGTACAACTGCATGCACCCCCATATACTCGGTTCCTTTCCATGGTACTGACCAACATCTTCGGATGTGGGCTGCATTTTCTCAGAATGTAGGTTCAGGTGCTTAGTTCCAGGTTTGACAGTGATTCTTCGGGCACGCTGTTCTACATTCTTTATTGTGGTGAGTCCTCATGTTCTGAGGACGTGATGTCTGATGTTAGTTTCACGAAATTGTTTACATTTGATAACTGAGTATGAGTCAGTTGGGGCATGTCTTAATGGCTCGCTGGTTTTATTGATTTTCTTAGAGGCTTGTCAGACTAGTATAGATGTTGGGAGTTGACTAATAAGTCATATTTTGTTATCTTTCTAAAATTCCCTTATTCTTGGATGATGATTACTCTGTTGATATTTGAGGGTTACTTATGGAAACCCCATTGATTTGTGTTGAACTGAATGAAAATGGCTCAAAGAGTTGACTTGGGGCCACTCGTATCCTCAAACACCGTGTGACGCTTTGGGATCCATTTTCTGGGGCGTTACAAACTTGGTATCAGATCCTAAGGTTTTAAGGAGTCCTAGGGAGTCTAACAAGCCACGTTAAGTAGAGTCTTGATCATCGGTGTGTAGCGCGCCACATCTATGAGCAAGAGGCTACAAAATGTTTTAGGAAAAAGTGTGATTCTTTCTTTTAGAAGTCTATTGTGCTTAAAATGTCTCTCTCTGCTATTGATTCATTCTCTCTTCTTTTAGAAATATAACTCCATATCGAGCGAGAAAAAATAATGATGGTTAGCAACCTTAACCCACTGACCCATTGAATGAAAATGTGTCTCATGCTAAATTACTCAGGTAATGCATGTATCTGATGAATATAACATGGATTTGGCTGCGTTTAGGTTGAAAGACCTTGTTTATGACTGGGTTGTTGCTTGGAGGAAAGGTAGAGGTGAGGGAGTTGTCCCTAAAACTTGGTAAAAGTTCCAGGATGCATTCCTGGATAAGTTTTTCCCTTTGGAGATGAGGGAGGCGAAGGTGGAAGAGTTTATGAACCTGCGATAGGTCTCTATGACTATTAGGGAGTACTGTTTAAAGTTCAATCAGTTGGCCAAGTATGCTCCTTTCTTAGTGGCTGATAATCGGGCTAGTATGAGTAAGTTTGTGACTGGAGTGTCTAGTTATATGGTTAAGGAGTGTAGGTCTGCTATGCTGAATAGTGAGATAAATCTTTCTAGGTTGATGGCTCATGCCCAACAGATCAAGGCAGGCAAGATTAAGAAGAGAGATAGATTGAGAGGGAATAAGAGAGCTAGGTCCGAGCAGCACGAACAGGGTCAGACTAGATCGCAGGGAGGGAGTCACCCTCAGTATTAGGATTATTCATCTATTCTAGCATCGTCATCTGCTAGTGCTCTCATGCCTAGAGGTAGGAAGGAGCAAGGTAGTAGGTCATATGAATCCAGGTCCCAGTATAGTACTGGCAGTAAGACAAATCGTCCCCTATGTTTTAAGTGTGGTAGGGCTCATTCGGGTGAGTGTTGGGGTGATAAGAGGGGTTGTTTCCAGTGTGGTAACATGGGTCACAGATTTAGAGATTTTCCACAAGATGGACAAGGGCGTCATGACTATCGCCCTCAAACCCAGACTCAGACTATTAGTGCTCCAGTTCCAACGACTTGCCCAACCCCAGCTCAGGGCGCCTCTTCTAGAAATACTGGCGGGAAGCGCCAGAATAGATTCTATGCTTTACCATCCCGCCAGTAACAGGATGACTCTCCCGATGTTATTACTGATATGCTTCGTATATTTTAGTTTGATGTGTATGCTTTTTTGGATCCTGGATCTAGTTTCTTATATGTTACACCTTTGATTGTTGTGAATTTTGAAATGAGTTCTGAGATTATTCCTGAGCCTATCCTTGTTTCTACCCTAGTGGGTAATTAGATTGTTGCCCAGAAAGTGTATAAAAAGTTTCCTGTTACCATTCTTCATAGAGTCTTGTTGGCTGATCTGAATGAGTTAGACATGGTAGATTTTGATGTCATTCTGGGTATGGACTGGCCGTAGTCCTGTTTCCCTGTTTTGACTTTGCCTAATGGTGTTGATGGTTTTGTGGTGTCATGTGATTCTTTGACAGTTGGTTTGGGTTGCGTATTGATGCAGAAGGGTAAGGTGATAGCTTATGCTTCTAGATAGTTGAAACCCCATGAGAAAAATTACCCCACCCATGACTTTGAGTTGGCTGCTGTTATGTTTTCTTTGAAAATCTGGAGACACTATTTGTATGGTGTCTATGTTGATGTTTTCACAGATCATAAGAGTCTACAGTATGTGTTTACCCAGAGAGAATTGAATCATAGGCAGAGACGATGGTTAGAATTGTTAAAGGACTATGATATGAGTGTGTTGTACCATTCGGGCAAGGCCAATGTTGTGGCGGATGACCTAAGTAGAGTGTCCATATGTAGTGTATCACATGTGGTAGAAGGTAAGAAAGAGTTGGCTCATGATGTACATCGTTTGGATAGATTGGGGGTTAGGTTGTTTGACTCTGCTGAAGGTAGTATAGGGGTTCAGAGTAGTTCCGAATCCTCCTTGGTTTTAGAAGTGAAAGAAAAGCAATACTTAGATGCTAGTTTGGTCAAAGTGAAGGAGTCAATCAAGGACCAAAAAGTAGAGGTTTTCTCCCAAGGGGGAGATGGTGTGTTGAGATTGCAGGGTAGATTATTTGTCCCAAATGTTGATGATCTGAGATAGAGGATTATGGATGAAGCGCACAGGGCGCGATATTCTATTCATCTTAGGCCACTAAGATGTACCGAGACTTGCGGGAAATCTATTGGTGGAGTGGCATGAAGAAAGATATAGCAACATTTGTAGCTAAGTGTGCAACATACCAACAAGTTAAGGTTGAACACCAAAGACCTGGTGGTATGATGCAAGAGTTTAGTATTCCCACCTGGAAGTGGGAAGAGATAAATATGGACTTCGTGATTGGTTTACCTACTTCCCGACACCATCATGATTCCATTTGTGTTGTGGTTGATAGGTTGACTAAGTTTGTTCATTTCTTGCTTGTTCATACTTCATATACTGCTGAGGATTACGCTAGATTGTATATCCGAGAGTTAGTCAGACTGCATGGAGTTTCCTTGTCTATCATTTCGAATAGGGGTACTCAGTTCACTTCGCAATTTTGGAAAGCTTTTCAGAAGGGTCTTGGTACCTAAGTGCTTTTGAGTTTTGCTTTTCATCCACAGACCGATGGTCAGGCTGAGAGGACCATCCAGACCTTAGAGGATATGTTGAGAGCTTGTACACTTGACTTTTAGGGAAGTTGGGATGACCACTTACCGTTGATAGAGTTTGCTTACAATAATAGTTTCCACTCTAGTATTGGCATGGCTCCATTTGAAGCCTTATATGGGAGGAAGTGTAGATCACCCATAGGTTGGTTCGAGGTGAGTGAAGCGACTGTGAATGGTACTGATTCGGTATTTGAGCTATGGAAAAAGCTAAGTTGATTAGGGAAAGGTTGAAAACTGTGTAGAGTCATCAGAAGTCATATGCGAATGTTAGAAGGAGAGACCTTGAGTTTGAAGTTGGTGACCTAGTGTATCTGAAAATTTCACCCATGAGGGGGGTGAAGAGATTCTGAAAGAAGGGGAAGCTTAGTCCCCGTTATGCTAGTCCTTACGAAATTCTTAGCCGTGTTGGTAAGGTAGATTATGAGGTAGAGTTGCCTTCCGAGTTGTCCTCTGTTAATCTAATTTTTCATGTCTCCATACTTACAAAGCATATTAGCGATGCTGTGGTAGTGGATTCCTCTATGAGTACTGACATTCAAGAAAAAATTTTCTTTTGATAAGATTCCTATTGAGATTCTTGATTTCAGTGTCTGAAGACTAAGGAACAAAGAAGTTTCCTTGGTCAAGGTGTTGTGGCGAAACCAATCTGTTGAGGGTGCAACTTGGGAAGCTGAGGCGGATATGCAATCCAAGTTCCCGCACCCATTATCCGTGAACTCCGATCAAGCCGAAGGTACCATTGTTTCCAAAATCATGCACTTTTGATAAAAGTTCCAGCAATTCAGCTGTCATTTATTATTTGTTCAGCTGTAGTTTCTTGAATTTATGCTTTCTATGTTGCATTTGGAGTGGGAAACGATGTGGTGATGAGTCTAATGAATAGTTTCATCTGTATTCTCTATTCCCTATCTAATCTTAGAATGTCTAGCATCATTCAAGGACGAATGTTTCCAGCGGGGATGATGTAATACCCCGGGAAATTTTTCATTGAAATTTTGTGCGTAAACATGTTGGGTTCTATCTTCTAGATGGAATTATAAATTTTCTATGAGGAATGTCTTAGATTATGACCCACCATTGCGTATAGTATCAAATAAGCTTTCCAACGATATATGGATCATCCAAAACGGACACTCGAGCGACGAGTTATGAACATTCCGATCGAACCGTGAATAGAAGTGGACAGTAAAACGTGGAAAAAGTATTAAGGCCTGGCGTATTTTTGCTCTAACTTTAAACGATCATTACTCCTTGTACATAATGATCTGGATGATCTACTATATATCAAAGAGAATCTCTGTGAGTCCTCTTTCCAATGAAATTGGTTTCATACAATTTGTCTATCGGAGAAAACAGTTATGGTCGATCTACTTCAGCCTATCAAAAGCGAATTTTTGGATTAACTTCAAACGATCATAACTCCTCGTACACATTGATCTGGGTGAGATACTATATATCAACAGAAATATATGAGAGTCCACTTTCTAATGAAATTGGTATCATCCAAATTGGATATCGGAGTAAAACGTTATGGTTGATCTACTTCAGACTATCAAAACAGTCCACCGAAGGATAGATTTGAGAATTTTTTTAATTTTTAGGGGCGTTTTGGTCATTCCCCCTCACCCAAAATCCGTCCAAACCCTATATTAAAGCCTATTAGAAGCATTATATGTTATATTTCATCAAATTCACTCAAAAATAAAACCCTAAGCTCCTACATCCAACTTCAAGAACCTCCAAAGTTCACCATTAATTCTGCAAATTTATTCAAGATTCCAAGTTCCTAGTTCAAGAACTCCAAAAACCATCATTCAAAGGCACGATTAACATCTCAAAAATGAGTATCGATCTAAAGTTCATCATTCAAGATATGTGGGGTCTTTCAACAAGAACTCTCTTTCGTTCTTGTGTCCAAAAGTAATTTTCTTTACAAAGGCATGATTTTTATTTGATTTTTACGACTTTGAAGCATGAACCCATATCTTATGATGAATATTATCAAATCTTTATGTTTATGATTTTGAAAGATGAATTTACATGTGTGGAGATATAAAGCATGAATCTTGAACGATATTTATCATGATTTTGATATTTGGGTTGTGAATCCCCATTGGAAATTGTGTTCTTTTTAGAAAGTGTTGTTATAAGCACATTGATGTTGAATATTTGAGATATTTTGAATGATTTGACATTTTGGTCTTAATGGAGTTGTTTTGAACTCGAGTGTGAAAGAAATGCACAACGTGGTTGATTTTGATAGATGGGAAGCATGATGGCTCCCGATGTATATTTATATATTACTGAAATTATTTTGTTGTGGATTGTCTTTGAAATGATCTGAGCTAAGTCCGGGAGAAATCTTTAGCACCGAGTGGGAGGTAAAAAACGACCTTACTTCCCTAGAACTACGTGCCCATGTAGGAGTGAGCCTAAGGCTGATTTATATAGTGATCACTAGTTTGTGTGGATTTGATATTGATAGTCCTACTCCGATGGAAAGGATAGGACGGCTCTCCCCAACGTGGTTTGTACGTTGGACTCCATTTAGCTCACATAGTTTATGTCAGTTATAGGATCACCCAGTGTGTGTGTTTCCTTATGTCTATGGTGAATGGTGAAGTGATTTGGAAGTGGAATTGTGAAAGTTATTATTTTGAAAGATTTAAATGATATTTACATTATGAGAATTGATATTCTTGATGAACTGAATGTGATTGACAAATTATATGATGACTCACATGTTTTATTGTACTTATTTCATCCTCTCATGATTATGATGATTTTCTTCGGGCTATGTGAGTCTTTCATACATCCTGCAGATTTCGTATAAATATTTATGATGATGATATTTATACAACTGCATACACCCCCATATACTCGGTTCCTTTCCATGGTACTGACCCACATCTTCGGATGTGGGCTGCATTTTCTCGGAATGTAGGTTCAGGTGCTCAGTTCTAAGTTCGACAGTGATTCTTCGGGCACACTGTTCTACATCCTCTGTTGTAATAAGTCCGTATGTTCCGAGGACGTGATGTCTGATGTTGATTTCACGAAATTATTTACATTTGATAACTGGGTATGAGTTAGTTAGGGCATGTCTCAATGGCTCGCTGGTTTTATTGATTTTCTTAGAGGCTTGTCAGACTAGTATAGATGTTGGGAGTTGACTAATAATTCTTATTTTGTTATCTTTCTGAAATTCTTTTATTCTTGAATGATGATTACTCTGTTGATATTTGAGGGTTACTTATGGAAAACCCGTTGATTTATGTTGAACTGAATGAAAATGGCTCAAAGGGTTGGCTTGGGGCTACTCGTAGCCTCAGGCATCGTATGACGCTCTGGGACTCGTTTTCTCGGGCGTTACATTGGCATGATCCTCTTTTCACTTAGAATAGATCGGAATATCATCAATAAATACAATGACGAACAAGTCAAGAAACTGACGGAACACTCTATTCATAAGATCCATAAAGGCTGCAGGGGCGTTAGTCAACCTGAAGGACATGACTAGAAATTCGTAGTGATTATATCAGGTTCGGAAGGCTGTCTTGGGTATGTCTGACTCCCTATCTTTCAACTGATGATAACCCAATCGAAGGTCTATTTTTGAAAAGCACTTGGCACCCTGAAGCTAGTAAAAAAGGTCGTCAATCCTAGGAAGAGGATATTGATTTTTAATCATGACCTTATTCAGCTGACGGTAGTCTATGTGCATCCGAAGGGACCCATTCTTCTTTCGCATGAAGAGAACGGGTGCACCCCATGGGAAAACACTAGGACAAATAAAACCTTTGTCTAGGAGGTCTGCAAGCTGTTTCTTTAACTCCTTTAGTTCCGCGAGAGCCATTCTATATGGAGGAATAGAAATGCCATGAGTGTCTGGTAACTCATAAATGCCAAAATCTATCTCCATATCGGGGGTATCCCTAGGAGATCTTCAGGAAAGAGTTCTGGGAATTCATTCACTACAGGGACTGACTGCAGAGGAAGGTTTCCAACTTTTGAATCTTTTACTCGGATTATATTATACATATAGCCTGTGGAGATAAGCTTTCGGGCTCTAAGATAAGAGATAAAGTGACCTCTAGGTTCCATAGAACTCCCTGCCCATACAACTGGTGTCTCATTCGGAAAAGAAAACATGACCTTTTGGGTTCTGCAATTAAGTGTGGCATAACACGAATGGAGCCAGTCCAGCCCAAGGATGGCATCAAAGTCTATCATATCCAGTTCTATAAATTCTGCCACAGTTTCCGTACTATGAATAGACATGACATAATTTCTATATACCTTTCTAGCAACAACATAATCACCTACAGGAGTAGAAATAGAGAAGGGTTCTACAATAACTTCGGGATCAAACCCGAAACCAACAGCCACATAAGGGGTCACATAAGATAAAGTAGACCCGGGATCAAGCAATACATAAACATCACGAGAAAAGATTCGTAACATAACGATGACAACATCTGGTGAAGCTTCCACCTCCTGGCGGTTAGTCAAAGAATATAATCAGTTGCAACTGCTTCCGGCAGTTGAAGGGGCACCCTTAGGAAAAGGAGCTGTGGAGGCGGCTTGGGACATAGCCCCCCGTCCGCCGCATTTACTCCAGTAGATGGAAAATCTCTTTGACGGTGACCCACTTTGCCACAAGTATAGCAGTTTCTCCCCTCAAACCAGCACTTCCCTAGATGATTCCTTCCGCAAACCTCACACCACGGACGAGTACGACGCTGCTGGGCCACACTGCCCTGAGACTGTGTACCTAGAGCTTTGGACCCATGAAGAGTCTGAAAACTCTGAGTTTTTCTGTCTGTCGCTGGTCAGGTTGTTGGGGTGCTGGTTGCTGACTATGCATTATTCCAAAACTTCTTCTTCTTCGACCACTTATTACCCCAGTTACCACTCTGTGGCTGACTCTGGTGCTAGTCTGCATATATAGCCCTCTTAGCCTGTCTGTCTTACTCTCTTGATTCATCAATATTTTTCTTCTTCACTTCCACTTGATGTATATGAACAGTCAGTCGAGCAAAGTCTAACTCTTTATTCAACATAGCCCCCTGGCACTCAAGTACCAGGTCATCAGCAAGGCCAGGTGCAAATTTCCTCATTTGGGCCCTCATATTACTAGTCAACTCTGGTGCATAGTGGTCTAGTTTATTAAACTTCAAAGTGTACTCCTGGACACTCATACTGCCCTACTTCAGATTCATAAACTCTTTCGCTTTGGCCTCCCTCAACTCTAGAGGAAAGAATCGATCAAGGAAAGCTTTCACAAATTCACCCCAAACTGTGGGCTCAACACTTTCACCTTTTTTATCTTCCCAGTCGGCATACCACTGATTTGCAACTTCCTTGAGCTGATAGGTTTCTAGCTCCACCCCCTAACCTCATCCATATGCATTACCTTAAAGATCTTTTCCATCTCATCCACGAACTCTTGTGGATCTTCCTCCACCTTGGTGCTAGTGAACTTAGGTGGGTTCATCTTCATGAAATGTCCGACTCTAATAGCCTCAGATGTAACAGATGTAGACCCAATATCTTTCGATTGTTGAGCCTGGTTAGCTACCAACTGTGTCAGCATATGAATAGACCATCTGAATTCTGCATCTGAAATATCTCCCTGAGCAGTTGGGGGACGGTTAGCATTAGTCCGCAGAGCCCGAGGTGGACTGGTTGGGACTGGAGGGACTCCCGGAGTAAGGACAAATTCTAAAGTGTAAGCCCTGTTACAGTCCGCATCCCATGGGTGGGACGGACCTCATCTGCCTGAGCATTCTGATTGATGATACGACGTGGAGGCATAACTGTGTTTCTGAAATACAAGTGATAATTGATAAGGGGACAGTTCAGACTCTGAAGTACAAACTAAATCACAAAGAAGGAAAACATTTACTAAACGCCTAGGAGTCTCCTGCTTATAAGTATGGCGCGCTACACACCCATAAACAAGACTCTACCTGACGCGATTTTCCAGACACCCTGGGACCATGAACCATGTTTCGATACGAATTTTGTCATGACCTGAACCAGGGCCTGGCCGTGATGAGCATTTCGAACCATGGAGGTCCGAAACACCCCTATCTGTCTGGTAATCATGCACCTAATTCATATGATCGAAGTAATGCGGAAGAAACACAATATAACGGAAACATGGTCAAGAATCATATGAAAACAATAATGGGGAATAATGTCCCATAATCTCAATCAACATCTCGAAAATCATCTGCGAAATCTCTACTACATGACTGAAACAATGTCTATCTGAAAACTGGAGAAGGCCCCCAGCAGACCCTAAAACTGAATATAAGACAATAGGACTGCAGGACATAAGTGTAACACCCCATAAATTTTTTTTTCGTACACTTATCGCGATTATATGGAGTCCTAAAGACTTGCGTATGGGTCAAATTAAGTTTATGGTGTTCGGAAGTATCCCGTCAATAGTTGTATGAGTAGGTATTGGAATAAGCTTTCCAACGATATAAAGTTTGCCCAAAACAGAGGAGTATTTCATATAAGCGAGCACATTCGAAATTTCAAAACGGTGGCCGGGAAGCCTGTGAACAGTGATTCTGCAGGAAAATTTCTGCAGCTAGGCACACCAACTTGAGACGATCATAACTCCTTGTGCAAACGGAACTTTGTGGGCTGCTATATATAGACGAAAATCTCCGAGAGTCTTCTTTCTAATGAAATTGGTTTCATTCAAATCCAACATCTGAGTAAGGAGTTATACTCGTTTTACTTCAGCCTCTCAAAACAGATTTTTGTGAACAGTAAATTAGCAGGAAAATACTGAGGCCTGCCAGTTTTTGGGTCAACTTTGAACGATCATAACTTCCTCAATATAATGAACTGGGCGAGCTACCATATATCAAAAGAAAGATCTTTGAGTCTCTTTCTAATGCAATTGGTTTCATCCAAATCCAACATCTGCGTAAGGAGTTATACGCGTTTTACTTCAGCCTCTCAAAACAGATTTTTAGGGTCAACTTCAAACAATCATAACTCCTTGTACAGGACGAAATGGGTGGCCTAATTTATATGAAATGATATCCCTTTTAATTATCTTTACAATGATACCAATTTCACCCAAATCCGATATCGGAGCAAAGAGTTATGATCGATTTACTTCAGCCTGTCAAAACTGTCCACTGGGGACAGATTCGGGATTTATTTAAATTTTGAGGGCACAATGGTCATTTTCTATTACCTTTGGACGAAAATTGGTCTTAAAAACCTGCACTTAGACTCATTTATCCCAGAAATTATCCAAATTATTAAGAGAGGTGAAACCCTAGCCAATTTCAACCTCAAATATTTTGTGATTCAACCGCAGAAAATTCAAATTGGTTCCGTAGTTGTGTTCACCATCTCGAAAGCTTCGAGAAGCACCCCATGGTTATGTAAGGAGGATTCTAAATACAAGAGTTCATTGTTAAGGTATGAATATTGTTTATTCTTGATTCTTATCCATGAATAAGTATTTATAAAGGATTATGAGTATTGTCTTGATGTTGGAAGATAACTAGAAACATAGTTATGAATTGTTGTGTATAAATTGTTAGTAGTAAATTATGAAAGTTGCTGTATTGGATTATGGAGGATTAATTGTGGTGATATAACATTATATTAGTGGTTATGTATGCCTAGTGATCATGTTGGTATTGGATGGTGATTAAGAAGGGAAATAAAGGCTAAGAGTGATGTTGAGGGATATTTCATGAAAATGCATGATATGTGAATGTAATAAGAGTATAAGAGGATGTATGTAGTACTCCTATTGATGAGCTAAAGGATTAATTCCTAGACATTATTTGGTGAAGTTAATACCTAAATGGTAAGGTTTGGTTGCTAATACTAGTTTGCCACAAATGACTTATTGTAGATAAGTGTTCGAAGAGTACGGGAAGTCACTTGTATTGAAGTGGTTATATCAAGGTATGTAAGACATACTCTATCTATTCTTTGGCATGAATAATGACCTATGGCACTCTCAAGTAAGCTTCCAACATTTTCCTACGACACATGACACATAATAACATCATATGATCTTCGACACTACCTATTGAACTTGTTTTCACTTTTAAGATGTCCGGCTAGTCAAAAACGTCCATATACTATTGTTGACTCCGAAATGGTTTAATGAGGTATCCATGATTCTCTACTTCATCTTAATGATATTGATTACCTATTTACATGTTTTTCCTATTGAGGTATCATGGTTTCAAGTTCCATAAAGTGTGACCACAAAGTAACCAATCTCAAAGATTAATTGAATTATGAAATGGAATGTTTATATTTTAAATTGATGATTTGATGTATTGTATTAGTACCACTGATCAGTTGGCCATCGTATTATAAAGATTATCTATATATGCTATTCCAGGGGTGGTCCCTGATGTATTGTATTAGTACCACTGATCAGTTGGCCATTGTATGACATATGTTATGTATTGATAAGGATTACGGGAAGTAATGATATGCAAGTAATGTGCAGGTATCCCATCAGTTCTTTTAAGTGTGGTCTACTCATACTGTTTATTCACTCGTATCTGGTTTCTGTTGACCTTTTGTATATCATCTTGATACTTACTGCCTTACATACTCAGTACATATTTCCGTACTGACGTCCCTCACGGGGGACCTGCATTCATGCCTGCAGGAACAGGTACTTCAGGTCGTACACCTCCGCAGTAAGAGCCAGGACGTTCTGTTGTTAGTGGTGAGCTCCAGTTGTTTCGGGGCATCCCACGTCGTCTCTATATGTACTTTTGGTATTTGCATAAAAGTCTTTTGTGGGCGGGAGTTTGTCCCGACCCCAACTCAGTTGTGTATCTATGTAGAGGCTTTTGTAGACATATTGTACAGCCATAGGAGTGTTTGGTTGATAGACGTGATGGCTCTGACGGCCAATTACTATTTATATATATATATGCGTGTCTGCTGGGCTGATACAGGTACTGTTTTCTTCTATTTACAACGAAGTGCTGCCCAAACTTCTAATTTTCATAAGTAATGTGAATGTGAAAGTATAGGTTATGAACGGGTTCTCCCAGGCCTCCTCGGCTACGGGTGCCAGTCTGCTCCAATGGGATTTGGGGTGTGACAATAAGACCTTTCGAAATATCAAAGGCTCACCACTTGTCTATGTAACTCTATCTGAATGATCTACTGGTTCTCTTGACCCCTAGACTGGGCCTCTGAACCTGAGAGGCTGGAGAGAGGAGAGGGTCAGCATAAAAGTACTGGCACGCAGAGATATCAAAGCAAAACATAATATTTTTACAAAATATAGTTGAGACCCATTATAAAGCAATTTCATATCAAATCATTTGAAATCACATGGGTGTAATGCAATAGTTTTTCTCAACAGTAATGAAATGCAACCGAGCTAGGTAGAATACCCTACATAATTTACACCAACTTTGAAACCTCGGTTGCCACCGAGATTAGAGTATAAGTGAGGGAGAGACACATAAGATCACACAACATGGTGTATCGACCCAATGGTAGTGCCCAAGATCACTTGGCTCAGGCTCCTACCTATAGTTCTAATTTGGGAATGGCATAAAGTCAAGTACACAAGATCACTTAGCCAGGTACCAATATTCCGTGTCGGCAAACACGTTTTTCCAGCGATGAGCCCTTGTGTATCAAATGCCTTCTTCGGGCATCCACCTTTCTCATGTGAAATCAATGTATTCAAATTTCATCTTATTCAATCACATGTCGTATTCTGTAGGGTATCGTCATACCCGACTTGCAAGTCATCAATATCACATCCACATATGCATAATCATGTAAAAACCAAGTTGCTTCATCATTTACAAGTGGTGAACAATATTTATTTCAAATTCATGCTCTCTTTTATTGATCACAATATAATATGGAGTATCGAAACATTATCATGAGAATTTGAAAACAATTTATAATTCATATTTATCAAATTTCCATGGAAAATTTCAAATCACATATGCATGGTTTCAACCATTGAAGTATATAGGCAAACAATTCCCATGACATAAAGAAAATGACTTAGAAATCGTATTAAAAGCAAGATATTAGAATTTGATTGAAAACCCCCATTTAAAAGCATGCATGTTCATAAAAATTACACCCATGAGATTTTTGGATAACCCCACACACCTCTATTTCCAAGGATAATAGGTGTTTCTTGAATCTTGTGGATTGTTGATTCCAAATAAGTAATTATCTTTGAAAACCTACAGTCGAAATCTTGAGCTATTTTTGGTTTTTATTTTGAAACCCTAAGGACAATATTGAGCACTTTTGATGAAAGAATATGTATTTTGGGGTCCTTGGAACTAAATCTCGTGTTTTAGGTTTAAGTAAGGGTGGAAAAGGACCACTTTGTCCTCAACACGGAGTGTTTAAATCACTAGAATTCCTTACATAGGCGCCGCCCATCCCATTGCCTATGTTCATATAGGCGCCGCCTAGGCTATCGCCTATGTTTGCATAGGGGCTGCCTAGGCTATCACCTATGTTTACATGGGCGCCGCCTAGTCTATTGCCTCTGCTTTCCAGTGGCCATGGGTGATTGGTTAGGCGACGCTTATCACTTTGAAAGGCCATAACTTCTTGGTCGGGTGTCGGATTTTAGCCAAATTGGTATCGTTGGAAAGCTAACTCAAATACCTATAATTTGATACATAGTAGGCTTCCTAATTCAATATATACAGAGATTTATGGTAGATGGAAGCTGACACACTTTACAACATCTACTAAAACTTAGTCGATCGAAATAGTTTCAAATCGTCCTTGAGTTGAAGGACCTCTATGTTCTAAATTCAAGCTTGAGAGGTTTCACCTGCTACACAATAATTAACATGCCGTATTGGCATAGGATTTTATGGCTTCAGGATTAGCAACGTACCGAAATTATGGTCTATATTGTAGCCCGAATTGCGGGGCGTTACAGTTGTGCAAGATCGACCATTTAGCACTAGTGCTGAGAGGAACATTATAAGTAATCAAGAGTCTACGCGAAATTATTTTAGTGCGATAAAAATAAAAATCATTTTTCAAATTCAGTTCAAGATTCATACATAATTCATCATCAAGAATTTTCTCCTCTCTCCTTTCCAACTGCATCGTTTTGTTCTTAAAGCGTCAACTCCATTAGCAAGAAATTAATACTTTAGCACAATTTAGCATATTGAGCTTAGCGTATACTATAACTATATAAATAATCAGTATCTACAGGACAATAATAATTATAAGATTGCGAGTCAAGTCTAAAAATGCATTATTTGCCCATTTTATGGAAATTAAATATCACCTACTAGTTCTTCAAATTCTGGAGATAAAAATCCTTGAAAAATTGCATGTGTACACTCAAAACCACGTGCGTCAGAGTTAGAATTGAAGTATTCTTTTGTTCAGCTTTTGTATAGTTAAAAGACCTACTTGTGCACTGGAAAAGTTAAAGGTCATAGTTATAATGTGTCATTTTCATTAGGTGGCAGCTGAGTGGATTACTAATCCACACAGGAGCGATTGAGTTTCACGATTGTAAGTTGCAAAATTGTAGTGTTTTTTTGTTCAACTTTTATATAGTTATAGGGCTTACTTATACACTGGCAAAGTTAAAGGGTATAGTTATAATTTGGTGTCAAATTAAAGGTTCTATTTATGTATTATGACTTTAATTTTTTATAAAAATAAATTTGACAGAGTTTTATATTACCTAAAAAGAAAATAGAATTAATTAATTATACTATCACATAAAATTCTCTATATAGTTAATATACATCACTTTTGTAGAAGGCAAGTTGGAAGTCTTTTGGACGGATTAGAGGAATAAATTTGACAAAACATTTACAGTTGCAAGGCTTGGTGCATTTTTGATCTTTTACAATTTTATAAAGTCTTTGGGGCCACATAACCACGAAAATTCCCTAAATGATAACAACCGATAAAAAAATATTTTTATATATTCTTTTATTAGAAGAAAGTTCATACGAAACTACTCTTAAAATTTCTTGTAAAATACAGACAATAAACATATCCTTTAACTTGTCTTCATATCACATCTATGACCTCCAACTTTAGATGTGCACAAGTAGACACTGAAACTTATATGAAGTTGAATAAGCAGACACATATGTCCAATGTAGGGCCCTAAGTGGCTGAATTTTGTTCTACTTGGCGTCCCGCACGTATTGTGCCACATAGAACATATGTGTCTACTTGTTCAAATTATACAAGTTTAAGTGTATACTTGTGCACACCCCAAATTAGAGGTCATAGATATAGTTTGAGCTCAAGTTAGAGGACTTGTTTATCTATTATGCCTAAATAATAATTATAAGTAAGTTCAGCCATGACTCAAACAAGCTCCTTTTATTACCATCCTATATAAATGTGCTAAATTATTTGTAAAAAGTAACTTGATTGTAAATGTCCCTAGATTCTGTACTAGCTTAGAGATAAAAGGATTATGAACAATGTTATGATCAACTATATAAAATTATGCTTGTCATGTAAAAATATTTCTTGAACGTATATTATAAGTTGATAAAATTAACTTATTAGAGGAACATGACATACCATTTTTGCACCACACAGTTCTTGAGAAAATAAACCATGACTTGGTAGACTATTTGACTTGCAAAAGTCTTTGGCTTATTAGGGGAATTTTCGCACCATATTATAATTCTGATTGAAAAGTAAATGATACAAGGAGTATGGCATGCATTTTAGATTACCAGTAGATATCATAGGCCGACAATGCTGAAATAACAAAAATTATACCATTTGGAAAACCCCGTGGAGAAAAATACAATGTCAAGATAACAAGAGAATCCTCCATTTGAAACTAACTAAAAACATTTAAAATAAAAGAGATAGAAAATGTCTAGAAAACACAACACTTAGCTATGACATATATTTGCTTAGCTGAACTACTTCAAATGTCACAGATATGTTTTTATCTTCTATACTTATTTTTTTTTCTTTTTTCTTTTAATACTTTCGTATGGTCAACAATATAAATGTTAAAATCTTAGTGGACTCTACCATGGGAAATTGACAACTTAAACAAGATGCAACTCTTATATCTTTGCAAAAATAGATTGAATCAACTCACTAGTAATCCACTACGTGTGTTTCCAGGTGAAATACCCAAAGAGATAAGCAATCTCATTGAGTTGGAGGAACTTTATCTTCAGTATAATAGATTTAGTGGTTCACTTGATATGGAGATCTTCAACATATCCAGGCTGACAGTGATTTCTCTTTCATTCCATCTCCAATTGTTCAAAACTTACTATTCTAGAACTTTCAGGCAACAAACTCACTGGCTTGATTCTCAACTCACTTGGATATTTGACTAATCTACAATTAGTAAATTTAGAGGGAAACAATTTGACCAGCGATACATCATTAAGCTTCCTGACTTCCTTAACCAATTGCAGAAATTTAAAACTTCTTTTTCTATCTTTAAACTCTCTAAATGGCTTGCTTCCAGCCGCCACGGGGAATCTTTCCACCTCTCTCAGAAAATTTTACGCCAAAAATTTCAAAAACAAAGGGCAAATTCCAAATGAAGTTGGGAACTTAAGCAGTTTATTAGACCTTCATCTTTCTGGAAATAACTTGGTCATATCGATTCCAACATCAATTGGCAACTTGAGAAACCTTCAGCACTTCAACTTGAGTGACAACAAATTAAAAGGACTTATTGGAGATCATATATGTAAATTGCAGCATTAGGGTGATATTTACTTGGGTCAAAATTAACTTTTAGGATCTCCTCCTAATTGTTTAGGGAATATTACTTCCCTCAGGGAGATACATCTGGGTTCCAATAAATTGAGCTCCAATATACCACCAATCTTAGGGAACCTTCAAGATCTAGTGGTTTTTGACTTATCGTCAAACAATATGGTAGGTTCTTTACCTCCAAAAATTGGAAATCTAAAGGTTGCGACACTGATAGATCTATTAGTGAATCAATTCTCAAATGAAATTCCTAGAAAAATTGGAGGCTTGCAAACTTTGGCGTATCTTTCTTTGAGATACAACAAGTTAGAAGGAGCTATACCTGACTCAATGAGCAACATGGTAGTATTGGAATTCCTAGACCTTTCTCATAACAATATATCTGGAATCATTCCTAAGTCTTTGGAGAAACTTCAAAACTTGTAGTATTTCAATGTTTCTGTCAACAAATTGTATGGTGAAATACCCTTGGGAGGTCCTTTCAAGAACCTCTCGAGTTTGTTTTTCATCTACAATGAAGCATTGTGTGGTTCTTCAAGATTTAGTGTCCTGCCATGCCCCACTTCATCAAAGAACAGATCAAATAGAAAAATATTGCTAGTTCTTTTTCTTTTGCTCATAATTGCAGTTGTATTTGTTACTATGGCCTTTGTGCTCCTATGGACAAGGTATAGAAGAGGTAAAAGTGCTTCTCAACAAGCTGAGTCATTGTCTACCGTAACACGAGAAAGAATTTCATACTATGAACTGCTCCAAGCAACTGATGACCTTAGTGAGTGTAATCTGATTGGTTTTGGAAGTTTTGGCTCTGTTTACAAAGGTGTTCTCGGAAGTGGAACTTCCATTGCAGTTAAAGTGTTCAACCTGCAACTGGATGCAGCATTCAAGAGTTTTGATACGGAATGTGAAGTTTTGTTCAGCCTTCGCCATAGGAATCTCGTTAAAGTCATTACTAGTTGTTCCAATCTTCATTTCAAGGCATTAGTGCTCGAGTATATGCCTAATGGAAGTCTAGAGAAGTATTTGTATTCCCACAACTACTTCCTTGACACCAAGCAGAGACTAAGAATAATGATAGATGTGGCATGTGCTTTGGAATATCTTCACCAAGGATGCTTGTTGCCTGTGATTCAATGTGACGTGAAGCCTAGTAACGTCTTGCTGGATGAAGATATGGTTGCCCACCTCAGCGACTTTGGCATTTCAAAACTGTTTGGTGAAGGTCAGGGTGATTTGTACACTAAAACCTTAGCAACATTGGGGTATATTGCGGCAGGTACATCTCTTAGTTTTACTGATTACTCCTTTCTTTTTTTACCACCTAGAAAGCATGTTGCATCTTTAAATGAATTATTTGACTGTAGAGTATGGACTGGATGGAATAGTATCTACAAAGTGTGACGTCTATAGTTACGGGATCATGCTGCTGGAAACGTTAACCAGGAGAAAGCCTAATGAGTTTGAGGGTGACCTTAGCTTGAAGCAATGGGTGAGTTATTCACTCCCAGAGGCAGTAATGGACGTCGTAGATGTCAACTTGGTAACACCAATGGGTAATCGCTTACAGAAGGAGCTAGATGTTGTGGCTTCAATCATGAAAGTAGCATTAGATTGTTGCGCTGAATCTTCGGCAAGAAGGACAAACATGAAAGATGTTGTAGGGATGCTGCAGAAGATCGAGATTCAACTCCTTGCATGTTGAGCATGTATTTGGAATCTGTTGTTCCAAATCACATGATTGTTGTTTTGTTTTGTTTTAGCACTTGATTTGTTTTCAGAAATGCTAGATGGTTCCAATAACTCTCACTGTTTCCTCTCAGTGTTATTGTTTGCAAGGTGTTAATTCCTCTTAATATTATATAAATTAATTGCTTTCAGGTATGCTAGATGGTTACAATAAATCTCACTGTTTGACTGTACAAAGGGCATAAACTCAGAGAACTATAACAGATTTATGAGGAATGTAATTGTTGTTGAAGCCAATAGAAGGGCAGCCTGGTCCACAAAGTTCTAGCTCGTACATAACCATACCTTGCATATCTGTAAGAGATTGTTTCAGAGGTTCGAACCCGTTACCTCCTGATCGAGCAATACTAAATAAGAGAAATACAAGCAGTACTAAATACGAAATAGGAATTAAGAAATAAGAAATAGGATACCCACCTAGTAGTAACATACAATAACAAGCCTAAAGACACCCACCACACCCAAATTTTCCTGGCTAGAGTCTCCTACCTATGGACATAGTTCTAGAATTACTAACCCTGCTACTTGTAACAACCTGCTATGTAAAATTTTTATTTTTTATGTGTACGTTTTGATTATTGTGGCTTTTCTCACAGTCGTTACATGCAGATTGTGAGGTGTGGGGATGGTTAGTATAATCTCCCATGCATTCTGAAATGATTTCAGAGTTGGAGACTTTAGAGTCTTGAAAGCCATGAATTTGACTTCAATCAATATTTTATGATTTGAGTATCTAACGGCGATTTGGACATTTTCATTGTAGACACGTGATTTCGTCCTCGTTCAAATTTAATTCACTTTTACCCATTTTATGTTATTCTACCGTGTACCCTCACCCGTGTGATAATCCCTCCACAAAATGACAAAAAATAACAATCCCCTAACTAATTTTGTCTTACTAGCAACCTACCCAAACAAAAATAGACACCTAACCCTTATCCCTCAAATTAAAAAACAACACTACCTACCCTATCCTAACAAACTCTACCCCACCTCACCACTAACCTACCATACCCCCTCACATTCTATATACATCGGACCACTACAAGAGGGAAAGGGGCGGATGATGAATTGGAGGTTTTCTTCCTCACAATAACAGAGAGTCCATTTTTTCTTTCAAAAAATATTCACGCCATAGACGACTCCTTCACAGAAAAACATATCGATCGTCACTCACACCCACACCGTTAACACACGATAGAGACAACCCATTTTCTTTTCTTCGACACACGATGCACATACAAGAGAGACACAACTTCTTCTCCACAAGAACAGGGAGCTCAGAAAAAAAATAGTGATGGGAGAGACGATGAGAGAGTGAAATCGAGAGAAAGGGGACGAACAGAGAAGCAATCTGTGACCGAAATCGGCCCAACCAGACCCGAATCTGGCAAAGTCTGCCGAAAATAGGTCGGAACAGTAGCTAGGAGTCCGAAATAGATTCGGGCTTATCGTCATTGTTGGTTCGAATCCGGCGAAGTCTGCCGAAAATCGGTCGAAACAGTAGCTAGGGGTACGAAATAGGTTCGGGCTTATCGTCGTTGTTGGTTCAAATCCAGCGAAGTCTGCCGGAAATCGGTCAAAACAGTAGCTAGGGATGCGAAATAGGTTCGGGCTTATCGTCGTTGTTGGTTCGAAATCTGGTTAGTCGACGTTCGGGTTGGGGCTCCGTCTTTCGATTGTGAAACAAAAAGCTCATTTGTAGCTTAGATTCACCGGAAATCGAGACACGCATTGAAATGAGGTAGAGTTCGCATCCAGTTACTTACTCCGATGAATGTGTCGCCCAAAAAAGAAAAAAACGTCGAAACATGCAGTGGTTCATCGGTTTTCTATTGTTTTGAGTCTTGGGGTCCCGTTTTTGTCTTAATCTGCTTCTCACAACTAGTTTAGAGCTTCAATTTTGGCAATACCGAGCTTGGGAGTTTTTCCGATTGAGGTCTTCTATTCGGGATTCGAAATTCGGGCTTCTTTAACATCATTATTCAACTGAAATTGATTATCGAAAGGTACACTTTCTTAACTCCCTTTTTCTTTACCATGATTTGTTTAATTGTCTTGATTATATTGGTGCAACCATGGTTGGTGAATTTTTGTTGAAGTTCTGATGCGATGATTATATGCTTAATGTGATTGATAAAAAATGAAGTTAGCGGGGTAGCATCGAGAAATTGATAAAAAGAATTATTTTAGATTAATGTTAGTTTGTGGGTTGTTTTGTTTAGTCCGGAATAAAATTTTAAGTTTGTGAACATGATCAGATCGTGTTTAGGTTGAAATGGATGGCAATATAGATTCTGGTAGGCAAGAATTTAAGATTGATGTTTTGGTTGGATGTTGGAATGTGCGTGTGAATGTTTCTTTCTAGTTTATCGTATTTAATTCAATTGTATAATTTGGCCGGGGAATGCCCCAAAGTATCTGTATAAATTTATTCACCGGGGAATGCCCCGAGGTATCATGTACCCGAAGGACGTTCGTAGTGAAGGCCCGAGGCGTCGGGTAGAGCATTATTTTAGGATTAGAGTAGGTTTACTTTCAGTCCCTTTTTATTTCGGATTGTAATAATTGGACTGGACTTTACATTTCGGATTATTTTGTTTTGTTTGATTATTTTTCATGCTTTTGTGCGGTTTATGCATTTCTTAGTGCCAAAAAATAGTCGATACACTCTATCAAGCGACCGTGGTTGAACCACGGGATCGAGAGGTTTCTAACACCTTCCCTTCGGTCAATAGAATTCCTTAGCTGGAATCTCTGTTCGCAAACCAGTTTAAAGAGTCAAATGGTTTGGAAAGGATTGTCTGACGGTGACTTGGCACACCAGATTATGCCAAGTGGCGACTCTGAGTAAAAAAATAATGTAAATAATCTTTTTCTGAAGCAAATTTTCATTTCTTGTCACTTAATAATTAAAACCTTTTCGAACATTAATTTATAACCTTATCTTTCGGGAGTCGAAAAAGGGGTGTGATAGCTCTGACGACTCTGCTGGGGATCTATATGAGAATTCGAGCTTATTTTTGAGTCGTATCGGCTTTGTTTGGCATTACGAGTGTATAAGCATTGTTTGTGATTATTGTTCGTGTTATTTTTTTTCACTTTTGTGCGTTTTCGTGCTCTTTGTTTATGGTATTTATCCTATGTGTTACCACTTTATATCTGTCATCATGAGTTCAACCCCCGGCCTTCTTTCTGCAACAAGTCCGTAGTACACGTGTTGTACACAACCTCTAGTTGAGTCACCCTTATTTTAGGGGGAAGCCGTCGGTGTTATGGAGTAGGTGGAAAGCAAAGCAGCCACTATCGACCATACGCTCCCCCGAACAGCCTTCTTAGTGAACCACAACGTAGGTCAGCCTTTAGGTCATGCTTTTGTGCATCATACGGAGACCTAGCGGGACCCACATGACCCTTTGTAGGAGACTCACCTCTAAGCATCTCTATGTGCTAACTGTCGCATCTTTAAGGGTGACGTAGTCATTTGACAGACTGATTTTAAAAAAAATTTGTTAGGAGTAAGGTGCGTAGGCAAAAACGAAAAAGAAAAAAAATAGAAAAAGTGAGTCGAAAAGAATGAATCAAAAGGAATGTCGTAGTTTATTTTAGAATTCTTTATGGCTTTTGTTCTTCACGATCCAAAAAGTCAAAAAAAGATTTTTTTTTTTTTACGTTTTACAAAGTACCGTAAATTCAAAAAAAAAAAAAGAATAAAAGAGTTTTGTTTGCCTTTTCTACTTATTTGTCAAAAACAAAAATACCAAAAAGATTTTTTCTTCATAATTGATGGTGTCAGTTTTAGTTAAAGTGTCTAGCTGAAAATCCAAAAGTTTCTTTTTTCTCATTTGTTTTTGGTGGTTTCTTTTAAGTTAGGGTTAATTTATCGTTAATTGTCCAATCTGGACGAACTACGCATCTCTGATTCTCCTCTTTCGGGAGTGAGATACGTAGGCAGCCTATTGTTAGTTCGAGGATCTTATTTAAAAAATCTAAAAAAAAAAGAAAAAAAAAAGAAAAATTTCTTCACTTTTCATCTAGAGTAGGTGTTTCATACAAGTCTTGAAAATAAAAATACAAAAAAAATAATCCTTAATAGTCGTAGTTTTTATTGTTGGTTGATCTTATTCCAAAAAAATTCAAAAAAAAAAGATGTTCTTCACTCTTTAGTTAGAGTAGGTGTTTCATATACATCTTCAAAAGAAAACTACAAAAAGATTTCCTTTAATAGTTTCAAGTTTCATTACCATATGAAATTCAAAATTGAAAACCCCAAAAGATTTTTCTTTGGTAATCATAGGTTTTGTTTTGTATAGGTATTTTAAAAGTAAAAAAAAATGCAAGAAGATTTTCGTCAATTCTTTTGACAAATTGTTATTTTCTTTTCTTTTTAAAGTTTCAAGGAGAAGAATGAAAAAAGAGTTTAATTGGCCATTTTGGCAAGACTGCCCTAACTACGCAAGATCTGATTCATGTACAACATGATACGTAGGCAACCTACTTTTGGGTTCGATCTAATCATTTTGTTTCGTTGTTTTTCATTATTTTTTATCTTCTAAAGAAAAACAAAAGCCATAAAGCAATCTGTGACCGAAATCTGCCCAACTAGACCCAAATCCGGCGAAGTCTGTCGGAACAGTAGCTAGGGTGCGAAATAGGTTCGGGCTTATCGTTGTTGTTGGTTCGAATCCGGTGAAGTCTACCGGAAATCAGCCCAAACAGTAGCTAGGGGTGCAAAATAGGTTCGGGCTTATCGTCTTTGTTGGTTCGAATCCGACGAAGTCTGCCGGAAATCGGACGAAACAGTAGCTAGGGGTACGAAATAGGTTTGGTCTTATCGTCGTTGTTGGTTTGAAATCCGGTTAGTCGACGTTCGGGTTGGGGCTCCATCTTTCGATTGTGAAATTCGACGCACAAAAAGCTCATTTAAAGTTTAGATTCACCGAAAATCGAGACACACATTGAATTGAGGTAGATTTCGCGTCCAGTTATTTACTCCGATGACTGTGTCGCCCAAAAAAAAAATGTCGAAACATACAGTGGTTCATCGGTTTTCTATTGTTTTGAGTCTTGGGGTGCCATTTTTGTCTTAATCTGCTTCCCACAACCAGTTTAGAGCTTCAATTTTTGGAGTTTTTCCGATTGAGGTTTTCTATTCGGGATTTGAAATTCGGGCTTCTTTAACATCATTATTCAACTGAAATTGGTTATCGAAAGGTCCACTTTCTTAACTCCCTTTTTCTTTATCTTGATTTGTTGAATTGTCTTGATTATGTTGGTGCAACCATGGTTGGTGCATTTTTGTTGAAGTTCTGATGTGATGATTATATGCGTAATGTGATTGATAAAAAATAAAGTTAGCGGGGCGGGATCGAGAAATTGATAAGAAGAATGATTTTAGATTAATGTTAGTTTGTCGGTTGTTCTGTTTATTCCGGAATAAAATTTTAAGTTTGTGAACATGATTGGATCGTGTTTAGGTTGAAATGGATAGGCAATATAGGTTCGGGTAGGCAAGAATTTAAGATTGATGTTTTGGTTGGATGTTGGAATGTGCGTGTGAATGTTTCTTTCTAGTTTATCGTATTTAATTCAATTGTATAATTTGGCCGGGGAATGCCCCGAAGTATCTGTATATATTTATTCACCGGGGAATGCCCCGAGGTATCATGTAACCGAAGGACGTTCATGGTAAAGGCCCGAGGCGTCGGGTAGAGCATTAGTTTAGGATTAGCGTAGGTTTACTTTCAGTCCCTTTTTATTTTGCATTGTAATAATTGGACTGGACTTTACATTTTGGATTGTTTTATTTTGTTTGATTATTTTGCGTGCTTTTGTGCGGTTTATACATTTCTTAGTGCCAAAAAATAATCGATACACTCTATCAAGCGACCGTGTTTGAACCACGGGATCGAGAGGTGCCTAACACCTTCCCCTCGGTCAACAGAATTCCTTAGCCGGAATCTCTGTTCGAAAACCAATTTAAAGAGTCAAATGGTTTTGGAAAGGATTATCTAACGGTGACTTGGCACACTAGATTATGCCAAGTGGCGACTCTGAGTAAAAAAAAAATGTAAATAATCTTTTTCCGAAGCAAATTTTCATTTCTTGTCACTTAATAATTAAAACCCTTTCGAACATTAATTTATAACTATATCTTTCGGGAGTCGAAAAAGAGGTGTGACATTCATTAGATATAGAACATCAATTTTGGGTCTGTAGAGGGGTTGGTTAATATTTAGAATCTTTATTTTATAGTTCGATCATTATTTCGAAAACCAGGAAAAATATCTAAATGTGGTCCTGGGGGTTAGGTTATTGAAAATGAATATTTTTTTTAAAATCTGACATTATTATTGAGTCTGAAATGTCAAAAATAGCCTAGTAGCATGTATGATTTGTTTTTGTGGGGTCCCGAGAGGGACCGTTCGAAGCGATTTCTTTTACTTGGAAAATCTGATGATGTTGCATTTTCTGGTGCATCAGGTTCTTCATCCTGATTGCATGAACACATGTCATGACCGCAGACCTCGATGATCTCCTTCATTGTGATTGCATGGTGGTGGTACCGCAATCGCAATACGTAAATTGATAGACCGAGTTGGGTTTGACCATCGCGGTCGCAAAGTCTTTCTCTACGATGGCCAACTTAAGTTCTAGTGAAGGTTGACCTTCGCGATCGTGAGGTGGTAATTGCGATCACAAAGTATTATTCACTGAACAGTATAAATGCTTCTTTTTTTTTGCGATTTCCAACATTTTTTGACCTTGGAGCTTCAGGAATAGGCGATTTCTAGGATTTTTCCTCACTATTCTTGCTTGGGTAAGATTCTAATTCATCGTTCTTTCATTTTCTATTGATTATATCTTTGAAAATGCCTTTTAATCATGATTTCAAACTAGAATATGAGAACTTTTATCAGTAAAGCTTTAAAATGGTTTTTTCCCCTTCAATTTAAGCCTCATTTTTATCTCGTTTTCACTTGAATTTTCAACTATAGACTCCTACAATCTTGGTAACATATTTCTAAAATAAAATTCTGATTTTAGCCCTTTCATTTTAGACTATTTTTTTTAACTCATTTTCGACCCATCTTAAATATAAATGATATGGGTATCATTAGCTTCCTTTTAACGTATAGATTCTATATTTGTAAGTTTTAGAAAATTCTATATTTCTATGTCTTATCTCATTCTAAGACCGTTCAAAAGAGGAAGGCTCCATGTTGATGGTTTTAATGACACTCCAACTTATTTTCTAAATTTTGCACTATTTGGCCATTTATATCTTTCTCATAGCTACCTCAAGTCATTTATGACATGCTGGAGTTGATAGTTTGGTTACTAGGCATATCATTTATTTTTTGATTGACTATGGATAAGTGGTACACTCTGCTTTTTTGCAACCCCTACTCTAATCAAAAGACTAAAGGCCCTACTAAAGATAGGTCGCCAAACTACGATCGAGAGTTTCGTCTTTTGAAGCTCCAGTCGCATAGGGTGGCCTGCCAAACTACGATTGAGAGTTTCGTCTTTTGAAGCGCCAGTCACGTAGGGTGATCGGGCCAGGCCGGTCAGAAAGGCTTTGATGACTCAAGGTTCATATTAGGAAAAGGAGAGTCATTCGCGTAGGGTGATCGGGCCAAACAGAATTCCTTGTTATTGTAGCTTTCCCAGACAACAGATAGCCTCTATCAACTTGATTGCTTTCTTTGGCATCATAAGAATTTGACCATCTATGTATTGATCTTGGCAGTAATCTTTGACAGTAGGGGTTTGCGTTGCAGAACGGTGAGTATTTTAATGGATAATGAAATACCTATATACTGGAAAGGAAGCTTACCACCCTCATAGCCAAGCAGAGCTAGGATACTTCTTTTGGTATGGCCATTTACCCCTCCAGAATAGACTTGACTCTTATCTACATTTGCTTTCAAACCATAGGCCTCAGAGAACATGAAGTTAGAACGAGTGTGATTTAGTGCTCCAGTATATGCCTAATGGGAGTCTTGAGAAGTATTTATATTCTCACAACTACTTCCTCGACATCAAGCAGAGACTAAGCATAATGATAGATGTGGCATGCGCTTTGGAATATCTTCACCATGGGTGCTCATCGCCTGTGATTCACTGTGATGTAAAGCCTAGTAACGTCTTGCACCAGGTACGTCTCTTGATTTATACACAAAAACATTAGCAACCTTGGGTTATATTGCACCAGGTACGTCTCTTGATTTTGCTTTGCACATTTCTTTTCCCTTTCTTTTTTTCCACATAAGTTATCACGTTACATCTTTAATAGATTGTTTGATTTTAGAGTATGGACAAGATGGATTGGTGTCTACTAAATGTGACGTGTATAGTTATGGAATCATGTTGCTGGAAACGTTTACCAGGAGAAAGCCTACTGAGTTTGAGGGAGATCTTAGCTTGAAGCACTGGGTGAGTTATTCACTTCCCGATGCAGTAATAGATGTTTTGGATTCTAACTTGGTTCCACCGATGGATAATCACTTGAAGAAGAAGTTAGATTGTGTAGCATCAATCATGAAAGTGGCATTAGATTGCTGTGCTGAATCTCCAGCAAGACGGACAAACATGAAAGATGTTGTAGGGATGCTACAAAAGATCAGAATTCAACTTCTCGCATGTTGAACATGCTCTTGGAAATTCTTGTTCCGAATAACTTCTTTTGCTGAAAATGTTTGCTAAATAATTGTATTGATGAGAAGAATGTATTTTTTTTTTTTTGTCTATAAAAGGAATTTTATGAATCACTCCTACACTTGTTTGTTCTTATGAACTAGCTTACTGATGTCCCCCAGTGCATTCCAGTGTTTATTGTAGACTCAAAGCCCAAAGCAAATTACAGCCACCGTGGAATTCCTTGTTATTGTAGTTTCCCCAGACCACAAATAGCTTCTACAAGTGGCCTCTATCAACTTGATTGCTTTCTTCGGCATTATAAGAATTTGACCATCTATGTATTGATCTTGGCAGTAATCTTTGACAGTAGGGGTTTGCGTTGCAGAACGGTGAGTATTTTAATGGATAATGAAATACCTATATACTGGAAAGGAAGCTCACCACCCTCATAGCCAAGCAGAGCTAGGATACTTCTTTTGGTATGGTCATTTACCCCTCCAGAATAGACTTGACTCTTATCTACATTTGCTTTCAAACCATAGGCCTCAGAGAACATGAAGTTAGAACGAGTGTGATTTAGTTAGACTGGAGGAAAGATAACGAAAGAATGGAGTGTTTGGAACATGAGACCTGCTCCGGTTCTGTTATATTAGTTATCTGGTGGGAGCAAACCATCAAATGATTAGAATGGAGAAAAAACATTGCAGTTTGAAATACCCTTGTTTACAACTGTTGTCTCTCTGGTGCAATTTTATTTATGTATTGTGCTGACTCACTATGCTTATTATATGACTTAAGGTCACCAGAAACCGACACCTTTTCCCGGCCATACCAAGCATGTATATTTAATATAGAGAGAAGTATCTATTACCCTTGAATTTGTCGAGTTTTATTCATGTTACACCTTAACTTTGACTTGTTCTAAGTATTTGACTTGTTCTAAGTACCCTTCTGAACTTGTTGTTTTAGTAAGTCGTGTGGCCGTTTTTTGCTGATGTGGCAAAATATTTGTAGTCACACTCCATCACGCCCGTGATGGAGTATTTTTTGGGCCAAATCAACATTTTTCATGATTAAAAATCGAAAAAATTCATTTTTCTTTAATTTTTTCAAAAAGTTTAACAATCCCTCTTCCTCCATTACTTTCAATCTAAAAAAAAATTCATCATTTATTAGTTTTTTAAAACTCCAGGTTATTAATTAGATTATGATATAGAAATTTCATCCGTTTATTAATTTTGTAAAAATTCCATTTATTAATCTAAAAAGAAAATTCATCCGTTTATTAATCCAATCTAAAACTTCAGTTTCCATTCATATGAAACTCTTTTGATTTTGTAATCTTAATTATACATATCATATGAGTTATTGTAGCTAAAAAAACTGTACTAAATATCAATGCAGATATTTTAATAAATACTAAAGAAATTAAGACTCATACTTATAATAAAGAAAATATAGTTATATTGATTATCGATTTTTAGTCCCTAACGATTTAATTTTTGATTTAACCGATAAAAAAATACTCATAAAATAAAAAAATTGAAAAAGTAGTAGCTAACATTAAAAGAAATCGAATCTTAGTCGTAACCAAAATCCTACTTATTGGGTGTAATATATATATATATATATATATATATATATATATATATATATATATATATATATATATATATATATATATATATATATAAAATAATAATAATAATTTAGCATAAACTTATTGGATTATCGGTTTAACCAATAACCCAATAATAAAAATAAAAATAGAATCAATGATCCAATAATTTTTTTTATAAAATCATTAAAAAATCGTTAACCCTGTAACGATAAATCAATAACATTTTTATCGGTTTGATTTTTCAACGCCCCTAACCTAAATTGTAATTTCTTACCTCGTTAATTATAATAAGAAACGTATTTGCGCATGTAAGTCTCCTCAAAACCTTAATCGAAACACTAATCGGAAACTACTATGAAATACTAACCGGAAAAAAATAATTTCATATTTTTAACATACACCAAAAAATAAATTTTTTTAGATAATAGCTTACTTGATCGACGAAAATTCAACCTTTCACTACTTTGGAGTAGAAGAAAACTGAAATATAATTTTTTTTAGAGAGAAATCGGATAATTAAGGGTAGAAGTGAGTTATTTTTCAGGCCAAACCCATCGGTGACCCTCTAAAATTGGCACGAACTTTCACTTAGGCACCTCAAATGGACGTTGTTCAATTTTTGCACCTCAAGAAGCTATAAAGTGTGTCACTTTGACACCTTTCGATACCAGCACCAGTAAGTGTGTCTCACTCCCTGCCAACGTGAACAAACGACCAATTAATTTGTGTCAACTCATTTAAATTGCCACATCACTATATCCACCTACAATTTTTTTTATGAAAAAACAGTAAAACACATAAAAAGGGACCAATTATAAAAAGACACTTGTCATTTTTATGTAATTAATTTAAATAAAAAATATTAATAACCCCCTACCTTGTATCATCTTCCTAAACCACCCCACCCCACTCCATATTATAACGCCCCAATTTTCTGAACTGAAACGCTACACGGTGCTCATGGCCCCGAAGGACCACAAGCTAACCTATGACTGATATCTGTACCTGTAAATTGCATAATATCACATAAAATATGTGGAAACATGAACTGTAAGGCCATATGGTTCAATACTGATACCTATCTGAAAAACATGGTATAAAAATACCAAAAAGAAACATAAATACTGAAGTCTAAACATCTAATCTGACATCTAGTCCGAAAGCCTTTAACTGAAATGAATAAGGAGTTGAATGTACATGTCTCCAACTAACTCCATGAACTGAAAAACTAATCTGAAATACTGTAATAAAGTAATAACAATATTGTTCTCGAATGAAGAGGAGCACTGACTGCTGAAATCTGCAATGCTACTGCTGCTTTGAAACTCGTGCCTCTATACCTATGCCGTCAAATAAAACACCATAGCGCAAATGCATCAGTATGACTGAATGTACTGAGTATACGAGTGAGGTAGACTAAATCAAAGGATTTTATATGCATGAACAATGCTGACTGATATGAAAGTGAGAATACATACATACATACATACGTAACTGCAACTAAACTCGTGTTGATACTGACTAATGAGTTTAATACTGACAACATGAGTTCACTGATGCTGAGATACTGAATGACTGAGTTTACTGATATTGAGATACTGAATGCCTGAGTTTACTGATATTGATATGTAATTCACTAATAAGTGAGGAACTGATAATGTATTACTAAATACTGGGAGACTGATACTATATTACTGATAAAGGAATAATTGTTTCTGATAGTTTTGATTATGAAGAACTAATTTGATTGACCGTATATAACATTCCTGAAACTGAGCTCATGACAACATGACTACTGCGTATAAATACTGATGATATGTATTTACTGATAACATATCATGAATGATAACTGAATTCTGATAACTAATATATATCTGATAACATGAGTTTTGATAACTGATAGCATGAATGACTGTATCTGACAGTCTTGAATATGATGGAACTAGCTGAGTTCCGTACTCTATCTGAGTTGACTGTATCTGACAGTCCATATATCCTGAAGAACTATCTGAGTTCTTTTATTGAGACTGATACTAAAACTGTGGGAAGTATTTATCTAATCGATATGCCCCAAATATCCTATAATAGCTAAACTGGGGTCTAATCTCTGCCCTGATTGGAAGGGTGTCAATACCGCGCCACTGGTAAGGACAAGCTGTGAGTGACCCTCATCTGGCAGGTACTCTAATGAGAACAGTGGGAACCCTCATCTGAAAGATTAAGCCACCTCATCTACCCTCAACTGACAGGTATTGATGTCTCAACCTATGCTGGCTACATAGTTCTGGAATGCAAGGACTGCTTCTAAGAATCATACCCTCTACTGGTAGGTGAGTTCCCATCCTTGGGTTCACTCGGTGTTGAATCCTACTCCCAACTGAATGACACTAAACTGATTATACTGAACTGATTTCCTAGTTTATACTAGACTTAACTAAACTATTACTGATAGTTCTGTTTAACTGAATTGAACATGGACTGAGTTTATTGAGTTCCGATGACTAGTGGAACACTACTGAATTTTGTTAATTGACTAAATGCTACTGAGTTCTGTTAGCTGACTAAGTTTACTGATGTCTGAACTAAATACTGAACTAAACTATAATGATTCTGAGATTTACTAAATTCCATAGACTTACAAAATATTTCTGAGATTATGTAGATTACTGAGTATTGAGTAAAACTGAACTGATACTACCTTTACATGAGTTTTCCTGAGTCATGAGACTGACTGAAGTCTATTGAACATGGCTTGACTGAGAGTATCGTGAAAACATGACATGGCTCTTGGCACACAACTATATTTTTCGGGTACAAGTACCCACAGGACTCAATGGAAGGAAACTGACATGACTTGACATTCTTGAGTACATAATCAACATTAACAATCTATAATATCATAACTTGGGGGATTTCATGGAATACATGTTTATCATACATCTTGTGCATATGTAGTATTTGCAAGTAAGCATAGCATAATCTCATAAGACTAGTTCATGAGAAATCCAACAACATTTACAAGACACAGTATTAACATGAAAGTCATTAGAATATAAGGGCATATCATGAATTCTTTCACTTAGTCACAATTTAGCTATATTGCATGATTTCTAGTTGCTTAGGCATATTATCAAACACCTTACATGCACATCTTAGGGATAGGTGAAATCATTAAATTATACATTATAGACAACCAAATTTACATATTTCCAACTCATATGATGTCATAGATTCATAATAACACAAAAAGATTTCAACTTGGGAGTCATTCAACATCAACAACATGATCATCAACAACCCACAACATGAAAAACATAATTCATATATTTTAATTTATAGGCTAACATAGTTTCATGGAAATACATAAAGATCCTAACTTGAAACCATACAACAACTATCAACATTAACATAATCATAACACAACAAAGTATTCACAATACATGATTTAAAACTTGATTCTTGAGCTCCATGGATGAAAGGAATCCATGGATGAACACTATGCATACCTTAGTTCTTGATTTTAGGAAGATTGACGGAGAGAATTGCTTGAACTTGGATCTTCTATGGAAACCCTATCTTGAGTTCTTGAGAGAAAATGGAAGAAAAGAGTATATTTTGATTCAAATGAGCCTTAATACCGTGTTTGGGGTATATATAGGGGTGGAGGATGACCAAATTACCCCTAAAAAAAAAGACGAAGTTGTCCCTTTATTGACAGTTTTTATAGGCTGTAGTAAATTGATCATATATTTTTACTCAAATGTTGGATTTGGATGAAACCAATTTCATTAGAAAGAAGACTAAAAGATCTTTCCATTGATATATAGCATCTCTCAAAGTTTAAAATATTCAAAATGTTATAATCAGTTCAGGGTCACTCATATACGGTCAATCAAATCAGTTCTTATAATCAGAACTATCAGAAACAATCATTCCTTTATCAGTAATATAGTATCAGTCTCCCAGTTTTAGTAATACAGTATCAGTTCCTCACGTATTAGTGAATTACATACCAATATCAGTAAACTTAGTCATTCAGTATCTCAGCATCAGTAAACTCATGTTGTCAGTATTCAGACTCAGTAGTTAGTATCACCACGATTTTAGTTGTAGTTACATATGTATGTATGTATTCTCACGTTCATATAGTCAGCATTGCTCATGCATATAAAACCCTTTGCACTTAGCCTACCTCAGTTGTATACTCAGTACATTCAGTTGTACTGACACATTCGTGCTATGGTGTTTTATTTAATGCCATAGGTACATAGGCACGAGTTTCAGAGCAGTAGTAGCATTGCAAATTTCAGCAGTCAGTGCTCCTCTTCATTCGATGACAATATTATTATTACTTTATTACAGTATTTCAGACTAGTTTTTCAGTTCATGGAGTTGGTTCGAGATATGTTCCTTCAACTCTTTATTCAGTTCAGTTAGAGGCTTTTGGAATAGATGTCAGATTAGATGTTCTGACTTCAGTATTTATGTTTCTTTTTGGTATTGTTATACCATGTTTTTCATATATGTATCAGTATTGAACCTTATGGCCTTACTGTTCATGTTTTTGTATATTTTATGAGATATTATGCAGTTTACAGGTACAGATATCAGTCATGGGTTAGCTTGTGGTTCTTCGGGGTCATGAGCACCGTGAGCATTTCAGTTCAGAAAATCGAGGCATTACACTTAACCAACATTGAAGAGATTTGTATTTCATTCGACAATCTTGTTGGAACTATTCCTTATTCGATCTCCAATTGTTCAGAACTTACTATTCTAGATCTTTCATACAACAAACTCACTGGCTTGATTCCTATCTCTCTTGGATATTTGACTCATCTGTGGTTCCTAAACATGAGAGAAAATAATTTAACCAGGGACTCTTCGTGAAGCTTCCTTACTTCCTTACCCAATTGCAAAAATTTAACAACACTATATCTATCTTTCAACCCTCTAAACAACATGTTTCTAGTCTCTGTCGGGAACTTTTCCACATCTCTAATAAAATTTAATGCCAGCAGTTGTAAATTCAAAGGGCGAATTCCAAAGGAAGTTGGGAACTTAAGCAGTTTATTAGACCTTGATCTTTCTGAGAACATCTTGGCTGGATCGATTCCCAGAACAATTGGAAACTTGAGAAACATTTAGTGCTTCAAATTGAGTAACAACAAACTTACAGTATTTATTGGTGATCATATATGTAAATTGCAGCATTTGGGTGGAATTTACTTGGATCAAAATCAGCTTTCTGGATCTATTCCTAATTGTTTAGGAAATATTACTTCCCTTAGGGAGATACATCTGGGTTCCAATAAATTGAGTTCCAATATACCACCAATAATAGGGAACCTTCAGGATCTAGTGGTTCTTGACTTATCATCAAACAACATGGTAGGTTCTTTGCCTCCAGAAATTGGAATTCAAAAGGCTGTAACAGAGATCGATCAATCAATGAACCAATTCTCAAATGAAATTCCTAGAGAAATTGGAATATTGCAAAATCTGGCACTCTTTTTTTTGAGACACAACAAGTTTCAAGGATCTATACCTGACTCAATGAGCAACATGGTTGGTTTAGAATTCCTAGACCTTTCTCACAATAATATATCGGGAATGATTCCCATGTCTTTGGATAAACTTCAATAACTCAAGTATTTCAATGTTTCAGAAAACCAATTGTATGGTAAAATACCCTTGGGGGGTCCTTTCAAGAACCTCTCGAGTCAATTCTTCATCGACAATGAAGCATTGTGTGGTTCTTCAAGATTTAGTTTCCCATCATGCCCATCTTCATCAAAGCACAAATCGAACAGGAAAAAATTGTTAGTTCTATATCTTTTTATTTGTTCCTGTCATATTTGTGTTTGTATGGATAAGGTATAGAACAGGCAAAAGAGCTACTCAACAAGCAGATTCATTGGCTACAAAGAAACGAGAAAGAATTTCATACTAGGAACTACTCCAAGCAACGGATGGTCTTAGTGAGAGTAATTTGATTGGTTCTGGAAGTTTTGGCTCTGTTTACAAAGGCATACTCAAAAGTTGAACTACCATTGCAGTTAAAGTGTTCAATATGCAACTGGATGCGGCATTCAAGAGTTTGATACGGAATGTGAAGTTTTGCATAGCCTTCACCATAGGTATCTCGTAAAAGTCATTACTAGTTGTTCCAATCTTGATTTCAAGGCTTTAGTTCTCGATTATATGCCTAATGGGAGTCTTGAGAAATATTTGTATTCACACAACTACTTCCTCGGCCTGAGACTATGCATAATGATAGATGTGGCGTGTGCTTTGGAATATCTTTACCATGGGTGCTCGTCCCCTGTGATCCACTGTGATCTGAAGCCTAGTCTGTGATTTGAAGCCTAGTAACATTTTGCTGGATGAGGATATGGTTGCCCACCTTAGCGACTTTGGCATTTCCAAACTGCTTGATGAAGATCAGGGTGATTTGTACACTAAAACCTTAGCAACACTAGGTTATATTGCACCGGGTACGTCTCTTATTTTTGTTGATTTTCCTTTTTTTTTTCAGCTAGAAAGTCCATTGAACCTTTAAATTAATTGTTTGACTGTAGAGTATGGAATGGATGGACTAGTGTCAACAAAGTGCGACGTATACAGTTACGGCATCATGTTGATGGAAACGTTTACTAGGAGAAAGCCTAATGAGTTTGAGGAAGATCTTAGCTTGAAACAATGGGTGAGTTATTTACTCCCAAAGGCAGTAATGGATGTCGTAGATGCCAACTTGGTAACAACAATAGTTAAAGGCTTACAGAAGGAGCTAGATGGTGTGGCATCAATCCTCACAGTAGCATTAGATTGTTGTGCTGAATCTCCGGCAAGAAGGACTAACATGAAAGATGTTGTTCGATGCTGCAGAAGATCAAGATTCAACTTCTTGAACATTGAACATTTTTATAATGGTTCTCTTTGCTCTTTTAGCACTTCATTTATGTATGATTCTGTTTTAAGAAATTCTAGCTGGTTGCAATAAATCTGACTGTTTTCTTTTGATATGAATATTGCATAAGGGTGGAACTTGAAAATTGCTTCTGCACTTTGTTTAATCCTGCACTGTATCCCCAAAAGCCACCCCTTTGTCACGACCCGATTTCTCAAGTCGTGATGGCGCCTACCTTATCCCACCAGTAGGCAAGCCAAACTATAGCCCGAAATGATAGGTAATGGGCTAATAGGAAGAGACAAAATAAAAGATCGTGTATGATAATAAAAACCACAATAATAAGTGAAAACTAAGAAGAAAGCATATGTATTATATCAAAACGAGAGGAGGAGGAAGGATCAACTATTCAAATGAATCCCTCCCAAGACCTGATAAGGTCAGTACTAGAGTCACTACTAACGGGTACCCAGAGTACTAAACAAAAAATCTAAAATGTACACAAGTAGTCTCGAGTGAAAAAGACTAACTAGAGTAGATAGAGGAGGATCAGCCTCGGATGACAGTAAGCTCACCTCGCTCTAAACCAGCACTGAAAGGTAGGAACCACGTCAACGCCGACTGCTAGTACCTAGATCAGCATCAGGAATAAGATGCTGAAGTATAGTATTTGTACCAAAATCCACGGGTACTTAGTAGGCATCATCGGCCGACTAAGCTTAATACAGTAAAGGTGTAACTACAATGCAAGGAAGTAATCTGAGTTATTAGTAAATAAGGATGGAAAGGTAAACAACTACTAAGCTATGCAACGACTGCAAAGGAATAAACTTGTGCGATACACAAAAATAATAATGCAGTAATAATAATTAAATCAAACATAACCTAACTGAGCCCCCATAAGCCCGCTAGGCACACTGAAGAAGACCATTAACCCAACCGTACCCCCATAAGCCAGTGGGACACACAAGTGATGAAAGTAAACATAAATAATCAGATGCCGAACTCGAACCGGAACTCAGAGTAACCCCAACTATAATCATATGCCGGACTCTAACTGGAACTCATAGTAACAATAATAGTCAAATGCCGGACTCGAACGAAACTCTAGTAACAATAATAGTCAATTGTCGGACTCGAACCGAAACTCATAGTAACAATAATAGTCAATTGTCGGACTCAAACCGAAACTCATAGTAACAATAATAGTCAATTGCCGGACTCAAACCGGGAGTGATAGTAATCATAATAATCATTTGCCGGACTCGAACCGGAATTTACAGTAACCATAAACCACTGATAATATTAAAATACAATCCATATTATAACAATGTCAACGTCTAAATAATCATCCACCAATTTTAAAAAGGGCTAAATTAAAGATTTTCCAATTAAATTTTATGTCCCAAAGTGATAGGTGCTATATTATATTGAAAGGTAAAATACCAAAATATACTACAACGGAGTCCCAATCCGAATAAATAAGACAGTTTATACATATCAAATAATACGTATCTACAAGCACTTATCCAAAGCTAACATAATAGTTAACATTTTCGGTAAGTAAGCTCAATCTAAAAATAGGGTAAACCTAGTCTACCTGGACGCCAAAGCTATAATATCTTTCCACGAAGCCTATGAATAACGCTACTAAGATCCAATTTAAATAATAAATTTTAATCTGATGGTGAAATAATGCAACATATTTTCACCCAAAAACTTAGCTACAAAATATATATAAACATAAGAGTCGATATATATGCACTACTACTAGCCTTTTTGTTAAAAGAAAATTTTTATTGAATAGCACTACTACTAAGTGTGTGTATATATATATGCACATAAGAGTCGATATATATGAAAGAAGAAAAAGACACATTCAAATGGTCAAGGGACATGTGTACGGTTGCCAAATAACATGATGTTGCTGTCCACATCCTTCCCACACGTGTGGTGGCAATTAGCCACAAGTAATAATTTTCTACTCCACGTACATATTCAGATATTGTATAAATTCTTGGTACAATAATTATAATATTTGGAATATACCATAATTAATAGAAAATTATTTCTAACAAAACCTCTATTATATAATAATAATATTTTAATATTTCTAAAATTACTATATCCGCCTAAAATATTAATAAATCATAAAAGTCCATTATAAAGTGATATAAATATACCATCACTTAAAGAATTTTATCAATATAAAAAATATTCTATAAGGGTACTAAATTATATTCCTATCAAATGCCAAATTATATTAAATAAACCACGAAACGTTTAGATATTACTAAAATTATATAAAAACACAGTAAAATGACCGTACAGGTCATTACAACATCCACTACTAAAAGGGCTTTCGTCCGCGAAAGTAAAAGATGAATAAATACCTGAAGCCTCAAACAGATAAGGATACTGGGCGCGTATATCACGTTCCATCTTCCAACTAGCCTCCTCAACTGGACGGTGACGCCACTGAACCTTAACTATCAGAATATCCCTGGAGCGCAACCGCCTGACATCCCTCGCCAAAATAGACGCTGGCTCCTCTACAAACGTCAATCCCTCGTCCAACTGAACTGAGTCCCACCGAAGTACGTGTGACTCATCTGGGATATACTGCCGCAAAATAGATAAATAACATACAGGGTGAATGGATGAGAAGGCAGGTGGCAATGCCAACACATAAGATACCTCCCAACTCTCTGGAGGACCTCAAAAGGTCCAATATATCTAGGGCTAAGCTTGTCCCTCCTCCCGAAACTCATCACGCCCTTCATGGGTGATACTCACACGAAGACCCTATCACCAACTCTGAAACTCAATGGACGACATCTATGATCCGCATAACTCCTCTGTCTGCTCTGAGCTGCTCGTAGCCTATCCTGAATCACTTGAACCTGATCCAATGAATCACGAAGCAAATCTGTTCCACGAGGTGTAGCCTCAGAACTCTCAAACCAACCAATAGAAGATTGACATCTCCTACCATACAATGCCTCAAATGGGGCTATATGAATACTCGAGTGAAAGCTTTTCTTACAAGCAAACTCTTCCAAAGGTAGAAATTGGCCCCACTGACCTCCAAAATCAAACACACAAGCGCGTAGCATATCCTCTAAGACCTAGATAGTATCCTCTGAATGCCCATCCGTCTGGGGATAAAAGGTTGTACTAAGGTCAACCTGGGTCCCCAACTTCTCCTGAAATGACCTCCAAAAGCTAGAACTGAACTGAGAGCCTCAATCGGAAATAATGGACACAGGGAGCCCATATAGGCGAACCACCTCCTGAATGTAAACACGAGCTAACTTCTCCGCACTGTCGGAAACTTGAACGGGGATAAAATGTACAGACTTGGTCAATCGATCCATGATGACCCAAATGCTATCAAAACCACGCGACATACGAGGCATTCCACCTACGAAATCCATAGTAATTCACTCCCATTTCTACTCGGTAATGGGTAGCAGCTGCAATAATCCACCAGGCCTCTGATGCTCGGCTTTTACCTGCTGACAACAAAGACATCGAGCCACAAACCCTGCTATATCTCTCCGCATACAACTCCACCAGTAATGCTACCTCGGATCCCTATACATCTTAGCTGTCCCGGGGTGAATAGAGTATCTGGAGCTATAAGCCTCACAAAGAATCAACTAGATCAAATCTCCAATCCTTCAAAGACAAATACGACCATCAAACATAAAGAAACCCTCAGAATCTAGGGTAGCCCGTTGAGACTCACTACTCAACACTTGCTCTCGAAGGCTGCGAAGCCTGTCATCCTCGAAATGATGACTCCAACAAATCTGCTCCAACAAGGTGGATCTTTCCTCAACACTAGCAATGATTCTCCGAGGGTCAAAAATATCCAAATGAACCATCATGTTAGCTAAGAACTAAATGTCCAAAGCAAACGGCCGTTAAGAAACTGAAATGAAAGTTAAGCTACCCCTACTTACTGACTTCCGACTCAAGGAATCCGCTACTACATTCGCCTTACCAGGATGGTAGAGAATAGAGATATCATAGTCTTTCAGCAACTCAATCCACCTGCGCTGCCTCAAATTAATCTCCTTCTGGGTCATAATATACTGAAGACTGAGGTGATCAGTAAATATTTCACAGCGAACCCCATACAAATAATGCCTCCAAATCCTAAGTGGAAATACTACCGCTGCCAACTCTAAGTCATGAGTAGAGTAGTTACGCTCATGCACCTTTAACTTCCTCGATGCATATCCAATAATTTGGCCATGCAGAACACACCCAAAACCAACACCAGATACATCATAATAGACAGTAAAACCCTCGCCCTCAACAGGAAGTATCAGAATAGGAGCTGAAGTTAGTAAATCCTTGAGCTTCATAAAGCTCGCCTCACAAATCATAGACCACTGAAACGGAACCTCCTTCCTGGTCAATCTAGTCATAGGGGATGCAATAGAAGAAAATCCCTCAATGAACCGCCTGTAGTAACCTGCAAACCCAATAAAGTTGCGAACCTCATAAGGTGACGTAGGCCTAGCCCAACTACGAATAGCCTCAATCTTGGCTGGGACCACCATAATACCATCCTTGGACACTACGTGCCCCATGAAAGCTACAGACTCAAGCCAAAACTCACATTTTAAGAACTTGTCATAAAGCCTGTGGTTTCTCAAAGTGCAAAGTATAGTCCTCAATTGCTGCTCTTGCTCCTCCTTACTCCTCGAATGTACCAGAATGTCATCAATAAGTACTATCACGAAGAACTCCAAATATGGCCTGAACACGTAATTTATCAGATCCATAAAAGCTGTTGGAGCATTGGTTAACCCGAAAGACATTACCAGGAACTCATAATGACCACAAGGAGTCCTGAATCTTGTCTTAGGGATGTCCGCAGCCCTAACTCTCAACTGATGGTAACCAGACCTAAAATCAATCTTAGAAAACACCACCGCACCTGAAGCTGATCAAACAAATCATTGATGCGACGCATAGGATACTTATTCTTCACAATAACCTTATTCAACTGCCTATAATCAATACACATACGCAAGGAGCCATATTTCCTCTTCACAAACAAAACTAGATCACCCCAAGAAGATACACTCGATCTGATAAATCCCATACCCAGAAGATCCTGAAGCTGACTATTTAGCTCCTTCAACTTAGCAGGAACCATACAATACGGAACCATAGAAATAGGTCGAGTGCCAGGCTCGAGGTCAATAATAAACTCTATATCACGCTTAGGAGGAAGGCTAGGTAGGTCAGTCAAAAATACATCAGAAAACTTGCGAACATTAGGGACGGAGTCAAGTGGGGGACTCTCAGCACTAACATCCCAAATATATGCAAGAAATGACTCACAACCTCTCGGTATCAGTCTCCTAGCCTGGATGTAAAAAATAATCCCCGTCAGTGCATGGTTAATAGAACCCTGCCACACAACTAGGGGTATGCCAGGGAAAGCTAAAGTAACGGTCTTAGCAAAATAATCCAAGATCGCATGGTAAGGAGACAACCAATCCATACCTAGAATCACATCAAAATCAACCATATCTACTACAATATGGTCAATATGAGTATCAAACTCCGAAATAGTGACCAAACAAGATCTATATACCCGATCCACTACTAAAGAGTCACCCACTGGGGTAGCCACACGTAACAACACAATAATAACTCTGAAATAAACCTAGTCACAATACAAAATAAGTAGAAACATATGAAATGGTGGAACTGGGATCAAACAAAGTAGAAGCTGGCTGATGGAACACGAAAATCGTAGCTGTAATTACAGTATCCAAAGCCTCAGCCCCTGACCTACCTGGAAAAACATACAAATTAACCTGTCACTACTAGACTAGGTACCTGTCCGACCGCCTGCCCTACCTCCCTGCAGACCACCTCAAGAATCCTAGGAACCACCTTCACGACCCTGTACACCACCCCTAGCTTACGAAGGCACTCATTTGATCGGCTACACAGAGAGAACAAGAGGCTTAATCATCCTATGCCAAGGACACTAACGGGCAAAGTGACCAACAACTCTACAATCATAATATATCCAGGGAACCTTCTCTGACTAGAAGGTCCAGCGAATCCAGAATGACCACCCCTACTTGACGATCCTGACTTAACAACCCTCTGCGGTTGGCAGCTACTCTGACCATTGGAACTAGAATAGATGATCTGACCCCTATTAAATAATTGAAGCGATGCCTAAACTGTCCCACTAGGTTGACCCTGATACTTAGAAGGCTGCTGATGAGGGTACCGATCATGAAATCCTCAGCCTGAGGACTGTGAACCAATGTAACTACCCTGGTCGCGTGGTCTCTTATCGCTGCACCCTTAGGCCTTACGATCCATCTTCTCTATGGAATAAACATGCTCGGCTATCTCAGAAGAAGACTTCCCTAAAGTTACCAAACTCTGAATAGCCCTATGGAGTAATAATCTCAATCCCTTAATAAAGCATCGAATCCGCTCGTACTCTGTATCCAGAATCATAGTGGCGTATCGGGCTAACTCATGAAACCTACCCTCATATTCCGCCACAATCATGGAACCCTACCTCAATGCGATAAACTCATCCTGGAGACGCTCACGCACGCTACGCAGCATATAAAGCCTCAGAGAACTAAGTCCAAGGCACTGGTGGAGATCTAGCTGGCCTGGAATCAAGATAACCTCTCCACCACCTCCTCACTGCTGTGTCAAAAAGATAAGAAACAAAGTTTACTCCTCCCGCCTCAACCAGCCCTAAATTCTGCAACCGCTCCTCACAACTGGATAGGAACTCATAAGCATCCTCTCTCGGGATCCCGATAAACATGGGTGGAGTCAATCTCAAAAATCAATCCAACATCTTCTGCTCCTCTGCAGACATAAGTGGTTGGACTACTACCGGTTGTAGGACTACTGGTGCTGGTAGAACCTCTACCCTAGGCGCCGCTACCGCAGGCTGTGCTCCTAAATCTACACCACCTTGTGATGTTGGCTGAGCTCCCATGACCGGTAGACCGCTAACTAACCCAAATAACTGAACTAATGTATCCTGAATAACCGAAGAAGATATAAAGCTGGGTGGAGCCTGGGCAGCCCCTGGCCCACCTGCTGATGTGACAGAATACCTGGAGCTATCTCAATCCTCGGAGGTATAATAGGATCAGGTGTTGGATCCCCGACCTGATCTCGAATAGGGGCTACTGCTCTACCTTGCCCCTGATATCTGGGTTGACCTCGACCATAAGATAGAACTCTATAAGCGGAACCACGGTCCCGACCCCTGCTCTCGAACCTCGTGTCCTAGCTATCTTTGTAAAGAGTGAATCAATAAAAAGATTACAACCAACCTAGACTCAAAGAACAAAATATATCAAGAAAATGAGAATTTTTTTTCCTAGAAATGCTCTATAGCCTCCTAAGGATAGGATACAGATGTCTCTGTACCGATCCGCAGGACTCTATTAAACATCGGCTCCAGTACTACCAGTGTGACATATGATCTGATACCAACTTGTCACGACCCAATTTCCAAAGTCGTAATGGCGCCTACCTTATCCCACCTGTAGGCAAGCCAAACTATAGCCCGAAATGATAAGTAATGGGCTAATAGGCAAAGACAAAATAAAAGATCATGCAAGATAATAACAACCACAATAATAAGTTAAAACTAAGAAGAAATCATATGTATTATATCAAAACGAGAGAAGAAAGAAGGACCAACTATACAAATGAATCCCTCCCAAGACCTGATAAGGTTAGTACTAGAGCCACTACTAACAGGTACCCAGAGTACTAGACATAAAATCTAGAATGTACACAAGTAGTCTAGAATGAAAAAGACTAACTAGAGTAGATAGAGGAGGATCAGCCTTGGACGACAGTAAGCTCACCCCGCTCTAAACCAGCACTGAAAGGTAGGAACCACGTCAATGCAGACTGCTAGTACCTAGATCTGCATGAGGAAAAAGTTGCTGAAGTGTAGTATGAGTACCAAAAACCACGGGTACTGAGTAGGCATCATCGGCCGACTGAGCTTAATACAGAAAAGGTGTAACTACAATGCAAGGCACATAATCTGAGTTATTAGTAAATAGGATGGAAAGGTAAACAACTACCAAGCTAGGCAACGATTGTAAAGGAATAAACTTGTATGGTATAGAAAAATAATAATGCAGTAATAATAATTAAATAAAACATAACCTAACTGAGCTCCCATAAGCCCGCTATGCACACTGAAGAAGACCATTAACCCAACTGTACCCCCATAAGCCTGTGTTACACACAAGTGATGAAAGTAAACATAAATAATTAGATGCCGGACTCGAACCAGAACTCATAGTAACCCCAACTATAATCAAATGCCAGACTCGAACTGGAACTCATAGTAACAATAATAGTCAAATGTCGGACTCGAACCAGAACTCATAGTAACAATAATAGTCAATTGCCGGACTCGAACCGGAACACATAGTAACAATAATAGTCAATTGCCGGACTCGAACCGAAACTCATAATAACACTAATAGTCAATTGCCAGACTCAAACCGGGACTCATATTAATCACAATAATCAATTGTCGGACTCACACCGTAATTTACAGTAACCATAACCCACCGATAATCATATCTAAATAATCATCCACCAGTTTTAAAAAGGGCTAAATTAGAGATTTTGCAAATAAATTTTATGACCCAAAGTGATAGGTGCTATATTATATCGAAAGGTAAAATACCAAAATCTACTACAAGGGGGTCCAATCCGCATAAATAAGACAGTTTATTCATATCAAATAATACGTATCTACAAGCACTTATCCAAAACTAACATAATAGTTAACATTTTCGGTAAGTAAGCTCAATCTAAAAAAAAAAGGGTAAACCTAGTCTACCTGGACGCCAAAGCTATAATATCTGTCCGCGAAGTCTCTGAATAACGCTACTAAGATCCGAACTAAAATAATAAATTTTAATTTGTTGGTGAAATGATGCAAAATATTTTCACCCAAAAACTTTGGTACAAAATATAAATAAACATGCATGTATAAGAGCACTTGATTAGCCTTTTTGTTAAAAGAAAATTGAATAGCACTACTACTAAGTATGTGTATATATATATATACATAAGAGTCGATATGTATGAAAGAAGAAAAAGACATATTCAAATGGTCAAGGGACATGTGTACGGTTGCCAAATAACAACATGTTGTTGTCCACATCCTTCCCACACGTGTGGTGGTAATTAGCCACAAGTAATAATTTTCTACTCCACGTACATATTCAGTTATTGTATAAATTCTTGGTAAAATAATTATAATATTTAGAATATACCATAATTGATAAAAAATTATTTCTAAATAAAACCTCTATTATATAAAAATAATATTTTAACATATCTAAAATTACTATCTCCACCTAAAATCTTAATAAATCATAAAAGTCCATTATAAAGTGATATGAATATATCGTCACTTAAAGAATTTTATGAATATCGAAAATATTCTATAAAGGTACTAAATTATATTCCTATCAAAAGCCAAATTAAATTAAATAAACCACAAAACGTTTAGATAATACTAAAATTATATAAAAATAATGTAAAATGACCGTACCGGTCATTACACCCTTCGCGGTAGCCTTTCTACCTTACGAGGTAGTGGTAAGGTTTGCATACGCTCTACCTCCCCAGACATCACTTGTTAGATTTTACTGGGTATGTTGTAGTAAAGTAAGTTGAACTAATCGGTGTTTTTAGACAAGACCTCTTACTACCTATTTCAAATTCCTACCCATGTTACTCGAGCTTTTCAAAAATGTCGCCCCACGCTTGAAAAACTGTATTTCTTTTTGAAGTATCCAACATACACTCGACATTTATTTTGAGCAACATAGGTTCCTACTCACCCAAAAAAGAACACTTTTGGATTTGTTTCGAGCATAGCCTCGTCCTATTTAATGCTGAAGAAGATAAAGAAAGAGAATGCATTTGTTTGTTCATCCAGAAAAAAATGCCTCCAATTCTTGTTTTCGTTGGTGAAGCAAAGTGCAACTTATTGTGATTGAGCTATGTTGCTTGGACTATCCGAAAAAGTTGTTGCACTCGTGTCGAATCCTTCAAAAATACACTACTTTTGGAGGATCAGACATGCACCCATCGACATTTTTGAAAAGTCCGAGAGACATAGACATTTAGTCTATTGCAATTATCTTGTGGCAACAAGAAGGTTTTCTTAGCTAAAATTCCGTTGATTTACAAATTACACATGAAAATATAAAACAAGTAAACTGTTAAGCTAAATCTAGTTAAAAGACGATCTCTCTCTCACAAACACAATATTAAAACTCATGAAAAAGTCACTTAAGGAAGAAAATGAAGATAGAGACACACTGTTTCAAGCCCAAAAACAATTACAGTCTGACCCTCAAAACTTAGCGTTACAAGCTTATGAAAGGGAGAAGTTTTAAAAATTTAGAAGTTCATTCTATATGGCTGAGGTGTTTCTGCAACAAAGAAGTAAAGTAAATTGGACAAGACTAGGAGAATATAACACTAACTATTTCTTCTTTGTTATTAAGTACAACTTATTGCATCATGCCAGAACACAACTGAAGGATGAAAGGGGGGAGTGGAAGTCTGATCCTAAGGAATTTTTGTCAACTATTATCAAGATTTATTGGGGAGGAAAATGGAGGACAGAATCAAAGATTTTTGGTCCGTTGCTTAGAATTGAACAACAAATTGAGTTGTTGCATCCTTATGATGAAATTTTTCAGATTGAAAGCAATAAGAGCCCGGGCCCCGATGGTTTTGGAAGTGGCTTCTTCAAAGCATCATGGGATATAGCGGGTAAAGATGTCACAAATGCAGTGATGGACTTCTTTCATAACGGTAAGCTGTTGACTCACGTGGATTGCTTTCCTACCTAAGGTAAATGCCCATAACCTTACGATCCAATGCAGGCCTATACCGTGTTGTAATGTTTTATATAAATGCATCTCTAAGATTATGTGTAATAGGCTTAAAGGACTTTAAAGCATATAGTAGCAGGAAATCAAGCTGAAATTGTTCAAGGAAGGTCCATGATGCAAAATATCTTGATTTGCCATGATATACTCGAACACTATAAGTGGAAAACTTCTCCCAGCTGTTTAATGAAGATACATTTGAGAAAAGCGTATGAAACGGTCACTGAATCAATTCAGTAAAGTCACTGGTCTAAGTTCAGATATGGAGAAGTCTAGTATTGTCATGGCCAGAGTAGACGATCCCCAAAGGAGTCGTTGCTTGCAAAGACTGGTTTTGATGTTGGTACATTTCCTATCAAAGAAGTGGAATAAACCTGATTGTCATCAACTTGTCCTCATGATCATGCACAAGATCAACACATCCAAACAGCCTATGCTAATCAGCTATCTTATGCAGGAAAGCTTCAAATTATTACCAATGTTCCTATTTTCCATACACAGCTTCCAGGGGGCCTTCTTCATCCTGCCACAAAGGGATTCATCATCAGTAGCAAAATTTCTAACCTTTCGACGTTGTAATAATTGCTTCATGAGTGTCAATTTTGAGCTGTGCACAGTGTAAGAAATAAAAGAAACAGACGACAGTTAAGGCAAGTTCAAAATTGAACCAACAAACAGAAAGGCATTTGCTGTATTGAAATGGGAACAGAAAGGATAGAAGAAAGAAAAGGGAAAATAAGGGTCCCCGGACTTCTTTATGTAAGTGCCATGTAAAATAGTGTGCACTGGTGGACAGAGTTTCCTGTTACCTGTTGGTGGTGGGAGGTGGCGGGAATTAGTCTAGGTGTGCGAAAGTTGAATACATAAGAATTATAGGTCAAAATGGGCTGTGTTAATAAACATGTCGTAACCCAATCAATCTAAATATTGTTTGGATGAATAGAGTCAAAATGGGTTTCGTTTGTGTATTAACCGAATTATCCGCCCAAACTAAAATCATTTTGTAGTTGAACCTGACCCGTTAAAGTCTAGAAGAGTTGGACGGGCCACACAATTATGACCCCTCTGTCGAAGTCACAGTCAGATCAATATTGGTGAGTCAACGAATGTACTGGCTATGGCGGTGGTTGAGGTGGAGGCAAAGGAAGTGGTGATGGTTGAATTGCCACCACAGCCACCACATTCAATGACTCAACAGTACCAACGTTACTGGAAGTCCAATTCATTTTGTCCATCAGATTCAGAAAATTCATCTTGACTTTCACACCACAAAACTCAATATCCATCGTATCATACACTTGCACCTCCTCCTCTGCTGTATCAAACGTACCTAACAAAACATTGCATATTTTCCTCGGATATCTAGTCTCAGCCGTGTATTTCCCCGACAGCCTCTTTCGTACTCGGTAATGCACCTCCTCCACAAACCCCTTCACTTTCTCCTCCACATTCTGTTCACTTTCACCGCCCTAGCCTCTACCCTCGCAACTCCTCCATTCACATTCTCTAACCTCGTAGCCCCCTTCTTATTTTTTTGCTTCTTCGGTGTTATTTTCAGAAGTAACAAGGATGAGAGAAAGAATAGGGGGAAGAGCAGTGGTGGGGGAAGCAAACAAAACCACTGTCAAGGTAGGGAGAGTTTGACTTGATTGATGTAATTGTGGAGGCCACATATGATGCGGCATTATTATTATATTTTATTTTAAATGTCTGCATGGATATTTGTCTATATTTTATTTCCTAATGCCTCATGCACATTTCACATAAAGAAAAAAAGAAAAGGTTAATAAATGGGAAATGCTATTTTCAATTTGGGTTTAATGGTTTATTAATTTTTTGATTTATGGGAAAAAAACCAAATGACTCAGTAATTTCCTGGGAAAGATATTCAATTGTCGAGTTGTACCAGTTCATACTTCAATGAGATTACACTGTGATAGGAAGGCTTCTATAAAGATACTATAATCCTATTTTGCATGTGAGGGCTAAGAATATTGACATAGATTTTCATTTCGTCGGGGAGAAAATCAAACAACTGCTGATTCAACCTCAATATTTGGCAACTCATTCCCAAATTGCAGATTTTCTCACCAAAGGCGGTGGGATTACTGGATTTCTACCAATTTATAGCTTGATGGGTGGGGGGTTGTAATGCCCCGATTTTTTGAACCGAAACGCTACACGGTGCTCATTACCCGAAGGACCACAAGCTAACGCATGAGTGATATCTGTACCTGTAAACTGCATAATATCTCATAAAATATGCGGAAACATAAACCGTAAGGCAATAAGGTTCAATACTGATACATATCTAAAAAACATGGTATAACAATACCAAAAAGAAACATAAATACTGAAGTCTGAACATCTAATCTGACATCTAGTCTGAAAGCCTCTAACTGAACTGAATAAGGAATTGAAGGAACATGTCTCCAACTAACTCCATGAACTGAAAAACTAATCTGAAATACTATAATAAAATAATAATAATATTGTCCTCGAATGAAAAGGAGCACTGACTGCTGAAATCTACAATGCTACTACTGCTCTGAAACTCGTGCCTCTGTACCTATGGCATCAAATAAAACACCACAATGCGAATGCTTCAGTACGACTGAATGTACTGAGTATACGAGTGAGGTAGGCTAAATGCAAATGGTTTTATATGCATGAACAATGATGACTGATATGAACGTGAGAATACATATATACGTAACTGCAACTAAACTCATGGTGATACTGACTACTGAGTCTGGATACTGACAACATGAGTTTACTGATGCTGAGATACTAAATGACTGAGTTTACAGATATTGAAACACTAAATAACTTTGTTTACTGATATTGTTATGTAATTCACTAATATGTGAGGAACGGATACTGTATTACTGAATACTGGGAGACTGATACTATATTACTGATAAAGGAATGATTGTTTCTGATAGTTCTGATTATGAAGAACTGATTTGATTGATTGTATATAACAATCCTGAAATTGAGCTTGTGATAACATGACTACAGAGTATGAATACTGATGATATATATTTGCTGATAACATATCATGAATGATAACTGAATTCAGATAACTGATATATCTGATAACATGAGTTCTGATAACTGATAGCATGAATGATTGTATCTAACAGTCCTAAATCTGATGGAACTAGCTGAGTTTCGTATTGTATCTGAGTTGAATGTATCTGACAGTCTTGATATCCTGAAGAACTATCAAAGTTCTTTTACTGAGACTAATACTGAAACTGTGGGAAGTAGTTATCTAACCAATATGCCCCAAATATGCTATAATAGCTAAGCTGGGTTCCAATCTCTGCCTTGATTGGATGGGTGTCTATACCACGCCAATGGTAAGGACAAGTTGTGAGTGACCCTCATCTGGCAGGTACTCTAATGAGAATGGTGGGAACCCTCATCTGACACGTTAAGCCACCTCATCTACCCTCAACTGACAGGTATTGATGTCTCAACCTATGCTGGCTACATAGTTCTGGAATGCAAGGGTTGCTTATAAGAATCACACCCTCTACTTGCAGGTGTGTTCCCATCATTGGGTTCGCTCGGTAATGAATCTTACTCCAAACTGAATGACACTGAACTGATTATACTGAACTAATTTCCTAGTTCATGCTAGAATTAACTAATCTGTTATTGATTGTTCTGTTTAACTGAACTGAACATGGACTGAGTTTATTGATTTTTGATGACTAGCAGAACACTACTGAATTTTGTTAATTGACTAAATGTTACTGAGTTTTGTTAGCTAACTGAGTTTATTGAGTTCTGATGACTAACGGAACACTGCTAAATTCTGTTGACTGACTAAATGCTACTGAGTTCTGTTAGCTGGCTGAAGTCTACTGAACATGACTTGACTGAGAGTATCGTGAAAACAGGACATGGCTCTAGGCACACAGCTATATATTTTGGGTACGAATACCCCCAGGATTCGATGGAAGGAAACTGACATGACTTGACATACCAGTGTAATTGACCAACATTAATAATCCATAATATAACATCTACGGGGAATTCATAAATTATGTGGTTTTCATAACCTTTACATATAGCTAACATCATGGTCAATTCGAATATCATGACAAGCCAACAACATATTCATAGCACATTAATAGCATAGAAATCTTCGTGATCAAGTAGACATGGCATAACTTAGGAGACATGGCAAAATCTTGGAGCATGAAGACTAGGTACTTGATCATCATTTATTCATTGAGGCACATTATCAAACACATGGTAGGCATAACTTTAGCATGGGAGTCAACTTAAGCACATGGATATAGCATGTAATCATCATTTAGATCTCAAATAGGTCAAAGTACTCAATTCTGCTTCACTTTGACATTTTAACAAACACCTTGCATGCACTATTTAGGGCATAGGCCTAATGATCAATTTTATACACTATAACACCATAATTCAACTCAATTCCACCAATTAAATCCATAAAATATCATGGTATCATGAACAACATGGAAAGATTCGAACTTTATTCACACAACATGGAATTCACGTGAAATCATAAAACATGGAGTAAGGACTTGTTAATTGAGCACTCTTAAATCATGAAAACATGATTATGCCTATTTTAGGCATTTCGTCGAACACCTTGCATGCACAGTTTATGGAATAGGTGTTCTTAATAATTTAGTCATATTAAACCACCTAATTTCATGGGTTTTAACTACAAGCACAAATACTTCATGAGAATCACCCTAAATTAACATCTTGAAGCATAAACAACAACCATCAACATGTACATGATCATAGCTCAACATGACAATCACAATATAGTATTTAAAACATGGTTCATGGACTGCTACGGATGAAAGAAATCCGTGGATGAACACTACGCATACCTTAGGTGGAAGATTCTTGAAGAAATTCTTGGACATGTTCTTGATTCCTTGACTAGGGTTCTTGTTCCTTTGAGAGAACATAAATTGGCTCTTGAGTTTGAAAAACTTGAATATCATATATTCTTGAAGAAGGATTTGATTCTTGTTATAGGTTATGATCTTGAGAGAAACTCTTCTTTTGATGTTGAAGGTGAGGAGTTCTGTTCTTCAATTGATGGGATTTGGGTCTTCAAATTGAAACCCTAGCTTGAGTTCTTGAGAGGATTTTGAGAAGAGTATATTTTGCTGCAAATAAGCCTTAATCCCGTGTTTGGGGTATATATAGGGGTGGAAGATGACCGAAATACCCCTAAGGAACAATTAAAGTCAAATCTGTCCCTAATTGACTGTCTGATAGGCTGAAGTAAATTGATCATAACTGTCTGATAGGCTGAAGTAAATTGATCATAACTTTTATTTAGATGTCCAAATGGGATGAAACTAATTTCATTAGAAAGAAGACTCAAATATCTTTCAATTGATAAAAAGAAGATCTCATAGTTCATTACATATTAGGAGTTATGATCATTTGAAGTTGACCCTGAAATGCTGAAAAAATAGGGCAAGCACTGGAGTTAGTAGGCTGCGTGGGCTAATCGCCCGGGGCTTCTGTTTTGGGCACCCAAATATGCCTTTACGCTACTCCAAAATTTCTGAAACTCACCCGGGATATACTACGAGACTTCCCAATTGTAACTCAACTTGAAAATTGAAAAACGGACGTCCGGAAGGTTGCCAAATAAATCCCCAAAATTTGGAGGTCTAAAATAGGAGCTGAAGTAAGTAAATCCTAGAGCTTCATAAAGCTCGCCTCACAACTCACAGACCACTGAAACGGAACCTCCTTCCTGGTCAATCTAGTCATAGGGGATGCAATAGAAGAAAAGCCCTCAATGAACCGCCTGTAGTAACCTGCCAACCCAATAAAGTTGCGAACCTCAGAAGGTGACGTAGGCCTAGCCCAACTACGAATAGCCTCAATCTTGGATGGGACCACCATAATACCATCCTTGGACACTACGTGCCCCAAGAAAGCTACAGACTCAAGCCAAAACTCACATTTTAAGAACTTGGCATAAAGCTCAAAGTGCGAAGTATAGTCCTTAATTTTTGCTCTTGCTCCTCCTTACTCCTCGAATGTACCAGAATGTCATCAATAAATACTATCACGAAGAACTCCAAATATGACCTGAACACGCAATTTATCAGATCCATAAAAGCTGTTGGAGCATTGGTTAACCCGAAAGACATTACCAGGAACTCATAATGACCACAAGGAGTCCTGAAGCTTGTCTTAGGGATGACCGTAGCCCTAACTCTCAACTGATGGTAACCGGACCTTAAATCAATCTTAGAAAACACCGCCGCACCCTGAAGCTGATCAAACAAATTATTGATGCGACGCATAGGATACTTATTCTTCACAATAACCTTATTCAACTGCCTATAATCGATACACATACGCAAGGAGCCATCTTTCCTCTTCACAAACAAAACTAGATCACCCCAAGGAGATACACTCGATCTGATAAATCCCATACCCAGAAGATCCTGAAGCTGACTATTTTAGCTCCTTCAACTTAGCAGGAACCATACAATACGGAACCATAGAAATAGGTCGAGTGCCAGGCTCGAGGTCAATAATAAACTCTATATCACGCTTAGGAGGAAGGCTAGGTAGGTCAGTCAAAAATACATCAGAAAACTTGCGAACATTAGGGACGGAGTCAAGTGGGGGACTCTCAGCACTAACATCCCAAATATATGCAAGAAATGACTCACAACCTCTCGGTATCAGTCTCCTAGCCTGGATGTACAAAATAATCCCCGTTGGTGCATGGCTAACAGAACCCTGCCACACAACTAGGGGTATGCCAGGAAAAGATAAAGTAACGGTCTTAGCAAAACAATCCAAGACCGCATGGTAAGGAGACAACCAATCCATACCTAGAATCACATCAAAATCAACCATATCTACTACAATAAGGTCAATATGAGTATCAAACTCCTGAATAATGACTAATCAAGATCTATATACCTAATCCACTACTAAAGAATCACCCACTGGGGTAGCCACACGTAACGACACAGATAAAGACTCTAAACATAAACCAATTCGCGATGCAAAATAAGTAGAAACATATAAAATGGTGGAACTGGGATCAAACAAAGCAGAAGTTGGCTGATAGAACACGAAAATCGTACCTGTGATCACAGTATTCGAAGCCTCAGCCCCCGATCTACCTGGAACAGCATACAAATTACCTTGTCTACTACTAGACTGGGTACCTGCCCGACCGCCAGCCCTACCTCCCTATGGACTACCTCTTGAATCCTAGGAAATACCTCGATAACCTTGTACACCACCCCTACCTAACGGAGACACTGATTTGATCGGCTGCACAGCGAGAACTGGAGGCTCAATCATCCTACGCCGAGGACACTCATGGGCAAAGTTACCAATAACTCTGTAGTCATGACATGCCCTGGGCACTTTCTCTGAGTAGAAGGTCCAGGGAATCCAGAATGACCACCCTTACTCAACGATCCTGACAAAATAACCCTCTGGGGGTGGCTACTACTTTGACCACTGGAACTATAATAGACGAGCTGAACCCTGTTGGATAATTGAAGTGATGCCTGAATTGGACGACTAGGCTGACCCCGATACTGAGAAGGCTGCTGATGAGGGTATGAACCATGAAATCCTCATCCTGAGGACAGTGAACCACTGTAACTACCCTAGTAGCGTGGTCTCTTATCGCTGCACCCTTAGGCCTCACAATCCATATCCTCTATGGAATAAACATGCTCGGCTATCTTCAAAAAAGACTTCCCTGAAGTCACCAAACTCTGTGTAGCACTACGGAGTGACAATCTCAATCCCCAAATAAAACATCAAATTCGCTCGTACTCTGTATCTAGAATCGTAGTGGCATGTCAGGATAACTCATGAAACCTTACCTCATACTCTTCCACAATCATGGAAACCTGCCTCAATGTAGTAAACTCATCCTGGAGATGATCACGCACGCTACGCGGCATATACTTCCGCAAGAAAGCCTCGGATAACTAAGTCTAAGTCACTGGTGGAGATCCAGCTGGCCTGGAATCAAGATAACCTCTCCACCACCTCCTCGCTGCTGTGTCAAAAATATAAGAAACAAAATCTTCTCCTCCCGCCTCAACCAGCCCTAAACTCTGCAACCTCTCATCGCAATTGGATAGGAACTCATAAGAATCCTCTCTAGGGGTCCCGACAAACATGGGTAGAGTCAATCTCAAAAATCAAATCAACATCTTCTTCTCCTCTGCAGACATAAATGGGTGGGCTACCAGTGCTGGTGGAACCTCTACCCTAGGCGCTGCTGCCGCAGGCTATGCTCCTAAATCTACACCACCCTATGCTGCTGGTTGAGCTCCCACGACCGGTGGACCGCCAAATAACCCAAATAACTGAACTAATGTATCCTGAATAACCGAAGAATATATAAAGCCGGGAGGAGCCTGGGCAGCCCCCTAGCCCACCTGCTGATGTGATGGAATTCCTGGAGATATCTCAATTCTTGGAGGTATAACAGGATCAGGTGTTGGATCCCCGACATGATCTCGAATAGGGGCTACTGCTCTACCCTGCCCCTGATATCTGGATCGACTTTGACCATAAGATAGAACTCTATAAGCGGACCCGCTGTCCCGACCCCCTGCTCTCGAACCTCATGTCCTAGCTATCTGCATAAAGAGTGAACAAATAAAAATATTACTACCAACCCAGACTCAAAGCACAAAATGGATCAAGAAAATGTGATTTTTTTCCTAGAAATGCTCTGTAGCCTCCCAAGGATAGGATACAAATGTCTCTATACCGATCCGCAGGACTCTACTAAACATCGGCTCCAGTACTACCAGTGTGACATATGCTCTGATACCAACTTGTCACGACTCGATTTCTCAAGTCGTGATGGTGCCTACCTTATCCCACCAGTAGGCAAGCCAAACTATAGCCCGAAATGATAGGTAATGGGCTAATAGGCAAAGACAAAATAAAAGATCATGTAAGATAATAACAACCACAATAATAAGTTAAAACTAAGAAGAAATCATATGTATTATATAAAAACGAGAGGAGGAAAAAGGACCAACTATACAAATGAATCCCTCCCAAGACCTGATAAGGTTAGCACTAGAGCCACTACTAACAGGTACCCAGAGTACTAGACAAAAAATATAGAATGTACACAAGTAGTCTAGAGTGAAAAAGACTAACTCGAGTAGATAGAGGAGGATCAGCCTTGGACGACAGTAAGCTCACCCCGCTCTAAACCAGCACTGAAAGGTAGGAACCACGTCAACACCGACGGCTAGTACCCGGATCTGCATCAGGAAAAAGATACTGAAGTGTAGTATGAGTACCAAAAACCACGGGTATTGAGTAGGCATCATCGAACGACTGAGCTTAATATAGAAAAGGTGTAACTGCAATGCAAGGACGTAATCTGAGTTATTAGTAAATAGGATGGAAAGGTAACCAACTACCAAGCTATGCAACAACTGTAAAGGAATAAAATTGTGCGGTACAGAAAAATAATAATGTAGTAATAATAATTAAATCAAACATAACCTAACTGAGCTCCCATAAGCCTGCCATGCACACTGAAGAAGACCATTAACCTAACCGTACCCCCATAAGCCGATGGGACACACAAATGATGAAAGTAAACATAAATAATCAGATGCCGGACTTGAACCAGAACTTAAAGTAACCCCAATTATAATCAGATGCTGGACTCGAACTGAAACTCATAGTAACAATAATAGTCAAATGTCGGACTTGAACCGTAACTCATAGTAACAATAATAGTCAATTGTCGGACTCGAACCGGAACTCATAGTAACAATAATAGTCAATTGCCGGACTCGAACCGAAACTCATAATAACATTAATAGTCAATTGCCGGACTCAAACCGGGACTCATAGTAATCATAATAATCAATTGCCAGACTCGAACCAGAATTTACACTAACCATAACCCACCGATAATATTAAAATCCATTCCATATTATAACAATGTCAACGTCTAAATAATCATCCACCAATTTTAAAAAGGGATAAATTAAAAATTTTGCAATTAAATTTTATGTGCCAAAGTGATAGGTGCTATATTATATCGAAAGGTAAAATACCAAAATCTACTACAACGGGTCCGAATTCACATAAATAAGACAGTTTATACATATCAAATAACACGTATCTACAAGCACTTATCCAAAGCAAACATAATTGTTAACATTTTCGATAAGTAAGCTCAATCCAAAAAAAGGGTAAACCTAGTCTACCTGGATGCCAAAACTATAATATCTGTCCGCGAAGCCTCTGAATAACGCTACTAAGATCCGAACTTAAATAATAAATTTTAATTTGATGGTGAAATGATGCAAAATATTTTCACCCAAAAACTTTGCTACAGAATATATATAAACATGCATGTATAAGAGAACTTGATTAGCCTTTTTGTTAAAAGAAAACTTTTATTGAATAGCACTACTACTAAGCGTGTGTGCATATATATATATATAAGAGTCGATATATATGAAAGAAGAAAAAGACATATTCAAATGGTCAAGGGACATGTGTACCGTTTCCAAATAACAACATGTTGTTGTCCACATCCTTCCCACACGTGTGGTGGTAATTAGCCACAAGTAATAATTGTCTACTCCGCGTACATATTTAGATATTGTATAAATTCTTGGTAAAATAATTATAATATTTGGAATATACCATAATTGATAGAAAATTATTTCTAAATAAAACCTCTATTATATAATAATAATATTTTCACATTTCTAAAATTACTATATCCGCCTAAAATATTAATAAATCATAAAAGTCCATTATAAAGTAATATGAATATATCGTCACTTAAAGAATTTTATCAATATCGAAAATATTCTATAAGGGTACTAAATTATATTCCTATCAAAAGACAAATTAAATTAAATAAACCACAAAACATTTAGATAATACTAAAATTATATAAAAATACAGTAAAATGACCGTACAGGTCATTGCACCCTTCGTGGTAGCCTTTCTACCTCACGAGGTGGTGGTAAGGTTTGCATACACTCTACCTCCACAGACATCACTTGTTAGATTTTACTGGGTATGTTGTAGTAAAGTTAGTTGAACTAATCTGTGTTTTTACCCAAGAACTCTTATTACCTGTTTCAAATTCCTACCTATGTTACTCGAGCTTTTCAAAAATGTCGCCCCACGCTTGAAAAACTGTATTTCTTTTTGAAGTATCCAACATACACTCGACATTAATTTGAGTAACATAGGTTCCTACTCACCCAAAAAAGAACACTTGTAGATTTGTTTCGAGCATAGCATAGTCCTATTTAATGCTGAAGAAGATAAAGAAAGAGAATGCATTTTTTTGTTCATCCAGAAAAAAATTCCTCCAATTCTTGTTTTCATTGGTGAAGCAAAGTGCAACTTATTGTGATTGAGCTATGTTGCTTGGACTATCCGAAAAAGTTGTTGCACTCGTGTCAAATCCTTCAAAAATACACTACTTTTGGAGGATTAGACAGGCATCCATCGACATTTATGAAAAGTCCGAGCGACATAGACATTTAGTCTATTGCAATTATCTTGTGGCAACAAGAAAGTTTTCTTAGCTAAAATTCCGTTGATTTACAAATTACACATGAAAATATAAAACAAGTAAACTGTTAAGCTAAATCTAGTTAAAAGACGATCTCTCTCTCTCACACACAATATTAAAACTCATGAAAAAAGTCACTTAAGGAAGAAAATGAAGATAGAGACACACTGTTTCAAGCCCAAAAACAATTACAGTCTGACCCTCAAAACATAGCGTTGCAAGCTTATGAAAGGGAGAAGTTTAAAAAATTTAGAAGTTCATTCTATATGGCTGAGGTGTATCTGCAACAAAGAAGTAAAATAAATTGGACAAGACTAGGAGAATATAACACTAACTATTTCTTCTTTGTTATTAAGTACAACTGATTGCATCATGCCAGAACACAACTGAAGGACGAAAGGGGGGAGTGGAAGTCTGATCCTAAGGAATTTTTGTCAACTATTATCAAGATTTATTGGGGAGGAAAATGGAGGACAGAATCAAAGATTTTTGGTCCGTTGCGTAGAATTGAACAACAAATTGAGTTGTTGCATCCTTATGATGAAATTTTTCAGATTGAAAGCAATAAGAGCCCGGGCCCCGATGGTTTTGGAAGTGGCTTCTTCAAAGCATCATGGGATATAGTGGGTAAAGATGTCACAAATTCAGTGATGGACTTCTTTCGTAACGGTAAGCTGTTGACTCACGTGGATTGCTTTCCTACCTAAGGTAAATGCCCATACCTTTACGATCCAATGCAGGTCTATATTGTGTTGTAATGTTTTATATAAATGCATCTCTAAGATTATGTGAAATAGGCTTAAAGGACTTTAAAGCATATAGTAGCAAGAAATCAAGCTGAAATTGTTCAAGGAAGGTCCATGATGCACAATATCTTGATTTGCCATGATATACTCGAACACTATAAGTGAAAAACTTCTCCCAGCTGTTTAATGAAGATACATTTGAGAAAAGCGTATGAAACGGTCACTGAATCAATTCAGTAAAGTCACTGGTCTAAGTTCAGACATGGATAAGTCTAGTATTGTCATGGCCAGAGTAGACGATCCCACAAAGGAGTCGTTGCTTGCAAAGACTGGTTTTGATGTTGGTACATTTCCTATCAAAGAAGTGGAATAAACCTGATTGTCATCAACTTGTCCTCATGATCATGCACAAGATCAATACATCAAGACAGCCTATGCTAATCAGCTATTTTCGATACACAGCTTCCAGGGGGCCTTCTTCATCCTGCCACAAAGGGATTCATCATCAGTAGCAAAATTTCTAACCTTTCGACATTGTACTAATTGCTTCATGAGTGTCAATTTTGACCTGTGCACAGTGTAAGAAATAAAAGACACAGACGACAGATAAGGCAAGTTCAAAATTGAACCAACAAAGAGAAAGACATTTGCTGTGTTGAAATGGGAACAGAAAGGATAGAAGAAAGAAAAGGCAAAATAAGGGTCCCCGGACTTCTTTATGTAAGTGCCATGTAAAATAGAGTGCACTGGTGGACAGAGTTTCATGTTACCTGTTGTTGGTGGGAGGTGGCAGGTTCACTGGGAATTAGTCTAGGTGTGCGAAAGTTGAATACATGAGAATTATAGGTCAATATGGGCTGTGTTAATGAACATGTCATAACCCAATCAACCTAAATATTGTTTGGATGAATAGAGTCAAAATGGGTTTCGTTTGTGTATTAACCCAATTATCCGCCCAAATTAAAGTCATTTTGTAGTTGAACCTGACCTGTTAAAGTCTAGACGAGTTGGACGGGCCACACAATTATGACCCCTCTGTCGAAATCACAGTCACATCAATATTGGTGAGTGATTGAATGTAGTGGCTATGGTGGTGGTTGAGGTGGAGGCAAAGGCAGTGGTGATGGTTGAATTGCCACCACAGCCACCATATTCAATGACTCAACAGTACCAATGTTACTGGAAGTCCGATTCATTTTGTCCATCAGTTTCATAATATTCATCTTCACTTTCACACCACGAAACTCAATATCCATCGTATCATACGCTTGCACCTCGTCCTCTGCTGTATCAAACGTACCTAACAAAACATTGCATACTTTCCTTGGATCTCTAGTCTCAGCCGTGTATTTCCCCTACAGCCTCTTTCGTACTCGGTAATGCACCTCCTCCACAAACCCTTTCACTTTCTCCTCCACATTCTGTTCACTTTCACCGCCCTAGCCTCTACCCTCGCAACTCTTCCATTCACATTCTCTACCCTCGTAGCCCCCTTCTTATTTTTTTGCTTCTTCGGTGTTATTTTCAGAAGTAACAAGGATGAGAGAAAGAATAGGGGGAAGAGCAGTGGTGGGGGAAGCAAACAAAACCACTGTCAAGGTAGGGAGAGTTTGACTTGATTGATGTAATTGTGGAGGCCACATATGATGCGGCATTATTATTATATTTTATTTTGAATGTCTCCATGGATATTTATCGATATTTTATTTCCTAATGACTCATGCACATTTCACATAAAGAAAAAAAGAAAAGGTTAATAAATGGGAAATGCTATTTTCAATTTGGGTTTAATGGTTTATTGATTTTTTGATTTATGGGAAAAAACAAATCACTCAGTAATTTGCTGGGAAGGATATTCAATTGTCGAGTTGTACCAGTTCATACTGCAATGAGATTACACTGTGATAGCAAGGCTTCTATACAAATACTGTAATCCTACTTTGCATGTGAGGGCTAAGCATATCGACATAGATTTTCATTTCAACGGGGAGAAAATCAAACAACTACTGATTCAACCTTAATATTTGGCATCTCATTCCCAAATTGCAGATTTTCTCATCAAAGGCGGTGGGATTACTGGATGTCTACCAATTTCCAGCTTGATGGGTGGGGGGTTGTAACGCCCCGATTTTCTGAACCAAAACCTCGAATGAAAAGAAGCACGGACTGCTGAAATCTACAATGCCATTACTGCTTTGAAACTCGTGCCTCTGTACCTATGGAATCAAATAAAATACCACAATGCGAATGCATCTGTACGACTAAATGTTCTGAGTATACGAGTGAGGTAGGCTAAATGCAAAGCGTTTTATATGCATGAACAATGATGACTGATATGAACGTGAGACTACATACATACATACGTAACTGCAACTAAAATCGTGGTGATACTGACTATTGAGTCTGAATACTGACAACATGAGTTTATTAATGCTGAGATACTGAATGACTGAGATTACATATATTGAGATACTGAATAAATGAGTTTACTTATATTGATATGTAATGCACTAATAAGTGAGGAACTAATACTGTATTAATGAATATGGGAGACTGATACTATGTTACTAATAAAGGAATGATTGTTTCTGATAGTTCTGATTATGAAGACCTGATTTGATTGACTCTATATAATAGTCCCGAAACTGAGCTCGTGATAACATGACTACAGAGTATAAATACTGATGACATGTATTTGTTGATAACATACCATGAATGATAACTCAATTTTGATAACTGATATATCTGATAACATGAGTTCTAATAACTGATAGCATAAATGACTATATCTGACAGTCCTAAATCTGATGGAACCAGTTGAGTTTCGTACTGTATCTGAGTTGACTGTATCTGACAGTCCTGATATCCTGAAGAACTATCGGAGTTCTTTTACTGAGACTGATACTGAAACTGTGGGAAGTAGTTATCTAATCAACATGCCCCAAATACGCTATAATAGCTAAGCTGGGATCCAATCTCTGCCCTGATTGGAGGGTGTCTATACTCTAATGAGAATGGTGGGAGCCCTTATCTAACAGGTTAAGCCAACTCATCTACCCTCAACTGACAGGTACTAATGTCTCAACCTATACTGGCTATATATTTCTGGTATGCAGGGACTTCTTATAAGAATCACACCCGCTACTGGCAGGTGAGTTCCCATCCTTGGGTTCGCTCGGGTCTGAATCCTACTCCCAACTGAATGACACTGAACTGATTTTCTAGTTCATGCTAGAATTAACTAAACTATTATTGATTGTTCTACTTAACTGAACTGAACATGGACTAAGTTTATTGAGTTCCGATGACTAGCGAAACACTACTAAATTCTATTAACTGACTAAATTCTACTGAGTTCTGTTAGCTGAATGAGTTTATTGAGTTCCGATGACTAGTGGAATACTACTGAATTCTGCAAACTGACTAAATGTTATTGAGTTCTGTTAGCTGACTGAAGTCTACTTAACATGGCTTGACTGAGAGTATCGTGAAAAGATGACATAGCTCTAGGAACACAGCTATATATTTTGGGTACGAATACCCCCAAGACTCGATGGAAGGAAACTAACATGACTTGACATACAAGTGTACTTGACCAACATTAATAATCCATAATATAGCATCTACGGGGAATTCATAAATCATGTGGTTTTCATAACCTTTACATATAGCTAACATAATGGTCAATTCGAATATCATGACAAGCCAACAACATATTCATAGCACATTAATAGCATAGAAATCTTCTTGATCAAGTAGAAATGGCATAACTTAAGAGACATGGCAAAATCTTGGAGCATGAAGACTAGGTACTTGATCATCATTTATTCGTTGAGGCACATTATCAAACACATGGTAGGCATTGCTTTAGCATGGGAGTCAACTTAAGCAGTTGGATATAGCATGGAATGATCATTTAGATCACAAATAGGTCAAAGTGCTCAATTTTTCTTCACTTTGGTATTTTAACAAACACCTTGCATGCACTATTTAGGGCATAGGCCTAATGATCAATTTTATACACTATAACACCATAATTCAACTCAATTCCACCAATTAAATCCATAAAATATCATGGTATCATGAACAACATGGAAAGATTCGAACTTTATTCACACAACATGGAATTCACGTGAAATCATAAAACATGGAGTAAGGACTTGTTAATTGAGCACTCTTAAATCATGAAAACATGATTATGCCTATTTTAGGGATTTCGTCGAACACCTTGCATGCACATTTTATGGCATAGGTGTTCTTAATAATTTAGTCATCTTAAACCATTCAATTTCATGGGTTTTAACTACAAGCATACATACTTCATGAGAATCACCCTCAATTAACATCTTGAAGCATAAACAACAACCATCAACATGTACATGATCATATATCAACAAGACAATCACAATATAGTATTTAAAAGATGGTCCTTGGACTCCTACGGATGAAATAAATCCGTGGATGAACACTACGCATACCTTAGGTGGAATATTCTTGAAGAAATTCTTGGACATGTTCTTGATTCCTTGACTAGGGTTCTTGTTCCTTTGAGAGAAAATAAATTGGCACTTAAGTTTGAAAAACTTGAATATCATATATTCTTGAAGAAGGATTTCATTCTTGTTATAGGTTATGATCTTGAGATAAACCCTTCTTTTGATGTTGAAGATAAATGAGGAGTTATGTTTTTAAATTGATGGGATTTGGGTCTTCAAATTGAAACCCTAGCTTGAGTTCTTGAGAGGATTTTGAGAAGAGGAGTATATTTTGCTTCAAATAAGCCTTAATCCCGTGTTTGGGGTATATATAGGGGTGGAAGATGACCAAAATACCCCTAAGTAACAATTAAGGTCAAATCTGTCCCTAATTGACTGTCTGATAGGCTGAAGTAAATTGATCGTAACTTTTTATTTAGATGTCCGAATGGGATGAAACTAATTTCATTGGAAAGAAGACTCAAATATCTTTCAATTTATATATAGAAGATCTCACATTTCATTACATATTAGGAGTTATGATCATTTGAAGTTGACCCTGAAATGCTGAAAAAACTGGGCAAGCACTGGAGTTAGCAGGCTGCGCGGGCTAATCGCCCGAGCCTTCTGTTTTGGGCACCCAAATATGCCTTTACGCTACTCCAAAAATTCTGAAACTCATCCGCGATTTCATCATCATCAGCATCCATCTCCATATACAATTGTAGATTTCATCAAGTCTTCATAGACAATCGAAGACATCATCATTCATCACAGACTCTGTAGACAATCGGAGATAACAATCAATATCAGTCTCCATAGACAAATAGAGATTTCAAATATCATGTCTTCGTAGACAATCGAAGACATCATCCTTCATCGCACAGTCTCCGTAGACAATTAGAGACGACAATCAACATCAGTCTCCATAGACAATTAAAGATGTAATCAAGTCTTCATATACAATCAAAGACATAATCCTTCATCACACAACCTCCATAGACAATTGAAGATGACAATCAAGATCAGTCTCCATAAACAGTTAGAAACACTGTAACACCCCGCATTTTGGGCTAGAATAAAAACCATGATTTTGATGCATTGCTAATCCCGAAGCCATAAAATCCTATGCCAATACGGCATGTTAATTATTATGTAGCATGTGAATCCGCTCAAGCTTGAATTTAGACCATAGAGGTCCTTCAACTCAAGAACGAGTTGAAACTATTTTGGTCAACTAAGTTTTAGTGGACGTTGTAAAGTGTGTCAGCTTCCATTGACCATAATTCTCTATATATGTCGAATTAGGAAGCCTACTATGTGTCAAATGATAGGTATTCGAGTTAGCTTTCCAATGATACTAATTTGGCTAAATTCCAACACCCGAGCAAGAAATTATGACCTTTCAAAGTGATAAGAGACACCTAAACAATCGCCATGGCCACTGGAAAGCATAGGCGATAGCCTAGGCGGCCATGTGAACATAGGCGCCGCCTATGTGAAGATAGGCGATGGGATGGTTGGCGCCTATGTAAGGAATTCTAGAAATTTAAAAACTTCGTGTTGAGGACAAAGTGGTCCTTTTTCACCCTTACTTAGCCCTAAAACACGAGATTTAGTTCCAAGGAACCCAAAATACATATTCTTTCATCAAAAGTGCACAAGATTCTCCTTAGGGTTTCAAAAAAAAAACCCAAATAGTTCAAGATTTGACCATAGGTTTTTAAAGATAATTACATATTTGGAAACACCAATCTGCAAGCTTCGAGAAACATCTATTATCTTTGGAAATAGATGTACGTGGGGTTATCCAAAAATCTCATAGGTGTAGTCTTTATTGTCACACCCCAAATCCCATTGGAGCAGACTGGCACCCGTAGCCGAGGAGGCCCGGGAGAACCCGTTCATAACCTATACTTTCACATTCACATTACTTATGAAAATTAGAAATTTGGGCAGCACTTCGTTGTAAATAGAAGAAAACATTACCTGTATCAGCCCAGCAGACACGCATATATATATATATAAACAGTAATTGGCCGTCAGAGCCATCACGTCTATCAACCAAACACTCCTATGGCTGTACAATATGTCTACAAAAGCCTCTACATAGATACACAACTGAGTTGGGGTCGGGACAAACTCCCGCCCACAAAAGACTTTTATGCAAATACCAAAAGTACATATAGAGACGACTTGGGATGCCCCGAAACAACTGGAGCTCACCACTAACAACAGAACGTCCTGGCTCTTACTGCGGAGGTGTACGACCTGAAGTACCTGTTCCTGCAGGCATGAATGCAGGTCCCCCGTGAGGGACGTCAGTACGGAAATATGTACTGAGTATGTAAGGCAGTGAGTATCAAGATGAGATACAAAAGATCAACAGAAACCAGATACGAGTGAATAAACAGTATGAGTAGACCACACTTAAAAGAACTGATGGGATACCTGCACATTACTTTCATATCATTACTTCCCGTAATCCTTATCAATACATAACATATGTCATACAATGGCCAACTGATCAGTGGTACTAATACAATACATCAGGGACCACCCCTGGAATAGCATATATAGATAATCTTTATAATACGATGGCCAACTGATCAGTGGTACTAATACAATACATCAAATCATCAATTTAAAATATAGACATTCCGTTTCATAATTCAATTAATCTTTGAGATTGGTTACTTTGTGGTCACACTGTATGGAACTTGAAACCATGATACCTCAATAGGAAAAACATGTAAATAGGTAATCAATATCATTAAGATGAAGTAGAGAATCATGGATACCTCATTAAACCATTTCGGAGTCAACAATAGTATATGGACGTTTTTGACTAGCCGGACATCTTAAAAGTGAAAACAAGTTCAATAGGTAGTGTCGAAGATCATATGATGTTATTATGTGTCATGTGTCGTAGGACAATGTTGGAAGCTTACTTGAGAGTGCCATGGGTCATTATTCATGCCAAAGAGTAGATAGAGTATGTCTTACATACCTTGATATAACCACTTCAATACAAGTGACTTCCCGTACTCTTCGAACACTTATCTACAATAAGTCATTTGTGGCAACAAGTATTAGCAACCAAACCTTACCATTTAGGTATTAACTTCACCAAATAATGTCTAGGAAATAATCCTTTAGCTCATCAATAAGAGTACTACATACATCCTCTTATACTCTTATTACATTCACATATCATGCATTTTCATGAAATATCCCTCAACATCACTCTTAGCCTTTATTTCCCTTCTTAATCACCATCCAATAACAACATGATCACTAGGCATACATAACCACTAATATAATGATATATCACCACAATTCATCCTCCATAATCCAATACAGCAACTTCCATAATTTACAGCAACTTCCATAATTTACTACTAACAATTTATACACAACCAGTCATAACTATGTTTCTAGTTATCTTCCAACATCAAGACAACACTCATAATCCTTTAAAAATACTTATTCATGGATAAGAATCAAGAATAAACAATATTCATACCTTAACAATGAACTCTTGTATTTATGATCCTCCTTACATAACCATGGGGTGCTTCTTGAAGCTTCCGAGATGGTGAACACAACTACGGAACCAATTTGAATTTTCTACGGTTGAATCACAAAATATTTGGGGTTGAAATTGGTTAGGGTTCCCACCTTTCCTAAAATTTGGATAAAATCTGATAAAATTGAGGCTAAGTGCAGGTTTTTAAGACCAAATTTTCGTCCAAATAGAAAATGACCATTGTGCCCTAAAAATTGAAATAAATCCCGAATCTGTCCCCAGTGGACAGTTTTGACAGGCTGAAGTAAATCGATCATAACTCTTTGCTCCGATATCGGATTTGGGTGAAATTGGTATCATTGTAAAGATAATTAAGAGGTCTTTCATTTCATATAAATTAGGCCACCCAGTTCGTCCTGTACTAGGAGTTAGGATCGTTTGAAGTTGACCCTAAAAATCTGTTTTGAGAGGCTGAAGTAAAACGCGTATAACTCCTTACGCAGATATTGGATTTGGATGTAACCAATTGCATTAGAAAGAAGACTCAAAGATCTTTCTATTGATATATGGTATCTCACCCAGTTCATTATATTGAGGAAGTTATGATCGTTCAAAGTTGACCCAAAAACTGGCAGGCCTCAGTATTTTCCTGCTAATTTACTGTTCACAAAAATCTGTTTTGAGAGGCTGAAGTAAAACGCATATAACTCCTTACTCAGATGTTGGATTTGGATGAAACCAATTGCATTCGAAAGATAACTCAAAGATCTTTCTTGTGATATATGGTAGCTCGCCCAGTTCATTATATTGAGGAAGTTATGATCGTTCAAAGTTGACCCAAAAACTGGCAGGCCTCAGTATTTTCCTGCTAATTTACTGTTCACAAAAATCTGTTTTGAGAGGCTGAAGTAAAACGAGTATAACTCCTTACTCAGATGTTGGATTTGAATGAAACCAATTTCATTAGAAAGACGACTCTCGGAGCTTTTCGTCTAAATACAGCAGCCCACACAGTTCCGTTTGCACAAGGAGTTATGATCGTCTCAAGTTGGTGTGCCTAGCTGCAGAAATTTTCCTGCAGAATCACTGTTCACAGGCTTCCCGGCCACCGATTTGAAATTTCGAACGTGCTCGCTTATATGAAATACTCCTCTGTTTTGGGAAAACTTTATATCGTTGGAAAGCTTATTCCAATACCTACTCATACAACTATTGACGGGATACTTCCGAACACCATAAACTTAATTTAACCCATACGCAAGTCTTTAGGACTCCATATAATCGCGATAAGTGTACGAAAAAAAATTTACGGGGTGTTACATTATCCCCCTCTTAAGAACATTCGTCCTCGAATGTTAGCATAGTTACTCATTTAAGACATGTCCAAGCTTACAATTAACATATTCATCATCATAACATCCTTGCATAAAAACAAACACTTACTTGTTATTGTTCTTCTTCCGTCTCATGAACTTCCTCCTCATCGTTGAATAGGTAAGGGTACTTAATCTTCATCGCTTCCTCGGCTTCCCATGTGATCTCCTCAACTTGTTGATTCCTCCAAAGTACTTTTACCGATGCTATCTCTTTATTCCTTATCTTTTTAATTTGGCGATCAAGAATAGCAATAGGCATTTCTTCAAAAGTTAGATCTTTTGTAATTTGTACATCTTCCGTAGTAGTGATGTGCGATGGATCTCCGATGTACTTGCGAAGCATCGAAACATGAAATACAGGATGAACTGCTGAGAGCTCTTGAGGTAGCTCTAACTCATAAGCAACCTGTCCAAATCTTTGAATGATCTTATAAGGACCTATGTATCGCGGACTTAACTTTCCTTTCTTGCCAAACCTCATCACTCCTTTCATCGGTGATACTTTCAAGAATACCCAATCATCGATAGAAAACTCAAGTCCTCTTCTTCTAACATCCGCATAAGATTTGTGTCGACTTTGAGCTGTTGCAAGCCGTTGTTGGATCACTTTAACCTTCTCCATTGCTTGATAAACAAGATCCGGTCCAAATAAGACCGCATCACCTGCTTCAAACCATCCTATTGGCGATCTACACTTTCTTCCATACAATGCTTCATATGGTGCCATTTTGATACTTGAATGATAGCTATTATTGTAGGCAAACTCGATAAGAGGTAGGTGATCATCCCAGTTGCCTTTGAAATCTAATACACATGCTCGTAGCATGTCTTCAAGTGTCTGGATGGTACGTTCCGCTTGTCCGTCCGTTTGAGGATGAAAAGCCGTACTTAGATTTACTTGTGTCCCCAAACTCCTTTGAAAAGACTTCCAGAAATTCGCGGTAAATTGGGCTCCTCGATCGGATATAATGGAAATTGGAACTCCATGCAACCGAACGATCTCCTTAATATACAACTTCGCATACTCTTCCGCCGTATAAGTTGTCTTAACTGGTAAGAAGTGCGCAAATTTGGTAAGCCTATCAATGATCACCCATATGGAATCAAACTTCCGATATGTACGAGGCAAACCCGTGATGAAATCCATATTGATCTTGTCCCACTTACAGACTGGAAGATCTATACATTGCATGTAACCACCGGGTTTCTGGTGTTCTACTTTGACTCTTTGACAATTCGGACATTCAGCTACAAATTCGGCAATATTCCTCTTCATGTCATTCCACCAATATATTGCTTTCAAATCTTGATACATCTTAGTCGACCCTGGATGGATGGAATACCTTGAACAGTGTGCTTCTGTCATAATTCTCTTTCTTAGCTCAACTACATCAGGTACACATAAACGATTCTGACACTGAAGCACTCCTTCTCGCGTAAGTTCAAATGCCTTTGTCGTGCCACTCTGCACATCCTCCTTAAGCTGCAATAAAATTGGATCTGCATACTACTTCTCTTTCACTTCAGCTATCAATGAAGATTCCGCTGCATTACGTACAATAACCTCTTCATCTGGAGTTTCGAGAAGTCGAACTCCCAAATTAGCTAGTTGGTGAAGATCCTTAATAATCCCCTGCTTTTCTATAGATGCCATTTTAGACTTACGACTCAGTGCATCCGCTACCACATTCGCTTTCCCTGGATGATACAAGATATCAACATCATAATCTTTCAACAATTCAAGCCATCTCCGTTGCCTCAAGTTTAGATCTTTCTGACTGAAGATATATTGCAGGCTCTTATGATCGGTATATATGTCAACATGAACCCCATATAAGTAGTGGCGCCATATCTTCAAAGCAAATACAACTGCAGCTAGCTCAAGATCATGCGTGGGATAATTCCTCTCATGAGGTCGCAACTGTCTAGAGCCATAGGCTATTACTCTACCATGTTGCATTAGTACGCATCCTAAGCCAATTCTCGAAGCATCACAGTACACTGCATACCCTTTTGTGCCTTCAGGAAGTACCAATACCGGTGTAGAAGTCAACTTGCTCTTCAGATCCTGGAAACTCTTTTCACAGGCTTCATTCCATTGAAACTTGGAGGCTTTATGCGTCAACTTAGTCAAAGGTGCAGAAATAGAAGAAAAACCTTCAACAAACCTTCTATAATAACCTGCCAACCCGAGGAAACTACGAATCTCCGTAGGCGTCGTGGGTCTTGGCCAATTCTTCACAGACTCAATCTTCTGAGTGTCAACTTTTATGCCTTCACTGGATACAATATGGCCCAAAAATGCCACTGACTTGAGCCAAAACTCACATTTAGATAACTTCGCATACAGCTTACGATCACGAAGAATCTGCAATGCCTGCCTTAAGTGATTAACATGGTCCTCTTCTGATCTAGAGTAGACCAGAATATCATCTATGAAAACTATCACGAACACATCTAGAAACGGCTTAAACATCCTATTCATCAGATCCATAAAAACTGCGGGTGCATTTGTCAGCCCAAATGACATAACCAGGAATTCATAATGACCATACCGTGTTCGGAAAGCTGTCTTGGGTATATCTTTATCCTTGACTCTCACTTGATGATAGCCTGATCTCAAGTCAATCTTGGAAAAACACTGGGCACCCTGCAACTGGTCAAATAAATCATCAATTCGGGGAAGGGGGTACTTATTCTTGATAGTCACCTTATTCAATTGCCGATAGTCAATACACATCCTCAGCGAACCATCTTTCTTACGCACAAACAATACTGGTGCTCCCCAAGGGGACATACTAGGCCTGATGAACCCCTTCTCTAGCAAGTCTTTCAGTTGCTCTTTCAATTCTCGTAACTCTGCTGGTGCCATTCTATAAGGAGGAATTGAGATTGGTTGTGTGTCTGGCAACAAATCAATACCAAACTCCACTTCTCGTTCAGGAGGTAAACCTGGTAGTTCTTCAGGAAATACATCAGGAAATTCATTCACAACCGGAACGGTCTGAAAAGTTGGCGGCTCTGCCTCTGCATCCCTTACTCTAACCAGATGGTATATGTACCCCTTGGAAATCATTTTTCTTGCCTTAAAGTAAGAAATAAATCTACCTCTCGGCGCGCCAACATTACCCTTCCATTCAAGGACTGCCTCATTTGGGAAATGGAAATATACCTTCTTAGAACGGCAATCTACTGTAGCATAACAAGACGCTAACCAATCCATGCCCATAATAACATCAAAATCTACCATTTCCAACTCAACAAGATCGGCCAAAGTATCACGACCACAAATATTCACAACACAATTTCGATAAACATTCCTAGCTATAAGAGATTCCCCCACTGGCGTTGATACTTCAAATGGCTTGGCTAATAATTCGGGTTTTCTTCCGAACCTTCCCGCAACCAAAGGAGTAGCATACGATAATGTAGAACCAGGATCAATTAAGGCATACACATCAAATGCAAAGATGGACAACGTACCTGTAACCACGTCTGGAGAAGCCTCTAAATTCTGCCGATCTGCTAGGGCATACACACGGTTCTGAGCTCCGCTAGCACTAGCTACTCCTCTATCACCTCTACCATGACCCATAGGTTGTGCACCCCTACTCAAAGGAGGCACCGAAGATGACGCAACAGCTGATCCGGTAGGTCGTGTTATACTACCTGTGGTCCTGCGTGGGCAATCTCTAGCCATATGCCCCGGCTTACCGCACCAAAAGCAATTATTCATCCCAAGCCGACATTCGCCAAAGTGAAATTTTCTACAAATGGGGCACGGGTGTCGTGGAGGTCTCAATTGACTCATACTCCCTTGCCCTTGATACCCTACTATTCCCGAACTCTGATTTTCACTGCTTTGCCCGAACTGATTACCTTTGAACCTTTGAAATTGCGGTGGAGCACTAATTGCAGGATAAGAAGATAACGGGCTAGGCAATCTATGAGAGAACGAAGGCCTAAAACCTCCCTGAGATGCCACAAACTGCCCTATAGCTCTGGGCCGCTTAGAATATCCTTTTTCTGATTCCTGGGTTCTTCTTCTTTGCCTCTGCTCTTCCATCTTCTGAGCGAAAGCTTGTATCCTCGCTATATCCATGTCCTTGTTCAAAGCAGCAATGGTACAATCTCTAACCAAGTATGGTTCCAATCTATTCACATAGTGATGAACTCTGTCGTCCATAGTAGCTACCACATTAGAAGCATATCGAGACAAGGAGTTAAATCGAAGACTATACTCTCTTACACTCATATTACCCTGACGAAGATTCAAGAATTGATCTGCACGGGCCTGACGAGTCTCAAATGGAAGATAATGATCAATAAATGCATTTTTGAACTCTCCCCACGTAGTTGGAGGTGCATCAATACCCCTAGATCGTTTCCAATCCTCGTACCACAATATAGCCTCTCCTTTCAGTCTATATGCTGCTAGCTCAACCATCTCTTTACCGGATACATGCATAACATCTAGAACCCTTTGGGTTTGATCGACAAAGTCCTGCGGGTCTTCATTAATATCTGATCCGGTAAAAGTAGGAGGATCCAATTTCAGAAAATCCTGAGTCCGAAGGCTAGCCGCTCTATCCATACCACTAGAACCCGTGGTAGGAATAGCTTGCCCTTGAACTTGACCGGCAACTATACGCGTCAGAAGTTGTACTGCATCCCTCAAATCCCGATCAACAACATTAATAGACGGCCCTTCCGGAGGAGAAGAAGCGCCTGATATATGCTCAGCTTGAGACTCACTTTGCTCTACTTGTGCCGGTGGTGACTTACTAGTACCTTCTCCGGCCACTGCATCTACTCGTTTCCACTTATTTTTTCTCCTTGTAACCGGCATCGTCACTATAATAAATAAAAAAGAAACAATTGGATTAAGCGATTGATTATGACTTTATCTCTAATATGGGATCTATTGCACGATCTAAGAAATGAAGAGTGGAAACAATCCCTAAATGTCCAATAGCCTCCTGTTTATAGATGTGGTGCACAACACACCGATAAACGAGATTCTACGTAGACACGGCTTTGTAGACTCACTAGGACGAACTTCTCTGATACCACTTCTGTCACACCCCAAATCCCATTGGAGCAGACTGGCACCCGTAGCCGAGGAGGCCCGGGAGAACCCGTTCATAACCTATACTTTCACATTCACATTACTTATGAAAATTAGAAATTTGGGCAGCACTTCGTTGTAAATAGAAGAAAACATTACCTGTATCAGCCCAGCAGACACGCATATATATATATATAAACAGTAATTGGCCGTCAGAGCCATCACGTCTATCAACCAAACACTCCTATGGCTGTACAATATGTCTACAAAAGCCTCTACATAGATACACAACTGAGTTGGGGTCGGGACAAACTCCCGCCCACAAAAGACTTTTATGCAAATACCAAAAGTACATATAGAGACGACTTGGGATGCCCCGAAACAACTGGAGCTCACCACTAACAACAGAACGTCCTGGCTCTTACTGCGGAGGTGTACGACCTGAAGTACCTGTTCCTGCAGGCATGAATGCAGGTCCCCCGTGAGGGACGTCAGTACGGAAATATGTACTGAGTATGTAAGGCAGTGAGTATCAAGATGAGATACAAAAGATCAACAGAAACCAGATACGAGTGAATAAACAGTATGAGTAGACCACACTTAAAAGAACTGATGGGATACCTGCACATTACTTTCATATCATTACTTCCCGTAATCCTTATCAATACATAACATATGTCATACAATGGCCAACTGATCAGTGGTACTAATACAATACATCAGGGACCACCCCTGGAATAGCATATATAGATAATCTTTATAATACGATGGCCAACTGATCAGTGGTACTAATACAATACATCAAATCATCAATTTAAAATATAGACATTCCGTTTCATAATTCAATTAATCTTTGAGATTGGTTACTTTGTGGTCACACTGTATGGAACTTGAAACCATGATACCTCAATAGGAAAAACATGTAAATAGGTAATCAATATCATTAAGATGAAGTAGAGAATCATGGATACCTCATTAAACCATTTCGGAGTCAACAATAGTATATGGACGTTTTTGACTAGCCGGACATCTTAAAAGTGAAAACAAGTTCAATAGGTAGTGTCGAAGATCATATGATGTTATTATGTGTCATGTGTCGTAGGACAATGTTGGAAGCTTACTTGAGAGTGCCATGGGTCATTATTCATGCCAAAGAGTAGATAGAGTATGTCTTACATACCTTGATATAACCACTTCAATACAAGTGACTTCCCGTACTCTTCGAACACTTATCTACAATAAGTCATTTGTGGCAACAAGTATTAGCAACCAAACCTTACCATTTAGGTATTAACTTCACCAAATAATGTCTAGGAAATAATCCTTTAGCTCATCAATAAGAGTACTACATACATCCTCTTATACTCTTATTACATTCACATATCATGCATTTTCATGAAATATCCCTCAACATCACTCTTAGCCTTTATTTCCCTTCTTAATCACCATCCAATAACAACATGATCACTAGGCATACATAACCACTAATATAATGATATATCACCACAATTCATCCTCCATAATCCAATACAGCAACTTCCATAATTTACTACTAACAATTTATACACAACCAGTCATAACTATGTTTCTAGTTATCTTCCAACATCAAGACAACACTCATAATCCTTTAAAAATACTTATTCATGGATAAGAATCAAGAATAAACAATATTCATACCTTAACAATGAACTCTTGTATTTATGATCCTCCTTACATAACCATGGGGTGCTTCTTGAAGCTTCCGAGATGGTGAACACAACTACGGAACCAATTTGAATTTTCTACGGTTGAATCACAAAATATTTGGGGTTGAAATTGGTTAGGGTTCCCACCTTTCCTAAAATTTGGATAAAATCTGATAAAATTGAGGCTAAGTGCAGGTTTTTAAGACCAAATTTTCGTCCAAATAGAAAATGACCATTGTGCCCTAAAAATTGAAATAAATCCCGAATCTGTCCCCAGTGGACAGTTTTGACAGGCTGAAGTAAATCGATCATAACTCTTTGCTCCGATATCGGATTTGGGTGAAATTGGTATCATTGTAAAGATAATTAAGAGGTCTTTCATTTCATATAAATTAGGCCACCCAGTTCGTCCTGTACTAGGAGTTAGGATCGTTTGAAGTTGACCCTAAAAATCTGTTTTGAGAGGCTGAAGTAAAACGCGTATAACTCCTTACGCAGATATTGGATTTGGATGTAACCAATTGCATTAGAAAGAAGACTCAAAGATCTTTCTATTGATATATGGTATCTCACCCAGTTCATTATATTGAGGAAGTTATGATCGTTCAAAGTTGACCCAAAAACTGGCAGGCCTCAGTATTTTCCTGCTAATTTACTGTTCACAAAAATCTGTTTTGAGAGGCTGAAGTAAAACGCATATAACTCCTTACTCAGATGTTGGATTTGGATGAAACCAATTGCATTCGAAAGATAACTCAAAGATCTTTCTTGTGATATATGGTAGCTCGCCCAGTTCATTATATTGAGGAAGTTATGATCGTTCAAAGTTGACCCAAAAACTGGCAGGCCTCAGTATTTTCCTGCTAATTTACTGTTCACAAAAATCTGTTTTGAGAGGTTGAAGTAAAACGAGTATAACTCCTTACTCAGATGTTGGATTTGAATGAAACCAATTTCATTAGAAAGACGACTCTCGGAGCTTTTCGTCTATATACAGCAGCCCACACAGTTCCGTTTGCACAAGGAGTTATGATCGTCTCAAGTTGGTGTGCCTAGCTGCAGAAATTTTCCTGCAGAATCACTGTTCACAGGCTTCCCGGCCACCGATTTGAAATTTCGAACGTGCTCGCTTATATGAAATACTCCTCTGTTTTGGGCAAACTTTATATCGTTGGAAAGCTTATTCCAATACCTACTCATACAACTATTGACGGGATACTTCCGAACACCATAAACTTAATTTAACCCATACGCAAGTCTTTAGGACTCCATATAATCGCGATAAGTGTACGAAAAAAAATTTACGGGGTGTTACATTTATGAACATGCATGCTTTTAAATGGGGGTTTTCAATCAAATGCTAATATCTTGCTTTCAATATGATTTCTAAGTCATTTTCTTTATGTCATGGGAATTGTTTGGCTATATACTTCAATGGTTGAAACCATGCATATGTCATTTGAGATTTTTTCATGGAAGTTGATAAATATGAATGATAAATTATTTTCAAATTCCCATGATAATATTTCGATACTCTATATTATATTGTGATCAACAAAAGAGAGCATGAATTTGAAATAAATATTGTTCACCACTTGTAAATGATGAAGCACCTTGGTTTTTACATGATTATGCATATGTGGATGTGATATTGATGACTTGCAAGTCAGGTATGACGATACCCTACCGAATATGATATGCGATTGAATAAGATGAAATTTCAATGCATTGATTTTACATGAGAAATGTGGATGCCCGAAGAACACTTTTGCGAAAAAAGCAGCTCATTGCTAGAAGAATGTGTTTGCCGACATGGAATATCGGTACCATTCTTTGTGGTCTTGCGTACCTAATATTATACTATCCCAAATTGGAATTATGGTTAGGAGCCATGCTTTGTGGTCTTGTGCACTACCATATTTGATTTGGGTCGAGACACCATGCTTTGTGGCCTTGTGTATCTTTCCCTCACTTATACTCTAATCTCGGTGGCAACCGAGGTTTGACAGTTGGTGTAAATTATGTAAGGTACTCAACCTAGCTCAGTTGCATTTCATTATTGTTGAGAAAAACTATTGCATTACACCCATGTGTTTTCAAATGATTTGATACGAAAATTTCTTTGTAATGGCTCTCAATTATATTTTGTAAAAATATTATGTTTTTGCTTTGATATCTCTGCGTGCCAGTACTTTTGTGCTGACCCCCTCTCCTCTTCAACCTCTCAGGTTCAGAGGCCCAGTCTAGGGGTCAAGAGAATCAGTAGAACTTTCAGACAGAGCTGTAGAGACAAGTGGTGAGCCTTCTATGTTTCGAAAGGTCTTATGTCCTGCAGTCCTTTTATCTTATGTTCAGTTTTTGGGTCTGCTGGGGGCCTTGTCCCAGTTTTCAGATAGACATTGTTTTAGTCATGTAGTAGAGATTTTGCAGACAGGTTTTAGAGATGTTGATTTAGATTATGGGACACTATTCCCCATTGTCGTTTTCATATGATTCTTGACTATGTTTCCGTTATATTGTGTTTCTTCTGCATTACTTTTGATAATATGAATTATGTGCATGATTATCAGACAGATAGGGGTGTTTTGGGCCTCCATGGTTTGAAATGCTCGTCACGGCCAGGCCCTGGTTCGGGTCGTGACAAACACTTAGTTTCATCTTATACCTCCGAATTTAGGGGATTTATTTGACAACCTTCCCAAACTCCGTTTATGGATTTTCAAGCTGCTTTGTGATCGGGGAAGTCAAGAGTACATCTCGAGTGAGTTTCAGAAATTTAGGAAACAGTTTAGAGAATGTTTGGATTTCAAAACAAAAGCACTATGCGATTTGCATGCGTCGTTGTAATACCCCGAGAAATTTTTAATTAAAATTTTGTGCGTAAATATGTTGGGTTCTATCTTCTAGAATTAATTATAAATTTTTCGTGTAGAATGTCTTAGAGTATGACCCATGATTGCGTAGAGTATCGAATAAGATTTCCAATGATATATGTATCATCCAAAAAAGACACTCGAGTGACAAGTTATGAATATTTCGATTGAACCGTGAATAGTAGTGAATGACATGCGTATCATCCAAAACAGACACTCGAGCGATGAGTTATGAACATTCCGATCGAACCGTGACTAGTAGTGAACAGTAAAATGTGCAGGAAAAAGTACTGAGGCCTAGCGTATTTTTGCTCAAACTTTAAACGATCATAACTCCGTGTACATAATGAGCTGGGTGATCTACTATATATCAACAGAAAGATCTACGAGTCCTCTTTCCAATGAAATTGTTTTCATCCAATTTTTATATTGGAGAAAAAGGTTATGGTCGATCTACTTCAGCCTACAAAAAGCAAATTTTTGGGGCAACTTCAAACAACCATAACTCCTAGTACACAATGATCTGGGTGAGATATTATATATCAACGGAAATATAAGAGAGTCTTCTTTCTAATGAAATTAGTTTTATCCAATTTGTATATCGGAGTAAAACGTTATGGTTGATCTACTTTAAACTATTAAAACAGTCCACCAAAGGATAGATTCGAGAATTATTTGATTTTTAGGGGAGTTTTGGTCATTCCCCCTCACCCAAAATCAGTCCAAACCCTATATTAAACCCTATTAGAAGCATTGTATGTTATATTTAATAAAATTTCCTCAAAAAGAAAACCCTAAGCTCCTATATCCAACTTCAAAAACCTCCAAAGTTAACCATTAATTCTGCAAATTTATTCAAGATTCCAAGTTTCTAGTTCAAGAACTTCAAGAACCTCCAAAGTTCACCATTAATTCTGCAAATTTATTCAAGATTCCAAGTTCCTAGTTCAAGAACTCCAAGAACCATCATTCAAAGGCACGATTAACATCTCAAAAATGAGTATCGATCTAAAGTTCATCATTCAAGGTATGTGGGGTTTTTCAAGAAGAACTCTCTTTTGTTCTTATGCCCAAAAGTAATTTTCTTTACAAAGGCATGATTTTTAGTTGCTTTTATGAATTTGAAACATGAAACCATATCTTATGATGATTATTATGAAATCTTGATGTTTATGATTTTGAAAGAAGAATTTACATGTGTGGAGATATAAACCATGAATCTTGAATGATATTATCATTATTTTGATATTTGGGTCATTAATCCCCATTGGAAATTGTGTTTTTTTTTGAGAAAATGTGTGTTATAAGCACGTTGATGTTGAATATTTGAGATATTTTGAATGATTTGACCTTTTGTAATTAATGGAGTTGTTTTGAACTTGAGTGTGGAAGAAATACACAACGTGATTGATTTTGATAGATGGAAAGCATGATGGCTCCCGATGTATATTTATATATTACAAAAATATTTTGTTGTGGATTGTCTTTGAAATGATATGAGCTAAGTCCAGGAGAAGTCTTTAGCATCTAGTAGGAGGTATAAAGCGACCTTACTTCCCTAGAACTACGTGCCCCCATAGGAGTGAGCCTGAGGCTAATTTATATAGTGATCACTAGTTTGTGTGGATTTGATATCGATAGTCCTACTCTGATGGCAAGGATAGGACGCCTCTCCCCAACATGGGTTGTACATTGGACTCCATGTAGCTCACATAGTGTATGTCAATTATAGGATCTTGCATTGTGTGTGTGTTTCCTTATGTCTATGGTGAACGGTGAAGTGATTTGAAAGTGGAATTGTGAAAGTTATTCTTCCGAAATATTAAAATGATATTTACATTATGAGAATTGATATTCTTGATGAATTGAAAGTTATTGACAAATTATATGATGACTCACATGTGTTATTGAAATTATTTCATCCTCTTATGATTATGATGATTTTCTTCGGGCTATGTGAGTCTTTCATACATCCTGCATATTTCTTATAAATATTTATGATGGTGATGTTTATAAAACTGCATACACCCCCATATACTTGGTTCCTTTCTATTGTACTGGCTCACATCTTCAGATGTGGGCTGTATTTTCTCGAAATATAGGTTCAGGTGCTCAGTTCTAAGTTCGACAGTGATTCTTTGGCACGTTGTTCTACATCCACTGTCGTGGTGAGTCCTCATGTTCCGAGGACGTGATGTCTAATGTTGGTTTCACGGAATTTATGCATTTGATAACTGAGTATGAGTCAGTTGGGGCATGTCTCAATGGCTCGCTGGTTTTATTGATTTTTTTAGAGGCTTGTCAGACTAGTATAGATGTTAGGAGTTGACTAATAAGTTGTATTTTATTATCTTTCTAAAATTCTTTTATTCTTGGATGATGATTACTCTATTGATATTTGAGGGTTATTTATGGAAACCCCATTGATTTGTGTTGAACTAAATGAAAATGGCTCAAAGGGTTAGCTTGGGGCTACTCCTAACCTCAAGCACCGTGTGATGCTCCGTGAATCATTTTCTGGGGTGTTACAAACTTAGTATCAGAGCCTAAGGTTTTAAGGTATCCTAGGGAGTCTAACAATCCGCGTTAAGTAGAGTCTTGATCATCGGTGTGTAGCTCGCCACATCTATGATCAAGAGGCTACAAGACATTTTAAGAAAAAGTGTGATTCTTTCTTTCAGAAGTCTATCGTGCTTAAAGTGTCTCTGTATACTATTGATTCATTCTCTCCTCTTTCAGAAATATGCCTCTGCTAGAAAGCTTATTTCCAAGGAGTGTATTTACCATTTGGTTAGAGTCAAAGGTACTAAGTTTGAGACTCCAACTTTTCAGTCTGTTAACGTCGTCAATGAGTTTTCTGATGTCTTTTTGAATGATCTCCCAGAGATACCTCCTGATAGAGAGATAGAGTTTGAGATTGATCTTTTTCTTGATACTCAGCCCATTTCTATTCCTCCTTACCGTATGGCCCCTGCAGAACTTAAGGAGTTGAAAGAGCAAGTCAAAGACCTACTAGATAAGGGTTTCATAAGACTCAGTATTTCTTCTTGGGGTGCTCCTGTGTTGTTTGTGAGAAATAAAGATGGCTCTTTGTGTATGTGCATTGATTACTGCCAACTGAATAAAGTCACCGTAAAAAATAAGTACCCCCTTCCGTGAATAGATGATTTGTTTGATCAATTACAAGGTGCAAGTTATTTCTCAAAGATAGACCTTCATTCCGGCTATCATCAACTCAAATTTAGGGAGTGTAACATCCCGAAAACCGCTTTCCAAACTCGTTATGGCCATTTTGAGTTTCTTGTTATGTCTTTCGGGTTAACTAATGCCCCAGCAACTTCCATGAACCTCATGAATCGAGTGTTCAGACCATATCTGGATATGTTTGTCATAGTGATCATCAATGATATACTGGTGTACTCCCGTAGTGAGGATGAATATTCTGATCATCTTCGAACTATCTTGCAAACACTTAGAGATCACAAGTTGTTGTCAAGTTCAGTAAGTGTGAGTTTTGGCTAAGGTCAGTTGCTTTTCTGGGTCATATCATTTCTTCCGAGGGTATTAGAGTTGATCCCCAAAAGACCAAACCTGTTTGAAATTGTCCTAGACGTATTTCTTTGACTGATATCCAAAGTTTCTTGGGTTTAGCTAGCTATTACCACCGTTTTGTTGAGGGATTCTCCTCTATAGCATCTCCTATGACTCGGTTGACCCAAAAGAAAGTGAAGTTCTTGTGGCATGAATCTTGTGAGAAGAGTTTTCAGGAGTTGAAGACTCGACTCACTTCAGCCCCTATTTTGACTTTGCCTGATGGTGTTGATGGTTTTGTGGTGTACTGTGATGCTTTGAGAATTGGGTTGGGTTGCGTATTGATGTAGAAGGGTAAGGTGATAGATTATGCTTCTAGACAGTTGAAACCCCATGAAAAAAACTACCCCACCCATGACCTTGAGTTGGCTGCTATTCTGTTTGCTTTAAAAATCTGGAGACACTATTTGTATGGTGTCCATATTGATGTTTTCACTAATCATAAGAGTCTTCAGTATGTTATTACCCATAGAGAATTGAATCTTAGGCAGAGACGATAGTTAAAATTGTTAAAGGACTATGATATGAGTGTGTTGTACCATTCGGGCAAGGCCAGTGTTGTGGCTGATGCCCTAAGTGGAGTGTCCATGGGTAGTGTTTTGCATGTCGTAGAAGGTAGGAAAGAGTTGGCTCGTGATGTACATCGTTTGTCTAGATTGGGGGTTCGGTTGTTTGACTCTGCTGAAGGTAGTATAGGGGTTTGGAGTAGTTCTGAATCCTCCTTAGTTTCGGAAGTGAAGGACCAAAAAGTAGAGGTTTTCTCCCAAGGGGGAGACGGTGTGTTGAGATTGCAGGGTAGATTGTGTGTCCCGAATGTTGATGATCTGAGATAGAGGATTATGGCTGAAAATCACGGGGCGCGATATTCTATTCATCCTGTTCCCACCAAGACGTACCGAGACTTGCGGGAAATCTATTGGTGGAGTGGCATGAAGAAAGATATAACAGCATTTGTAGCTAAGTATGCAACATGCCAACAGGTTAAGTTTGAACACCAAAGACCTGGGGGCATGATGCAAGAGTTTAGTATTCCCACCTAAAAGTAGGAAGAGATAAATATGGACTTCGTGATTGGTTTACCTCCTTCCCGATTCCATCATGATTCCATTTGGGTTGTGGTTGATATGTTGACTAAGTCTTCTTATTTCTTGCCTGTCCATACTTCATATACTACTGAGGATTACGCTAGATTGTATATCCGAGAGCTAGTTAGACTACATGGAGTTCCCTTTTCTATCATTTCGGATAGGGGTACTCAGTTTACTTCGCAATTTCGGAAAGCTTTTCAGAAGGGTCTTGGTACCCAAGTGCTTTTGAGTTCTACTTTTAATCTGTAGACCGATGGTCAGGCCGAGCGGACCATCCAAACCTCAGAGGATATGTTGAGAGCTTGTACACTTGACTTTAAGGGAAGTTGGGATGAGCACTTACCGTTGATAGAGTTTGCTTACAATAACAGTTTCCACTCTAGTATTGGCATGGCTCTGTTTGAAGCCTTATATAGGAGGAAGTGTAGATCACCCATAGGTTGGTTCAAGGTAGGTGAAGCGGCTGTGAGTGGTCCTGATTCGGTATTTAAGGCTATGGAAAAAGTTAAGTTGATTAGGGAAAGGTTGAAAACTGTGCAGAGTCATCAGAAGTCAAATTCGGATGTTAGAAGGAGAAACCTTGAGTTTGAAGTTGGTGACCTAATGTATCTTAAAATTTCACCCATGAGGGGGGTGAAGATATTCGGAAAGAAAGGGAACCTTAGTCCCCATTATGTTGATCCTTACAAAATTCTTAGCCGTGTTGGTAAGGTAGCTTATGAGGTCGAGTTGCCTTCCGAGTTGTCCTCTGTTCATCCAATATTCCATTTCTCCATTCTTAGAAAGCATATTAGCGATACTGTGGTAGTGGATTCCTCTCTGAGTGCTGACATTCAAGAAAATCTTTCTTTTGATGAGATTCCTGTTGAGATTCTTGATTTCAGTGTCCGAACACTAAGGAACAAAGAAGTTCCCTTAGTCAAGGTGTTATGGCGAAACCAATCTATTGAGGGAGCAACTTGGGAAGCTGAGGCGGATATGGGAACCAAGTACCCGCACCTATTTTCCACGAACTCTGATCAATACAAAGGTATCGTTCTTTCCTAAACCATGCACTTTTGATAAAAGTTGCAGCAGTTCAGCTGTCATTTGTTATGTGTTCAACTATACTTTCTTGAATTTATGCACTCTATATTGCATTCGGAGTGAGAAACGATGTGGTCATGAGTCTAACGAATGGTTTCAGCTGTATGCTATATTCCCTATCTAATCTTGGCATGTCTATCATCATTCGAGGAGGAATTTTTCCAAGGGGGGATGATATAATACCCTGGGAAATTTTTTGTTGAAATTGTGTGCGTAAACGTGTTGGGTTCTATTTTCTATAATGAATTATAAATTTTTCTATATGGAATCACTTAGATTATAACCCACCATTGCGTAGAGTATCAAATAAGCTTTCCAACGATATGTGGGTCATCAAAAACGGACACCCGAGCGACGAGTTATGAACATTCTGATCAAACCGTGAATAGTAGTGAACAGTAAAACATTTAGGAAAAAGTAATGAGGCCTGGCGTATTTTTTCTCCAACTTTAAAGGATCATAACTCTTTTTATATAATGATCTGGGTGATCTACTATATATCAACGGAAAGATCTGCGGGTCCTTTTTCCAATGAAATTGGTTTCATCCAATTTTTCTATCGGAGTAAAAAGTTATAGTCGATCTACTTCAGCCTATCAAAAGTGAATTTTTGGATCAACTTCAAATCATAACTCCTCGTACACAATCATCTGGGTGAGATACTATATGTCAATGGAAATATATGAGAGTCCTCTTTCTAATAAAATTGGTTTCATCCAATTTGGATATCGGAGTAAAACGTTATGGTTGGTCTACTTCAGACTATCAAAGCAGTCCACCAAATGACAGATTCGAGAATTATTTGATTTTTAGGGGCATTTTGGTCATTCCCCCTCACCAAAAACCCATCCAAACCCTATATTAAACCCTATTAGAAGCATTATATGTTATATTTCATCAAATTCCATCAAAAAGAAAATCCTATGCTCCTACATCCAACTTCAAGAACCTCCAAAGTTCACCATAAATTCTGCAAATTTATTCAAGATTCCAAGTTCCTAGTTCAAGAACTTCAAGGACCTCCAAAGTTCACCATTAATTCTGTAAATTTTTTCAAGATTCCAAGTTTCTAGTTCAAGAACTCCAAGAACCATCATTCAAAGGCACGATTAACATCTCAAAAATGAGTATCGATCTAAAGTTCATCATTCAAGGTATATGGGATTTTTCAACAAGAACTCTCTTTCGTTCTTGTGCCCAAAAGTAATTTTTTTACAAAAACATAATTTTTATTTTATTTTTAACGAATTTGAAGCATGAACCCATATCTTATGATGATTATTACGAAATCTTGATGTTTATGATTTTAAAGATGAATTTTCATGTGTGGAGATATAAAGAATAAATCTTGAATGATATTTATCATGATTTTGATATTTGGGTCGTGAATCTCCATTGGAAATTGTGTTTTTTTAGAAAGTGTGTGTTATAAGCACGTTGATATGGAATATTTGATATATTTTGATTGATTTGACCTTTTGTTCTTAATGGAGTTATTTTGAACTCGAGTGTGAAAGAAATCCACAACGTGGTTGATTTTGATAGATGGAAAGCATGATGGCTCCTGATGTATTTTTATATATTACTGAAATTGTTTTATTATGGATTGTCTTTGAAATGATCTGATCTAAGTCCGGGAGAAATATTTAGCACCGAGTGGGAGGTGTAAAGCGACCTTAATTCCCTAGAACTATGTTCCCCCATAGGAGTGATCCTGAGGCTGATTTATATAGTTATCACTAGTTTGTGTGGATTTGATATCGAAAGTCCTACTCCGATGGCAAGGATAGGACAGCTCTCCCCAATGTGGATTGTACGTTGGACTCCATGTACCTCACATGGTTTATGTCGGTTTTTGAATCTCGCAGTGTGTGTGTGTTTCGTTGTGTCTATGGAGAATGGTGAAGTGATTTGAAAGTGGAATTGAGAACGAAAAATTTAAATGCTATTTACATTATGAGAATTGATATTCTTGATGAACTGAAAGTGATTGACAAATTACATGATGACTCACATGTGTTATTGTACTTATTTCATCCTCTCATGATTATGATGATTTTCTTCGGGCTATGTGAGTTTTTCATACATCCTGCATATTTCTTATAAATATTTTTGTTGATGATCTTTATAAAACTGCATACACCCCCATATACTTGGTTTCTTTCAATGGTACTGACCCACATCTTCGGATGTGGGCTGCATTTTCTCGGAATGTAGGTTCACGTGCTCAGTTCCAGGTTCGATAATGATTCTTCAGATACGCTGTTCTACATTCTATGTCGTGGTGAGTCCTCATGTTCTGAGGACGTGATGTTTGATGTTGGTTTCACTGAATTGTTTACATTTGATAACTGAGTATGAGTCAGTTGGGGCATGTCTCAATGGCTCACTAGTTTTATTGATTTTCTTAGAGGCTTGTCAGACTAGTATAGATATTGGGAGTTGACTAATAAGTCATATTTTGTTATCTTTCTAAAATTCTTTTATTCTTGGATGATGATTACTCTATTGATATTTGAGGGTTATTTATGGAAACCCCATTGATTTGTGTTCAACTGAGTGAAAATGGCTCAAAGGGTTAGCTTTGGGCTACTCGTAGCCTCAAGCACCGTGTAATGCTCCGAGACACATTTTCTGGGGTGTTACTGTCCATGCTCTATAGCATGCTCCAAAAACTTTCAGCATTTCAGGATCAACTTCAAACAATCATAACTTCTTGAATATTTTGAATTGTGAGAGATACTATATATCGATGAAAATATCTTTGAGTTCACTTTCCAATGAAATTAGTTTCATCCAATTTAAACATCGGAGAAAAGAGTTATGATCAATTTACTTCAGCCTATCAGCTTGTAAACAACATAGGACAGCTGTGTCTTTCTCTCCTTCTTCAGGGGTATTTTCGTCTTTTGTCCATCCTATATATCTGCTCAAACACGGCATTAAGCCTAATTTAGACCAGAATATACTCCTTTTTTCTCAAATTCTCTCAAAAATTATCAAGAACAAGTAAGGGTTCAATTGGGGGTTTCAAGATTCAAGCCAATTTCGTCGTTAACTTTCACGGATAATCAATATAACGTATGCATAGTGTTCATTCATGGATTCTTTTCATCCATGGAGCTCAAGAATCAAGTTTTAAGTTATGTATCATGAATATTTTGTTGTGGGATGTTTATAATCATATTGTTGATGTTAAATTGAGTTTTAATTCTATGAGTTATTTCAAGAATCATGAAAACTAATTTATTTGTGGTATTATTCATATGATATTTATGTTGAGTTCTTTGGATTTGCAAGTTGGATGTTATACCCGTAATATTGATATATGTTAATTGATGAATGAAATATCCATGTTTCCCATGTGTGTTGAATCATGACCATCATATGTTGAAAACCTTGAGATGTGAATTGGTGGTTATGGTCATGAATTGGGAGCATGTTATATATGCCTAAGTATAAAATTGTGCCTTTCATGTGTATGTGATGTTCAAGTGAATGAATTGTGCCTTGTGATCCATTGGTGATCTAAGTAATGAATTCCTGTTAATACTACATGATCTAAATGATTTCCATGTTGATGCTATGTCTTGCATGTGTTTGACAAATGGTTCATGAAAGTTAAGTAATGAAACTACATTATGTTATCATGTATACAAGTTCATGTCATTAAAGTGAAATTAAAATTGTGAAATTATGATATGTTAGGATACATTGCTATTCATGTACAAGATATGATTATCAAGTGCTTTCATGAAATCCCAACTTATGGTATTATGAATTGCAGACTTTAGCCCTATGATCAAGAATTTGCATGATGTGTCAGTTTCCTTCCATCGAGTCTCGGGGGTACTTGTACTCAAAAAATATAGCTGGGTACCTAGAGCCATGTCATGTTTTCATGATACTCTCATTTAAGCCATGTTCAGTAGACTTCAGTCAGTCTCATGACTTAGGAAAACTCATGTAAAGGCAGTATATGTTCAGTTTTACTCAGTACTCAATAATCTATGTAATCTCAGTAATATTCCGTCTGTCTATGGAATTTAGTAAATCTCAGTATCAGTATAGTTTAGTTCATTATTCAGTTCAGACATCAGTAAACTCAGTCAGCTAACAGAACTCAGTAGTATTTAGTCAGTTAACAGAATTCAGTAGTGTTCCACTTGTCATTGGAACTCAATAAACTCATTCTATGTTCAGTTCAGTTTAATAGAACAATTAGTAACAGTTCAGTTAATTCTAGTATGAACTAGGAAATCAGTTCAGTATATAATCAATTCAGTGTCATTCAATTGGGAGTAGGATTTAGCACCGAGTAAACCCAAGGATGGGAACTCACCTGTCAGTAGAAGGTGTGATTCTTAGAACCAGTCCTTGCATTCCAGAACTACGTAGCCAACATAGGTTGAGACATCAATACCTGTCAGTAAAAGAACTCAGATAGTTCTTCAGGATATCAGGACTAACAGATATAGTCAACTCAAATACAGTACAGAACTCAGCTAGTTCCATCAGATTTAGGACTATTAATTACAATCATTCATGCTATCAATTATCAGAACTCATGTTATCAGATATATTAGTTATCAGAATTTAGTTATCAGTCATGATATGTTATGAGTAAATATGTGTCATCAGTATTTATACTCAGTAGTCATGTTATCACGAACTCAGTTTCAGGACTGTTATATACGGTCAATCAAATTAGTTCTTCATAATCAGAACTATCAGAAATAGTAATTTTCTTTATCAGTAATATAACATCAGTTCCTCTTTATTCAGTAAACTTAGATGTTAGTAAATCAGTATATAGAATTCTGTATCCATGTACTAGTACAGTTTTAGTTACATTTATTATGTATTCATGCATGTATTCTCACATTCATGTTAGTCAGTATTGTTCATACATATGAACCCCATGCATTCAGCCTATCTCACTTGCATACTAGTACATTCAAAGTACTGTCGTATATTATACCATAGGTTTGGATGCATGGGATCCAGAGCTCCCTTAGCAATTTTAGAGTCAGCCAGCAGCAGTAATTAACAGTTAGTCCTTATCCTTCAAGGACAATTATGTTACTATTCATATCACTATTTCAGTTTTCAGTTTATTTCAGTAGACGGAGTTAGTTGGGAACATGTCCCTTCAACTCCTTATTCAGTTCAGTTTAGAGGTTTTCAGACTACAGCAAGTCAGATAATTATTTTAGATTTATGTTAGTATTGTTATACCATTTTTAGATATTATGTTATTAGATTTTTATTCATATTTGAACCTTATGCCCTTACAGTACTATGTTTTTGAATATTTTACAGTATGGTTATTCAGTGCTCAGGTACAGATATAAGTCATGGGTTAGCTTGTGGTCCTTTGAGGTCATGGGCACCGTGTAGCATTTCGGTTCAGAAAATCGGGGCATTAAAAACTTGGTATTAGAGACTAAGGTTCAACAGTGTCCTAGGAAGTTTGAAATTTGCATCAAGTAGAGTCTTGTACATGGGCATGTTCTGCACCACACTTATGTGCAGGAGGCTATGAGATGTTTTAGGAATAGTTTCCCTTCTTTCATGTCTCAAGATTATGCTATAGCAAGGTTCTCTAAGGAACCCATGTAGATTCACATTAGGCTCCCCTCATGTCAACCTTACCTTACTTTCAAGGTAACAGAAATAGTGAAGCATAAATCCTAAAGATAGGGCTTTCCTATGCAGTCCCTGGAGATAGTTCTGTGATTTTCCACATGCTCAAACAATATCCCCTCAGTTCAGTCATGTTCCAAAGTTGTACAGATTTTATTTATGATCCTGAAAAATCCTTTGTAAACTCAAATCCAATTTTTGATATGTCATTAGATCCCTTCTCATAATCCTATGATATTATAGACCTAGAATTTTAAGCATGGACCAAAGAGTTTAGCAGTAGATGAGTTGAGATAGTATTGTCCAGTTTGATTAAATTATGTATTCGTGGGGATAGTTGTACCAAGTTAAATCAGGAGGCTTGAATAGTGTAAGCTAGAATTTAAGTTTATTTACTTGGAATTAAGCATGAAGGTGTGGAAGTGATATTTGTAGTAAATGAGGAAAAAGAAGCAGCTGATGTGTTTAGTAGGATGGGCAGGTGTCGAACAGAGTACAAGTATGTGATGATAGATCAAGTAACCAAGTCAGACTCTCAAATTCCAGTAGTAGTGCCAGTATGTATAGAAAAGCAGTAAGGGAAGATGATTCCCAACCCATCCTCTTCTCAGTACAAAGATTTGTACTTCAGCTATCATGAAATCCACTCAGGTCTTACATATCAACTCTAAGGTCATGAACCACGATCATGCACTTTTTCATAAATCATGTACGATTTCAGTTCCCAGTATAAAAGATCTCAGTTTACCCGACAATATGAATCAATTCCATGAACATGGCTTATGTTCACATATTTTCCATAGAATCGTGTACGCTTTCAGTTCCCAGCATAGGCAGTCAGATCTAAATCACTCAGTGTCTCGAATCATGTCTCACGACTACAAAAACTCGAACCTTAGGTCATGCAGCTCATGACTCTTGTACACGTATCATGCTTTACAGTATACTCAGCTTTCATGACTCATGCTATGCCCCTACAGATCAGATAAATTTAGACTACGTTATGTATATCCTTATTTCATACCTTTTCGTTAAATTCATGTTGTTGATATTCTATTCCTTAGTTTTCAGTCATGTGTCAAGTTTAGTTTGTATCGATTCATGCTTCAGTTCCTCCTGATTTAACCCTTCAGTCAACTCTCTTTATGAAAACAGTGTAGTGATGAGAGGTTTCTTAGATAGGAGAGAGAAAATGTTTCATGTTAAGAGAAGATTGTTGTATGCTTATTTTATACAAGGGTGTTGTATTAATGATAGGATTAAATGTAACTATTCCATGATAGAGTATCCTAGTAGTTGCGAATATAACCCAGTTCATACATCATACCTCAGTTCCAGATATCAGATGATTATGTCACGATTCAGTTCCTACATGCCTTGTGCATCGCCTTAGTTTTCCTCAATATTTCAGCAAAGGCAGTCCAACATTCTTTAAGGGACATAGTGTCCCAAGGGGGAGATACACTCTAATCCCTCAAACTGTTATGACATAAACATACCGGTCTCTCTTCACGTCATGAATCAAGCTTAGAGGAAGGTTTACTTATAAGATGGCTTTCTCACTCCAAATCTCAGTCATAAGCCATGTAATCAATGGCTCGGTCTAGTTCACAATACTCTATCCATGTCACGCATTACAGACTTAGTACATATCATGATATTCAGTTCACGTATCACGCTTCAGACTCAGTTATGTCCTCATGTTTCTGCTCATGCATATTGAGTAATTAATCTTAGACTCATCGATATTTGTAAGTTCAATGTAAAAGGCTTCCTTAAACTTACTCGTTCTTATGTTGAGATTTCAGTACCAAACTTGGTATTTAGTTTCATTCCCAATTTTTTAGTTAAACTTGTCATCTTTTATTATTGCATATTCAGCCGATTGTTCATGAGCCAGTTCAGTCATATAATCATGCATTAGATATGCATGGATTCAGCTTATCAGTTATGCACCAGATATGTATTCTCATTTTGAGAAACTCAAATCATCAGAACACTTAGTCCTTCATTCATAAATCAGTTAGACATGCATCAGATATGTATGTTTAGTTTGATACAAATTCAGCTTATCAGTCATGTAAGTCATGAAATCATGTTTCAGTCATTCATGTTCAGTATATGCCTCAGTTGGTCTCTTCTTCCCTTCTTAGTAAGTCTCATTTGAGGACGAATGTTCCCAAGGGGGAGATATTGTAAGACCCCATAAAAATACTAAGTCAAATTCAGCTCCTTAAGGATTGATAAGGATATCCAACACGTAGAAGAATTTTTCTAAGTTATAGAAACACTTAGTTTCATCTTATACCTCCGAACTTTGGGGATTTATTTGACGACCTTCCCGACCTCCATTTTTGTATTTTCAAGTTGCGTTATGATCAGAGAAGTCAAGAATACATCTCGAGTGAGTTTTGGAATTTTTGGAATCCGTTTAGGGCATGTTTGGATTTCAAAACAGAAGCACCATGCGATTTGCCTACGTCGCACGCTCTATAGCATGCTCCAAGAATTTTCAGCATTTCAGGGTCCACTTCAAGCGATCATAACTTCTTGATTATTTTGACCTGTGAGAACTGCTATATATTGATGAAAAGATTTTTCAGTCATCTTTCCATGCAATTGGTTTCATCCAATTAAAACATTGGACCAAAGAGTTATGATCCATTTACTTCAGCCTATCAGCCTGAAAACAACATAGGATAGCTAAGTCTTCTCTCTTTCTCCAGCCGTATTTTAGTGTTTTGCTCATCATATATATCTGCTCAAACACGACATTAAGCCTAATTTAGAGCAGAATATACTCCCTTTTACTCATATTCTCTCAAAAATTATCAAGAACAAGAAAGGGTTCAATTGGGGGTTTCAAGATTTAAGCCAATTTCACCGTTAACTTTCACGGATAATCAATCTAAGGTATGCATAGTGTTAATTCATGAATTCTTTTCATCCATGAAGCTCAAGAATTAAGTTTTCAGTTATGTATCATGAATATTTTGTTGTGGGATGTTTATAATCATGTTGTTGATGTTAAATTGAGTTTCAATTCCATGAGTTATTTCAAGAATCATGAAAACTAATTTATTTGTGGTATTATTCATATGAGATTTATGTTGAGTTCTTTGGATCTGCAAGTTGGATGTTATACCCATAATATTGATATATGTTAATTGATGAATGAAATATCCATGTTTCCCATGTGTGTTGAATCATGACCACCATATGTTGAAAACCTTGAGATGTGAATTGGTGGTTATGGTCATGAATTGGGAGCATGTTATATATGCCTAAGTATAAAATCATGCCTTTCATGTGTTTATGAAAATGTTCAAGTGAATGAATTGTTCCTTGTGATCCATTGGTGATCTAAGTAATGAATTCATGTTAATACTACATGATCTTAATGATTTCCATGTTGATGCTATGTCTTGCAAGTGTTTGACAAATGGTTCATGAAAGTTAAGTAATGAAACTACATTATGTTATCATGTATACAAGTTCATGTCATCCAAGTGAAATTAAAATTGTGAAATTATGATATGTTAGGATACATTCCTATTCATGTACAAGATTATGATTATCGAGTACTTTCATGAAATCCCTAACTTATGGTATTATGAATTGCGGACTTTAGTTCTATGATCAAGAATTTTCATGATGTGTTAGTTTCCTTCCATCAAGTCCTGGGGTACTTGTACCCGAAAAATATAGCTGGATGCCTAGAGCCATGTCATGTTTTCATGATACTCTCAGTCAAGCCATGTTCAGTAGAATTCAGTCAGTCTCATGACTCAGGAAAACTCATGTAAAGGCAATATCAGTTAAGTTTTACTCAGTACTTAGTAATCTACGTAATGTCAGTAATATTTCATCAGTATATGGAATTTAGTAAATCTTAGTATCAGTACAGTTTAATTTAGTATTCAGTTCAGTCATCAGTAAACTCAGTTAGCTAATAGAACTCAGTACCATTTAGTCAGTTAACAGAATTCAGTAGTGTTCCGCTAGTCATCGGATCTCAATAAACTCAGTCCATGTTCAATTAAGTTTAACAGGATAATTAGTAATAGTTCAGTTAATACTAGTATGAACTAGGAAATTATTTATGTATAATTATTTCAGTGTCATTCAGTTGGGAGTAGGATTCAGCACCGAGCAAACCCAAGGATGGGAAATCACCGGCTAGTTGAGGGTGTGATTCTTAGAAGCAGTCCTTGCATTCCAGAACTATGTAGCCAGCATACGTTGAGACATCAATACCTATCAGTTGAGGGTAAATGAGGTGGCTTAACCTGTTAGATTAGGTTCCCACCGTTCTCATTAGAGTACCTTCCAGATGAGGGTCACTCACAGTTTGTCCTTACCAGTGGCGCGGTATTGACACCCTTCCAATCAGGGCAGAGATTAGACCCCAGCTTAGCTATTATAGCGTATTTGGGGCATATCGGTTAGATAATTACTTCCTACAGTTTCAGTATCAGTCTCAGTAAAAGAACTCAAATAGTTCTTCAAGATATCAGGACTAACAGATACAGTCAACTCAGATATAGTATGAAAATTAGCTAGTTCCATCAGATTCAGGACTGTCAAATATAGACATTCATGCTATCAGTTATTAGAACTTATGTTATTAGATATATCAGCTATCAGTCATGATATGTTATCAGTAATATATGTCATCAGTATTCATACTCAGTAGTCATGTTATCACGAATTCAGTTTCAAAACTGTTATATATGGTAAATCAGATCAAATCTTCATAATCATAACTATCAAAAACAACCATTTTCTTTATCAGTAATATAACATCAGTTTCTCTTTATTAAGTAAACTCAGATGTTAGTAAATCAGTACACAGAATTCAGTATCCAGTACTAGTACAGTTTTAGTTACAGTTATTATGTATTCATACATCTATTCTCACGTTCATGTTAGTCAGTATTGTACATACATATGAACCCCATGCATTCAGCCTACCTCACTTGTATACCAGTAGATTCAAAGTACTGACGTATACATTTCTAGCGCTATGGTGTGTTATACCATAGGTTTGGATGCACGATATCCAGAGCTCCCTTAGCAATTTCAGAGTCAGCCAGCAGCAGTAATTAATAGTGGGTCCTCATCCTTCGAGAAAAATTATGTTATTATTCATATCACTATATCACTATATCACTATTTCAGTTATCAGTTTATTTCAATAGACGGAGTTTGTTGGGAACTTGTCCCCTCAACTCCTTATTCAGTTCAGTTTAGAGGTTTTCAGACTACAACATATTAGACAATTATTTCAAATTTATGTTGGCATTGTTATACCATTTTTAGATATTATTTTATCAGATATTTATTCAGATTTAAACCTTATGGCCTTACAGTATTATGTTTTCACATATTTTATAGTATGGTTATTCAGTGCTCAGATACAGATATAAGTCATGCATTAGCTTGTGGTCCTTCGAAGTCATGGGCACCTTGTAACGTTTCAGTTCAAAAAAATTGGGGAATTACAAACTTGGTATCACAGACTAAGGTTCAGCATTGTCCTAGGAAGTCTGAAAGCAGCATCAAGTAGAGTCTTGTACATGGGCGTATTGTACACCACACTTATGAGCAGAAGGCTATGAGATGTTTTAGGAAACGTTTCCCTTCTTTCATGTTTCAAGATTCTGCTATAACAAGGCTCTCTAAGGAACCCATGTAGATTCACATCAAACTCCCATCATGTCAACCTTACCTTACTTTCAAGGTAACAAAAATAGTAAAGCTCAAATCCTAAAGATAGGGCTTTCTCATGCAGTCCCTGGAGACAGTTATGGGATTTGACATATGCTCAGACAATATCCCCTCAGTTTAGTCATGTTCCAAAGTTTTGCAGATTTTATTTATGATCATGAGAACTCCTTTGTAAACTCAAATCCAATTTTTGATATGCCATTAGATCCCTTCTCAGAATCCTATGATAGTATAGACCTAGAATTTTAAGCATGGACCCAAGAGTTTAGTAGTAGAAGAGTTGGGATAGTATTATCTAGTTTGATTGGATTATTTATTAATGGGGATAGTTGTATCAAGGTAAAATAGGAGTCTTGAACAGTGTAAGCTAGAATTTAAGTTTATTTACTTGAAATGAAGAATGAAGCTGTGGATGTGATATTAGTAGTATATGAGGAAACAGAAGTAGCTGATGTGTTTAGTAGGATGGGCAGGTGTCGAACAGAGTATAAGTATGTGATGATAGATCAAGTGACCAAGTAAGATTCTCAAATTCCCTACCTCTTTAGAAAGCATTGAATGTCCGTTATATAGTACAAACATAGATGGAGTCGGAATAAGAAGAAGCGGGTTAAAGTCTCATCTTCTAAGCGGCAAAGGGGGCTTTAAAGTCCTGTTATTTTTCATTGTTTCCTTTAATTATTTATTTATGTAATTATTTCTTTATCCATTCATTCGGGCCTCGAAGCTAAAGTTGTATTTAATACAGGTGAAGCGAGACTCAAGCTAAAGGTTTGAAAACTAGATTAGGACAGAATGTGGGTCGAAAGCCCAAGTAGATTAGGACAGCTCTTATCGATTTGGGCCTAATGACCTAAATCCCTTACTTTCTCCCCTTTCACTGTTCTCTATGTTTGTTTTCCTTATGTTCTTTGCGAACCTAGCCAAATTCTTAGTTAAGTCGCTAAAAAACTAGTTTTGCGTAAACATCAAAATATTTCTAAAATTGCTTTCTTTCCAAAAAAGCAAACACTTTTCAAAATAAATCGTTTCGAAGTTAATCAAAAGACAATTTTCAAACAGTCTAGATAACCGCAAATTAGCGGATGTTTTAGGTGTCTAACACCTTCCTAAAATGTTAATAGGAACCACATACCCGGGATTTCTAACTTAAAACAATTTTTCTGTTTTGAATCATTTTAAGTGACTCTCTAAGGTTTCTGAATTCCTTTTCAAAATTAAGTGGCCACTCTCAAAAAGTCAAAATTTCTCCGCAAAATAGGATTCAGCACTAAGCGAACCCAAGGATGGGAAATCACCTGCCAATAGAGGGTGTGATTCTTAGAAGCAGTCCTAGCGTTCCAGAACTATGTAGCCAGCATAGGTTGAGACATCAATACCTGTCAGTTGAGGGTAGATGAGGTGGCTTAACCTGTCAGATGAAGGTTCTCACTATTCTCATTTGAGTACCTACCAGATGAGGGTCACTCACAGCTTGTCCTTACCAGTGGTGCGTTATTGACACCCTTCCAATCAGGGTAGTGTAATACCTCGAGAAATTTTTCATGGAAATTTTGTGCGTAAACGTGTTGGGTTCTATCTTCTAGAATGAATTATAAATTTTCCGTGTGGAATGTCGTAGATTAAGACCCACCATTGCATAGATTATCGAATAATCTTTCCAACTATATGTGGATCATCCAAAACAGACACCCGAGCGACGAGTTATGAACATTCCCATCGAACTATGAATAGTAGTGAACAGTAAAATGTGCAGGAAAAAGTACTGAGGCCTGGCATATTTTTTTCTCTAACTTTAAATAATCATAACTCCTTATGCGTAATGATCTGGGTGATATACTATATATCAATGGAAATATCTGCGAGTCCTCTTTCCAATAAAATTGGTTTCATCCAATTTGTCTATCGGAGCAAAAAGTTATAGTCGATCTACTTCAGCCTATCAAAAATGAATTTTTGGATCAACTTCAAACGATCATTAATCCTCGTACACAATGATATGGGTGAGATACGATATATCAACGGAAAGATATGAGATCTCTCTTTCTAATGAAATTAGTTTCATCCAATTTGGATATCGGAGTAAAACATTACGGTTGATCTACTTCAGACTGTCAAAACAGTCCACCAAAGGATAGATTCGAGAATTATTTGATTTTTAGGGGCGTTTTGGTCATTCCCCCTCACCAAAAATCCATCCAAACCCTATATTAAAGCCTATTAGAATCATTGTATGTTATATTTCATCAAATTCCATCAAAAAGAAAACCCAAAGCTCCTGCATCCAACATCAAGAACCTCCAAAGTTCACCATTAATTCTTCAAATTTATTCAAGATTCCAAGTTCCTAATTTAAGAAACTCAAGAACCATCATTCAAAGGAATGATTAATATCTCAAAAATGGATATCGATCGAAATTTCATCATTCAAGGTATGTGGGGTTTTTCAACAAGAACTCTCTTTCATTCTTGTGCCCAAAAGTAATTTTCTTTACAAAGGCATGATTTTTATTTGATTTTTTTATGAATTTGAAGCATGAAACCATATCTTATGATGATTATTATGAAATCCTGATGTTTATGATTTTGAAAGATGAATTTACATGTGTGGAGATATAAAGCATGAATCTCGAACGATATTTATCATGATTTTGATATTTGGGTCATGAATCCCCATTGGAAATTGTGTTTTTTTGAGAAGGTATGTGTTATAAGCACATTGATGTTGAATATTTCAGATATTTTCAATGATTTGACCTTTTGGTATTAATGGAGTTGCTTTGACCTCGAGTGTGAAAGAAATTCACAACGTAGTTGATTTTGATAAATGGGAAGCATGATGGCTCCCGATGTATATTTATGTATTACTGAAATTGTTTTGTTGTGGATTGTCTTTGAAATGATCTGAGCTAAGTCCGTGAGAAATCTTTAGCACCGAGTGGGAAGTATAAAGCGACCTTACTTTCCTATAATTACGTACCCCCATAGGAGTGAGCCTGAGGTTGATTTATATAGTGATCACTAGTTTATGTGGATTTGATATCGATAGTCCTACTCTGATGGCAAGGATAGGATAGATCTCCCCAACATAGGTTGTACGCTGGACTCCATGTAGCTCACATGGTTTATGTCGGTTATAGGATCTCCCAGTGTGTGTGTGTTTCCTTGTTTCTATGGTGAATGGTGAAGTGATTTGAAAGTGGAATTGTGAAAGTTATTCTTTCGAAAGATTAAAATGATATTTACATTATGAGAATTGATATTCTTGATAAACTGAAAGTGATTGACAAATTATATGATGACTCAAATATGTTATTGTACTTATTTCATCCTCTCATGATTATGATGATTTTCTTCAGACTATGTGAGTCTTTCATACATTCTGCATATTTCTTATAAATATTTATGATGATGATGTTTTTACAACTGCATACACCCCCATATACTCGGTTCCTTTTCATGGTACTGACACACATCTTTGGATGTGGGCTACATTTTCTCAGAATGTGGGTTCAGGTGCTCAGTTCCAGGTTCGATAGCGATTCTTTGGGCACGCTGTTCTACATCCTCTGTTGTGGTAAGTCCTCATGTTCTGAGGTCGTAATGTCTGATGTTGGTTTCACGAAATTGTTTACATTTGATAATTGGGTATGAGTCAGTTAGGGAATGTCTCAATGGCTCACTGATTTTATTGATTTTCTTAAAGGCTTGTCAGACTAGTATAGATGTTTGGAGTTGACTAATAAGTTGTATTTTGTTATCTTTCTGAAATTCTTTTATTCTTAGATGATGATTACTCTATTGATATTTGAGGGTTATTCATGGAAACCCCATTGATTTGTGTTGAACTAAATGAAAATGGCTCAAAGGGTTAGCTTGAGGCTCCTCGTAGCCTCAAGCACTGTGTGATGCTCTGAGACCCATTTTATGGGGCGTTACAAACTTGGTATCAGAGCCTAAGGTTTTAAGGTGTCCTAAGGAGTCTGACAAACCATGTTAAGTAGAATCTTGATCATAGGTGTGTAGCGCGCTACATCTATGAGCAAGAGGCTACAAGACATTTTAGGGAAAAGTATGATTCTTTCTTTCAGAAGTCTATCGTGCTTAAAGTGTCTCTCTCTGCTATTGATTCATGCTCTTCTCTTTCAGAAGTATGCGTCCTGGTTGAGCGAAAAGAAATAATGATGGCCAGCAACCTCAACCCGCTGACCCATTGAATGAAAATGTGTCTCACACGGAATTTCAGGCAGCCTTTCAGGCATGGGCCCAAGCTGTTACTACAAATATTCAGGCCAACCCGTCCCTGGCTCCATAGCAGTAGGGAGGTGATTCAGCTGCTGCTAGGATCCGTGATTTCATACGGATGAATCCACTGGAATTCTATGGGTCCAAGTCTGATGAGGATCCACGGTTGTTTTTAGAGAAGGTGCGGAAGATTACTCAGTTGATGCATTTATCTGAGGAACATAGTGTGGAGTTGGCTGAGTATAGCTTGAAAGACCTTGCTTATGACTGGGTTATTGCTTGGAGGAAAGGTAGAGGTGAGGGAGCTATCCCTACAACTTGGCATGAGTTCTAGGATGCATTCTTGGATAAATTTTTCCCTTTGGATATGAGAGAGACAAAGGTGGAAGAGTTTATGAACCTGCAATAGGGCTCTATAACTATTAGCGAGTACTGTCTAATGTTCAATCAGTTGGCCAAGTATGCTCCTGACGTAGTGGCTGATAATCGGGCTAGTATGAGCATGTTTGTGATTGGAGTGTCTAGTTATGTGGTTAAGAAGTGTAGGTTTTCTATGCTGAATAGTGAGATGAATCTTTCTAGGCTGATGACTCATGCCCAAAAGATTAGGCAGACAAGATTAAAGAGAGAGATAGAATGAGATGGGATAAGAGAGCTAGGCCCGAGAAGCATAGACAGGGTCAGACTAGATCACAGTAAGGGAGTCGCCCTCAGTATTAGGATCGTTCATCTATGCCAGCACCGTCATCTGCTAGTGCTCCCATGCCTAGAGGTAGGAAGGATCAAAGTAGCAGGTCATATGCATCCAGGTCCCAGTACAGTGCTGCCAGTAAGCCAAATTGTCCTCTGTGTCATAAGTGTGGTAGGGCTCATTTAGGTGAGTGTTGGGGTGAGTAGAGGGGTTGTTTCCGATGTGGTGACATGGGTCACAGAGTTAGAGATTGTCCACAGAATGGACAAGGGCGTCGTGACTATCGCCCTCAGATCTAGACTCAGACTGTTCGTGCTCCAGTTCCAGTGACTCGCCCAGCCCCAACTCAGGGTGCCTCTTCTTGCAATGCTGGAGGGCATCGCCGGAATAGATTCTATGCTTTACCGTCCCACCAGGAATAGAAGGACTCTCCTAATGTTGTTACTGGTATGCTTCGTATATTTCAGTTTGATGTGTATGCTTTGTTGGATTCTGGATCCAGTTTCTCATATGTTACACCTTTGATTGCTGTGAATTTTGAAATGAGTCCTGAGATTATTCCTGAGCCTATCCTAGTTTCTACCCCAGTGGGTGATTCGATTATTGCCCAGAAAGTGTATAAAAAGTATCCTGTTACCGTTCTTCATAGAGTCTTGTTGGAAGATTTGATTGAGTTAAACATGGTAGATTTTGATGTGATTCTGGGTATGGACTGGCTATATTGTTCTTCTGCCTTTATTGATTGTCGGACCCGAGTAGATAAGTTTCCGTTTCTCAGTGGATCCGTGTTTGAGTGGTTTGGGAATTCTGTGTCACCCAAGAGTTATTTTATCTCTTACCTCAAAGCTAGAAAGCTTATTTCTAAGGGGTGTATTTACAATTTGGTTAAAGTCAAAGACACTAAGCCTGAGACTCCAACTCTCCAGTCTGTTAACGTCGTCAATGAGTTTTCTGATTTCTTTCCAGATTATCTCCTAAGGATACCTCCTAATAGAGATATAGAGTTCGGGATTGATCTTCTTCCCTATACTCAACCTATTTCTATTCCTCCTTACTGTATGGCCCCTGCAGAACTTAAGGAGTTGAAAGAACAACTCAAAGATCTACTAAATAAGGGTTCCATAAGGCCCAGTGTTTCTCCTTGGGGTGCTCCTGTGTTGTTTGTGAGAAAGAAAGATGGCTCTTTGCATATGTGCATTGATTACCGGCAACTGAATAAAGTCACCGTAAAAAATAAGTACCCCCTTCCGAGAATAGATGATTTATTTGACCAATTGCAAGGTGCAAGTTATTTATCAAAGATAGACATTCGTTTCGGCTATCATCAACTTAAAGTTAGGAAGTGTGACATCCTAAAAACCGTTTTCCAAACTCGTTATGGCCATTTTGAGTTTCTTGTTCTGTCTTTTAGGTTAACTAATGCCCCAGCAGCTTTCATGGACCTCATGAATCGAGTGTTCAGACCATATCTGGATATGTTTGTCATAGTGTTCCTCAATGATATACTGGTGTACTCTCGTAGTGAGGATGAACATTCTGATCATCTCTGAACTGTCTTACAAACTGTTAGAGTTCACAAGTTGTTTACCAAGTTCAATACGTATGAGTTTTGTCTAAGGTCAGTTGCTTTTCTGGGTCACATCATTTCTTTCGAGGGTATTAAAGTTGATCCCCAAAAGATCGAAGCTGTTAGAAATTGGCCTAGACCTATTTCTCCGACTGATATCCGAAGTTTCTTAGGTTTAGTTGGCTATTACTGCAGTTTTGTTGAGGGTTTCTCCTCTATAGCGTCTCCTATGGCTGGGTTGACCCAAAAGAAAGTGTTCTTGTTGTCCAAATTTTGTGAGAAGAGTTTTCAGGAGTTGAAGACTCGACTCACTTCAGCCCCAGTTTTGACTTTGCCTGATGGTGTTAATGGTTTTTTGTTGTACTGTGATGATTCGAGAGTTGGGTTGGATTGCGTATTGATGCAGAAGGGTAAGGTGATAGCTTATGCTTCTATACAGTTGAAACCCCACAAGAAAAATTACCCCACCCATGAGCTTGAGGTTGCTGCTATTGTATTTGCTTTGAAAATCTGGAGACACTATTTGTATGGTGTCCATATTGATGTTTTCACTAATCACAAGAGTCTGCAGTATGTGTTTACCTAGAGAGAATTGAATCTTAGGCAGAGATGATGGTTAGAATTGTTAAAGGACTATTATATGAGTGTGTTGTACCATCTGAGCAAGGCCAATGTTGTGGCAGATGACCTGAGTGTCCATATGTAGTGTATCACATGTGGTAGAAGGTAAGAAAGAGTTGGCTCATTATGTACATCATTTGGATAGATTGGGGGTTAGGTTGTTTGACTCTGCTGAAGGTAGTATAGGGGTTCAGAGTAGTTCAGAATCCTCCTTGGTTTTAGAAGTGAAAGAAAAGCAATACTTAGATGCTAGTTTGGTCAAAGTGAAGGAGTCAATCAAGGACCAAAAAGTAGAGGTTTTCTCCCAAGGGGGAGATGGTGTGTTGAGATTGCAGGGTAGATTTTGTGTCCCAAATGTTGATGATCTGAGATAGAGGATTATGGCTGAAGTGCACGGGGCGCGATATTCTATTCATCCTGGTGCCACCAAGATGTACCAAGACTTGCGGCAAATCTATTGGTTGAGTGGCATGAAGAAAGATATAGCAGCGTTTGTAGCTAAGTGTGCAACATACCAACAGGTTAAGGTTGAACACCAAAGACCTGGTGGTATGATACAAGATTTTAGTATTCCCACCTGAAAGTGGGAAGAGATAAATATGGACTTCGTGATTGGTTTACCTCATTCCCAATACCATCAGGATTCCATTTGGGTTATGGTTGATAGGTTGACTAAGTCTTCTCATTTCGTGCCTGTTCGTACTTCATATATTGCTGAGGATTATGCTAGATTGTATATCCGAGAGCTAGTCAGACTGCATGGAGTTCCTTGGTCTATCATTTCGGAGAGGGGTACTCAGTTCACTTCACAATTTTGGAAAGCTTTTCAGAAAGGTTTTGGTACCCAAGTGCTTTTGAGTTCTACTTTTCATCCACATACCGATGGTCAGGCTGAGCGGACCATCCATACCTTAGAGGATATGTTGAGAGCTTGTACACTTGATTTTAAGGGAAGTTGGGATGATCACTTACCGTTGATAGAGTTTGCTCACAATAACAGTTTCCACTCTAGTATTGGTATAGCTCTGTTTGAAGCCTTATATGGAAGGAAGTGTAGATCACCCATAGGTTGGTTCGAGGTTGGTGAAGCGGCTGCGACTGGTCCAGATTCAGTATTTTAGGCTATGGAAAAAGTGAAGTTGATTAGGGAAAGGTTGAAAACTTCCCAGAGTCGTCAGAAGTCATATGCGGATGTTAGAAGGAGAGACCTTGATTTTGAAGTTGGTGACCTAGTGTATCAAAAAATTTCACCCATAAGGGGGGTGAAGAGATTCGGAAAGAAGGGGAAGTTTAGTCCCCGTTATGTTGGTCCTTACAAAATTCTTAGCCGTGTTGGTAAGGTAGCTTATGAGGTCGAGTTGCCTTCCAAGTTGTCCTCTGTTCGTCCAATATTCCATGTCTCCTTGCTTAGAAAGCATATTAGCGATGTTGTGGTAGTGGATTCCTCTGCGAGTGCTGACATTCAAGAAAATCTTTCTTTTGATGAGATTCCCGTTGAGATTCTTGATTTCAGTGTCCGAAGACCAAGGAACAAAGAAGTTCCCTTGGTCAAGGTGTTGTGGCGAAACCAATCTGTTGAGGGTGCAACTTGGGAAGCTGAGGCGGATATACGATCCAAGTATCCACACCTATTTTTCCTGAACTCCGATCAAGCCGATGGTACCGTTCTTTCCTAAATCATGCACTTTCGATAAAAGTTGCAGCAGTTTAGATGTCATTTATTATGTGTTCAGCTGTAGTTTCTTGAATTTATGCATTCTATGTTGCATTCGGAGTGAGAAATGATGTGGTGATAAGTCTAATGAATGGTTTCAGCTGTATGCTCCATTCCCTATCTAATCTTGGAATGTCTAGCATCATTCGAGGATGGATGTTTCCAAGGGGGGGATGATGTAATACCCAGGGAAATTTTTTGTTGAAATTTTATGTGTAAATGTGTTGAGTTCTATCTGCTAGAATGTATTATAAATTTTTATGTGGAATGTCTTATATTATGACCCATCATTACGTAGAGTATCAAATAAGATTTCCAATGATATGTGGATCATCCAAAACGGACACCCGAGCAACGAGTTATGAACATTCTGATCGAACCATGAATAGTAGTGAACAGTAAAACGTGCAGGAAAAAGTACTGAGGCTGGCGTATTTTTTCTCCAACTTCAAACCATCATAACTCCTTGTACATAATGATCTGGGTGATATACTATATATCAATGGAAATATCTACGAGTCCTCTTTCTAATGAAATTGGTTTCATCCAATTTGTCTATCGAAGCAAAAAGTTATGGTCGATCTACTTCAGCCTACAAAAAGCAAATTTTTGGGGCAACTTCAAACAACCATAACTCCTCGTACACAATGATCTGGGTGAAATACTATATATCAACGGAAATATAAGATAGTCTTCTTTCTAATGAAATTAGTTTCATCCAATTTGTATATCGGAGCAAAACATTATGGTTGATATACTTTAAACTATCAAAACAGTCCACCAATGGATAGATTCGAGAATTATTTGATTTTTAGGGGTGTTTTGGTCATTCTCCCTCACCCAAAATCCGTCCAAACCCTATATTACACCCTATTAGAAGCATTATATGTTATATTTAATAAAATTCCCTCAAAAAGAAAACCCTAAGCGCCTACATCCAACTTCAAGAACCTCCAAAGTTCACTATTAATTCTGCAGATTTATTCAAGATTCCAAGTTCCTAGTTCAAAAACGTCAAGAACCATCATTCAAAGGCACGATTAACATCTAAAAAATGAGTATCGATCTAAAGTTAATCATTCAAGGTATGTGGGGTTTTTCAACAAGAACTCTCTTTCGTTATTGTGCCCAAAAGTAATTTTTTTACAAAGGCATGATTTTTATTTGATTTTTTTACGAATTTGAAGCATGAACCCATATCTTATGATGATTATTATAAAATCCTGATGTTTATGATTTTGAAAGATGAATTTACATGTGTGGATATATAAAGCATGATCTCGAATGATATTTATCATGATTTTGATATTTGGGTCGTGAATCCCCATTGGAAATTGTATTTTTTTGAGAAAGTGTGTGTTATAAGCACATTGATGTTGAATATTTTAGATATTTTCAATGATTTGACCTTTTGGTTTTAATGGAGTTGCTTTAAACTCGAGTGTGAAAGAAATTCACAACGTAGTTGATTTTGATAGATGGGAAGCATGATGGCTCCCGATGTATATTTATGTATTACTGAAATTGTTTTGTTGTGGATTATCTTTGAAATGATCTGAGCTAAGTCCGGGAGAAATCTTTAGCACTAAGTGGGAGGTATAAAGCGACCTTACTTTCCTAGAACTACGTGCCCCCGTAGAAGTAAGCCTGAGGCTGATTTATATAGTGATCACTAGTTTGTGTGGATTTGATATCGATAGTCCCACTCCGATGGAAAGGATAGGATGGCTTTCCCCAACGTGGATTGTACGGTGGACTCCATGTAGCTCACATGGTTTATGTCGGTTGTAGGATCTCCCAGTATGTGTGTGTTTCCTTGTGTCTATGGTGAATGGTGAAGTGATTTGAAAGTGGAATTGTGAAAGTTATTCTTTCAAAAGATTTAAATGATATTTACATTATGAGAATTGATATTCTTGATGAACTGAAAGTGATTGACAAACTATATGATGACTCATATATGTTGTTGTACTTATTTCATCCTCTCATGATTATGATGATTTTTTTTGGGCTATGTGAGTCTTTCATACATCCTGTATCTTTCTTATAAATATTTATGATAATGATGTTTATACAACTGCATACACCCCCATATACTCGGTTCCTTTCCATGGTAATGAGCCACATCTTCGGATATGGGCTGTATTTTCTCGGAATGTAGGTACAGGTGCTCAGTTCCAGGTTTGACAATGATTCTTCGGGCATGTTGTTCTACATCCTCTATTGTGGTGAATCCTCATGTTCCGAGGACGTGATGTCTGATGTTGGTTTCATGGAATTATTTGCATTTGATTACTGAGTATGAATCAGTTGGGGCATGTCTCAATGGCTCGTTGGTTTTATTGATTTTCTTAGAGTCTTGTCACACTAGTATAGATGTTGGGAGTTGACTAATAAGTCGTATTTTGTTATCTTTCTGAAATTCTTTTATTCTTGGATGATGATTACTCTGTTGATATTTGAGGGTTATTTATGAAAACCCCGTTGATTTGTATTGAACCGAATGAAAATGGCTCAAAGGTATAGCTTGGGGCTACTCATAGCCTCAAGCACCGTGTGACGCTCCGGGACCCATTTTCCAGGGCGTTACAGGCAGAGATTGGACCCTAGCTTAGCTATTATAGCATATTTGGGGCATGTCGGTTAGATAACTACTTTGCACAGTTTCAGTATCAGTCTCAGTAAAAGAACTCAGATAGTTCCTCAAGATATCAGGACTGACAGATACAGTCAACTCAGATACAGTATAGAACTCAGCTAGTTCCATCAGATTCAGGATTGTCAGATACAGTCGTTCATTCTATCAGTTATCAGAACTTATGTTATCAGATGTATCAATTATCATAATTAAGTTATTTGTAATGATATGTTATCAGTAAATACATGTTATCAGTATTCATACTCAGTAGTCATGTTATCACAAACTCAGTTTCAGGACTGTTATATACGGTCAATCAGATCAGTTCTTCATAATCAGAACTATCAAAAATAATTATTTTCTTTATCAGTAATATAACATCAGTTCCTCTTTATTCAGTAAACTTAGATGTCAGTAAATTAGTACATAGAATTTAGTATCCAGTACTAGTACAGTTTCAGTTATAGCTATTATGTATTCATGCATGTATTCTCACGTTCATGTTAGTCACTATTGTTTATACATATGAACCCGATGCATTCAGCCTACCTCACTTGCATACCAGTACATTCAAAGTATTGACACATACTTTTCTCATGCTATGGTGTCTTATACCATAGGTTTGGACGCATGGGATCCAGAGCTCCCTTAGCAATTTCAGAGTCAGCCAGCAGCAGTAATTAACAGTGAGTCCTCATCCTTCGAGGACAATTATGTTATTATTCATATCACTATTTCAGTTATTAGTTTATTTCAGTAGACGGAGTTAGTTGGGAACATGTTCCCTCAACCCCTTATTCAGTTCAGTTTAGAGGTTTTCAGACTACAGTATGTCAAACAATTATTTCAGATTTATGTTGGTATTGTTATACCATTTTTAGATATTATTTTATCAGATCTTTATTTAGATTTGAACCTTATGGCCTTACAGTATTATGTTTTCGCATATTTTACAGTATGGTTATTCACTGCTCAGGTACAGATATAAGTCATGAGGTTATCTTGTGATCCTTTGGGGTCATGGGCACCGTGCAGCATTTCGGTTCAGAAAATCAGGGCGTTACATTAAACAATCATTGAAGACAATCAACATCGATCTCTATAGACAATTGGAGATGTCATCAAGTTTTCGCAGACAATCGAAGACATTATTATTCAATATCAGTCTTCGTAGACAATCGGAGACAATAATCAACATCAGTCTCTATAGATAATTGGAGATGTTATGCATTATATCTTCATAGATAATTAAAGACATCTTTCATCATCATATAAGTCTCCATAAACAATCGGAGATGTCATTCATCTTCACGTCCCTATAAACAATCGGAGACGTCATTCATCCTCAAGTCTCCATACAAAATCGGAGGCACCATGCATCTTTTCAATCAAACTAGATTTCAAAACAACATAACATTTTTCAAATTTCATTCAAAGAGTCAGAAATATACACTAGGGAAAATTTTTAGAATCGCCCTAAAATTTTTCTATTTACTCATTTCGAACTACATCGACCTAATTCTCGTGACACTCGAGATATATAGGAAGCTCTATGCAAAATTAGATCATCACAACAACATAATTACTCTTTCTCCTAGCAAGTACACAATCTTGCATCCCCAGCATCTCACAGCTCGATACTTGAGAAATTTCAAAAGCGCCATCGGAAATATGTAAACACTTTCATTCCCGAATGATTCATCTCTCAACAGTCATTCTACGTAGTCACTCGCCCCAATAACAAGGCAAGAGATAATCTGCCTATTTTTTTGAACTAAATACGACCTGATCCTCACACAACTCGAGGTAGGTGGGCAACTTTAAATTAAAGTTCGGTCGAATTTTCTTCAAAAAAATAATAAAATAATAAATAGATAAATTATTTTTTATCAACCAAAATTGATTACACGTCAACATTTTCGTTTGAAGACTTCTACATCATCGTCAAATAAAAAGGGGCAACTTTTGACACCCAATTTTTACTGTTCGTGCTGAAAATTAATATTTTCAGGCTTACTGACCATTAAAGGGCACAAAGTATAATTTTCATATCTTTTTACAATTGTTGATAATCCTTACTTTGGGTGTTTTATCAATTTGTTGTCATATTTTTATTTTTCATGATTTATTAATAATTTTTCTTGTATTACAATTTTTATCAATTCATTATCGTTTTTAATATTTTACAATCATCTGCACCCGTACACGACATGATATTATATTTTAAAATATTTTTTATATTAATTATATTTTTTATACATTTTCAACGTTCTTTACATTTTTCGTAATTATAAATCAATACCTGCATTTTGTATGTATATTTTATGATCCCTAAATGATAAGTCGGATGAATTATTTTTAAACAGTATAATAACTTTATGTCTTGTCGCATCCGACAACGATCGCACAATAATGTCTTGTCGAATCCGAGAATGACTACATAATTATGTCTTGTCACATCCGACAATGACTACCCAATGAGGTCTCAAATCCGACAATGACTACATGTAATGTCTTGTCACTTTTGACAATGACAACTCAATGACACTATCCTTTGGACAACAACTTTATCCATTGATTAAAAGGATGAAAATCCTTTGGTCAATATCCTAAGGACCAAAGGTGTTCTATTAAGAATGAGTACGGACACCCCTTTATCCATTGGATAATAAGGGGTGTCAATTTTCATTATAAATAGTGGAGGGTGGAAGACAAATAACACATTTTTACCACCCACACATATTCATCCTTTCTCCCAAAACATATATTTTTTTCTCTCTCAAATACATACACAAAAATGAAAAAAAGTCTTGTTCATATTTTTCTCTCAAAAACACAAAAATATTTCCTCATTTTCATATTTTTCTCTTACAAAATAACACAAAAATACACATATTTTTTATACTCCTCGTTTTCTAAAATACAAAAATTCACAAAAAAATAAAACACATTTTAATCATTCATACAAATACTTTTCTTCTTTCTCATCTCTCTCGAATGCACAAATACACACATACATTTTTCTTATAAAAACACACAATACATTTTTTTATAATGCATACACACATTTTTCATCCCCACATATTTTTTTTCTCTCTCAAAGACACATTTTTTCACTACACACACATATTCTTCACCACACATATATTTTTATCATACACAAATTTTGTTCATCTTTTTTTTTTCTCAGGAACACACACATATACTCAAAATAAAGACACAACCAATGATATTATCTCACCGTCAAATATTTGAGACCATCACATTATAAAGGACAGACTTTACTTTCTCAAATGTATTATTTTATATCAAAAACAAATACTTCGGCCGATGAAATTATCTCTCCGTCAGATTTTTGAGGCAACCCCACAATAAAAGACGGATTTTTATTTTTTAATTTTATCTATTACATCAAAAATAAATACTTTGGCCGATGACAATATCTTTCCATCGGATGCCACCCCATTTCAAAAGACGGGCTTTATTATCTCAAATTTACTTTCATATCAAGTACTAATACATGGACGATGAAGAAATTTTTCCTCGATTTTTAAGGCCTTCCAAAATAAAAGACGGACATTACATATACAAATACATAACAAAAATAAATTAATTTGGACAATGATGAAATCTTTATAATTTTGCGGCAACACAAAGGGTCTTATGATTCATATTTTGGCAAGGTGATTTAGGATGATCAATAAATCGAGCAACCATTTTGTAGCTACAGCGCGTCCAAAACTTAATCTGAGCCCACTTTATAACAAAATTCTATTTTATATACACATATGTGTGCACATAATTTCATGATTATTTGTTCATTTTTATTACTTCTATCAAGCAACTATACATGTTTCGGTAATGCATTCCAAAGTACTGATTGAAAGAAAATCTCGAGGTTGATGTTTATTTTCATCTGTATAATTATACATAAAGATAAAGTAAAGTTAAAATTCTACTTTTGGGGCGTCGGGCGGAGATATTCTCTATTTACATAATTCTCATCACACGTTAGGCAATATTTAGGCCGTTAATATTCACATAAAGAAATTTAATTACACAATTAATTTGCACATTATGTAGTCTCTTCTTTTCAAATGAATTTTTATTTTTCTCCATGATTTTGATCAAGTTCAAAACTATTATTTGAAAACACTTTTTCTTTTGGAAAAGGCTCAAATATGCCACTGAACTATCAGAAATGGCTCATTTATGTTATCCGTTAAAAGTTGGGCTCATTCATGCCATCGCCGTTACAAAACTGGCTCATCCATGCCATTACTTTTAGCAGCCAATTTTTAGAAAACAAATTTGCCACATGGCAACTAATTAGAGGTACACATTAGTTTTTAATTTTTTTTAAATTTAATTTAAAAAAATTATTAAAAAAATTATTATAAATATTTTCTTTATAAATATTTTTAAAAAAAAAAAAATCCCTAAACTTTCCAACCTTATACATTGTATATTTATAAAAAAAATCTTATCCTAAAGAAAACTATCCCAATCATCCCCACCTTTTCCTCAACCCCCTCAACTCCCTCAACTTCCCAACCTTATACATTATATGGTACACCCACACAGACACAAATGGGGACATAGAAAAACACAAAGATAAGGGGAACGAATAGGGAGGATTAGGGAAATAAAAAGGACAAAAGCAAGAAGAAAGGGAGAGGAACCTTGAAAAAAAAACACGGATTGGGAGAGAAAAACAAGAAAAGAGAAGAGTTAAGAAGAAAAGGGAGTAACATTTGATAGAAACACAAAGCAAATAATATATATAAATCGGTAGACAACGAGTTGGAGTTTGAGGTTTGGTTCATGGTTTCCAGTTCGCTGCTTATTCTTTCTTTTGTTGGCAACTATTTTTTCAAAAGGTAACCCTTTACCTTTCTATAAATAATTTAATATCACAATTATGTGAAATTCAATTCCAATATTATGAAGTGGAGTTGCTCTTATTTTACATTTGTTGTTGTAATACTAGAGTATTCAAATCTTTGTTATGATTAAATTTGAAGTGAGATTTGATATAATATATGATCCATGCATGCATGCATATAAATGATTATCAAAAAAGAATAAATGATAATGTACACATCCACACACAATACTTTACTACATACATTTTACATGCACACACAAAGAGGGAGAGAAAAGTAAGGAAAAGAAAATGCACCAACAGAAGAAAGTGTTCACATTTTTGCATTCTTTTTCTTTCTCTATCATGTAATTTTCAAAGTGTTAAGAAGGATTAACCATTTAAGGTCTTTAATTGATCATTTTAATGTGGTCACCTTTTTCATTTGGAAAAATATGACAAGAATAATATTTCGTCCATTATTATCATTGCATATAAGGACTAGCAATGGTTATGATGAACTATAATATTAGGTTTGAATATTTTGGGTTCATGTATAAATAAATACCTAGAAGATTGGTCAAATATATATATAAGGTTGGTCAAACATATATATAATTATTTTTAAAAATAAGAATCCAGAAAAAACATGAACATTAGTTATATGAAAAATTTATGTAACGCCCCGTAAAAGTCACGCATGTATTAGACTGTAATTTCTGAGCTTTAGACTTAAGTTTTAAATTCTTCTAAGTGTTGAAATGACTTAGACTCATTCTTGGCTGGCAACCTTCGGGATACAACTTCTCGACCTTCCCGACCTTCATTTTTGGTTTTTTTTTGTTACGTTACGATGGGGCAAGGTTGTAGTACGTCTCGGAGAAAATTCAGAATTTTTGGACGAGCCTAAGGCATCATTTCGATTTCGATCCAGTGGCAGCGTGCGATTAGCCCGCGCCGCCTGCTGGATCGCGCCCGGCCAAAATGTTCAGTCCATCCGGATTTTTAATGGTATTTCAGTAAATACTCATTCTCCTATCAACTTAAACACGGGATTAAAATCCCTAAGGAGCCAAAATATCATTATATTCTTCAAATTTGCTCAAGAACTCTCCCTAGGGTTTCAACATTAAAACCCAAGCAACACAAGATTTAACCGCGGGTTCGTGAAACAAATTACAGATTTGGAATCCTCTCGGCGTAGGCTTCGATAGACACCAAAAGTTCATGGAGAACAAGGTATGCGGGGTTTTTTCCAAAATTCTCATGGGCATAGAAAAATCATGTTTTAGAATGGGGTTTTAAATTATGTATATATATTTATGTATAAGATGTTTTAACATCATTGTTTTGGTCTTTTGACCATCTCCAAAACGATTTGACAGTTTATATACATATATGAATGAATGTGTTTCAATTTTGAATACATGAAATTGCTAAAGACATTTGACCGGCAGGTGTTTGATGAAATTTCTGCATGAATTGAACTTTAAGTTTTGGAATATTAAATCCTTTACATCAGTTACATGTTTTGGTGGTCTAAACTATGTTTTGAATGAAAGTTCTTGCTTAATACATTATGGCTCAGAAAAATCATGACTTTCAATGTCTTGGTATGACGATACCAATTCATACTAACGCCATATCAGACTCAGACTAACAGACATTTCAGACTTTCATGATTTTAGACATTCAGAATGTTGCATGTATAGAAAAGGTTAAAAATGGGCATACAGAGATGTTAGGTGGTTCCCCAAAGAGGGCTTGAGTTCAAGTGACTCACTACCTAAAACCGTGGTTTGCTGACCCGGGTATACTATTATACGCTGACTTAAATGTCCTGTGGCGTATCAGACTCAGACACTCCAACCCTTGCGGCACACTTGGGTTGGGGGCTTCCCCGCCGAGTCAATGGCAGATTCCATACAGCCCGTGGAATATCAGACTTGTAGGGGAATACCACCTAACTCAGAAGTAAAACACAAATCTTGATTTGAAATGAATAGGCAGGTTACATGTTTTCATAAAGTGCCCATGTATTTTTCGGAAACAGTTTTATACATGATGTCTTGATGAAAAATTGATTTCACTTAATATATATATATATACATATATATATATATATATGTTCCATTATACTATTTTTGGATTACTTCGCGTGCCAGTACTTTTGTGCTGACCCCCTGTCACACCCCAAATCCCATTGGAGCAGACTGGCACCCGTAGCCGAGGAGGCCCGGGAGAACCCGTTCATAACCTATACTTTCACATTCACATTACTTATGGAAATTAGAAATTTGGGCAGCACTTCGTTGTAAATAGAAGAAAACATTACCTGTATCAGCCCAGCAGACACGCATATATATATATATATAAACAGTAATTGGCCGTCAGAGCCATCACGTCTATCAACCAAACACTCTTATGGCTGTACAATATGTCTACAAAAGCCTCTACATAGATACACAACTGAGTTGGGGTCGGGACAAACTCCCGCCCACAAAAGACTTTTATGCAAATACCAAAAGTACATATAGAGACGACTTGGGATGCCCCGAAACAACTGGAGCTCACCACTAACAACAGAACGTCCTGGCTCTTACTGCGGAGGTGTACGACCTGAAGTACCTGTTCCTGCAGGCATGAATGCAGGTCCCCCGTGAGGGACGTCAGTACGGAAATATGTACTGAGTATGTAAGGCAGTGAGTATCAAGATGAGATACAAAAGATCAACAAAAACCAGATACGAGTGAATAAACAGTATGAGTAGACCACACTTAAAAGAACTAATGGGATACCTGCACATTACTTTCATATCATTACTTCCCGCAATCCTTATCAATACATAACATATGTCATACAATGGCCAACTGATCAGTGGTACTAATACAATACATCAGGGACCACCCCTGGAATAGCATATATAGATAATCTTTATAATACGATGGCCAACTGATCAGTGGTACTAATACAATACATCAAATCATCAATTTAAAATATAGACATTCCATTTCATAATTCGATTAATCTTTGAGATTGGTTACTTTGTGGTCACACTTTATGGAACTTGAAACCATGATACCTCAATAGGAAAAACATGTAAATAGGTAATCAATATCATTAAGATGAAGTAGAGAATCATGGATACCTCATTAAACCATTTCGGAGTCAACAATAGTATATGGACGTTTTTGACTAGCCGGACATCTTAAAAGTGAAAACAAGTTCAATAGGTAGTGTCGAAGATCATATGATGTTATTATGTGTCATGTGTCGTAGGACAATGTTGGAAGCTTACTTGAGAGTGCCATGGGTCATTATTCATGCCAAAGAATAGATAGAGTATGTCTTACATACCTTGATATAACCACTTCAATACAAGTGACTTCCCGTACTCTTCGAACACTTATCTACAATAAGTCATTTGTGGCAACAAGTATTAGCAACCAAACCTTACCATTTAGGTATTAACTTCACCAAATAATGTCTAGGAAATAATCCTTTAGCTCATCAATAAGAGTACTTCATACATCCTCTTATACTCTTATTACATTCACATATCATGCATTTTCATGAAATATCCCTCAACATCACTCTTAGCCTTTATTTCCCTTCTTAATCACCATCCAATACCAACATGATCACTAGGCATACATAACCACTAATATAATGATATATCACCACAATTCATCCTCCATAATCCAATACAGCAACTTCCATAATTTACAGCAACTTCCATAATTTACTACTAACAATTTATACACAACCAGTCATAACTATGTTTCTAGTTATCTTCCAACATCAAGACAACACTCATAATCCTTTATAAATACTTATTCATGGATAAGAATTAAGAATAAACAATATTCATACCTTAACAATGAACTCTTGTATTTATGATCCTCCTTACATAACCATGGGGTGCTTCTTGAAGCTTCCGAGATGGTGAACACAACTACGGAACCAATTTGAATTTTCTACGGTTGAATCACAAAATATTTGGGGTTGAAATTGGTTAGGGTTCCCACATTTCCTAAAATTTGGATAAAATCTGATAAAATTGAGGCTAAGTGCAGGTTTTTAAGACCAAATTTTCGTCCAAATAGAAAATGACCATTGTGCCCTAAAAATTGAAATAAATCCCGAATCTGTCCCCAGTGGACAGTTTTGACAGGCTGAAGTAAATCGATCATAACTCTTTGCTCCGATATCGGATTTGGGTGAAATTGGTATCATTGTAAAGATAATTAAGAGGTCTTTCATTTCATATAAAATAGGCCACCCAGTTCGTCCTGTACAAGGAGTTAGGATCGTTTGAAGTTGACCCTAAAAATCTGTTTTGAGAGGCTGAAGTAAAACGCGTATAACTCCTTACGTAGATATTGGATTTGGATGTAACCAATTGCATTAGAAAGAAGACTCAAAGATCTTTCTATTGATATATGGTAGCTCACCCAGTTCATTATATTGAGGAAGTTATGATCGTTCAAAGTTGACCCAAAAACTGGCAGGCCTCAGTATTTTCCTGCTAATTTACTGTTCACAAAAATCTGTTTTGAGAGGCTGAAGTAAAACGAGTATAACTCCTTACTCAGATGTTGGATTTGAATGAAACCAATTTCATTAGAAAGAAGACTCTCGGAGCTTTTCTTCTATATACAGCAGCCCACACAGTTCCGTTTGCACAAGGAGTTAGGATCGTCTCAAGTTGGTGTGCCTAGCTGCAGAAATTTTCCTGCAGAATCACTGTTCACAGGCTTCCCGGCCACCGATTTGAAATTTTGAACGTGCTCGCTTATATGAAATACTCCTCTGTTTTGGGCAAACTTTATATCGTTGGAAAGCTTATTCCAATACCTACTCATACAACTATTGACGGGATACTTACGAACACCATAAACTTAATTTAACCCATACGCAAGTCTTTAGGACTCCATATAATCGCGATAAGTGTACGAAAAAAAATTTACGGGGTGTTACATTATCCCCCTCTTAAGAACATTCGTCCTCGAATGTTAGCATAGTTACTCATTTAAGACATGTCCAAGATTACAATTAACATATTCATCATCATAACATCCTTGCATAAAAACAAACACTTACTTGTTATTGTTCTTCTTCCGTCTCATGAACTTCCTCCTCATCGTTGAATAGGTAAGGGTACTTAATCTTCATCGCTTCCTCGGCTTCCCATGTGATCTCCTCAACTTGTTGATTCCTCCAAAGTACTTTTACCAATGCTATCTCTTTATTCCTTATCTTTTTAATTTGGCGATCAAGAATAGCAATAGGCATTTCTTCAAAAGTTAGATCTTTTGTAATTTGTACATCTTCCGTAGTAGTGATGTGCGATGGATCTCCAATGTACTTGCGAAGCATCGAAACATGAAATACAGGATGAACTGCTGAGAGCTCTTGAGGTAGCTCTAACTCATAAGCAACCTGTCCAAATCTTTGAATGATCTTATACAGACCTATGTATCGTGGACTTAACTTTCCTTTCTTGCCAAACCTCATCACTCCTTTCATCGGTGATACTTTCAAGAATACCCAATCATCGATAGAAAACTCAAGTCCTCTTCTTCTAACATCCGCATAAGATTTGTGTCGACTTTGAGCTGTTGCAAGCCGTTGTTGGATCACTTTAACCTTCTCCATTGCTTGATAAACAAGATCCGGTCCAAATAAGACCGCATCACCTGCTTCAAACCATCCTATTGGCGATCTACACTTTCTTCCATACAATGCTTCATATGGTGCCATTTTGATACTTGAATGATAGCTATTATTGTAGGCAAACTCGATAAGAGGTAGGTGATCATCCCAGTTGCCTTTGAAATCTAATACACATGCTCGTAGCATGTCTTCAAGTGTCTGGATGGTACGTTCCGCTTGTCCGTCCGTTTGAGGATGAAAAGCCGTACTTAGATTTACTTGTGTCCCCAAACTCCTTTGAAAAGACTTCCAGAAATTCGCGGTAAATTGGGCTCCTCGATCGGATATAATGGAAATTGGAACTCCATGCAACCGAACGATCTCCTTAATATACAACTTCGCATACTCTTCCGCCGTATAAGTTGTCTTAACTGGTAAGAAGTGCGCAGATTTGGTAAGCCTATCAATGATCACCCATATGGAATCAAACTTCCGATATGTACGAGGCAAACCCGTGATGAAATCCATATTGATCTTGTCCCACTTCCAGACTGGAAGATCTATACATTGCATGTAACCACCGGGTTTCTGGTGTTCTACTTTGACTCTTTGACAATTCGGACATTCAGCTACAAATTCGGCAATATTCCTCTTCATGTCATTCCACCAATATATTGCTTTCAAATCTTGATACATCTTAGTCGACCCTGGATGGATGGAATACCTTGAACAGTGTGCTTCTGTCATAATTCTCTTTCTTAGCTCAACTACATCAGGTACACATAAACGATTCTGACACTGAAGCACTCCTTCTCGCGTAAGCTCAAATGCCTTTGTCGTGCCACTCTGCACATCCTCCTTAAGCTGCAATAAAATTGGATCTGCATACTGCTTCTCTTTCACTTCAGCTATCAATGAAGATTCCGCTGCATTACGTACAATAACCTCTTCATCTGGAGTTTCGAGAAGTCGAACTCCCAAATTAGCTAGTTGGTGAAGATCCTTAATAATCCCCTGCTTTTCTATAGATGCCATTTTAGACTTACGACTCAGTGCATCCGCTACCACATTCGCTTTCCCTGGATGATACAAGATATCAACATCATAATCTTTCAACAATTCAAGCCATCTCCGTTGCCTCAAGTTTAGATCTTTCTGACTGAAGATATATTGCAGGCTCTTATGATCGGTATATATGTCAACATGAACCCCATATAAGTAGTGGCGCCATATCTTCAAAGCAAATACAACTGCAGCTAGCTCAAGATCATGCGTGGGATAATTCCTCTCATGAGGTCGCAACTGTCTAGAGCCATAGGCTATTACTCTACCATGTTGCATTAGTACGCATCCTAAGCCAATTCTCGAAGCATCACAGTACACTGCATACCCTTTTGTGCCTTCAGGAAGTACCAATACCGGTGTAGAAGTCAACTTGCTTTTCAGATCCTGGAAACTCTTTTCACAGGCTTCATTCCATTGAAACTTGGAGGCTTTATGCGTCAACTTAGTCAAAGGTGCAGAAATAGAAGAAAAACCTTCAACAAACCTTCTATAATAACCTGCCAACCCGAGGAAACTACGAATCTCCGTAGGCGTCGTGGGTCTTGGCCAATTCTTCACAGACTCAATCTTCTGAGTGTCAACTTTTATGCCTTCACTGGATACAATATGGCCCAAAAATGCCACTGACTTGAGCCAAAACTCACATTTAGAAAACTTCGCATACAGCTTACGATCACGAAGAATCTGCAATGCCTGCCTTAAGTGATTAACATGGTCCTCTTCTGATCTAGAGTAGACCAGAATATCATCTATGAAAACTATCACGAACACATCTAGAAACGGCTTAAACATCCTATTCATCAGATCCATAAAAACTGCGGGTGCATTTGTCAGCCCAAATGACATAACCAGGAATTCATAATGACCATACCGTGTTCGGAAAGCTGTCTTGGGTATATCTTTATCCTTGACTCTCACTTGATGATAGCCTGATCTCAAGTCAATCTTGGAAAAACACTGGGCACCCTGCAACTGGTCAAATAAATCATCAATTCGGGGAAGGGGGTACTTATTCTTGATAGTCACCTTATTCAATTGCCGATAGTCAATACACATCCTCAGCGAACCATCTTTCTTACGCACAAACAATACTGGTGCTCCCCAAGGGGACATACTAGGCCTGATGAATCCCTTCTCTAGCAAGTCTTTCAGTTGCTCTTTCAATTCTCGCAACTCTGCTGGTGCCATTCTATAAGGAGGTATTGAGATTGGCTGTGTGTCTGGCAACAAATCAATACCAAACTCCACTTCTCGTTCAGGAGGTAAACCTGGTAGTTCTTCAGGAAATACATCAGGAAATTCATTCACAACCGGAACGGTCTGAAAAGTTGGCGGCTCTGCCTCTGCATCCCTTACTCTAACCAGATGGTATATGTACCCCTTGGAAATCATTTTTCTTGCCTTAAAGCAAGAAATAAATCTACCTCTCGGCGCGCCAACATTACCCTTCCATTCAAGGACTGCCTCATTTGGGAAATGGAAATATACCTTCTTAGAACGGCAATCTACTGTAGCATAACAAGACGCTAACCAATCCATGCCCATAATAACATCAAAATCTACCATTTCCAACTCAACAAGATCGGCCAAAGTATCACGACCACAAATATTCACAACACAATTTCGATAAACATTCCTAGCTATAAGAGATTCCCCCACTGGCGTTGATACTTCAAATGGCTTGGCTAATAATTCGGGTTTTCTTCCGAACCTTCCCGCAACCAAAGGAGTAGCATACGATAATGTAGAACCAGGATCAATTAAGGCATACACATCAAATGCAAAGATGGACAACGTACCTGTAACCACGTCTGGAGAAGCCTCTAAATTTTGCCGATCTGCTAGGGCATACACACGGTTCTGAGCTCCGCTAGCACTAGCTACTCCTCTATCACCTCTACCATGACCCATAGGTTGTGCACCCCTACTCAAAGGAGGCACCGAAGATGACGCAACAGCTGATCCGGTAGGTCGTGTTATACTACCTGTGGTCCTGCGTGGGCAATCTCTAGCCATATGCCCCGGCTTACCGCACCAAAAGCAATTATTCGTCCCAAGCCGACATTCGCCAAAGTGAAATTTTCTACAAATGGGGCACGGGTGTCGTGGAGGTCTCAATTGACTCATACTCCCTTGCCCTTGATACCCTACTGTTCGCGAACTCTGATTTTCACTGCTTTGCCCGAACTGATTACCTCTGAACCTTTGAAATTGTGGTGGAGCACTAATTGCAGGATAAGAAGATAACGGGCTAGGCAATCTATGAGAGAACGAAGGCCTAAAACCTCCCTGAGATGCCACAAACTGCCCTATAGCTCTGGGCCGCTTAGAATATCCTTTTTCTGATTCCTGGGTTCTTCTTCTTTGCCTCTGCTCTTCCATCTTCTGAGCGAAAGCTTGTATCCTCGCTATATCCATGTCCTTGTTCAAAGCAGCAATGGTACAATCTCTAACCAAGTATGGTTTCAATCTATTCACATAGTGATGAACTCTGTCGTCCATAGTAGCTACCACATTAGAAGCATATCGAGACAAGGAGTTAAATCGAAGACTATACTCTCTCACACTCATATTACCCTGACGAAGATTCAAGAATTGATCTGCACGGGCCTGACGAGTCTCAAATGGAAGATAATGATCAATAAATGCATTTTTGAACTCTCCCCACGTAGTTGGAGGTGCATCAATACCCCTAGATCGTTTCCAATCCTCGTACCACAATATAGCCTCTCCTTTCAGTCTATATGCTGCTAGCTCAACCATCTCTTTACCGGATACATGCATAACATCTAGAACCCTTTGGGTTTGATCGACAAAGTCCTGCGGGTCTTCATTAATATCTGATCCGGTAAAAGTAGGAGGATCCAATTTTAGAAAATCCTGAGTCCGAAGGCTAGCTGCTCTATCCATACCACTAGAACCCGTGGTAGGAATAGCTTGCCCTTGAACTTGACCGGCAACTATACGCGTCAGAAGTTGTACTGCATCCCTCAAATCTCGATCAACCACATTAATAGACGGCCCTTCCGGAGGAGAAGAAGCGCCTGATATATGCTCAGCTTGAGACTCACTTTGCTCAACTTGTGCAGGTGGTGACTTACTAGTACCTTCTCCGGCCACTGCATCTACTCGTTTCCACTTATTCTTTCTCCTTGTAACCGGCATCGTCACTATAATAAATAAAAAAGAAACAATTGGATTAAGCGATTGATTATGACTTTATCTCTAATATGGGATCTATTGCACGATCTAAGAAATGAAGAGTGGAAACAATCCCTAAATGTCCAATAGCCTCCTGTTTATAGATGTGGTGCACAACACACCGATAAACGAGATTCTACGTAGACACGGCTTTGTAGACTCACTAGGACGAACTTCTCTGATACCACTTCTGTCACACCCCAAATCCCATTGGAGCAGACTGGCACCCGTAGCCGAGGAGGCCCGGGAGAACCCGTTCATAACCTATACTTTCACATTCACATTACTTATGGAAATTAGAAATTTGGGCAGCACTTCGTTGTAAATAGAAGAAAACATTACCTGTATCAGCCCAGCAGACACGCATATATATATATATATAAACAGTAATTGGCCGTCAGAGCCATCACGTCTATCAACCAAACACTCTTATGGCTGTACAATATGTCTACAAAAGCCTCTACATAGATACACAACTGAGTTGGGGTCGGGACAAACTCCCGCCCACAAAAGACTTTTATGCAAATACCAAAAGTACATATAGAGACGACTTGGGATGCCCCGAAACAACTGGAGCTCACCACTAACAACAGAACGTCCTGGCTCTTACTGCGGAGGTGTACGACCTGAAGTACCTGTTCCTGCAGGCATGAATGCAGGTCCCCCGTGAGGGACGTCAGTACGGAAATATGTACTGAGTATGTAAGGCAGTGAGTATCAAGATGAGATACAAAAGATCAACAAAAACCAGATACGAGTGAATAAACAGTATGAGTAGACCACACTTAAAAGAACTGATGGGATACCTGCACATTACTTTCATATCATTACTTCCCGTAATCCTTATCAATACATAACATATGTCATACAATGGCCAACTGATCAGTGGTACTAATACAATACATCAGGGACCACCCCTGGAATAGCATATATAGATAATCTTTATAATACGATGGCCAACTGATCAGTGGTACTAATACAATACATCAAATCATCAATTTAAAATATAGACATTCCATTTCATAATTCAATTAATCTTTGAGATTGGTTACTTTGTGGTCACACTTTATGGAACTTGAAACCATGATACCTCAATAGGAAAAACATGTAAATAGGTAATCAATATCATTAAGATGAAGTAGAGAATCATGGATACCTCATTAAACCATTTCGGAGTCAACAATAGTATATGGACGTTTTTGACTAGCCGGACATCTTAAAAGTGAAAACAAGTTCAATAGGTAGTGTCGAAGATCATATGATGTTATTATGTGTCATGTGTCGTAGGACAATGTTGGAAGCTTACTTGAGAGTGCCATGGGTCATTATTCATTCCAAAGAATAGATAGAGTATGTCTTACATACCTTGATATAACCACTTCAATACAAGTGACTTCCCGTACTCTTCGAACACTTATCTACAATAAGTCATTTGTGGCAACAAGTATTAGCAACCAAACCTTACCATTTAGGTATTAACTTCACCAAATAATGTCTAGGAAATAATCCTTTAGCTCATCAATAAGAGTACTTCATACATCCTCTTATACTCTTATTACATTCACATATCATGCATTTTCATGAAATATCCCTCAACATCACTCTTAGCCTTTATTTCCCTTCTTAATCACCATCCAATACCAACATGATCACTAGGCATACATAACCACTAATATAATGATATATCACCACAATTCATCCTCCATAATCCAATACAGCAACTTCCATAATTTACAGCAACTTCCATAATTTACTACTAACAATTTATACACAACCAGTCATAACTATGTTTCTAGTTATCTTCCAACATCAAGACAACACTCATAATCCTTTATAAATACTTATTCATGGATAAGAATTAAGAATAAACAATATTCATACCTTAACAATGAACTCTTGTATTTATGATCCTCCTTACATAACCATGGGGTGCTTCTTGAAGCTTCCGAGATGGTGAACACAACTACGGAACCAATTTGAATTTTCTACGGTTGAATCACAAAATATTTGGGGTTGAAATTGGTTAGGGTTCCCACCTTTCCTAAAATTTGGATAAAATCTGATAAAATTGAGGCTAAGTGCAGGTTTTTAAGACCAAATTTTCGTCCAAATAGAAAATGACCATTGTGCCCTAAAAATTGAAATAAATCCCGAATCTGTCCCCAGTGGACAGTTTTGACAGGCTGAAGTAAATCGATCATAACTCTTTGCTCCGATATCGGATTTGGGTGAAATTGGTATCATTGTAAAGATAATTAAGAGGTCTTTCATTTCATATAAAATAGGCCACCCAGTTCGTCCTGTACAAGGAGTTAGGATCGTTTGAAGTTGACCCTAAAAATCTGTTTTGAGAGGCTGAAGTAAAACGCGTATAACTCCTTACGTAGATATTGGATTTGGATGTAACCAATTGCATTAGAAAGAAGACTCAAAGATCTTTCTATTGATATATGGTAGCTCACCCAGTTCATTATATTGAGGAAGTTATGATCGTTCAAAGTTGACCAAAAAACTGGCAGGCCTCAGTATTTTCCTGCTAATTTACTGTTCACAAAAATCTGTTTTGAGAGGCTGAAGTAAAACGAGTATAACTCCTTACTCAGATGTTGGATTTGAATGAAACCAATTTCATTAGAAAGAAGACTCTCGGAGCTTTTCGTCTATCTACAGCAGCCCACACAGTTCCGTTTGCACAAGGAGTTAGGATCGTCTCAAGTTGGTGTGCCTAGCTGCAGAAATTTTCCTGCAGAATCACTGTTCACAGGCTTCCCGGCCACCGATTTGAAATTTCGAACGTGCTCGCTTATATGAAATACTCCTCTGTTTTGGGCAAACTTTATATCGTTGGAAAGCTTATTCCAATACCTACTCATACAACTATTGACGGGATACTTACGAACACCATAAACTTAATTTAACCCATACGCAAGTCTTTAGGACTCCATATAATCGCGATAAGTGTACGAAAAAAAATTTACGGGGTGTTACACCCCCCCCCACCTCTTCCAGGTCCTGAGGCACAGTCTAGGGGTCTAGCTTCTCAGTAGACATTCTCGGATTTGCAGACTTGATCTCGCAGTGGTGAGCCTTCTATTATTCGGAAGTCCTAATTATGTCAGACATTATCTTATTTATTATGTTTTTGGTTTACTAGGGGCCTTGTCCCAGTTTCTTTTCAGACAGATGTTTGTGTTCTTAGTAGAGATTTCGCAGACTAATGTCAGATAGTATTATTCAGAAATATTGCAGAACTTGACCATGTATTCCTTACTCAGTTTCAATTCCGCATTTTATTATGATTACGAATGTTGTGCATGATAACCAGATAGAGAACGGGTGTTCCGGGCCTTCACGGTTCGGGATGCTCGTCACGGCTAGGGCCTAGGCTCGGGTCGTGACAAACTTGGTATCAAAGCATGGTTCATAGTCCCAGGGTGTCTGCGAAATCGCATCGAGTAGAGTTCTGTTTATGGGTGTGTAGCGCGCCACACTTATAAACAGGAGGCTACTAGGCATTTAGGAATGTTTCCCTTCTGTGTGATTTAGTTCGTGCTTCAAAGTCTAAACTATCCCCTAATCAATGATCTCTTGTATTTCAAAAACACGACTATGCCTTCCCGTTGCAACATCGATTAGAGTGCTCAGGCAGATGTGGTCTGTCCCACCTATGGGATGCGGACCCATAATAGAGCTTCTACGCCAGAACCTGTCCCTACTCCAGGAGTCCCTCCAGTCCCAACCAGTCCACCTCGGGCTCCGCAGACTAATGTCAACCGTCCACCAACTGCTCAGAGAGATATCTCAAAGACAGAGTTCAGATGGTCTATCCATATGCTGACACAGCTGGTAGCTAACCAGGGTCAACGATCGAAAGATGTTGGGTCTGCATCCGTTACGTCTAAGGCTACTAGATTTGGGTATTTCATGAAGATGAATCCACCTAAGTTCACTGGTACAAAGGTGGAGGAAGATCCACAGGAGTTCGTGGATGAGATAGAGAAGATCTTTAAGGTAATGCATGTAGATGAGATTGAAGGAGTGGAATCGGCAACTTATTAGCTTAAGGATATTGCAAATCAGTGGTATGCAGACTGGGAAGATGCAAAAGGTGAGAGTGCTGAGCCTACAGTTTGGGCTGAGTTTGTAGAAGCTTTCCTTGACAGATTCTTTCCTCTGGAGTTGAGGGAGGCCAAAGCAAAAGAGTTCATGAATCTGAAGCAGGGCAGTATGAGTGTACAGGAGTACACTTTAAAGTTTAATCAACTAGCCCGCTATGCACCAGAATTGACAAGCAATATGAGAGCCCGGATGAGGAAATTTGCATCCGGCCTTGCTGATAACCTGGTACTTGAGTGCCAGGGGGCAATGTTGAATAGGGAGTTAGACTTTGCTAGACTGAAAGTCCACATGCAGCAGGTGGAAGAGAAGAAAAGAAAGATCGCTGAATCTAGAGAGAAAGACAGACAGGCCAAGAGAGTCAAATCTGTGGACCAGCACCAGAGTCAGCCGCAGAGTGGTAACTGGGGAAATAGGTGGTCAAAGAAGACAAGGTTTTGGAATAATACACAGTCAACAGCCAGCGCCCCAGCGCCCAGACCCCCTGCAGACGGACAGACTCAGAGCTTTCAGACTCCTCATGGATCTAGAGCACCAGATACTCAGTCGCAGGGTAGTGTGGCTCAGCAGCATCACACTTACCCGCGATGCGAAAATTGTGGTAGGAATCATCCGGGGAAATGTCAGTTGGGCACACTTGTATGTTATTCATGTGGTCAGTCAGGCCACTTTCAGAGGGACTGTCCATCTGCTAGGAGGACTGTTGGTGGTGCAAAGTTTTAGGGCAATTCCACAGCGCCACCCCCATATCAGAAGGGCGCCACATCAGCTACCGGGAATAGTCGCAACCGATTATATGCCTTGACCAACCGCCAGGAGGCGGAAGCTTCCCCAGATGTTGTTACCGGTACGTTACAAATCTTTTCCCGTGATGTCTGTGTGTTACTTGATCCTGGATCTACCTTATCCTATGTGACCCCTTATGTGGATATTAGTTTCGGGTTTGAGCCCAGTGTGATTTCTAAACCCTTTTCTGTTTCTACCCCGGTGGGGGATTCTGTTGTTGCTAGAAGGGTATATAGGGGTTGTGTGGTGACTGTTGGTAGTCGGGATACGGTGGCAGACCTTATAAAGTTGGACATGGTTGTATTTGATGCTATCTTAGGGATGGATTGGCTCCATTCATGCTATGCCATATTGGATTGTAGGACCCGTAGAGTTACCTTTTCTTTGCCGAATGAACCAATGATAGAATGGGAGGGACATTCTTTAGCACCCAAAGGGCACTTGATATCTTATCTCAGAGCCCGAAAATTCATTTCTAAGGGTTGCTTGTATCACCTTATTCGAGTCAAGGACTCTAAATTTGAAAATCCTCCTCTTCAGTCTGTCTCTATGGTGAATGAATTTCCAAAAGCCTTTCCCGAAGATCTCCCAGGGATACCCCCTGATAGGGAGATAGAGTTTGGTATTGATGTGTTGCCAGATACCCGTCCCATTTCTATTCCGCCATATAGAATGGCTCCCGCAGAGCTAAAAGAGTTGAAAGAGCAGCTAGCAGACCTTCTAGATAAGGGATTTATATGCCCCAGTGTATCTCCTTGGGGTGCACCTGTACTTTTCATGCGTAAGAAAGACAGTTCCCTTCATATGTGCATAGATTACCGTCAGTTGAATAAGGTCACAATTAAAAACAAATATCCTCTTCCTAGGATTGATGATCTTTTTTACCAGCTTCAGGGTGCTAGATGTTTTTCAAAAATAGACCTTCGTTCGGGCTATCATCAGTTGAAAGTTAGGGAGTCAGACATTCCCAAAACAGCTTTTCGAACCCGATATGGTCACTATGAGTTTCTTGTCATGTCCTTCGGGTTAACTAATGCCCCTACAGCCTTCATGGATCTTATGAACAGAGTTTTCCGTCAGTTTCTTGACTCGTTTGTCATTGTATTTATTGATGATATTCTGATTTATTCTAAGAGTAAAGAGGATCATGCCGATCACCTCCGAATCATTCTTCAGACCCTTAAGGATCATCGGTTGTGTGCCAAATTTTCCAAGTGTGAGTTCCGCTTAGATGCTATTGCCTTCTTAAGGTATATTGTGTCCACTGACGGGATTAGAGTGGACCCCCAGAAGGTTGAGGCAGTGATAAAATGGCCCAGACCCACGACTCCAACTGATATTCGAAGCTTCTTGGGTTTGGCAGGTTATTACAGAAGGTTCGTAGAGAGTTTTTCATCCATAGAGGCCCCACTCACTAAACTGACTCAGAAAAAGGTAAAGTTTGTGTGGTCTGATTTATGTGAAAATAGTTTTGAGAAGTTGAAAGATAAACTGACTACTGCACCTGTTTTGACTCTTCCCGAGGGTGTTGATGGTTTTGTGGTTTACTGTGATGCGTCCCGTGTGGGACTTGGCTGCGTTTTCATGCAACATGGTAAGGTGGTAGCTTATGCATCTAGGCAGTTGAAGGTGCACGAGCGGAACTACCCTACTCATGATTTGGAGTTAGCGGCGGTGGTGTTTGCCTTTAAGATTTGGCGGTACTACTTGTACGGTGTTCATGTTGATATCTTCACTTATCACAAGAGTCTGCAGTATGTTTTCTCGCAGAAAGAACTGAATCTCAGGCAGAGGTGGTGGTTGGAACTTCTGAAAGACTATGATATGAGCCTGCATTACCATCCGGGCAAGGCAAAAGTTGTAGCCGACGCCCTCAACAGGTTGTCTATGGGCAGCCTTTCTCATGTATAAGAAGAAAAGAAAGAGATGGTGAAGGACATTCACCGCCTTGTGAATCTGGGAGTGCGACTGTTAGATTTCGAAGACGGAGGGGTGATTGTTCATGAGTTAGCTAAGTCATCCCTTTGTGCTGAAGTGAAGGAGAAGCAGGTTGAAGATTCCATCTTGATGCAAATCAAGAAAGATGTGGGTCAACAGAAGGTGATATCTTTTGAAATTGTTGGTGATGGCGTTCTGAGGTTTCAGGGTAGATTATGTGTTCCGAATGTCGACGGGCTTTGAGAAAAAATTCTTGATGAAGCTCACACCTCGAGGTATGTTGTCCATCCTGGTTTTACTAAGATGTACCATGATTTGAAATCTATGTTTTGGTGGAATAATATGAAGCGAGATGTGGCTAACTTTGTTTCTAAGTGCTTGAATTGACAACAAGTGAAAGTAGAACATTTGAGGCCAGGAGGTACTTCCCAAGAAATAGTGTTGCCCTTGTGGAAGTGGGAAATGATCAATATGGACTTTATTACAGGACTTCCGAAGTCCCGAAATCATTATGACTCTATATGGGTGATTGTAGATAGGCTGACCAAGTCAGCTCACTTTTTGCCTGTCAGGACTAACTATTCGGGGGAAGATTATGCTAAGTTGTTCATTGCAGAAATTTTCTGTTTGCATGGAGCGCCTGTCTCCATTATATCCGACCGAGGTGCGCAGTTTTCTTCTCAGTTTTGGAGATCGTTTCAGAAAGGTTTGGGTACCCAGGTGAACTTAAGTACAGCATTCCACCCTCAGACTGATGGGCAAGCTGAACGCACCATCCAGACCTTGGAGGACATGTTGAGGGCCTGTGTGATTGACTTTAAAGGCTGTTGGGTTGATCACTTGCCACTGATAGAGTTTGCCTATAACAACAGTTTCCACTCTAGTATTAAGATGGCACCTTTTGAGGCATTGTATGGTATGAGATGTAGGTCTCCAATAGGCTGGTATGAAGTAGGTGAGATGCAGATGTATGGGCCTGATCTTTTTCATCAGGCAATGGAGGATGTGAAACTCATTAGGGAACGACTTAAGACAGCTCAGAGTTGTCAGAAATCCTATGCCGACGTCAGAAGAAGAGAGTTAGAGTTTGAGATTGGAGATTGGGTTTTCCTCAAAGTTTCTCCCATGAAGGGAGTTATGCGTTTCGGGAAGAGGGGTAAGCTAAGTCGTCGCTATATAGGCCCGTATAAGATTGTAAGGAGAATAGGTGGAGTTGCGTATGAATTAGAATTGCCTACAAGTTTGGGTTCTGTTCATCCAGTATTCCACATATCCATGTTGAAGAAGTACATCGGAGATCACTCTTTGGTGGTGCCCATTGATGAGATCAAGGTGGACGATTCCTTGTCTTACGAGGAAGAGCCCGTGGAAATCCTAGATCGACATGTGAGAAAATTGAGGAGTAAGGAGATAGTTTCAGTTAAAGTGTTATGGCGAAATCAGAAAGTTGAAGAAGCAACTTGGGAGTCGGAGCATGACATGAAAGTGAGATACCCAAGCCTATTTGAACCAGCAAATAACGAATTGGAAGGTACAATTCTTGCTTTATGTTTCCTTCTATGTATGAATCTGCTTGAAATCGTGTGTGACTATTCCCGCGTCATCATTCGGGGATCCCAAGGGGGGGATAATGTAACGCCCTGTAAAAGTCACGCATGTATTAGATTGTAATTTCTGAGCTTTAGACTTAAGTTTTAAATTCTTCTAAGTGTTGAAATGACTTAGACTCATTCTTGGCTGGCAACCTTCGGGATACAACTTCTCAACTTTCCCGACCTTCATTTTTGGATTTTTTTGTTACGTTACGATGGGGCAAGGTTGTAGTACGTCTCGGAGAAAATTCAGAATTTTTGGACGAGCCTAAGGCCTCATTTGGATTTCGATCCAGTGGCAGCGTGCGATTAGCCCGCGCCGCCTGCTGGATCGCGCCCGGCCAAAATGTTCAGTCCATCCGGATTTTTAATGGCATTTCCGTAAATACTCTTTCTCCTATCAACTTAAACACGGGATTAAAATCCCTAAAGAGCCAAAATATCATTATATTCTTCAAATTTGCTCAAGAACTCTCCCTAGGGTTTCAACATTAAAACCCAAGCAACACAAGATTTAACCGCGGGTTCGTGAAACAAATTACAGATTTGGAATCCTCTCGACGTAGGCTTCGATAGACACCCAAAATTCGTGGAGAACAAGGTACGCGGGGTTTTTTCCTAAATTCTCATAAGCATAGAAAAATCATGTTTTAGAATGGGGTTTTAAATTATGTATATATATTTATGTATAAGTTGTTTTAACATCATTGTTTTGGTCTTTTGACCATCTCCAAAGCGATTTGACAGCTTATATACATATATGAATGAATGTGTTTCAATTTTGAATACATGAACTTGCTAAAGATATTTGACCGGCAGGTGTTTGATGAAATTTCTGCATGAATTGAACTTTAAGTTTCAGAATATGAAATCCTTTACATCAGTTACACGTTTTGGTGGTCTAAACTATGTTTTGAATGAAAGCTCTTGGTTAATACATTATGGCTCAGAAAAATCATGACTTGCAATGTCTTGGTATGACGATACCAATTCAGACTAACGCCATATCAGACTCAGACTAACAGACATTTCAGATTTTCATGATTTTAGATATTCAGAATGTTGCATGTACATAAAAGGTTAAAAATGGGCATACAGAGATGTTAAGTGGTTCCCCGAAGAGGGCTTGAGTTCAAGCGACTCACTGCCTAAAACCGTGGTTTGCCGACCCAGGTATACTATTATGCGCTGACTTAAATATCCTGTGGCGTATCAGACTCAGACACTCCAACCCTTGCGGCACACTTGGGTTGGGGGCTTCCCCGCCGAGTCAATGGCGGATTCCATACAGCCCGTGGAATATCAGACTTGTAGGGGAATACCACCTAACTCAGAAGTAAAACACAGATCTTAATTTGAATGAACAGGCAGGTTACATGTTTTCAGAAAGTGCCCATGTATTTTTCGGAAACAGTTTTATACATGATGTCTTGATGAAAAATTGATTTCACTTAATATATATATATATATATATATATATATATATATGTGTGTGTGTGTGTGTGTGTGTGTGTGTGTGTGTATGTGTATGTTCCATTATACTATTTTTGGATTGCTTCGCGTGCCAGTACTTTTGTGCTGACCCCCCCTCCCAGGTCCTGAGGCACAGTCTAGGGGTCCAGCTTCTCAGTAGACATTCTCGGATTTGCAGACTTGATCTCACAGTGGTGAGCCTTCTATTATTCAGAAGGCCTAATTATGTCAGACATTATCTTATTTATTATGTTTTTGGTTTACTAGGGGCCTTGACCCAGTTTCTTTTCAGACAGATGTTTGTGTTCTTAGTAGAGATTTCGCAGACTGATGTCAGATAGTATTATTCAGAAATATTGCAGAACTTGGCCATGTATTCCTTACTCAGTTTCAATTCCGCATTTTATTATGATTACGAAAGTGGTGCATGATAACCAGATAGAGAATGGGTGTTCCGGGCCTTCATGGTTCGGGATGCTCGTCATGGCTAGGGCCTAGGCTCGGGTCGTGACAATTTATTATTCTTTATTTGATAAATAAAAGCATAGAAATATGTAATCTCTAAACTTTGTAACCAACACCATTTTTTAAAAAAATTAAATAAAAAATTATAAAAAAAAAAATTTACATTTTTTTTAAAAAAAATAAAAATTATAAAAAATGACGTGGACCTCTAATATGCTGCCACGTGGCAAAGCCGTTTTCTAAAAATTGGCTATTAAAAGTAATGGCATGGATGACCCAGTTCTATAACGGCGATGGCATGAATGAACCCAACTTTTAATGGATGGCATAAATGAGTCATTTCTGATAGTTGACTGGCATATTTGAGCCTTTTCCATTTCTGTTTAGTACATAAAGATACTTTCTTTTCACCCATCACAAAATACATTTACTTTTCACATGAAATTTGTACATTTTTATACATACTTTTACATTTTTTTATAACAATAAATTTATTTTTATTTATATTCATAATATACATAATTTTAAACATTTAGATTTTTTTTCAAAAGAATTATTTTACACTTAATATATCTTTCACATTATTTTAAATATACTTCCTCTCTCGTTGATAAATTTTGTTTAGTCATATATGTTTCCTTATTTCCCTTAAAAATTGGGTGGCAACTCTTTACAAAATTTCAATTCTTTTAGAGTCCAATAAGTCATGTTTTATTTAACCTTTGGCCAAAACATGGCATGACACTCTGTATCGAAAGTTACAAATCCCGAATGAACCCATAGCTGACACTAGTTAGATTTTGGTTTGCCAAAACTAAGTCAGTATTGCTATGATGTAAATCAAAAATAATACTCCAACCAAGAAAATGTATTCAAAGTGTGAATTTCATATGTCCCTTAAGTTTCCTTTTTCGTAATGTTGTTATGGAGCCCACAGCTTTATTTCCTATTCCCTATAAAGGTCTATGAGGGAAATTATTGGTGCTTCATGAAAGAAAGAAACATTTTAAACGTGAAAATCTTTCTTATAAATTCATTGTAATATTGAAATTATTGGTAACTTTATGCAAGGAAGAGACATTTTAAACATGAACATCTTTGTTATAAATTATTTCATTCTTGCTGTATTAATCATCAACTACTCCTTAAATAATTGCTATTACAATCAAAAACAGGTTAAACATGCCATAAAAAATAACCTATTTGCTATCAAAAATGACAGAAACAACTAATAAGTTTTGTACCAAAAATAAAAATTTCAATTTGACTAGGAGTTGTATGTAAAAAAAGTTGGAGAAAAATAAAAAATAAATCACGTGAATTATTCTTTAAAAAAACTTTAACACTCCTCCTTGCTTTAGGAACTGTAAAGTTTTGATTTTCTGTATTGGGATCACCATACTTGATCACCGAAAGTGACCTTGTGAATAAATTGCAGATTCATCTTTTGTTTTGTAGTGAACTAATTAATTCACTTCTCGTCTTGAATGCAACCTTTGAATATTAATTTTTTTTAGTATGTCTTCCTGCTTCATTTGCATCTTGAATTTAAATGTATCCGCTTTATTTTTTGAAATATTGGTAACTCCTACATTGCTTCAATTCCTTTAGGAGCATTAAAATCTCCTTTAAACCTAGAAGGTTCATATATTTCTTGTGCTTTTTCAATTAGAGGACCATCTTCTAATTTTTTCAGCCTATGATCTTTTTCATGCTCTACAGAAATATCTCCCATTGGATCAAATGAGAAATGTTTACCTCTCATCTTGATCTTTAGAACTGTTTTTCGAACACCATCATTGATGAAGTAATACTTATCCTCAAAGGATACTTTGTATCATTTTACCAACTGACAAATACTCAACAAGTTTTGATCAGTAACAGGTACACAAAGAACATTTGAAATTGTTTTATTACTTGAACTTATTTTGATACAACAGTTCATTTTCCTTCAACAATAACCTGGTCCCCATTTCCAATCCTAACTTTGGATATTTCAGTAGACTTTAATCCTTTAAACTAACTCTTGTTATAAGTCATGTGGTTGGTGTAACTGCTATCAATCAACCAAAAATTTTGTTAAAACCTCAATTAAGATACATGTTGCAATAAAAAGATGATCTTCTTCTTCTTTACAACAAAACCTCAATTAAGATACATGTTGCAATAAAAAAATGATCTTCTTCTTCTTTATTGACCATACGTGTATCTACTTCATGGTTCTCAAATTTGCTTTTTAAAATCACTGCTTCATGGCCAAGTTGATTGCACTTAATGCACTTTCCTTGTGGTGTTTTCCAACATCTGTATGATGGATGATGCATTTTTCCACAGTGCTCACAAGGTGGATAATTTTTAAAATTTTACCTATTTCTCTGAGTTTTGTCGTTGGCTACTAAGGCTCATCTTGCATCATAGGTTTTGTTTGTTCCAGTGCCTGAAATGAATTTAAATTCATTGCCTAGTAATCTTACCTTGTTAACAATGTCAAATAATTTGTTTGAGTACTCTTTAATTGTCTCAGAGTCTTTCATTCTCTGCAACTCGAACTCTCTTATTAAATTTAGAACTTGCATTACTCAGATTCTTTCATCTCCAACATATTCTTTCTTCAGATAATTCCAAATTTCTTTTGGTGATGTGAGAGACATAATTCTTGAAAAAATAGTTATTGAAATAGAAGCAAAATAGAGTTGTCTTTGTTTTAGATTTCGTGGTTTTCTTTTCCTTGTGACTTTTAATTTGGGCTATGGTGGAATTATTTGGCAGCAGATTAATTTCATAATCCTTTTCCATTTCCCATAGATCAAGAGCCTTCAAGTAAGTTATAATTCTCACAACCCATAATTGATAATTTTCACCATAAAAAACGAGTGTAGCTATTCGTGAAAAACTATTTTCAGAATCTATCTCTTCACTCACAGATCCTTCAATAAAAATAGCTCTAGATACCAACTGTTAGATTCAATACTAATACTGTTAAAATAACATAGCAAGGAGAGCCAAAAACTTAGCAGTAGAAAATAGAGATGAATTAGAAGAGAAGAGATCCAGAGAAGTTTATTTTTCTTTTCTGATAAAGCTGCATATTTTATTGATCATCAACTCCTTCTAAAAGAGTCGCTATTAAAACCAAAAATAGATTAAACTTACCATAAAAAATAACATATTTTCTACCAAAAATGACAGAAAAGATTAATCAGTTTCCTATCAAAAATAGAAATCTCAAATTGACTTAGAGTTGTATGTAAAAAAAAGTTGGAGAAAAATAAAAAATAAATCAATGCATTAGTAGTTAAAGCAACTTTTTAACATTTTTCAAATACTAAAATTTTGTTTGTTAAATATTTTACGGAATTCATTCTTTCTGTGTTATTTCACATCTTACATTTGGTTATAAAAGTTAGCGGAAGACTCCTTTTCGAGACTATATGAGTTATATTTCTTTCTTGGTCTTTCACTTGAACAAATTAAAGTTACTTTCTTTTTCTTTCTTTAGTTGTATTATTACTCTTGAGATGACATAAAGAAAGGAAGCTTTTTCTTTTGCCATAAAAGATGTATGAATGAAAAGATATTCTAAAAGAAAGGGCAAGAGATCTATTTGCTATTTAAATCCCAAATTCACATTATTGCAAGCCATATTCATATTCCTACCAATTTATGCAATTATGGAGAAATCTTTCACCTCTTTTCTCTTAATAGTACTCTTGTTGCTTCATTATGCTATGGTTGGTTTAGTTATGACCCAATCCAACATAACCACTGATCAGTTGGCTCTTCTCTCTTTGAAATCCCAAATCATTTTAGACCCTTCTCACTTCTTGGATGAAAGTTGGTCTCCCACAATTTCTGTTTGCCGTTGGGTGGGAGTCACTTGTAGTTCTCGCCACCAGCGAGTGAAGTTATTGAATCTTTCTAACATGTCTCTTACAGGCAGGATTCCCCGTGAATTTGGAAACCTCTCATTTCTTGTTTCTCTTGACTTGGGAAGCAACAATTTCCATGGAAATTTGCCTCAAGAAATTGCACACTTGCATCGGCTTAAGTTTCTTGATTTAAGTGTCAACAACTTCAGAGGGAAGGTTCCCTCTTGGTTTGGATTCTTACACCATCTTCAAGTTCTAAATCTTGGAAATAATAGTTTCACTGGTTCCATCCCTTTTTCATTTTTTAATATGTCCACACTTGAGATTTTGAATCTGAATTTCAATTCCATAGAGGGCCAAATACCAAGAGTGATTGGAAGCCTTATAAACCTTAGAGAATTAAGGTTGAAAGGTAACAAGCTTATAGGCTCTATTCCTCTGTCACTCTCGAATGCATCAAGGTTGGAGGCTTTAGATGTATCTTACAATTCACTTCAAGGAAACATTCCAGAAGGGATCGGCAATCTTCACAACATGAAAATTCTATCCATACAAGTCAATCAACTTATGGGTTCTATACCATTCACGGTTTTCAATATTTCTAGGATTGAAGTCATTGCCTTTACAGACAATAGCTTATCAGGATATCTTCCCAATGGTTTATGCAATGGTCTCCCAATACTCAAAGGGATTTATCTATCCACAAACAAGCTTCGCGGTCATATGCCTACAAGCTTATCGAATTGTTCACATCTTCAAATTCTGTCTTTATCGGAAAATGAATTTGATGGACCAATACGTAGTGAAATTGGAAGATTGAGCAACTTGCAGTTATTGTTTGTCGGAGAAAACTATTTCACTGGTATGCTTTATCTTATGAATGCTAGTACTATTGTATCTAATTACTTAAGAATTGCATTTTATTATACATTAACTGCAGGGATAATTCCACAGGAAATTGGAAATCTTGTTAATTTGGGGGAGTTATGGATGGAGAAAAACCAGATTACTGGCTCTCTCCCAATCTCCAAATTCAATATCTCATTGCTGCAAATTTTGTCACTGTCGTTTAACAATCTTAGTGGATTCTTACCACGGGAGATTGGCAACTTAACCAAAATGCAACATCTACGGATTAATGGAAATAAGCTTATAGGTACATATATATTCTAATGGTGTCTCATGTTAATTTTTATAGATCCATTAGAACTATTAACATTCTATGAATTTATGCATGTAATGAGTAATAAAATGTAACAATTATAAATTAATCTTCAAGCGTATGACAAGAAACACCATATAAGGAGCGCCTTTTAATGTTTAAAATTAATTTGTTTTATATTTCACTTCAAGGAAACATTCCAGAAGGGATTGGAAATCTTCACAACATGAAAGTGCAATCCATATAACATAATCAGGAAATCTCCCCAATAGTTTATGCAATGGTCTCAAACGGGTTTATCTGTCTTATAACAAGCTTCACAGTCGTATGCCTACAAGCTTGTCAAATTGTTCATAACTTCAATTATTGGGTTTATCATATAATGAGTTTGATGGACCAATGCATAGTGAAATTGAAAGATTGAGTAACTTGCAGTTATTGCATCTCAGATATAACCATTTCATTGGTATATTTTTTATCTTATGAATGCTTGTATCTAATTGCTTCAGTAACTGCTGGGATAATTTGAGTTATTGAATTAATTGAGGTATCTAAGTTTTGTGGTATTAGGCATGGAGAGAAGGCAGATTAATGGTTCTGTTCAAATATATTTATCTCCTATACATATTTTTTCCCTTTAATACATAAATATGCCCTTTAACTAGACGTCAAATCACATCTATGACCTCCAATTTTGGGTGTGCATGAGTAAACACTTAAACTAGTATAAAGTTGAACAAGTAGACACACATGTCCTATGTGGCATAATCTAAGACAAGAATTGGCCACGTAGGATGCCACAAATGACATATGTGTCTATTTGTTCAAGTGCCTACTTGTGCACACCCAAAGTTGGAGGTCATAGATGTGATTTGAGGCCAAGTTAAAGTGCATTTTTATCTATTGTGCCTACTTTTAATACTTTCGTATCACCAACAATATAAAGGTTAAAATTTTAGTGGATTCTATCATGGGAGATTGACAACTTAAACAAGATGCAATTCTTATATCTTAGCAAAAATAGGTTTACTAGATTGAACCAATTATTTAAACTCACTAATTATCCACTATATGTGTTTACAGGTGAAATACCCAAAGAGATAAGCCATCTCATTGAGTTGGAGGAACTTGATCTTGCGGATAATAGTTTTAATGGTCGACTTGATATGGATATCTTCAACATGTCAGGGCTGAGAGTAGTTTCTCTTACAAACAATACTTTATCAGGAAGCCTCCCACCAAACATGTGTTCTATCTTACCCAACATTGAAAGATTTTATATGTCCTTTACCAATCTTGTTGGGACTATTCCTTATTCCATCTCCAAATGTTCAAAACTTACTATTCTAGAGCTTTCATACAACAAACTTACTGGCCTGATTCCCAACTCACTTGGATATTTGACTCATCTACAGTATCTGAATTTAGGGGGAAACAATTTAACCAGCAATTTATCATTAAGCTTGCTGACTTCCTTAACCAATAGCAGAAATTTTACAGTTCTTGATATATCTTTAAACCCTCTAAATGGCATGCTTCCATCCTCCATGGGGAACCTTTCGACATATCTTAGAAAATTTATTACCAACAGTTGTAAAATCCAAGGGCTAATTCCATATGAAGTTGGGAACTTAAGCAACTTATTATTCCTTGATCTTTCTGGAAACAACTTGGTTGGATCAATTCCCACAACAATTGGCAACTTGAGAAACCTTCAGCGCTTCAACTTGAGTAACAACAAACTTACAGGATTTATTGGTGATCATATATGTAAATTGCAGCGTCTGGGTGATATTTACTTGGATCAAAATAAACTTTCAGGATCTCTTCCTCATTGTTTAGGCAATATTACTTCCCTTAGGGAGATACATCTGGGTTCCAATAAATTGAGTTCCAATATACCACCAAGCTTAGAGAACCTTCAAGATCTAGTGGTTCTTGACTTATCGTCAAACAACATGGTAGGTTTGTTACCTCCAGAAATTGGGAATCTAAAGGCTATAACAAAGATGGATCTATCGATGAATCAATTCTCAAATGGAATTCCAAGAGAAATTGGAGGATTGCAAAATCTGGCACACCTTTCTTTGAGACACAACAAGTTGCAAGGATCTATACCTGACTCAATGAGAACCATGGTAGGTTTGGAATTCTTAGACCTTTCTAATAACAATATATCTGGAATCATTCCTAAGTCTTTGGAGAAACTTCAAAACTTGAAATATTTCAATATTTCTGTCAATAAATTGTATGGTGAAATACCCACGGGAGGTCCTTTCAAGAACCTCTCGAGTCAATTTTTCATCTACAATGAAGCATTGTGTGGTTCTTCAAAATTTAGTGTCCCGCCATGCCCCACTTCATCAAGGCACAGATCAAATAGGAAAAAATTGCTAGTTCTTTTTATTTTGCTCGCAATTGCAGTTGTATTTGTTCCTATGACCTTTGTGCTCCTATGGATAAGGTATAGAAGAGGTAAAAGTGTTCCTCAGCAAGCTGACTTATTGTCTACCATAGCAAGAGAAAGGATTTCATACTATGAACTTCTCCGAGCAACTAATGCACTTAGCGAGAGTAATTTGATTGGTTCTGGAAGTTTTGGCTCTGTTTACAAAGGCATTCTCAGAAGTGGAACTGCCATTGCAGTTAAAGTGTTCAACCTGCAACTGGATGCGGCATTCAAGAGTTTTGATACGGAATGTGAAGTTTTGTGTAGCCTTCGCCATAGGAATCTCGTAAAAGTCATTACTAGTTGTTCCAATCTTGATTTAAAGGCTTTAGTTCTCGAGTATATGCCTAACGGGAGTCTTGAGAAGTATTTGTATTCGCACAACTACTTCCTCGACATCAGGAAAAGACTAAGCATAATGATAGATGTGGCATGTGCATTGGAATATCTCCATCACGGGTGTTCGCCGGTTGTGATTCACTGTGATCTAAAGCCTAGTAATGTCTTGCTGGATGCGGATATGGTTGCCCACCTAAGCGACTTTGGCATTTCAAAACTACTTGGTGACGATGAGAGTAATTTATACACTGAAACCTTAGCAACAGTGGGTTATATTGCTCCGGGTACGTCTCTTTGTTCTGCTGATTACTCCATTCTTTTTTTCCCACCAAGAAAGTATATTGCATCTTTAAATGAATTGTTTGACTGTAGAGTATGGACTGGATGGACTAGTCTCAACAAAGTGCGACGTATACAGTTACGGAATGATGTTGATGGAAACGTTTACTAGGAGAAAGCCTAATGAGTTTGAGGGTGACCTTAGCTTGAAGCAATGGGTGAGTTATTCATTCCCAGAGGCAATAAAGGACGTCGTGGATGCCAACTTGGTAACATCAACTGGTAATCACTTACAGAAGGAGTTAAATGTTGTGGCATCAATCATGAAAGTAGCATTAGATTGTTGTGCTGAATCTCCGGCAAGAAGGACTAACATGAAAGATGTTGTAGGGATGCTGCAGAAGATCAAGATTCAACTTCTTGCATGTTGAGCATGTTTTTGGAATCTGAGTCACTTGTTTGTTTCAAATTTTTCTAAATTGTTGTATTCATGTAAAGATTGTTGTTTTGTATTGTTTTGTTTTAGCAATTGACTTGTGCATGATTCTGTTTTCAGAAATGCTAGATGGTTGCAATAAATCTCACTGTTTCCTTAGTATTATTGTTGCAACAGGGGGGAACTTGTAAATTTAATAATTAAAACCAAAATATTTTAGAGGAATTAACTGTATGAATACAGATAGGCATGTAATATAAATGGTTAGTATAACAAAATATCCTGATTAGAGAGGGATGGATTTTGTTTGTTCCTACACTGCAGAAGGGATCTGTTATTTTCAACGATTCGCTGGATTCCCCACTATGCTGATTCACTAAGTTTCCCATCTGAAACCGAGTCTTTGTCGCGGCCATACCAACCTGACCCCGTAAATTTAACACTAAGCAGTTCGTTATATTAGCTCCAGGTATGCCTCCTGTTAATCTTCTACCTTCTGTTCGAGACAAGTCTTAAAACGTATTCTTTGCTCTTCGGGGCCCTTTGCCATATTATCGGTCTAACTCTAGGCTGATCCCCTTAGCTCACTTTATTGGAAGATCACCTACTACTACTAGGCATATTCATTTCACACAGATTCATCATTGATTGGTAGCAAAATTTCAAACCTTTCCACCATATACATGAATTAATATGTATATTGTGGTAAAAAAAAAAAAACTCATATTAATCACTGTTTCTTAAGGGTGTGGAAAGTCTAAAGTGGACAAGTAAAAATTAATGGAGGGAGTAGTATCTATTTTGCATGGCAAGACGAGAACTTTGTCTTGGGGCATAACTTGTGCCACTGAACTTATGTCTAGCAAATCATTTTGCCTTGCGTTTTTTTTTTTCTTTTTTCGCGGTCAAGGGCATTTCGGCCATTTTGTTAAAACTTAAAGTGCTAAAGGAAAAAGAAATTAAATATTACCCCAAAATAATTCATGTGCAAATGACCCCTTGGATGAGGGTTATGTTGGGTTGAACTATAATCAGTCAATATGAAAATATATTGTGCTCAATCCTTCAAATTTTGGGCAAATTGGATGGATCATCAACATGGGAAAAATCAACCAATAGGAAAATGTTTAGCCATTTTGAAATATCTACTTCCAAGAAATTGTACGCCATATCACGAGCACTAACTGTACATTTGATTGTAAAATTACTGGACGGCTCCTTTACAACTCAAGCACTAATTTTTTTTTCTTTGCCAAGTCAAATACCAACTATATGTCATTCTTACATTTAATGACATAGGGAGATTTCAAATTAAAATTTTATGAACTTAATCTTTAAGGGTTTTAGTATTGAATCTATTGTATTTTTAAAATCATGAGTTGGAACTTAATTTTGGCGTAAATTTAATAAATTTTTATACATAAATTTGTCTTTACATTAAAAATACTGAATTCAGATAAACTTGATATCTCTGTGATGTATCCATCACTAACAATGGAAATCATTTTTGCTTTTCATGGTGGAGAATTTTAATAAAACATATAGGAAAGTAATACAAATGTTTTAAAAGATAGTTCATGAGTTATCTGGTGAGAGCAGACTATCAAATGATTTGATTGCTGATACGAACATGGAAATTAAAGTTAGACCTGTATCAAATGTTTGATTGCTGTTATGTATACAACACACAAAGCTTTTAGCTGAGTTGGTTGCAAAGTTTCAGCTAGAAATTTGAAGCCTTGAGATAGAAATTTCTCTGCGAGTGTTCTCGGCATAATTTCCAGGGAAGGATATTCAATTGGCTTGTGTTGTACTCTTTTTTTCTGCTCCTTTGTTCATGTGTTTGTTTTCGAGATTGCAGACATTCTTCATTATATTCCCCATTGTGCTCTCACTATGCTTATCATTATAGGCTGTGCAACTCATTACAAACTGCGGTGCTCATCATAGGCTGTGGAACTACTAGTTATTACTGTGTTGGTTATTAGTACAGAGGATAATTACAGTCATTTCTGTCCACCTCATGATATCTATAGGGAAGAATATGAGGGTAGCCTGATGATCATTGAATATATTTTCATTTATGTTGTCTCAAAGTAGACTAAACACCTATTTACTCGAGCACGAGACATTATATGGACAGTAAAACAAAATAATCTTCCCAAATTACTTGTGCACTACAGACGTTGAACCCATGAGACATAGCAGAGACACTAACACTTTGCACCAAATTCATTTGGTCAGTAAATCATGTGGTCAGCTGCACATTCATTTCACACAGATTCATCATCGATCACTAGCAAAATTTCAAACCTTTCCACCACATACATGAATTAATATGTATATTGTGGTAATAAAAATAAAAACCTCATATTAATCATTGTTTCTTAAAGGAAGTGGAAAGTCTAAATTGGACAAGTAATAATTTATGGAGGGAGTAATATCTATTTCGCAAGGCAAGACTTTTAGAAAACTTTCTTTTGGGGCATAACTTTTGTCACTGAATCTATGTCTTAGATCATAACTTGTTTCACTTAACTTATCCCTAGCAAATTATTAACTACTTGGTTTGCAACTAAAATTTTCTTCTTAGCTTGATGAGAACAACATTAGAAAAATTAACCAATAGGAAAAACTTTAACCATTTTCAAATATAAACTTTCAAGAAATTGTACACCATATCATGAGCACTAACTGTACATTTGATTGTAAAATTATTGGATGACTCCTTTTCCCTGTCAAGCAATAACTATATTTCTTTCTTGGTCTGCCACTTAATTTTTTTTACCAAGTCAAACACCAACTATATGTCATTCTTACAATGACATAGGCGGATACCAGATTAAAGTTTTGTGAATTTAATGTTTAAGGGATCGTTTGGCACGAGGGATAAGGAAAAATAATTTTGGGATAACTTTTTAGTACCCCTTAATCCTTTGTTAGTTATAGAAGTGTGAAATAACTTATCCAAGGATTAATAGTTAGTACTGGGATAAGTTATCCCTATCTTAGGGTGGTATAGTAGTACTGAGATAACTTATACTGGGATAAAATGTGTAAAATAACAAAAAGGGAAAAAGATCAAATATGTTTACTGAACTATCAGAAATGACTCATTTATGCCATCGGTTAAAAGTTGAGCTCATTTATGCCATCGTTGTTACAAAACCAGCTCATCCATATCATTTCTTTTTAACGGTGGTTTTCAAAACAACTTTGCCACATGGCTTTTTATTAGAGGTCCACGTCATTAATTAAAATAAGTAAAAAGGCTCAAATATGTCATTGAACTATTAGAAATGACTCATTTATGTCATCAGTTAAAAGTTTGTCTCATTCATTCCATCACCGTTATAAAATCAACTCACTCATGCCATTACTTTTTAATGATGGGTTTTTAAAAATAGTTTTTCCACGTGGTCTTTTATTAGAAGTTCACTCCATTAATTAAAATAAATCAATATTAATTTCAAAATATGTGAAATTAGTTAGTATCAGGATTATTTATTCCAACATTTATACCATAAAGATGGGAGAAGTTATCCCATATACATGACGGGATAATTGGATTAGCAGACTTCTTTTAAGCAGTTATTTGAAAATAATTTTTCAACAATGTATGCTCCACTAATTCATAATGGGACAAGTTATTCTGTATGCATAGCGGGATAATTGGGATAACAGACTTCTTTTAAATCGTTATTTGAAAATAATTTTTTCAATAATGTATACTCCCGTAATTCGTGATGGGAGAGTTGAGAATATCTATTGGTACGCCTCTTTCTTTTTCTTGCCTGCCCTAATCGTTCATTGCTTTCTTTTCTTGCAACTTCGGAGTATATATTGTAGTCACTGGAATTAAAACTAATTAGTTACTGTTAGATAGAATTTTTTAGGTTTCTGTTAAGCATAGCATTTATAATGATTTAGAATGAACTAGAAATAGTCAAAGGATATACATTAATCACTATTTTTTTCTGATAAGAAAAATAGTTGTTGTTGTAGGAAAAAATATTTTAATGGGTGTGGTTCGGATTATATTAAATGAATCAGTTGTTTTTAATGGGTATAAGATATTTTGAAATTAATATTGATTTATTTTAACTTATATCGCGGACCTCTAATAAAAGACCACATGACAAAACTGTTTTGGAAAACCCACTATTAAATAGTAATGATATGGGTGAGCTGATTTTATAATGACGGTGGCATGAATGAGCTGAACTTTTAACTGATGGCATAAATGAGTCATTTCTATAGTTTAATGGCATATTTGAGTCTTTTTTCTTATTTTAATTAATGACGTGGACCTTTAATAAAAGGCCAAGTGGCAAAGTTGTTTTTTAAAACCATCGTTAAAAATTAATGGCATGGATGAGCCGATTTTGTAATGGCGATGGCATGAATGAGCTAAACTTTTAACTGATGGCATCAATGAGTCATTTCTGATAGTTCAATGGCATATTTGAGCCTTTTCCCTAACAAAAATACCCTCCTTAAACCCGCTTTTATATATCACTTTTCACATCCATATATATTCCCATAGTTTTTAATACTATTTTCTTCACTACTCGTTTTTTTTTGGTAATATATTTTTCTATTAATAAATTATTCTATAAGTATAATTTTTATTTATGAATATATTATACGTTGAATTTGTTGCCTAATGCTTATGTTTAGTTATAATTTTATTTTTCTTACAAAAATATTGACTCCACTACTTAATTACATACTTTTAATTAAATAGTCTTTTGTCACTTAAAAATTTAAATTTTATATATCAATTAAAACAAAGATAACTTTTAAACATTTTACAATATAAAAGTTATATATGCTTAAATGAAGTGATAAAAATAAGGGTAAAGTCTCAAATATACCATTGAACTATCAAAAATTGCTCACTTATGCCATCAATTAAAAGCTCGTCTCATTCATGCCATCACCATTACAAAATTATCTCATCCATATCATTTTTTTAAACGGTGATTTTTCAAAAACAGCTTTACCACGTGGCCTTTTATTAGAGGTCCACATCATTAATAAAAGTAAGAAGAAAGACTCAAATATTTCATTGAACTATCAGAATGTCTCATTTATGCTATCATTTAAAAGTTCGTCTCATTCATGTCATCACTGTTACAAAACTAGCTCATTCATGCAATTACTTTTTAATGGTGAATTTGCAAAAATAGCTTTGTCACGTGGCCTTTTATTTGAGGTTCACATCATTAATTAAAATAAATCAATAATAATTTCAAGATAACAAGAGAATCCTCCATTTTAAACTAACTAAAGAAAATTTAAAATAAAAGAGATAAAACATTTCTAATAAACACGACACTTATGAAAAGTTCACAAAGAAAGTACTTAAAAAATATTTTGGCATAAAAACATTTAAAATAAGACAATCTAAACATGCTCTGAATGTTGTTTACTTTGTTGGAATTTATAGAAACAATATGTAAAAACATCCTAAAAATTAAATAGAAACAATATGTAAAAACATCCTAAAAATTAAAAGTAAAGATATTAAACTACACTGAATAATTGCTAACTGCGTTCTTTGATTGAGAATGTACATAGTTTTTCATGTTGTAACATGTATATTACCTAAACATTAGTGACTAGAATCAACGATAATTGTGTACCAGCTAATGTACATAACTTTAGTAGATGGCAACCTGGAGATTGTTTGGATTGATTAGAGGAATAACTTTTTCACCAAATGTACTTTTCTAAAATAGTTTTTTTTAGGTTATGTAATTAAAAGCTTAAAATAAGTGATTAAGCATATAAGTGTTTGAATAGAAGTGTTGAAACTGAAAAAAAGTTGTTGATTTGTTCGGTAAACAAGTGATTGGGACCAAAGATGACACATTAGCTAAAAAGGATGACCAAATGTCACGACCCGAACTGGGGCCCTGGCCGTGACGGACATCCGACCCATGAAGGCCCGAATGTCCTACTCTATCTGGTAATCATGCACAACATTCATATAATAAAAGGAAAATGCAGAATTTTAAATCGAATACGAAAACATGGTCATACTCTGAAATTAGTTTAACAATCAAGGAAAACTCCAACAATACTGACACAGTCTGCGAAATCTCTACTATATGATTTCTAACACAATCTGAAAACTAGGACAAGGCTCCCAGTAAACCAAAAACCATGTCTAATAATAGTCGTCTGAAAGTAAACAGACCTTCTGGAATAAACAAGGCTCACCACTGCACAATCTGATCGGCGATCTGAAATATCTACTGTTTACTTGGATTCCTAGACTGAGCCTCAGAACCTGGAAGGAGGGGGGGTCAACAAAAATGTACTGGCACGCGAAGCAATCCAAAATAGTATATTTGTATACGTATAAAGTAGATGAGAGCAATTTAACAAAACACATGGGCATCATTTTGAACATTCTAAGATATTCTTGTCAAAACCGTTTCTGATCTTTGTATTACTTCTGAGTTAGGTGGCGCTCCCCTACGAGTTCGATATTCCACGGGCTATATGGAATCTTCCATTGACTAAGCGGGGAAGCCCCCAACCCGAGTGTACCACAAGGGTTGGAGTCTCTGATTCTGATACGACACATGGCTCTAGGCCAGCGTAATATATAAACCCGGATCAGCGAATCACAGTTTTGGGCAATGAGTTGTCTGAAATCATGCCTTCTTCGAGAAACCACCTAACATCTCTTTGTTCCCTATTTTAGTCTTTTCTGAACATGCATTACTCTGAAGTTCTAAAACATGAAAATATGATAAAGCCTGATTTCAAACAAACATTCTATTCTATTTTGAATTTATCATGGCATTATCTGAGTTGGTGTCGTCACACCAAGACTTGCAAGTCCTATTTCTGATCCATAGTGTCATAAGAATGATCTTTCATAAAAATATAATTTCAGACTACCCAAACATGTAATTTGCATAAAAGATTTTATGTTCCGAAGCTCAAGTCAAAACCATGCAAAAACATTCATCAAACATATGGTGGTCATGTGCTTTTGGCAAAACCATGCACTCTTTCAATATATATATATATTCAACTTTCACAACCCTCTCTTTCGTATTCAAAAATCATATTCAAAGCCAAAGTATTTCATTTCATGCTTTTTAAGACGCATTCAAAACAATTCATATCATACGAAGATGGGAAAACTCATAACTAGAGAGGGATTCATTATTATTCATGCTCTCAATTGAATAATCATTCTTGAATACATACGTACATATATATATAATTTCAAATCAATTTGGGGGAAAGGTCTAAAGACCAAAACAATACTGTCAAAACTTCTAAAACATGATTTCTATGTCCATGAGATTTTTGGAAAATCCCGCGTACCTCAATTATGAAGAATAATGGATGATTCTTGAGGCTTGCAGATTGGAGATTCCGAATCTCTAATCAATTTTGAAAAGTCACAGTTGAATCTTGAGTTATTATGATCTTTGGGTTGAAACCCTAAGAAGTGTTCTTGAGAGAATTTGAGAGAATGAGGGTATAATTTGTCTATTAGAGGCTAAATCTCGTGTTATTGGGGCTATTTAAGGGTGGGAAACGACCCAAATACCCCTCTTGGACGCAGAGCTTGACTGCAGGAAATTACACTGGCAGGAATTTATCGCTTTGGCTTACTGCCTCTCACAAAAATAGCTATAACTCTTTGCTCGGGTATCGGATTTTGGTGAAATTGGTATCGTTGGAAAGATAATTCGAAGATATTTCATTTGATATATAGTAGGTCACCCTGTCTATTATATACAAGTAGTTATGGTCGATTGAATCTGACCTAAGTTTTGACGCTCACTCGAACTCGAACGATAGGAAAGCTTTCAACTCGTCCTTGATTTTGGGTACTTCTATGATCTCAATTTTTGCTTAAATAGGTTCACATACTACATAATTGATTAACATGCCAAATTTGTATAGGATGTATGGCTTTTGGATCATCTATGCATAGAAATGATGGTTTTTATTCTAGTCCGAAATGTGGGGTGTTACATTATCTCCCTCTTGGGATCATTCGTCCCCGAATGATGGATAGGAATGTTGTGGTCTTAAAGTTATAGAATAGCGCGGATATGATGTGTCATCAAAGAGAGGATATAACTGATTTGAAACATTTTAAACTTCTATCATGAAATTGAATTCTGAGTTGACTTGACTTTCCTTGCTTCAAGAAGCTGATTCGTGATGAAAGTTTAGGATTTTCTTAAAATGTTCATGATCCAATCATACATATTGAATTTGGAAGTGATAACTTATGTAAGTACGATTCTGGAGACAACAAGATTTAGATCGTACAAAGGTATTACACTGTCTGAGCTAAAATGCCTAGAGAGATTTGAGACTATGCACTAAACTCTTATGAACTGAGTCATGACTAAATAGCTGAATCTGAAACATGATGTTCGGACTGAACTGAATTCGTAATTTACATGGATGGAATAGATTATCTCTTGGGATTCATACACATTGGGACTTCGGATAGCAGGACTGGGTGTAAAGGTAGAAAACCACAGTAACTTGTCTACGAACTGAACTGGTGGTTATACTGGCTGAATTATTCTAGAAACTTATACTTAACTGGAGTTTCTCTTCAACACTCTTTCTAAAGAAGTTCTAGTAGCATTCGGGAGAAAAGAATCTTGGGCATGAGTCACACAAGACATCCGACTATAGGATCCCAACATTGACATTACTCTGCAGCCTGGAATATAGACATATAACTCATAAATCAGGATAGAATTACCAGGCCTTAGCCAATGTGACTTCTTACTTTCAAGATTAGCACACTCCTCGAATACTCCCTTAACTGTACTATTTCTCGTAGATACTAAATTCATTCAATTCAACTTATTTGTTCTCGCATTGGCATTTACAAATCTTTCTACTAATGTTTATAGCAACTTAAATCCTCTTCACCGGGATCAGGCCTAACTCCAACTTACAAAATACTACATTCTATTCCACGATACAAGTCTAAACCATAAGATTCAACCTTCTATATCTCTTAAAAGATCACACCCTAAGCCTATCATGTCCTACCACTTCAATGGCTAACTCTGAACTATTACTACGAAGTCGCTAACGCATATCGCGTTCCTTTACAAAAATTCCAACATGTCATTCAAGCCTATCTTTATAACCCCATATGAACTTCAAAGAAAACACTCAAAAAGATACACTTCACATATTCTAATAACCATCTATCGATATAGTTCCCACATGCTACCCCAAGAACATACACACACACCTTTCAGCTAACCATCACATGCATCAAAGACTTAGCCCCAACCTTACTTGCACTTATGACCTTAACTAAAACAAGCATACTATGATCTTCCATCAACAAGAAACATTTACTCATCACTACTACCATCACATAAAGAGGAGTCACTAAAGATTAGAAAATAAGATCTTGAAGCATGGAAGGATATTATATGAAACTTGACACTTAACTGAGGCCTGAGGAATAGAAAATCAACATCCGGAATTTATCAAAGAAAAATCTGAATTGGGCCATACATGGCTATGAACTATATTTCGCCCATCATAAAGAGTATAGCATGAATTATGGAAACTGAGCACACTATAAAGCGTGAATACATGAGTCATAAGATGCATGACCTCAAGTTAGAGTTCATAACATATGGAATGTGATTCCGACTACTGAATGAACTGAAGTTCCTTATTTAGGAATCTGGAAGAGCACGTGATTTTCTATCATATACATGAACATGAACTATGATCATGGAACTAAAATGTGAGGTATGAGTAGGTATTAGGATAACTGAAAAATACTGAGACACGAATGGATTGAGCCTTACCCTTCCCTTCTGATGTTCTATGTCATACTGGCATCACTACTAAAATCTGAGGGCCGGACTTGGTTACTTGTTCTATCATCTTCCCCTTGGCTTTAAGACATTGTCTTAAGTTTGGGAGATCCCTTACTAGACTTTAAACTTAACTGCACTCACTGCACTCTGGGATATGAAATATGACAATACGCAAAATTAATAGAACTTAACCCGAAAGACCACACATGAAAGTGGAAAGCCCACTTCTAATACTACTTTCTGAGATACACTTTATATTTTGATAGCCCCAACGGTCATAGTATAATTCTTGCACACTTATTTCTATCTGTTCAACCTTCAAAACTCAAACTTAGATTCTAACACTTAATATCGATATCACCAAGCCTTTGATGAACCATACTACTTTCGACATAGCGTACTAATATCGCGACTCCAAACTTATGTCTCATTACTATGAGAATCAAGATCATATAAAAAGGCTCAACACTATCAATCAAAACTCTTCAACCTGGCTATTTAGAACCCATATAACTTCTACTAGTCTTTCTCCATCCAGCAACTCAACGGTACTACTAGCCACATGCAACATGTAATAGTCTTAGAGAAATGCCACAACTCCATATCACCTTGGGCATACTTACACACCATACCTACAACATTATACTTCATTACGAATCAACTTAAAATTAAGCCATTTCATAAACCGTTCAAGCCTATTAGATCACTTCCATATAACTAGCATCATTAACCACGAAACCATCACATCTACCTTCATGAACTTCAACTGTTCAAAACTTAATGTCTAGTGCTAAACATGATTTTACAGCCCAACCTTACGCATAATTCTCACTTGGGAACCATGAAATAAACATCAAGAAACACTAGTACACTAGAACTTCATAACAACAATAATCGATCTTGACCTTATGGTCTTCCTTATCATAACTCATTAGCACGTACTATTTCAACACATCAAGCCTACTAATATATTTTGTTTTCCACAAAACATTCCTTATTAATCTCATGCCACTATTTTTACCACCACATTCTACACTTAAATTCAAGACTATAATTTAGCATCAATCATCTACCACCAATGACGAGTGCAACATAATATACTAATCCATCAAATTGGAACATTCTATCTAAATACCTCAAAATTTGTTACATACCTTCTCATAAGTAGTACTAGTTTACAACTACCAACGAAAAAAAGGTCAAGGGGTAAAGTCACATAATAGACATGATCAACCTAAATATGATATTATAGCCCCATACAATCTTATCTACTTATACGGATTTCTCACCTCATACTTACTTAATCAATCATACATTTAGACTACCTTCAATGTCCACAACAACCATGAGTCTATGATTATAACTTACTGGCTAATATAGCCATTATCACACTTCAGACAACCGACAAATCATCCTGACTAACAACTCCTTCTCTACCTTATACTAAACTAACACACAAGGACGAAAACATATTCAGCTCTTTACCAACTCAATCTCACGCAAACAGATTCAGCTATACATATACTAAACCAACACAAGAACAACAAGTTGGATAACAAGTTGCCAGTGAATCGAAATAGACCTCACACAGCTTCACTAGACTTTGATTTTGTATTTGTGAACAAGAAAATGAGATGAATGACAAGGCAACTATGCTAGTGAATCGAAAGAGCCCCACACGACTTTACTAGACTTTATTTTTCAACAACACCTTGATGACAAGATTACATGAGATAGAAATTTAATACGCAATAGAAATTTAATACGCAATATCCAATGAACTAAGAATACACATATTACTCTGTATAAATAAAATTGGAGTCAAACACTTCCTCCATAGACTACCATACCATCCAGACATGCTATAGCTACCACATTAGTTTATCACTATAAAGGGGTAAATCATCCTCAAACATCGGTTATTCAATTGAAATATTTATTTACACAAAAGTTACCTTCACTCTGACTTCTAACTTTGTGACTTCACATCACCAACTTCTTGGTCTAATTTCATTACCAATAGGTCATGACAACAACACTTTAACTCATACTACTATTCGAGTGGAAATACAGTTCCAACATTCTGTTACACATCAATCCCCTGAAGCACGACATCCGCAACATAAATTTTTTTAAAAAGGGACTGAATACACTCAATACCACAGGCTAAAAAGCATGATTTCATCAATATCAAGGTTCACACTCGCATCAATACACTTTGAAGCAAACGGATTCTCAAGTCCTTGCACAATATTTAAAATCTTATATAACTCAATTGGAAAGGACTATATCATGTAGATTCTAAACTCTTTGCACTTGAATCACCCTAATAATGGGACATATCTGAGAATATCAGAGTTAGGAAAGAATTTGGGATGACTTTTACTTTCGTATGGGCGACACCATAGCACGAATTCGAGTATAAAGAGGAACATTCTGACTCTATTGCACGAACTAGAACATGAAGAAAAAGAGACATTCCTAAATGCCTAGTAGCCTCCTCCTTATAAGTGTGGCGCGCTAACACACCCATAAACAAGACTCTACCCGACATGATTTTGCAGACACCCTGGGACCATGAACTGTGCTCTGATACCAAGTTTGTCATAACTCGAACTGGGGCCCTGGCCATGACGGACATCCAACCCATGAAGGGACGAACGTCCTACTCTATCTGGTAATCATGCACAATATTCATATAATAAAAGTAAAATGCAGAATTATTAATCAAAATATGGAAACATGGTCATACTCTGAAATTAGTTTAACAATGAAGGAAAACTCCAACAATATCCAAAAAACATCTGACTCAGTCTACGAAATCTCTACTATATGATTTCTAACACAATCTGAAAACTGGGACAAGACCTCCAGTAGACCAAAAATCATGTATAATAATAGTCTTCTGAAAGTAAACAGGCCTTCTGTAATAAACAAGGCTCATCACTTCACAATCTGATCTGCGATCTGAAATATCTACTATTTACTTAGACCCCTAGACTGAGCCTCAGAACCTGGAAGGAGGGGGGGTCAGCACAAATATACTGGTACGCGAAGCAATCCAAAATAGTGTATTTGTATATGTATAAAGTAGATAAGGACAATTTAACAAAACACCTTGCATAAAATATTTTCCAAAACACATGGGCATCATTTTGAACATTCTAAGACATTTTTGTCAAAACCGTTTCTGATTTTTGTATTACTTCTAAGTTAGGTGGCGCTCCCCTACAAGTCTGATATTCCACGGGCTATATGGAATCTGCCATTTACTCGGGGGGAAGCCACCAACCGAGTGTACCACAATGGTTGGAGTCTCTGATTTTGATACGCCACACGGCTCTAGGCCAGCCTAATATATAAACTCAGATCGAAAAATTACGATTTTGGGCAATGAGTTGTCTGAACTCATGCCTTCTTCGGGGAACCACCTAACATCTCTTTGCGCCCTATTTTAGCATTTTCTGAACATGCATTACTCTGAAGTTCTAAAACATGAAAATCTGATAAAGTCTGATTTCAAAAAAAAAAATTCTATTCTATTCTGAATTTATCATGGCATTATCTGAGTTGGTGTCGTCACACCAAGACTTGCAAATTCTATTTCTGGGCTATAGTATCATAAGCATGATCTTTCATAAAAATATGGTTTCAGACCACCCAAACATGTAATTTGCATAAAGGATTTCATGTTCCGAAGCTCAAGTCAAAACCATGCAAAAACTTTCATCAAATATATGGTGGTCATGTGCTTTTGGCAAAACCATGCACTCTTTCATTATATGTATATTCAACATTCACAACCCTCTCTTTCGTATTCAAAAATCATATTCAAACAATAGCAAAAGACAGTATTTCATATCATGCTTTTCAAAACGCATTCAAAACAATTCATATCATACGAAGATAGGAAAAATCATAACTAGAGAGGGATTCATTATAATTCATGCTCTCAATTGAATAATCATTCTTGAATACATACGTACATATATATATATAATTTCAAATCAATTTGGGAGAAAGGTCTAAAAAATAAAACAATACCATCAAAACTTCTAAAACATGATTATATTCATAAACTTCAAAACCCCATTCTTAAAACATGATTTCTATGTCCATGAGATTTTAGAAAAACCCCGCGTACCTCGATTACGAAGAATAATGGATGATTATTGAAGCTTGCGGTTTGGGGATTTCGAATCTCTAATCAATTTTGAAAACTCACGGTTGAATCTTGAGTTATTATGATCTTTGGGTTGAAACCCTAAGAAGTGTTCTCGAGAATGTGAGAGAATGAGGGTATAATTTGGTTATTAGAGGCCGAATCTCGTGTTATTGGAGCTATTTAAGGGTGGGAAATGACCCAAATACCCCTCTTGGACGCGGAGCTTGACTGCAGGAAATTACATTGGGAGGAATTTATCGCCTTGGCTTACTGCCTCTCACGAAAATGGTTGTAACTCTTTGCTTGAGTATCGGATTTTGGCGAAATTGATATTGTTGGAAAGATAATTCGAAGATATTTCATTTCATATATAGTAGGTTACCCAGTTCGTCATATTCAAGGAGTTATGGTCGATAGAATCTGACCCAAGTTTCGATGCTCACTCGAACTCGAACGATAGGAAAGCTTTCAACTCGTCCTTGAGTTTGGAGACCTCTATGATCTCAATTTATGCTTAAATAGGTTCACACACTACATAATTGATTAACATGCAAAATTTGCATAGGATTTATGGCTTTTGGATCATCTATGCATAGAAACGATGGTTTTTATTCTAGCCCGAAATGCGGAGTGTTACACCAAAACTCGCTAAAATATAGTTCAGGGGGTAATAGGACCCCGTGAAGTTGGAGTGTGTTATGACAAATTCAGTCATAGTTCAGGGAACTAAATGCTTTACTCAAAATAAATTTTTGAGCAAACCTCTGATGTAGTGATGGGCTTGCTGAAAATAAAGCAAGACTTGGTTGACTTGCACAAGTCTTTGGCTGATTAAAACGTTCAAGACTTGGTGGAATTAAAATTGAGATGACCATGGCGGAGCCACATGTTCGTCGAAACAATGCATTGTGTATGTAGGTAAAAATATTTTTTACGTATTGACACTCCTTAATTTTTTTCATGAATTTACTTCTTTATATTTTGAAATCTCTTGATAAAAATTTTAACTCTGCCACTGAATATAACAGAATGAATGAAGAAAAGTAATTTTTTTTCCAAAATTATGAAGACCAAAAGGGAGACCTCATTGCTATTTAAAATCTCAGAACCACATGTTATAGAGCATACCTACTAATTTTTGCAGTAATGGAGAAAGCCTTCACATTTATTCTCTTCACACTCTTCTTGCTTATGGCTAGTTCAGTCATGACCCAAGCCAATATTACTACTGATCAATTGTCTCTTCCATTGAGGGTCAAATCCCAAAATTGATTGGGAGTCTTACAAACCTGAGATATTTAAATTTGGCCGGGAACAATATTATGGGTCACATTCCTCCATCCCTCTCTAATACCTCAAGGTTGGATACTTTAAGAATATCTTATAATTCACTTCAAGGAAACATTTCATAAGAAATCGGCAATCTTCACAACATGAAGCTGTTGACCATACAACATAATCAGCTAACGGGTTCTATACCATTCACAATTTTCAGTATCTCAAGAATCGAATTCATTGCATTTACTGGCAATAGCTTATCAGGAAGTCTTCCCAATGGTTTATGCAATGGTCTCCCAATACTCAAAAGGCTTTATTTATCCATAAACAAGCTTATCAAATAGTTCACAACTTCAAACTTCGTCTTTGTCGGAAAATGAGTTTGATGGACCAATACATAGTGAAATTGGAAGATTGAGTAACTTGCAGATATTAGAGCTCGGAACTAACCATTTCACTGGTACGTTTCATCTTATTACTTCAAAATTTTATTTTATTACACATTAATTGCACGGATAATTCCACAAGAAATTGGAAATCTTGTTAATTTGGTAGATTTAGGCATGGAGGATAATCAGATTACTGGCTCTGTCCCGATCTCGCCGCTGCAAATTTTGTCAGCATGGCAGAACAATCTTAGTGGATTCTTACCATGGGAGATTGGCTTAACTATGATGCAGATTCTACAGCTTAGTTATAATAAGCTTATAGGTACACATATAATCAAATGGGGTGTGTGTGTGTGTAGAGAGAAACAGCAGGAATTTCAGGTTTCTGCGACTTTCGGTGGGTGTTAACCCAAGGATCTTATAGCAAGTATTGTTAATCAGATTCCAGATGAACTTCCAAAATATTATGAGGTTTATACATTGAAATGAAAATTTGTTATTTCCAAAATTTTTACTGGTATGCATTCAAAGAGATAGCAAAATTTCAAACCTTTCTACCATCTACTAATTGCTTTAAAAGTGGGCAATTTAAGGAAAAAATGTGGTTCAAATACATTTAACTATGACTTAGTTTCACAAAGGCAGAATTCTTTACAGAATGTTTATTGTGAGCGTTTGTTCAATAATCCCTTCTTTCACTTTTACTTGTCTGATATTTCAAAAATGGAGTTTCACTTTTACTTGTCACTTTTAAAATATCAAAGAAAAGACAATTATTTTTTTTGTTATTTTAACCTCAACATGAATTACATACTTTCCAAATCATTTTCCTGGACTTAAGACTATACATCAATAATGTGGGTATTGTGGTAAAAAAAAAAAAAAACTCGTATTAGTCGTTGTTTCTTAAGGGTAGTGAAAAGTTAAAACTGGATATGTAAACATGAATGGAGGGAGTGATATCAAATTCGCAGGGAAAGAGAACTTTGCCTTAGGGCATAGCTTGTGCCACTAAACTTATGCCTCGCAATTTTTTGGCTTTGCTATGTTATTTTTTTTTTTTGGGGGGGGGGGTGGGGGGGGTGGGGGGGTGTCGCTTTCAAGGGCATTTTCAGGTACATTAATATTATTTCAAGTGCTAAAGGGCAAAAATTTGAATATCACCCAAAATAATACATTTGTGCAAATAACTTCTTTGATAAGGCTTATGTTGGATTGAGCTAAAATCAGATAATATGAAATTATATTTTGTTTAAACCCTAAAACTTTGGGTGAATGGGACCGGTCATCAATTTTTGAGTCATATTTGACACCCTTACATTTATCAATACAAAAATAATTAACTACTTGAATATTCTTCTTACCTTGATGAGAACAGTAATATGAAGCATCATTTTAAAAACCATCAGTAAGAAATGTTTAACCAATTGGAAAACTTATAAGAAATTGTACACTATATTTTGAGTTTTCTTTCCAAGTCAAGCACTAACTATATGTGATCCTTACATTTAATGACATAGGTGGATTCCGGGTTAAAATTTTATTAGTTTAATCTTTAAATGTTTTAGTATTAACCCTATTGTATTTATAAAATTATGAGTTTAGATTTACTCTTTGGTGTAATTTTAATAAAATTTTATACATAAATTTATCTTTACATTAAAAATACTAAATTCAAATGAACTTGATATCAGAATTTTAATAAAATTGCGCACGATTGACTTTTGCGAAAACTGTGATTATTACCTAATTAACTCACCCCATCCCTTGCTCCACACATCTAAAATTAGGGGGCTTGATTCAACAATTTTAGCTCAAACTCTATATGATTTAAAAATTCTTTAACGGTGTAGAATAATTAATTTCGATCTCAGTTACTATCAATATCCTAGAATTTCAAACAAAAAATTTATATCTTAATGCATTTTTAAATCAAATGATAACGGCCAATACAAATTAATTTTTCCCTCTTTTTCGTAATAAAAGTTCATAAAAACATCTTTGCAACTAATGGAGGTTTCCGAAAGCAATTTGTAAACAATTGTGGAAAAAAATGTTATGTGGTTAAACAAAGGCACATTTTTACTTTTTTCCATAACAAAGTTTTGAACGAAAAATATTCTAAACAAAGACACATCTAGAAATGACACGCTTGCGTCGGCTTAAGTTTCTTGATTTAAGTTTCAACAACTTCGGAGGGGAGATTCATTCTTTGTTTGGTTTTTACACCGACTTCAACTTCTTAATATTAGAAACAATAGTTTCACTGGTTCCATCCCTTCATCATTTTCGAATATGTCCACACTTGAGATTTTGAATCTACAATTCAATTCCACAGAGGATCAAATACTTAAAGTAATTGGGAGTCTTACAAGCCTAAGAGAATTAAGGTTGCGAGGTAACAAGCTCATAGGTTCTATTCCTCTGTCACTCTCGAATGCCTCAAAGTTGGAGACTTTGGAGATATCTTATAATTCACTTCAAGGAAACATTCCAGAAGGGATCAGAAATCTTCACAACAAGAAGTTGTTGGCCATACAGTAAAATCAGCTAACGGGTTCTATACCATTCACGATTTTCAATATTTCTAGGATCGAAGTCATTGCCTTTACAGGAAATAGGTTATCGGGATATCTTCCCAATGGTTTATGCAATGGTCTCCCAATACTCAAAGGGCTTTATCTATCCACAAACAATCTTCGCAGCCATATGCCTACAAGCTTATCAAATTGTTCACAACATCAAATTTTGTCATTATTGGAAAATGAGTTTAATGGACCTATACATAGTGAAATTGGAAGATTGAGCAACTTGCAGTAATTGATTGACGGAGATAACCATTTCACCGATATGCTTTATCTTATGAATGCTACTACTATTGTATCTAATTACTTTAGAATTGCATTTTATTATACATTAACTGCAGGAATAATTCCTCAAGAAACTGGAAATCTTGTTAATTTGGTGGAGTTATGGATGCATAAAAACCAGATTACAGTCTCTGTCCCAATCTCCATATTCAATATCACGTCGCTGCAAATTTTGTCACTGTCGAGGAACTATCTTAGTGGATATTCTCCACGCGAAATCGGCAACTTAACCAAGATGCAATTTTTACATCTTGACGATAATAGGTTTACTGGTATGTATTAGAAGTTGCAGTAAACAATACAACTTATACTAGATTGAACAAAATATTTGAACTCACTAGTAATCCACTATATGTGTTGGAGCAACTTACTCTTGGGCATAATAGTTTTAGTGGTTCACTCGATATGGAGATCTTCAACATATCAGGTCTGAGAATAATTCAACTTTCATTCAACAATCTATCTGGATCGCTCCCATCTAACATATGTTCTATCTTACCCAACATTGAAAGATTTTATCTGCCCAACTTAACCAATCTTTTTGGGACTATTCCTCATTCAATCTCCAATTGTTCAAAACTTACTATTCAGCTTTCATTCAATGAGCTCACAGGCTTGATTCCCAATTCTCGTGGATATTTGACTCATCAACAAATCCTAGACTTGGGGGCAAACGATTTAATGAGTGACTCATCGCTAAGCTTCTTGACTTCCTTAACCAATTGTAGAAATTTAGAATTTCTTACTCTATATCTTAACCCTCTAAATGGCATGCTTCCAGCCTCCATGGGGAACCTTTCTACCTCTCTTAGAAAATTTTACGCCAACAATTGCAAGATCAAAGGGCGAATTCCAAATGAAGTTGGGTACTTAAGCGGCTTATTAGACCTTGAACTTTCTGGAAACAACTTGGCTGGATCGATTCCCACATCAATTGGCAACTTGAGAAACCTGCAGGGCTTGTTCTTGAGTAATAACAGACTTACAGGATCTATCGGTGATAATCTATGTAACTTACAGTGCTTAGATGTCATCGACTTGACTCAAAATCAACTTTCAGGTTCTCTTCCTAATTGTTTAGGAAAGGTTGCTTCCCTTAGAGAGATACATATGGGTTCAAATAGATTGAGTTCCAATACACTACAAAGCTTTGGGAACCTTAAAGATTTAGTGGTTCTTGACCTATCGTCAAACAATATGGTTGGTTCTTTACCCCCAGAAATAGGAAATTTAAAGGCTGCGACCCTGATAGATCTGTCAATGAATCAATTCTCAGATGGAATTCCTAGAGAAATTGGAGGATTGCTAACTCTGGTGCAGCTTTCTTTGAGACACAACAATTTGCAAGGAGCTATACCTGACTCAATGAGAAACATGATAGGTTTGGAATTCCTAGACCTTTCTCATAACAATATATCTGGAATCATTCCTAAGTCTTTGGAGAAACTTCAAAGCTTGAAGTATTTCAACGTTACTGACAACAAATTGTATGGCGAAATACCCACGGGGGATCCTTTCAAGAACCTCTCGAGTGAGTTTTTCGTCGACAATGAAGCATTGTGTGGTTCTTCAAGATTTAATGTCCCGCCCTACCCCACTTCATCAGAACACAGATCAAATAGGAAAAAGTTGCTACTTTCGTTTCTTTTGCTTGGAATCACACTCTTTTTTGGTCCTACATTTGTGTTTCTATGGATAAGGTATCGAGAAGGTAAAAGAGCCCCTCAATCAGCAGAGTCAACGTCTACCATAACACGAGAAAGAATTTCATACTATAAAGTGCTCCAAGCAACTGATGTGCTTAGCGAGAGTAATCTGATTGGTTCTGGAAGTTTTGGCTCTGTCTACAAAGGCGTTCTCAAAAGAGGAACTGACATTGCTAAAGTGTTCAATCTGCAGCTGGATGAGGCATTAAAGAGTTTTGATACGGAATGTGAAGTTTTGATACCATTTGTAGGGGGTGCGGATAACTAGTTTATATAAAATAGATTTATTATATCTAATGATTCTATTCTTTTTTGTGCGTGGATATTTCTTAGATTTTGTTTCAATATTTTTTAATAATTTATTCCTTTTGTAAGATGTATCCATTGATTTATTTGGTTTATTATTTTATCCCGTAGTAACTGCAGAGTTACAAATTTCTGTATAATAATTTATCCTATCTGTACTGTAGTATATATCTCATTCTAGATTTTCTATGTTATTTATTATCTTGTGTTGTTCTTCTCGTAGTGAGTTTTTTAAATTATATAAACTATCACATGTACTTTTTTCTAAATTTTCTAAGGTTTTTTCTATCCATATTAACTTTTCTTTTAGATTTTTCATTATTTTTCTAATTCGGTTTCTATAATTAATTTCATTATTTAGATTATCTTGGTTTTCTCTAGTTTTTCTAATATATTCTAACATCCTTGATTTGAATAATATCCTTCTGGGTAAATTTCTTTGTATATCCGTTCTAGCAAATTTATGGTGTCAATTTCGTAGTCTATTACTTTTTCTAATATTATTTTCTTAATATCTATAATTTCTATATCTTTAAGTATATATAAGATTAAAACTTTAAGATAGTCTAAATGATCTATTTTTTAAAATTGATATTTTATAGTTGTTTGTTTTAGCCTTAGTAGTTTTTGCATATTTTTATTAAGAGATTTATTTTTATTTTCCATGTATTTGTCTATATTTGTTTTCATCTGTTTTTCAGTAACTGTATATTTCGCATATCATTTTCTAAAAATTCTACGTAATTTATCATGATAAGTATTTATAAGAGTAGTTAGGTAGGCATGGTATATAATTTACTCTAGCCATGTAATATTCACCAAATACTTTTTCTAATATAATTTTTCTTATATCTGCTACTTTTATATCTCTAAGTGCATACAAAATAAGTATCTTAAATTTATCTACCATCACATCAGATAAATTATCATTCATTTTCATAAAATTGCTTTTTCAAAATATTCCCTTCAACCATGTACATAACAAAATATGGTCATCTTAGATCACTATATACTAGATTATTCTTAAATAACATGTTCTTCGGTCACTATTAGCATGGTAATTCGGATACTTTTTCCCTTAAACAGCGCCTCGACTCTGGTTACTCCCCGCCACGGCTTCTTGCCTCATTGGTTTCACCTTTAGGATGGCATAGTTCTTAGGGATTTTTCTCCGTTTTCACTTTGCCAATAAACTTCTTAACATATTATTCTTCGAATAATTTTACTATAAAGTAACTAATATGAATTTATTTTATCATATCATGATTGTTGGGACTATGAATTTAGCTATTCATAATCATAAATAGGTATACATGTTCTGGTAGCTTTGATATTTCTGAGGTTTGTTTCTCCATAGCTTTTTCCATTGAAGTATGTATGTAATTAACTAGGCAAAATATTTGTTACGAAATGGAGAGAGTTTTTGCTTTGTCGTAAGAAGACTTGCCCTTGCAATGTCTTCTGCTTTCTTTATTTATAAAACGAAAGAAAGGATCTTTACATTTGTGTACACGTTTTTTTAATGTTTGCTAAATGCTAAAAAAGAACAAAAAGGTCAAAAAGCCTATAAGGCTAAAAAGTTACCTAGGTCCTAAAAAGTCTACAAAATACAAACTACATTTAATGCTCAATAATGCTACCCTATTATCTTTTACGTAAGTACTTAAAATTTATACAAATTTATACAATAAGATCAAATATCTTGATATCTTGTCTCCGTTGATTTTGTCGTATCTGTCATATCTCTATTATTGCTTCTCATCTTATCTTCCAGCTGTCATCTCGTCTTCTTGATTTTTTATTCTAGATGTACTTCTGGAATAATATTATCTTCTCCATTACACCTCGAACATTGGTGATCTGGATATTTATGTCCAATTATTTTATAGTATCTTGTTAGTAGTCCGTCAGAAATAAATCCTTTTTTAATAGCTCGTGCAGTAGATTGTTTCTCTGGGTTGAGTAGTGTCATTATCCATTGTCTTACATCCTCCATATCTGTTGGTCGTAGATCTTTTGAATTTGAGTAAATCATTTGGTGATCCCTCGAGTAGTAGCTCCATATTGGGTTTCCGTTAGTATAATTATTTGCTAGTTCTTGTATAATCGTAGCTAGTTCGATAAGTCTTTTATTTGCATAGAACTCTGGTATCTCGATTCTAGGTATCTCCGGTTGCTGCGCAATATCTTCTGGTATAATCATATCTCTAGTTAATCTTATCTTTACGACTTGTATAACTGGTTTTATCTCGTCATATAATATCTCTGCGGGTGCAGTATAACACTTTATATAAAATAGAGTGTCTTTCGTTATTCTTTTATAGGTAGTGAATATCTTGTATAACTCTTCCATGGCTGTCAATTCTTCTCCGTCTTGGGTGTATATGGTGTTTAGCAGTCTGTAGTCAAAACAGGTTTTTACTAGGCCTGGGTTAGTTTTCGGTAGTGCGATTAGCTTGTTATATCCTTGTAATTTTTGGGTTATATAGTTGGTGTTTGGTTTTTTGATGTTTGTAGCTCTTGGGTTATGGTTTAGAAAGGTTTGTACTCTATAGATGTTTTCTATATATTTCTGGGTTGTGTAATTATAAACTTTTTTGTCTTGGTTTAGGCTATCTCGGTATGTGGTAACTTGTGGGGGTATAAATAAGTGGTCTTTTTGTATTTTTGGGGTAAATGGTTTTTCAAATATTTTATTCATGTTCGTGTTTTGGTATCTTGGTCGACTAACTCCTTTGCTTGTACCTGCAGAAGTAGATTAACAAATGTTATGGGTTTTATGGAGTGTCCCAACGTCTCCTTCTAGCTCTGGAATTTTATTGTCTTCCGATCGATATAGCTCTGCACACTGCTGAGTTAGCTGATTCATAACTATAGACTTTAGTTTATCTTCATTAGTCTTTAGCTTTTCTATCTCAGTACCCATACTGTCCACTTTCAATGAAAGCGTACTTAGGATGTTGAGTATTTTTTCTAGAGTATCTTCTTCTATATTTTCAGTCTGTGTAGCTTTGTCTTGATATGTAATCTGCAATAACATTTTTGTTAGTACTGATCACTTCTATTATAAATGAGAAATTTAATATATTTAAAACTAGTCTCCGAATCTCTTTCGTTGTAACTGAATTTTGTATTTTCTTTGTTAGCCACCAGCGTACCTGTGTATTATCTGTTCGCACAATAAATTTGTTATATACAATATATGGCTCAAACGCTAACAAATATTTATATAATGAACATAATTCTTTATTTATTTCTCATTTTACTTTTGTCTCATTGAACGTACCTGAGTAGTATCTACAATGGTGTTTTATTTTTTCTGCTTCATATCGATATTTAAGTACTCCTCCATAACTATATTCACTAGCATCTGCTTCTACTATATATATAAATTTTCTATTTTCATCTGGAAATTATAATTTTGGTAATTCTTTACAAAGTAATTTTATTTTTTGAACTTGTTTTTTATCTTCTTCATTATAGTTATATTCTATATCCTTTTTTAATTTTTTCTGTAGTGGTTTTAAGTTTTCTGCTAATTTTGGAATATATTCTCTTACTTGGTTTACTAATCCTAAAAATGATTGTAATTTCTTTTTTGTATCTAATTCTTCTTTTGAATTTATTATTTTTTGTACTATATGTTGTTGCATTTTTACTCCACTTTTATCTATTTGTATTTCTAAAAATTCTATCTGGTTTTTCATAATTTCAGCTTTCTTTTCGCTTAGACTTATTCCCGATTTTTCTACTATATCTGTAAATTGTTCCAATAATTTTATATGTTCTTCTTTAGTTTTTGTATATAATAATATATCATCTATGTACACTATACAATTAGGTAATTGTTTAAAATAATTATCCATAAAATGTTGATATCTACCTGGTGCATTTTTATATCCAAATGGTAATACATTCCATTCATAAAATCCTTGTGGTACCGTAAATGCGGTTAATTCTTTAGATTCTTCTTCTAACTTTAGATGGTAAAATCCTGATTTACAATCAAATTTGCTAAAATAATTATATCCTTGTATTTGTCTTATTTTTAATATCTTATTTGGTATTGGATAATTATATGTTATAGTTTTTGCATTTAAATTTCTATAATCAATAACCATCCTACTTTTTCCTCTTTTTTGTTCACTATGTTTATTTACTATAAATGTTGGACTACTATGTTTACTATTACTTTTTTGTATATATTGTTTTTCTAATAATTCATCTATATGCATTTTAAATTCTTTTAAATCGTCAAAATTATAGGTTAATGGTTTTTGGGTTATTATACTATTTTTATCTATTAATTCAATTTTTATAGTAGTTTTATGTTTTTTCCATCCTTTTAATGGATCTTCACTATATAATTGTTCTAATTTTTTCTTAACTATTTCTATCTTATTTATTGAAAATATAGTTATTTTTGTTTTATTTATCGAAAATACTACTAGTTCTATTGTATCTTCAGTATTTTTTATATTTTCTAACTTTTGTGTAATTTTTTCACTTCCTCTTATCCAATCAGTTTTCTTTCTTATTTTTTTGTTAACTCTTTTTGCTCTTACTTTTTATTTGCATGGTGTTGTAAACCACCAGTTGTTTCTAGTTATTATATGTGGATATAGTTTATCTAAAAATGGCATTCCTAAAAGTATATCTTTTGACGTTAGTTCATAATTATAAATTTCTTCTATTGTTAATATCTTATCCCATATTTGTGCTTTTACATTCCTAGCTTTATAAGTAATTAAGCTTCCTTCATTATTAAATCCTTTAACTATTATTGGTGTTTTTAGTTTATCCCATTTACTTTCTGGTAAGCAATTATGTCTACATAAATTAGCTTCTGCTCCTGTATCTACCATAGGCATATAATATCTACTATAATATCCTTCTACTACTATCTTCATTAATACGTATATTTTCATTTTTATGTTAAGACTCTTTTTAAGAATAATTTCTCTCTATTATATGTTAAGGTTAATTGTGTATGTTCTATATTATATGGTTTTACTTGTTCTAACCATTTTATTCCTAATATTATATCTGCTTTTTGCATTTCTTCTTTTACTTCAAATTCTATTTTTATTTTTCTAACTCCTATTATTGTTTCTTTTTCTGCTATGTTTTTATTATTTATTAAGCTTCTTGGTAGATCTGGGCACATATCATTATCGGTTTTTATTTCTTCATTTTTTACTAGATATTTTGCTATATGATTTTCTTCTTGTCCTGTATTTAAGAGTATTAAGTATTCTTTTTCATTTATTTTTCCTGTTATGTAATATTGGTTTAAATTATTTATCGAATTTGTTTCATAACTTGTTCTTTTTTATGAGCTTGATGATTCTGGTTTTTCATTAGCTATTCTTTTTGTTGTACTTATTCTATCATTTACTATTTCTAAATTTTCTTCTATATCTATGTCTCTATAGCTATAATCATTGTAATCTATTGTTTTTACAATTTGTTCGAATGGGCTTTCTATTCGTATCTTGTTAATCTTATTTTTTCCTGTTATTTTATGTTTTGTTGTTAATACATATAAATTTTTGCATCTTGCTGTAAATATTTTACTTCCTGGGGTTAATTCTATTCCTGATATCTTCCAATATAATACTAGTGATTTGTCTATATTTCTATTTGTTACCGCTACTGAATAATTTGCGCTTATTATAAATTTAAATTTTTGGTATATTAAATTTCCTTTTACGGCAGTTATTATGCTTTTTTTTATAGGTTTTATTATTCTGTCATCTGCTAGATATAATTCAATTGGTGTATCTATTCCTTCTCTAAAACATGTTGTTATTAATATTTCTGTACCTCCAAGGTGTACATATTTTATTGGATCTCCTTTACTTTTTATATCATTTATCTCTTTATTAATTATTCTTTTTGTTACTAGTGGTATACTAGCTTTACCTTTTGCATATCTACAGTCTATTACATGTTCTTTTTGGCATACTACATAATATTCATCTTTTTTCCTAGTAAAAATATTTTTTATTGTTGGTATTTTAAATATTTTTTCTACACTTAAATCTAATTCTTTTCCTTTTATTTCATCAAATATATTACTGTCAAATATTATTTTTTGTTCCGTTCCTTCATCATTTAAATATTCTTCCTTTGTTATTATTTTTATATCTTCTTCAGTCATTTGATTCATCTATTTCACTATCTATTTCAGTATCTATTTCGTTTTCTGATATCTCATATATACTATCCTCACTTTCTAATTCATAATCTATATAATCTATCTGCATATATTCTGTATTATCTATTTTTATTTCTGATATTTGTTTATTTTTTGGATTTTTAGGTAATTTACAATCTATAGCTAAATGTCCTAACTTTCCACAATTATAACAAGTACATTCTTTTATAGATTTCTTCTTTCTATATGGTCTTTTATTTTTATAAATTTTTACATAATATCTTTTTCTTGGTTTCTTGTATTTATATTTTGATTTTTTATATTTCTTATATTTCTTATGTCTTTTTCTTTTCTTATAGTATCTTTCTTCACATCCAAATTGAGGTGCTATTTTATTTTTGCAACATGCTAAATTTCTTATTAATGTTTTTTCCATTTTTAATTCTTCTCTATATTTTTCACATAAGTTTCTATACCATTGTTGTAAAAATTTTATTCTTGCTCCTAACGTATCTACTATTTTTGCTTCTTCCCAACTTTTTATTATCTTTGAACTAAATGGTTCAGGTAATTTATTAAAATATAATTTTCTTATTTCTTTACTTTCTTCTATACTATATGCTCCTTTATAATAATATTCTTTAAATGCGCAAGTATATTCGTCTATATAACACATATTTAATATTGTTAATTTTAACATTAAATTCCTATTTGTATCTTTTTCTTCATCTTGTTCTTCTTCTATTGTTGTCATACTACCAAATTCATCTTTTATAGTTGTTTCATATTTTTTTAATAATTCTATAGGTGTTAGTTTAGTTGTTGTTGATGATGTTCCTGCCATGAGTTTATTAGCTCTTAATACTTTCTTACTATTTTCAGTTAAGTTTGAAAACCATAGTTTTACCGATCCTATTAGTGTTCTTTCTATATATTCTGGTGCATCTGTTATGTTTATATTATTATCTAATAATTGTTTTGTCATATATCCTATCCATAATTGTATTATTTTTTCTGTATCTATTACACAGTCTAGGTCTAAAAAGTTATAATTTTTATTAACTATCTGTTTTGGTGTCCATTTGTCATATTCATTATATATTTTAAATTTACTTTTATAATATATGGGTTTTCTTATTTCTGTTGTTTTAGGTATTATATTGTCATCTTCTTTTTTATCAAGAGTATTTATTTCTGTATTGGTATTTTCTAAGTTTTCTTCATTAATTATTTCTTGTTTTTCGTTAATTTCTAAATTTTTTGTACTCGTTAATATTTCCGTATATGTTTCGCTATCTTCTGAATCATAATTATCTGTTTCTTCAACATCTATATTATTTATCTCTAATTTTTTCTTAAATTGATTTATCTCATTCAGTAATTTTTGTTCTCTATCTTTTTCTTTTTGTCTTTGTTCGTACAAATCTTTTAACATTTGTAGTTCTTTTTCTAATTCAGCAATTCTACTATTTTTAGTTTCTTCTATTTTTCGTATTTCTTCCGTAGTTTGTTGTTTTATTTTTTCTATTTCCTTTTTTCTGTCTATTTCTTCATTCTCTTTTTCTATTCTTACCATTGCTGTTAGTTTATCTTCTAATTTTAATTCTTCTTTTTCTAACATTAGATATAAATGTTCACCTATTTTCTTATATCTTTTTCCTAGATTAGAAAATACTATTTTTATTTTTGATCCTTCGTGATTTTCGTATATTTTTTCATCTATTATGAATTCTTCTTTGTTCATTTTATTGTGAATAGTTCATGTTGGTATATATATTCTAAACTATCTATTTGTGATTCTAATTTTAATATTTAATAGACTACATATATAATTATTAAATACATCTCGGTTATTCTGTAATTAGTTATTCTTCAGTTCTCTATATATACAGCTGTAACCCCTTCAATATCAATAAGATCAATTATTATTAAATTATATCATGGTATCAAAGCTAGGGTTTCTTCTTCCGCCCAAACCCTAATCTCTCCTCTTTTTCGACGTGTGTGCGCCGCCGCCACCGTCTACACCACGCCGCACGGCCTCCCTCCTCCGCCGTAGGTCGGCGTCATGGACAAGGTTGTTGATCCTCTGTCAAATTTACCGTCTGGAGTAAAATTACTGCTCAGGAATCTCCACAATCTCATCCCCGAAAAATTATCTGACAACAACTACCCGGCCTGGGCACTTAACGTCCGCACCGCCCTCGCAGCCAACTTGCTGCTCGGATGGATTGACGGTGCGGAGAAGCCGCCGCCCGAGACAGCCGAGGAGGACGGCGTCATGCTCCCAAATCCCGACTACCTTCCGTGGATGATCGTAGACACTCAGATCCGAGCCTGTCTTCTCGCCGTTATTAACCCCTCTGTGCACAAACACGCCCGGGGTTTTCTCACATCGACTTCACTTTGGGACGCACTAGCCACAAGGTACAACTCTGTGTCCATGGCTCATATATTTCAGTTGCGTGACAGATTGCATACTCTTCGGAAGGGAACGAAGACGATGACTCAATACCTTGATGATGTGGCCTCTATTCTGTCTGACCTAGATGCTGTGAACGAGATTATTCCTGAACGAGACGTGGTGAATGCCGTGATACGTGGTCTTCCGTCTGGCTATTCCTCTCTCAAACAGCATATTCGCCTCTCACCTGTCGAAATCACTCTGAATCAACTGTCTGGATGGCTTAATGCAGAAGAATTGAATCTAGACATGGAACACAAATTACTGCTCGGAGAAGCCAGTTCCACCCCTGGCGTCACGGCTCTTTACTCGGCTGGCAGCGGGGGCTCGGCCAGGGGTCGCGGTGACGATCACCGTAACCAAGGGCGAGGCAGCGGCGGCGGTGACCGTCGGAACGCCGGGCAGCAAGGCAGAGGCGGGCCTCCACCAAGGGACGGCTTCCAGTCAGGCCGCGGACAGGGACGAGGAAACCAGCGGGGGCCCACACGAGATCTTCCGACGTGCCAAATTTGTGCTAAACGGGGCCATTCTGCGACTAATTGCTGGTATCGTTATGATGACTCGCAGAATGTAAATCGCCAGTTCGGCGGATCAAGGGCGATGCATGCGTCCACAAACGCTCAATCTGGCGATTGGTATCTAGACACAGGTGCTAACACCCATGTGACGTCGGATTATTCACAACTTCAAGATCCTCATCCGTATCATGGCTCAGAAACTATTACAGTAGGCAATGGTCAATCCCTTCCCATCACAAACACCGGCTCTGGGTATGTCTATACCCCAAATGGTAAATTTCATCTCTCAACCCTTCACCACGTCCCTTCCCTCACATCCAATCTTTTATCTGTTTATCGCTTTACTAAAGAAAATAACTGCACCCTCATTTTTAATGACACTAATTTCCAGATAGTGGACAATACCACGAACCGGGTGCGGTACACGGGCCGCTGTGAGCATGGGCTATACACTCTTCCATCCAGGTCTCCGTCTGTTGTGAGTCAAGCCATTCTCTCGTCCACCTGGCATCGCCGGCTTGGGCACCCATCATCCGCCATCACCAAATCCATTTTATCTTCCTTAGGTTTTAATTTTTCAGGGAAATTACATTGCGAGTCCTGTTCAGTGTCTAAATCTTGTCGTTTACCTTTTTCACTGTCTGAACACAAGGCCACTGCGCCATTTCAATTAATTCATTCTGATGTTTGGGGTCCAACCTCAGTTCCTTCTGTTCAAGGTTTTCGTTATTATATCTGTTTTGTTGATGATTACAGTAAATTCACTTGGCTTTATCCTCTGAAATTTAAATCCGAAGCTTATACTGTTTTTGTCAACTTTGACCGAATGGTTCAAAATCAATTTAATGCCAAAATCAAAATTTTTCGAAGTGACAATGGCAAAGAATTTATCAACAATGCATTTGGTGTTTTTATTCAAAGTCTAGGGGCTCTTCATCACACTTCATGTCCATATACCCCTGAACAAAATGGCGTTGCTGAGCGCAAACACCGTCACCTAATAGAAACAGTTGTTGCGCTCCTCCATAATTCCACCTTACCTGTTTCCTTTTGGGTTGATGCCCTTGCTAGTGCCAACTACCTCATAAATCGCATGCCCACTCACACTCTCTCCAACTCCACTCCATATGCCCGTCTCTACAATCATCCACCCGACTACATCCATCTCCGCCCGTTTGGGTGTCTGGTTTATCCCTGGTTGCGTCCACACACTCAACATAAACTTCAACCTCGGTCCACCCCTTGTGTCTTTCTAGGCTATCATCCCACTATCAAAGGTTACAAATGTTTCGATCCTGTATCTCAGAAAACATATGTTTCCCGTCATGTTCGTTTTGTGGAGGAACAATTTCCTTACACAAGTCTTTCCTCTACTCCATACTCCCCCAATCCACTTGGCATTGTGCCATTATTTCCGTCCTTTTCACACGCTCATGCTCCGGCTCACTCGGCACCTAACCCGGTACCCCACTACGCCACTACCCACTCGAACCAACCACCCACCCACCCGAACCCCCAAACCCCCCACCCGAACACCCAGCCGACTGCCACACAACCCACCACTTCCCTACATCATACTCCTAACACACATACAGCCACCCCATCCACCGCTGCACATCCCAGCTCCCACGGCAGCCCCACCCAATCCCCGTCCACACATCATACAACTCCACCACCCCTTCCTAATCACCCTCCACTCAACACTCACCCTATGACAACCCGAGTCAAGGCCGGTACCTTCAAATCCAAAGTCTACCACACTCAAATACCCTTTGATGCACATCCCATAACTGAGCCTACTACCTACAACCAAGCCTCCAAAAATAGTTTCTGGTGCCAAGCTATGGATGAGGAATTTCAGGCTCTGAATGAACAACGTACATGGGATTTGGTACCTTTGCCTAGTAATCGAAAGTCTATTGGATGCAAATGGGTGTTTCGCATCAAACGAAATTCAGATGGATCTCTTTCTCGCTATAAAGCACGTCTGGTTGCAAAAGGGTATCATCAGGAGTATGGTGTGGATTATAAAGAGACCTTCAGCCCTGTTGTTAAGAAACAGACTATTCGTCTGGTCTTGTCTCTTGCTCTTCACTATGATTGGCCGCTTCATCAGTTAGACGTCAGCAATGCCTTTCTTCATGGTCATCTTGAGGAAGACATCTATATGGTTCAGCCACCGGGATATGTTAATCCCAACCGTCCTCACTATGTTTGCAAGCTTCGCAAATCACTGTATGGCCTGAAACAGGTCCCACGTGCCTGGTACACACGCCTCTCTACTTTTCTGCAGGGTCTTGGCTTTCGCACCTACCATCATGACAACAGCCTCTTCACCCTTCACTGTTCTCGAGGTACAGTCATCATTCTTATCTATGTGGATGATATTGTTATTACAGGCAGCTCGTCATCACTCATCACTGAAATTACTGAGGCTATGCATCGTGACTTCAAACTTAAGGACCTCGGTCCTCTGGAGTTCTTTCTTGGCCTCGAACTCATCCGCAAATCGGGAACCATATTGATGCATCAGACAAAATATACCCTTGAACTTCGAAATCGAGCTGGAATGACAGACTGCAAACCCGCGGTCACTCCCATGGCAGTCCGCCAATCCCCAGGGCCGAATACTCCCTTTGCCGATCCTACACTATATCGGAGCCTCGTCGGTGGACTTCATTATCTTGCTGTTACTCGTTCGGACATCCAATATGCAGTCAATCGAGTCTCCCAATCAATGCATGCTCCCACAGAACAACACTTTCAGGCCTTGAAACGCATTCTGCGCTATCTTAAAGGTACTCTTCAATGTGGAATTTTATTTCAAAAGGGCTCGTTTGATATATCTATTTTTTCTGATTCGGATTGGGCTAACGACAAAGATGATCGGAAGTCCACTACTGGATATATTGTTATGATGGGACCGAATCTGATTTCCTGGTGCACCAAGAAGCAAACGCGAGTGTCCCATTCCTCCACAGAAGCAGAATATCGTGCCATGGCTGCGGGTGTTGCTGAAGCCATGTGGTTACGATACCTTACAGATGCACTTGGCATTCCCCCGACGAAACCACAGATTTATTGTGACAATCAGTCCACTATTTGTGTTACCAAAAATCCAGTCCTTCATGATCGTATGAAGCATGTTGGGTCCGACTGTCACTTTGTTCGCGATGAGGTACTTGCAGGAACGATGACCACGCACTATGTCCCATCTATTGACCAGCTTGCTGATATTCTCACCAAGCCTCTTCCGTTATAGCCTTTTCAGTATCTCTGCTCCAAGCTGCCCCTCGTTACCGCTGATCAGCTTGCGGGGGGATAATAGACTACATATATAATTATTAAATACATCTGGGTTATTCTGTAATTAGTTATTCTTCAGTTCTCTATATATACAACTGTAACCCCTTCAATATCAATAAGATCAATTATTATTAAATTATATCAATATTTCATCTTTTTGTGTATTTATTGAGTTTTTACTAACTCCGGCAAATATATTATAATGTAGTCTTTCTTTTCTTATTTTTAATTCTTTACGTTTTTCAGAAATAAAGTGTTTTAATTCTTTGTATTTTTGCTCTTTATTCATTTAAATCATTTTTATAATATCTTGGTGGATATCTAAATCTAATTTTATCATAATTAGGTGGTATGTGTCTCATTCTTCTAGATTTTAAATGGATTATTAATTTTGCTTCAATACTAGATATTAATGTAATTAGATAGACTAATCTTTGTGGATTTTCTTTTGTTTTATTTAGACTTATATATTCTGAATAATTACTAACTAAATATTCTTTAATTTTTCTAAAAGCTTCTCTATTTTTAAATGATCTTCTCATAATTAATTTAATAAATGACTAATTCAAATTTAACTAGTTCACTTTCTAATTCTAACATATATCTTACTGTTGTACTTTTTAAATTGCTGTGCTCTGATACCATTTGTAGCGGGGTGCGGATAACTAGTTTATAAAGAATAGATTCATTATAAGGCTTTAGTGCTCGAGTATATGCCAAATGGAAGTTTTGAGAAGTATTTGTATTCGCACAACTACTTCCTAGACATCATGCAAAGGCTAACCATAACGATAGATGTGGCATGTGCATTGGAATATCTTCACCATGGCTGCTCGTCGCCTGTGATTCACTCTGATCTGAAGCCGAGTAATGTCTTGCTAGATGAGGATATGGTTTCCCACCTAAGCAACTTTGGTATTTCGAAACTGCTTGGTGGTGATGAAAGTGAATTATACACTAAAACCTTAGCATCATTGGGTTATATTGCGCCAGGTACGTCTCTTGATTTTGCTTTGAACATTTCTTTCCCCTTTCTTTTTTTCCACCAAGTTATCATGTTACATCTTTAAATAATTGTTTGATTGTAGAGTATGGACAAGATGGATTGGTGTCTACTAAATGTGACGTGTATAGTTATGGAATCATGTTGCTGGAAACCTTTACTAGGAGAAAGCCTAGTGAGTTTGAGGATGATCTTAGCTTGAAACAATGGGTGAGTTATTCACTTCCTGATGCAGTAATAGATGTTGCAGATGCCAGCTTGGTTCCACCAACCGATAATCACATCATGAAGAAGTTGGATTGTGTGGCATCAATCATGAAAGTAGCATTAGATTGCTGTGATGCATCTCCTGCAAGACAGACAACCAGAATTCATCTTCTCGCATGTTGAACATGCTCCTGGAAACTATTGTTCCAAATAACTTTTTTTATTGCAAATGTTTGCTAAATAACTGTATTGATGAGGAGATTTTTTTTTTTTTTTTTTTGGCTATTAAAGGAATTTTATGAATTACCAAGGAATAGTGCCCCTGGACTTCCCTTCTCAGAATAGAACTAACAGAATCGCCTTACATTCAACGAACAAATGCTCTTTTGACTCTGGCTCGCTTTTACGGAACACAGACATAGGATCTGCATTCATATGTCAGCTGATAAAAACATCTTAAGTCCATTATCGATCTCCCATGAAAGTAAAGCCATAAGATAAAAACACACTTAGGCTCCATGCCGCATTTGCTACATCTCCTCTTATCATTTTTTATGCTCTAGCAAAGAATAGTTCTGATGAACTAGCTTGCTGACGTCCCCCAGTGCATTCCAGTGTTTATATTCTGCCTCTTTATATAACGTGTCAACCCAAGCAATCCATAGTTTCTCTGTGTAGACTTTGTTAAAATGTATTAGCTTAGATCACTGTTGATTTACTGTTTGATTGATTTACTGTTCAGTTAGTTGAAATAGTTAGTCAATTAGTAGGGTACTTGATCAAGTTGTTAGAGGTAGTTAAGAAGATTCTAGAAGGTCATGCGATGCTCATGTGAGTCTATAAATATCCAGCCTAGGATCCTTATTGTAACAGTTTTTTCATTCAATAAAAATGCAGTTTTCTTTTTCTCCCTCGAATGAATCTCTGCTTCTGTAGGTCTTTTGTATGGAATGAATGTGTAATGTGTTTTTGTAGTTTTAATTTGGTATCACTGTAATCGATCATGGAGGTTTAGAAAAGCGAATCGATTGTGTTTTCATTTCTTTTGTTGCCGAATTTAGGTCTCTGTTTTGTGATCAAAAAGGAGTTTAGGTCTCTATTTAATGTGTAGAGAATTAGCAGAAGAAAGGTGTAATTGAGGAAACCTTTTGCTAGCCCAAAATGGATAACTATGATCGCAAGATTTAACTAAGAAAAGGAAGCTAGAAAGGTGAAGGAAGCTATTGAAAGGAAGAACTTAGATTTGGAAGAAGACTACTTGAATTTGCTTGTATTTGATTTGTTTATTTGGGATGGTTACAAATGTACACGACTCATCCCTATTTATACTAGTCTATGGATGGTTCTAGAAATTCTTCTAAATACATCCTATTTATATAGTATGTGTGTACTTGTTCAACTTTATACAAGTTTAAATGTCTACTTGTGCACACCCGAAGATGGAGGGCATATATAGATTGCTGTAGATGAAATAGATTTTTATGTGAAGTTTAGAGGTTGTCTAGTTTTACAGAACTGCCTATTTTTCTTAAAGGTCAAATATTCTTTAGTATAATAAAATTATCAGGCCGGTCAGTAATTTCTAATGCATGCAGTTATATGTAAACTATAATGCCTTTTTTATGGTTTGAACTAGGAGTGTCAAACGGGCCGGGCCGGGCCGGGCCAACATCTATTACTGCATCAGGAAGTGAATAACTTACCCAAACAGTAAAAAAATTAAAACCCACCCTAATCCGGCCCACTTAACCCAATCCCGTCAAACCCACCAAAACCCGGTCAAACCCGGTTAAAAACCGGTCAAACCCATCTTAAAAATAAATAAAAAATCCAATATACACTATATACACTCCAATATACAATATATATTTTTAAAAGAATATATAAAGTATAAACAATTACACATATATACGTACCATTCAATATATAATTATATATGACTATACGTACTACTTTAAATAAAACATATGCTATAATAGTATAATATATATATATACACTACAATATATATATATATATATATATATACTAATTTATAAAACATATACACATTTATACGTTACATATATACTACTTTAGAAGATATATACACATATATATACACCATTCAATATATATGTACTACTTTAAATAAAATATATACTACGATATACATATATATATATATATACAACAATATGTATATATATATAGTTACATACTAATTTATAAAACATATACACTTGTATACTTTAAAGATATACGTCTATAGAAGATATATACACATATATACACACCATTCAATATATATGTACTACTTTAAAAAAAATATATACTACAATATATATACTAATTTATAAAACATAAAGTAATGTATACGTTAAATATACACGTCTATAGAAGATCTATTCACATATATACACTATATTCTATGTATATGTAATACTTTAAATGAGATAAACTACAATATATATTTGTATAGTTATATACTAATTTATAAAATATATACACATGTATACGTTAAATATACACGTCTATAGAAGATCCATTCACATATATACACTCTATTCTATGTATATGTAATACTTTAAATGAAATATACTATAATGTATATACATTACAATATATATTTGTATAGCTATATACTAATTTATAAAACATATACACATGTATACGTTAAATATACACGTCTATAGAAGATCTATTCACATATATACACTCTATTCTATGTATACGCACCATTCAATGTATATATACTACTACTTATAAAATATATTACATTATATATACATTACAATATATATATAGATATACTTATATACTAATTTATAAAACATATACACATGTATACATTAAATATACACTTCTATAGAAGATATATACACGTGTATACGCACCATTCAATGTATATATACTACTACTTATAAAATATACTACATTATATATACATTACAATATGTATAGATATACTTATATACTAATTTATAAAACATATACACATGTATACATTAAATATACACATCTATAGAAGATATATGCACAAATATACAAAACATATACTACTTAGTATAATAAATTAATAATATTTGGTAGTAAATTAATAATATATTAGAAGTAAGTTTTTAATCTAAAGTAGAAAACTAGAAATTCAATTTAAAATTTTAAATCGTTAAATCAAAAAAAATAAAAAACAACGACTAAGGAGTGAATGAATTTGGGGAATTTTATTGATTGCAAAATGATCCAAAATTAATAATTTACATGAATGAAAAATCTATAAATTATGCATCATTTTTTCCAACTCATTCATGTTAATATTAATGGGAACTTGCATAGGATAGTCGAAGTCAACGGGGGCAAAACCATGCATTGGACTTGATTCTGCTGAGTTCTCCCGTGAAGTCATAATTTCTTCAAGTTTCAGCTCGTCGCTCGGCTCCGGTTCCATTCCTTGGTTTCTTCTTTCCGATCTAATCCAATCTCTAAGGCAAACTAGAACATTCATTGCATTGCTTCCCAATGAGTGTCGGTTGTCTCCAAGCTGCTGTCGTCCCTGACTAAAGGCGCTCTCTGATGCAATGGTTGACATTGGAACATTCAAGATATCTCTAGCTAATCTTGAAAGCACAGGATATTGTGATTCATTATTCCTCCACCAATCCAACGTGTTGATCCGTCGTCTGCGATCCTCTGGTGTTGTCCGAAGATAATATTTCAGCTCTTCCCGATAAGTTGATGTGTAAGTTCTCTCATCAACACTGTTCCAACAATTTAAATCATAAAATGAATCAGAAAAAACACTGTGTGCCGGCCTTTTAGAAGATGATGGCTCCTCGGGAGGATGAGGAGCGACAGTTGGAGTGATATTTGTAGGTACGGCTGAATCAAATAAATCAGTATAGTGATTATATAATTTTTCTATGTAATCCTTTGCATCAGCCGTAGCCGTCCACAAATCAGGTTGTACTTATTCAGAATCATGGTTAGTATTTATTTCTAAGTTAGTATAAATAAGAGTACTAAAGTGACACATATGATTATATTTCATGCACGGATTTAGCATAGCACCAACCAAGTAAATAGGGGGAATCGGAAAAAAATATTTTTAAATTCCGTAAACATGGCGCCAACAGCTTCTTTATAACCTTCTTTATTTTTATATTCTTTGAGCAAACCAGAAATATCGGCTATATATGCCAAAATATTACAAACAGTAGGATAATAAGCACCGAAAAATTCAACCGTAGCTACATAAATTTTTTCTAAAAAATTAACAAGATCATTAATTACAACCCAATCAGAATTATGTAGCATGCAATCAGCAGAATCAGCAAATGAACCACAATGTTGGTTAAAAGCTAGTGTAATAGAAATTCTATATTTATAACAAGTTTTTAAAAATTCATACGTAGAATTCCATCTAGTATCAATTTCCTCGGGCATCAAAATCGGTGTAAGTTCATTTTCTTGACATTTAAGTTTAAATTCTCTAATTCTCGATCTACGATTATTTCCTTGAATAAAACCAACGGCAAGACGAATTTTTTCAATATAAAGCTCAAAAAAGTCAAGACCACTTTTTACAATTAAATTATATATATGACATGCACACTTAATATGAAAAATTTCAGGCAAGGGTGGAGATAGCGTAGATTTTATTTTTGTTATAGCAGTCTTGTTGTTAGAAGCATTATCAAAAGCAATACATAAAATTTTATTTTCGATACCATAATATCCGGCAATTTTAATAATAGAATCAGCAATAAATTGTCCAGTATGTTTACGATCTTCATCATATAAAAAAGCAAGAATACGTTTTTGCATCACGAAATTACTATGCATCCAATGACAAGTAACGGTTAAATAATTATTTTTATTTACAGCACGACCAAGATTAGAAGTTAGGGACAATCTACATTGAATATTTTTTAACAATGTTGATAAATAAAAACAATATTGTGAATGGAGTCTAAAAATATCAGACCGACAAGTAGTTCTAGGAATACCATTAAATATAGGATTATAAATTGCTTGTATATAACGAATAAAGGCATCAGAAGAAGGAAAACTAAAAGGCAAACAACCCACAACTACCATTTTAGCTATTTCTTCCCTGTCCCTCAATTTATTATACTTTTTCGCTACTTGACCGGTTCCTGGGTCCATTCTAGTTTGCGTTGACCCACCAACATCCCCACCACCTTTTGCAATATTTAACTCTCTTTTGTGATCTTCAGCTATATGTCTCATTAACGTACCCGTACCCCCTTGCTTGCCTCCACTTCTATGCTTATATATTTGTTGAAAAATATTGCATTGCACCTCAATATCTAATATACGTTCAAAAAATTGCCATGCAATACTAGTTCTTTTACGAGGTTTTGGGGCACTGGGAGGACGGGAAGGGAGATTAACTGATTCAGATCTAACGTTAGCATCTCCTACTGCGGGTGTTTCAGCAATATTTTCATTATCTTCGTCTAAATTAACCGCATGTACTTCATTTTCTTCTTCTATACCGTAATTTTTCTGAGCTTCTACATAATCCATATCGTGAGCAGCTACACCTATTTTTTCCTTAAAAAGTGTACTAAGCGGTACCGGAGGCAAAGGTACACGGGTATATCTACTACTTGAACTACCTCTACCGCTAGTAATTCGCTTTTTACTACCACTACCGCTTCCGGAATAAAAAATTTTAACACCTTTAGTTGCGATGTTTTTAATTTTTCCATAATATAAATTAAATTAAACTAAAAATATTCAAAATACACAAATATAATAAAATTAAATATTAAACAATTAATACAATAAATAAAAATTAAACGTAAGAGATGGAACGACAATACCGAATTTTGAAAGTATCCGAAGATTGCGACTTTAGAAACTTCCGCTCGTACTTTGTAAACGAAAAATTAAAAAATTAAAGTGAACACTTTAAGAAATTAAATATATTGAATATTTGAGAATTGAGAATTGAGATTTGAGAGAGAATGAGATTTGAGAGAGTGAAAAATTGTGTGAAAAATGATTTGAAGTTGTAGGGTATTTATAGATTTTTTGGGGGGATTAAAAAATATTTTTTAAAGTTTTTTTTTTTCTCTTACTAAATGGGCCCAAACTAGCCGTTTGGACCCAAAAACGGCTATATAGCCGTTGGGCCAACGGCTAGTTTGGCCCAAAATCTATTTTTTTTTTTTAATTTTCCGGGTCGGGCCGGTTAACCGGCGGGCCTGGACCGAGCTTGGTTCGGGCCGGGTTAACCGGGCCCATTTTAACAAAATGACCGGCCCGGGACCCGGAACCCTAAATTCCTAGGGCTTATCGGGCCGGGTCAAATCGGGCTGGGTCGAGTCGGGCCGGCCCACTTGACACCCTTAGTTTGAACTAATGGACTGTTGCATTCTCATTTTCAACAATGTGAGACACACACCACAAGAATGTCAAGAAAGTTGAATTCTTGATGTGCCCACACAAGCAAGTAAAAACGCACATTTGTGTCCACACTATAGTATGTGCTGGAACGGAGGTAGAACTTTGCCTACAGATTCGACTAAAATCAATAGCTTTAGTGTAGATTAAATATTTTAATTAATAATATTCTCTAAATATGTAAAAAATTTAATTCAGAACCAGGCTATCAATGCCTGACACATGTCAATATTTTTGAATTTTAATCCATAAAATTCAAGTTCTGACTCCCCACTGCTCAAGGTTCAGTGTTACATTTTTATTGACAACTTTACTTGATTTCCGGTGAATTTGTGTAAAACATGTTAACGACACAATCACCCTTTGCAAGACTGTTTCCACGGCTCGAACCCGTGACCTCCTGATCACATGGAAGAACCTTTACCATTTATGCCAATGAGTTGGTTTAAATCTTCTATTCTATCAGCTTAGTGTTTTTTAACGCCCCGTAAAAGTCGTGCATGTATTAGCTCCTAGTAGCGTCCTCTTAGACTTGAAAGCTTGAAAATTTTCTAAGTGTCAAAGAGACTTAGTCTCATTTTTAGCTCTTGATCTTCAAAGATTTTATTTTCGATCTTCCCGACGTTCAATTTTAGATTTTCTTGTTGCGTTGCGATGGGGCAAGGTCGTAGTACGTATTGGGTGAGTTACGGAATTTTCGGACGTCGTTTAGGGCATGCTTGGATGGCCAAAACAGTGGCATCATGTGATATGCATGCATCGCATGGTCCAACGCATGGTGGCAGCATGCGATATAGCATGCATCGCATGTAGGACTATCAAATGGGTCGGGCCGAGCCAACCCGGAACCGGCCATCCCATTTTACCCGAGTTCCGGGCCGGTTTCGGGCCGGGTTTGGCGTTAACCGGGCCGGGTCAAACAGTAAAAAAATTAAAACCCACCCGAACCCGGCCCACTTAACCCAATCTGGTCAAACCCACCAAAATCCGGTCAAACCCGGTTAAAAACCGGTCAAACCCGTTTAAAAAATAAATAAAAAATCCAATATACACTATATACACTCCAATATACACTATATACACTCCAATATACGATATATATTTTAAAAAAAATATATAAAGTATAAACAATTGCACATATATATGTACCATTCAATATATAATTATATATGACTATACGTACTACTTTAAATAAAACATATGCTATAATAGTATAATATATATATATACTAATTTATAAAACATATACACATGTATACGTTAAATATATACTACTTTAGAAGATATATACACATATATATACATCATTCAATATATATGTACTACTTTCAATAAAATATATACTACAATATACATATATATATATACAACAATATGTATATATATATAGTTACATACTAATTTATAAAACATATACACTTGTATACTTTAAAGATATACGTCTATAGAAGATATATACACATATATACGCACCATTCAATATATATGTACTACTTTAAAAAAAGTATATACTACAATATATATACTAATTTATAAAACATAAAGTAATGTATACGTTAAATATGCACGTCTATAGAATATCTATTCACATATATACACTCTATTCTATGTATATGTAATACTCTAAATGAGATATATACAATATATAAACATTACAATATATATTTGTATAGTTATATACTAATTTATAAAATATATACACATGTATACGTTAAATATACATGTCTATAGAAGATCCATTCACATATATACACTCTATTCTATGTATATGTAATACTTTAAATGAAATATACTATAATGTATATACATTACAATATATATTTGTATAGTTATATACTAATTTATAAACCATATACACATGTATACATTAAATATACACTTCTATAGAAGATATATACACGTGTATACGCACCATTCAATGTATATATACTACTACTTATAAAATATACTACATTATATATACATTACAATATGTATAGATATATACTAATTTGTAAAACATATACACAGGTATACGTTAAATATACACTTCTATAGAAGATATATGCACAAATATACAAAACATATGCTACTTAATATAATAAATTAATAATATTTGGTAGTAAATTAATAATATATTAGAAGTAAGTTTTTAATTTAAAGTAGAAAACTAGAAATTCAATTTAAAATTTTAAATTGTTTAATAAAAAATAAAAAACAACGACTAAGGAGTGAATGAATTTGGGGAATTTTATTGATTGCAAAATGATCCAAAATTTATAATTTACATGAATGAAAAATCTATAAATTATGCATCATTTTTTCCAACTCATTCATGTTAATATTAAGGGGAACTTGCATAGGATAGTCGAAGTCAACGGGGGCAAAACCATGCATTGGACTTGATTCTGCTGAGTTCTCCCGTGAAGTCATAATTTCTTCAAGTTTCAGCTCGTCGCTCGGCTCCGGTTCCATTCCTTGGTTTCTTATTTCCGCTCTAATCCAATCTCTGAGGCAAACTAGAACATTCATTGCATTGCTTCCCAATGAGTGTCGGTTGTCTCCAAGCTGCTGTCGTCCCTGACTGAAGGCGCTCTCTGATGCAACGGTTGACATTGGAACATTCAAGATATCTCTAGCTAATCTTGAAAGCACAGGATATTGTGATTCATTATTCCTCCACCAATCCAACGTGTTGATCCGTTGTCTGCGATCCTCTGGTGCCGTCCGAAGATAATATTTCAGCTATTCCCAATAAGTTGATGTGTAAGTTCTCTCATCAACACTGTTCCAACAATTTAAATCATAAAATGAATCAGAAAAAACACTATGTGCCGGCCTTTTAGAAGATGATGGCTCCTCGGGAGGATGAGGAGCGACAGTTGGAGAGATATTTGTAGGTATGGCTGAATCAAATAAATCAGCATAGTGATTATATAATTTTTCTATGTAATCCTTTGCATCAGCCGTAGCCGTCCACAAATCAGGTTGTACTTATTCAGAATCATGGTTAGTATTTATTTCTAAGTTAGTATAAATAAGAGTACTAAAGTGACACATATGATTATATTTCATGCACGGATTTAGCATAGCACCAACCAAGTAAATAGGGGGAATCGGATAAAAATATTTTTAAATTTCGTAAACATGGCGCCAACAGCTTCTTTATAACCTTCTTTATTTTTATATTCTTTGAGCAAACCAGAAATATCGGTTATATATGCCAAAATATTACAAACAGTAGGATAATAAGCACCGAAAAATTCAACCGTAGCTACATAAAAATTTTCTAAAAACTTAACAAGATCATTAATTACAACCCAATCAGAATTATGTAGCATGCAATCAGCAGAATCAGCAAATAAAGCGCAATGTTGGTTAAAAGCTAGTGTAATAGGAATTCTATATTTATAACAAGTTTTTAAAAAATCATACGTAGAATTCCATCTAGTATCAATTTCTTCAGGCATCAAAATCGGTGTAAGTCCATTTTCTTGACATTTAAGTTTAAATTCTCTAATTCTCGATCTACGATTATTTCCTTGAATAAAACCAACAGCAAGACGAATTTTTTCAATATAAAGCTCAAAAAAGTCAAGACCACCTTTTAGAATTAAATTATATATATGACATGCACACTTAATATGAAAAATTTCAGGCAAGGGCGGAGATAGCATAGATTTTATTTTTGTTATGGCAGTCTTGTTGTTAGAAGCATTATCAAAAGCAATACATAAAATTTTATTTTCGATACCATAATGTCCGGCAATTTTAACAATAGAATCAGCAATAAATTGTCCAGTATGTTTACGATCTTCATCATATAAAAAAGCAAGAATACGTTTTTGCATCATGAAATTACTATCCATCCAATGACAAGTAACGGTTAAATAATTATTTTTATTTACAGCACGATCAAGATCAGAAGTTAGGGACAATGTACATTGAATATTTTTTAACAATGTTGATAAATAAAAACAATATTGTGAATGGAGTCTAAAAATATCAGACCGACAAGTAGTTCTAGGAATACCATTAAATATAGGATTATAAATTGCTTGTATATAACGAATAAAGGCATCAGAAGAAGGAAACTAAAAGGCAAACAACCCACAACTACCATTTTAGCTATTTCTTCCCTGTCCCTCAATTTATTATACTTTTTCGCTACTTGACCGGTTCCTGGGTCCATTCTAGTTTGCGTTGACCCACCAACATCCCCACCACCTTTTGCAATATTTAACTCTCTTTTGTGATCTTCAGCTATATGTCTCATTAACGTACCCGTACCCCCTTGCTTGCCTCCACTTCTATGCTTATATATTTGTTGACAAATATTGCATTGCACCTCAATATCTGATATACGTTCAAAAAATTGCCATGCAATACTAGTTCTTTTACGAGGTTTTGGGGCACTGGGAGGACGGGAAGGGAGATTAACTGATTCAGATCTAACGTTAGCATCGCCTACTGTGGGTATTTCAGCAATATTTTCATTATCTTCGTCTAAATTAACTGCATCTACTTCATTTTCTTCTTCTATACCGTAATTTTCCTGAGCTTCTACATAATCCATATCGTGAGCACCTACACCTATTTTTTCCTCAAAAGGTGTACTAAGCAGTACCGGAGGCGAAGGCACACGGGTATATCTACTACTTGAACTACCTCTACCGCTAGTAATTTGCTTTTTACTACCACTACCGCTTCCGGGATAAAAAATTTTAACACCTTTAGTAGCGAGGTTTTTTAATTTATCCATAATATAAATTAAATTAAACTAAAAATATTTAAAATACACGAATATAATAAAATTAAATATTAAACAATTAATACAATAAATAAAAATTAAACGTAAGAGATGGAACGACAATACCAAATTTTAAAAGTATCCGAAGATTGCGACTTTAGAAACTTCCGCTCGTACTTTGTAAATGAAAAATTAAAAAATTAAAGTGAACACTTTAAGAAATTAAATATATTGAATATTTGAGAATTGAGAATTGAGATTTGAGAGAGAATGAGATTTGAGAGAGTGAAAAATTGTGTGAAAAATGATTTGAAGTTGTAGAGTATTTTTAGATTTTTTTGGGGGATTAAAAAATATTTTTTAAAGTTTTTTTTTTTTGTTTACTAAATGGGCCCAAACTAGCCGTTTGGACCCAAAAACGGTTATATAGCCGTTGGGCCAACGGCTAGTGTGGCCCAAAATCCATTTTTTTTTTTTAATTTTTCGGGCCGGACCGGGACGGTTAACCGGCGGGCCTGGACCGGGCTTGGTCCGGGCCGAGTTAACCGGGCCCATTTTAACAAAATAACTGGCCCAGAACCCGGAACCCTAAAGCCCTAGGGCTATCGGGCCGGGTCAAACCGGGCCGGGTTAGATAATCGGGCCGGGTCGGACCGGGTCGGGCCGGTCCGTTTGACACCCTTAATCGCATGCTCCAATGCGGTGGGAAATAGCATGCGCCGCATGGTCTGTTGCACGCCTGAGAATTTTTTAGCATTTAGGTTCCGTCTCATTAATGGCATAATGGTAATTTTCGAAACCTTTATCCTCTCTAACACGGAATTTAATCCCTAAAGCACCAAAATATCATCAGTTTCATCAAATTACTCCAAGAACTCACCTTAAGGTTTCAAACTAAAAACCCAAGTAGTTCAAGATTTAACCGTGGATTTTCGAAACAAATTGGAGAATTGGAATCCCCGTAACGTAGGCTTCAAGAATCACCTGCTAATTTCGTAAATAGAGGTATGTGGAGCTGTCCTAAATTTCATGGGCAGGTTTTCAAAAAGAAATTTACGCAAGACTTTAAATTTATACAAGTATATATTTGTTTTACAAATGGGGGTTTTCAATTGATACGAATAACATCTTTTGATATATGATTTTGAAAGAAATATTGAGATACCATGAGGTTGTTTGTTTGAATGTATTTTAATGGTTAAATTGTGAACATATGCCCTGAAATTTCAAAAGGATGCGATGTACATGAGTTGTGAATTTCCTAAATTCCCCATGATAATGTTTATACCCCATATTATACTTGTGTTAAAACCATTGAGAGCATGAGTTTTACAATTGATATGACATTACTCATAAATGATTAAACTTCTTGAATGATTGCATGTTGAGGACCATGGTGTATGTGTTTTAATGGTGTGAAAGTCATACATATGTGCATGTTGTAAATGGTATGAGAAGTTGATGTGATATTAATGACTTACAAGTCGGGTATGACGATACCCTGCAGAGAATAACATGTGATTGATTAAAAATGAGTTTTCATGCATTGATTTTGTGAGATAGGTGGTTAACCGAAGAAAGCATGAGTCAAATGACTCTACGCTGGAAATCGTGTTTGCCGACTCGGAAGCTTGGTACCCTGCTGTGTGATCTTGTGTACCTGACATTATGTCATCCCAAATTTGGACTATGGTTAGGAGCCCTGCTTTGTGATCTTGTGCACTACCATACTTGATTGGGTCGAGATACCCTGCTGTGTAATCTTGTGTGTCTTTCCCTCACTTATACTCTAATCTTGGCGGCAACCGAGATTTGACAGTTGGTGAAAATGTGAAATTGTAGGGTGTACCACCTAGCTCATATGTGTTGCATTGTTGTTGAAAAATCATTATACTATGCCCATGAATTTTCGAAATCATTTTGCCACAATGTAATTTATAATAGCTCTCATTTATTTTATATAAAATTCTCTACTTTGTTTTGGATTTATCTACGTACCAGGACTTTGTATTGATCCCCTTCCCTCCCAGGTTCGGAGGCACAGTCTAGGGGTCCAGATAATCAGTAGATTCTTCAAACAGATTTGCAGAGTCGAGTGGTGAGCCTTCTACATTCCGGAAGGCCTGATGTCTGACAGTTTATTTATCATTTAATAGTTTTGGGTCTACTGGGGACCTTGTCCCAGTTTTCAGACAGTTGTTTGTTTTAGTCATGTAGTAGAGATTTCGCAGACGGTTTTCGGATGTTGATAGATGTTGTGGGACGTTATTTTCCATCATTGATTTCATGACCATGTTTCCGTGATATTGTGTATCTTCCGCATTTCATTTTATCGTATGAATTATGTGCATGATTGCCAGATAGATAGGGTTGTTTTGGGCCTTCATGATTCGGAATGCTCGTCACGGCCAGGGCCCCGGTTCGGACCGTGACATGTTTGGAGCCACCATATAGCAAGTTTTGTTCATGTTCACTATTTGGCCAGAGATGTGTTCATAGCATAAGATCTAGAGAGTTGCCTTTACCTAGAAAAATAATAGTATAATTAAGTGAGTAATAATAGTGAATGGAATTATTCATCATTATATTAGGTAATTCACTAGACAAAACTTGACTATCTTGAAAGGCTCTCATTGCCTGGGATAAATCCAGTAGTAGCCAAATGGATTAAACTTGATTAATATTAAGAAGACATTATAGTATAAGTTAGTAAATGTGACATTACTTTTCACCGCACAACTCTAGAGAATATGAAAGCAAGACTATTTACAAAGAATTAAGCACACAAAAAATAAAGAAAGACTTGGTTGACTTGCCAAGTCTTTGGCTAATTAGAGGAATTTTGCCACCATATTTACAACTCTGATTGGGATGTGAAAGACTTGGTTGATTTGGTGGTATTAGTATTGATATAAATATTTAATTTAAAACTTTATTTATATAAATTCATCTTTTTTATTTCATGAGACTCCTTCCCCACAAAATTAACTTTTTCATTCAATAGTTATAGTAGCTAAACAAATTTTTTTTATTGTACTACTTGATTCATGTTTTAGTTTGACTCGATGAAGAAGACTCTTGAAATTTGATTGATTATGTGAGATAGTGCCGACAAGAGCTCAATCAACCATGTACTGATTCTATATTTCTGTTTCCATTTATATTGTTATGAATAAAGTCTTAAGAAGGATGTGAATATTGTATTTTTCCTTCTCTGTTTTTTTCTTTTCTATCTATTACGCTTCTTTAATTTAATTTTCTTTGAATTTCTATAGAAAGTCTCTATTTTTATTTGGGCTCAAATTAGTTATTTGTGACTTTATTTAAAATTTGCCAACTACTAATCAAAGTTCACAATTTACAGTTCATTGCTTAAAATTAAAAATTAATTTTAAACATTAAAATATACCCCGAATTATTTCTTCTTGTCATATTAAAATACACCCCGAATTATTGCTTCTTGTCATACTTATATAGATTTATTTGTAATTGTTGCCTTTTATTATTCATTACACACCTATTTTAATAGAAATTTAATTATTTTAACGAATCTATAAAAATAGTTGCATATTTTCCTCGGATCTCTAGTGGTTGCCTTGTATTTCCCCGACGGCCTCTTCCGTACTCCCCGGTATTGCATCTCCTCCGCAACCCCCTTCACTTTCTCCTCTGCTTTCACAACTCCTACACTACCTTTCACCGCCTTTGCAACTCCTCCATTCACATTCTCTACCCTTGTCGCGCCCTTCCTACTTTTTTGCCTCTTTGGTGCTGCTTTCACAAGTAATAAGGATGAGAGAAAGCATAGGGCAAGAGCAGTGAGAGGGGAGGCAAACAAAACCACGGTCAAGTGAGGGAGAGTTTGACTTGATTGATGTAATTGGGGGGCCACATGTAATGTGACATTATTATTATATTTTATTCTGAATGTTTGCATGGATATTTGTCAATTTTCCATTTCCTATTGCCACGCGCACATTTCACCAAAAGAAAAAAAGAAAAGGTTAATAAATGGAAAATGCTATTTTTAATATGGATTTAATGGTTTACTATTTTATGTTCTTTAACAGTGTTCATGTGTGTGTTTTTGAGATTGCAGACATTCTTCATTCCCCATTATGTTGACTCACTATGTGTTGGACTCGAAATTGAGACGGCGTCATGCGAAATCTTAAAGTTTGCAAACCATGAGATGATAAATCAGACCACAAAGAAAACTAAACTAAAAACATAATATTATTAATATGTTTTGGTCAAGAGACCTACATATTGCAAATCTAATATCGAAAAATATTAAATTTTTTGGGAGAAACCCCTAAACAAAGACTCTTTAAAGACTACATTGTGGATGCTACTATATTATGATATAAGAAGGGGGTCCTTCTATTTATAGAGTTCCAAAATCTTTCCTCTTAGAAAGAGGTTTGCAAAATATGGAAAAAATTTATAATTTCCTTTTGGAAAAGTAAAATTAATTATGGTATTACTTTTATTTTCCTTAAAACTTAATTTTGGTAAGAAAATCAGAGCAAAAACCCTAATTAATTTCCTCTTTTTGACATGATTTTCTTCACTTGATCTGTCTTGTTCACATCACAGGCACGAACTTCGTTCTTGATATAATCTTCATAATTGCTGCTTGCCATAGTTAAAAATAAAGTTTAAAAATGATTTAAAAAATATCTTATTTTTATTTTTAAAGATGCATGAGCAGGAATGTTGAAAATATGTTTTAAACTACTTCTCAACCTGTAGCTAGACAAAGATCTTCATTATCATCAAATTGATTGCAACTTTGATCTTAACATGTCCTCAATCTGAACCACCTGATCATTGAACCATAAACTCTGATAGCACTTGTTGGGATCGAAATTGAGAGGGAGTTATGCATAAGCTTAAAGTTTGCAATGCATGAGATGATAAATCAACGAAAAAGAAAACTAAATTAAAAACATAATATTATTGATATGTTTTGGTCAAGAGACCTACATATTAAAAATATATAAAAAAATATTCAATTTATTGGGAGAAATCTTCCCATAAACTGAATTCTTTAAAGACTACATTATGGATGTTACTGTGTTGTTAAGGTATAAGAAGAGTTTCTATTTATAGAGTTCCAAAACCTTTCATATTAGAAAGAGGTTTGCCAAATATGAAAAAGTTTTATCTTTTTCTTTCAGGAAAAGTAAAAGGCATTATGGTATTACTTTTATTTTTCTTATAAGAAAAGTAAAACTTAATTTTGATAAGAAAATCAGGCAAAAAACCTAACACTATGCTTATCATCTGACAATGGGCAGTTAGTTAAATAAGCTTTTGATATTATATTGCTTTTGCAGTACAGGTAACAAACTTCGTGGAAGACTCATTTTTGAGTCTTCTTTCTTGATCTGCCACTTAAACAAATTAAAGTAACTTTTTTTTTGTTTCTTTAGTTGTATTATTAGTCTTCAAATGACTAAAATGATGAATAAAGGAAAGCTGTTCCTTCTTTCCTTAAAATATGTATGTATGGAAAATTCTCATAAAAGAGATTTTTGTAGATTTTAAAATCAGAAAGAGAAAGAGACCTCTTTCCTATTTAAATTCTCAAAACCACATCATTACAATCCATATCCACATTCTTACCAATATATGCAATTATGGAGAAACTTGTTCCTTTCACCTGTTTTCTCTTGTTGCTTCAGTACTTTGTTATAAGTAGCTCAGCCATGACCCAATTTAATATCTCCACTGATCAATTAGCTCTTCTTTCCCTGAAATCTCAAATCCTGTCAGACCCCTTTCACTTCTTTGATGAAAGTTGGTCTCCAGCTACGTCGGTTTGCCATTGGGATGGAGTCACTTGTGGCTCTCGTCACCAAAGAGTGAGATTCTTGAATCTTTCCAACATGGATCTTATGGGCGTAATACCCCGTGAAATAGGGAACCTTATATTTCTTGTTTCTCTTGACTTGGGAAGCAACAATTTCCATGGAAATTTGCCTCAAGAAATGGCACAGTTGCGCCGGCTTAAGTTTCTTGATTTAAGTGTCAACAACTTTGGCGGGGAGGTTCCTTCTTGGTTTGGATTTTTACACCAACTTCAAGTTCTAAATCTTAGGAATAATAGTTTCACTGGGTCAATCCCTTCTTCATTTTCTAATATATCCACACTAGGTACTTTGAATCTGAATTTCAATTCCATAGAGGGTCAGATACCAAAAGTGATTGGAAACCTTAGAGAATTAAACTTGAGGGGTAATAATCTCTTAGGCTTTATTCCTCTGTCACTCTCGAATGCCTCATGGTTGGAGACTTTAGATTTATCTTTTAATTCACTTCAAGGAAACATCCCAGAAGGAATTGGCAATCTTCACAACATGAACTGGTTGTCCATACAATATAATCAACTTACGGGTTCTATACCATTCACAATTTTCAATATTTCTAGGATCGAAATCGTTTCATTTACTGGCAATAGCTTATCAGGAAGTCTTCCCAATGGTTTATGCTATGGTTTCCCAATACTCAAAGGGCTTTATCTGTCTTATAACAAGCTTCACGGTCGTATGCCTACAAGCTTGTCAAATTGTTCACAACTTCAAGTATTGTCTTTATCAAAAAATGAGTTTGATGGACCAATACATGGTGAAATTGGAAGATTGAGTAACTTGCAGTGATTGTGTCTCGGATATAACCCTTTCACAGGTATGTTTTTATCTTAGTGGATTCTCACCACGGGAGATTGACAACTTAAACAAGATGCAATTCTTATATCTTAGCAAAAATAGATTGAACCAACTTTTTGAACTCACTAGTAATCCACTATATATGTTTCCAGGTGAAATACCCTAAGAGATAAGCAATCTCATTGATTTGGAGCTACTTAGTCTTAGCAATAATAGATTTAGTGGTTCAATCCCAATGGAGATCTTCAACATATCAGGGCTGAGACTGATTTCTCTTTCAGACAACAATCTATCAGGAAGCCTCCCCCAAACATGTGTTCTATCTTACCCAACATTGAAGAGCTTTATATGAACAACTTAACCAATCTTGTTGGGACTATTCCTTATTCCATTTCCAATTGTTCAAAACTTACTCATCTAGAGCTTTCTATCAACCAACTCACTGGCTTGATTCCCAATTCTCTTGGATATTTGACTCATCTACAGTTACTAAATTTAGGGGGAAACAATTTGACTAGCGACTCATCATTAAGCTTCCTGACTTCCTTAACCAATTGTAAAAATTTAACATTTCTTGATATATCTGTAACACCCCGTAAATTTTTTTGTACACTTATCGCGATTATATGGAGTCCTAAAGGCTTGCGTATGGGTTAAATTAAGTTTATGGTGTTCAGAAGTACCCCGTCAATAGTTGTATGTGTAGGTATTGGAATAAGATTTCCAACGATATAAAGTTTGCCCAAAACAGAGGAGTATTTCATATAAGCGAGCACATTCGAAATTTCAAATCGGTGGCCGGGGAGCCTGTGAACAGTAAATCTGCAGGAAAATTACTGCAGCTAGGCAATTATTTTTTTGGATCAACTTTAGACGATCATAACTCCTTGTACAAAAAGAACTGTGTGAGACGATATATATCGACGAAAATCTCCGAGAGTCTTCTTTCCGATGAAATTGGTTTCATCCAAATCCAATGTCTGAGTAAGGAGCTATACCCGTTTTACTACAGCCTATCAAAAAAAAAAAAAGAATTGTGGGACAGATTTTTGGGTCAACTTTACACGACCATAACTCCTTGTACAGGAAGAACTGGGTGGTATACTTTCTATGAAAATGAAATCTCTTTGAATTATCTTTCCAATGCAATTGGTTTCACCCAAATCCGATACTGGAGCAAAGAGTTATGATCGATTTACTTCAGCCTGTCAAAACTGTCCACTGAGGACAAATTCGGATTTATTTAAATTTTTAGGGCAAAATGGTCATTTTTTATTACCTCTTGGACGAAAATGGGTCTTTATAAACCTACACTTAGCCTCATATATATCATATATCATTCAATTATTAAGAGAAGGTGAAACCCTAGCCTAATTTCAACTTCAAATATTTTGTGATTCAACCGTAGAAAAATTTGAATTGGTTCCGTAGTTGTGTTCACCATCTCGAAAGCTTCGTGAAGCACCCCATGGTTATGTAAGGAGGATTCTAAATGCAAGAGTTCATTGTTAAGGTATGAATATTGTTTATTCTTGATCCTTATCCATGAATAAGTATTGATAAAGGATTATGAGTATTGTCTTGATGTTGGAAGATAACCAGAAACATAGTTATGAATTGTTTTGTATAAATTGTTAGTAGTAAATTATGGAAGTTGTTGTATTGGATTATGGAGGATGAATTGTGGTGATATATGATTATATTAGTGGTTATGTATGCCTAGTGATCATGTTGGTATTGGATGGTGATTAAGAAGGGAAATAAAGGCTAAGAGTGATGTTGAGGGATATTTCATGAAAATGCATGATATGCAAATGTAATAAGAGTATAAGAGGATGTATGTAGCACTCTTATTGATGAGTTAAAGGATTACTTCCTAGACATTATTTGGTGAAGTTAATACCTAAATGGTAAGGTTTGGTTGCTAATACTAGTTTGCCACAAATGACTTATTGTAGATAAGTGTTCGAAGAGTGCGGGAAGTCAAGTTGGACTTGTATTAAAGTGGTTATATCAAGGTATGTAAGACATACTCTATCTAATCTTTGGCATGAATAATGACCCATGGCACTCTCAAGTAAGCTTCCAACATTGTCCTACGACACATGACACATAATAACATCATATGAACTTCGACACCACCAATTGAACTTGTTTTCACTTTTAAGATGTCCGGTAGTCAAAAAAAAATGCCCATATACTATTGTTGACTCCGAAATGGTTTAATGAGGTATCCATGGTTCTCTACTTCATTTTCATGATATTGATTACCTATTTACATGTTTTTCCTATTGAGGTATCATGGTTTCAAGTTCCATAAGGTGTGACCACAAAGTAACCAATCTCAAAGATTAATTGAATTAAGAAATGGAATGTCTGTATTTTAAATTGATGATATGGTGTATTGTATTAGTACCACTGATCAGTTGGCCATTGTATTATAAAGTTTATGTATATATGCTATTCCAGGGGTGGTCCTTGATGTATTGTATTAGTACCACTGATCAGTTGGCCATTGTATGACATATGTTATGTATTGATAAGGATTACGGGAAGTAATGATATGAAAGTAATGTGCAGGTATCCCATCAGCTCTTTCAAGTGTGGTCTACTCATACTGTTTATTCATTGGTATCTGGGTTCTGTTGATATTTTGTATCTCATCTTGATACTCACTGCATTACATACTCAGTACATATTTCCGTACTGACGTCCCTCACGGGGGACCTGTATTCATGCATGCAGGAACAGGTACTTCAGGTCGTACACCTCCGCAGTAAGAGCCAGGACATTCTGTTGTTAGTGGTGAGCTCCAGTTGTTTCGGGGCATCCCAAGTCATTTCTATATGTATTTTTGGTATTTGTATAAAAGTCTTTTGTGGGCGGGAGTTTGTCCCGACCCTAACTCAGTTGTGTACCTATGTAGAGGCTTTTGTAGACATATTGTACAGCCATACGAGTGTTTGGTTGATAGACGTGATGGCTATGACGGCCAATTACTGTTTATATATATATATTTATGCGTGTCTGCTGGGCTGATGCAGGTACTGTTTTCTTCTATTTACAACGAAGTGCTGCCCAAATTTCTAATTTTCATAAGTAATGTAAATGTGAAAGTATAGGTTATGAACGGGTTCTCCCGGGCCTCCTCGACTACGGGTGCCAGTCCGCTCCAATGGGATTTGGGGTATGACAATATCTTCCAACCCTCTAAATGATATGCTTTCGACCTCCACAGGGAACCTTTCCACCTCCCTTAGAAATTTTTATGCCAACAATAGCAAAATCAAAGGGCGAATTCCAAATGAAGTTAGGAACTTAAGCATCTTATTAGACCTTGATCTTTCTGGAAATAACTTGGTCGGATCGATTCCAACATCAATTGGCAACTTGAGAGACCTTCAGCGGTTCAACTTGAATAGCAACAAATTGATGGGATTTATTGGAGATTATATATGTAAATTGCAGCATTTGGGTGATATTTTCTTGGGTCGAAATCAATTATCAGGATCTCTTCCTTATTGTTTTGGGAATATTACTTCCCTTAGGGAGATACATCTCAGTTCCAACAATTTGAGTTCTAATATACCACCAAGCTTAGGGAACCTTCATGACCTAGTGGTTCTTGACTTATCGTCAAACAACATGGTGGGCTCTTTACCTCCAGAAATTGGAAATCTAAAGGCCGTAACAAAGATGGATCTGTCGATGAATCATTTCTCAAATGAAATTCTTAGAGAAATTGGAGGCTTGCAAAATTTAGCGTACCTTTCTTTGAGACACAACAAGTTGCAAGGAGCTATACCTGACTCAATGAGCAACATGGTAGGTTTGGAATTCCTAGACCTTTCTCACAATAACTTATCGGGAATCATTCCCATGTGTTTGGAGAAACTTCAATACCTCAAGTATTTCAATGTTTCACACAACCAATTGTACGGTGAAATACCCTCGAGGGGTCCTTTCAAGAACCTCTCGAGTCAGTTTTTCATCTATAATGAAGCATTGTGTGGTTCTTCAAGATTTAGTGTCCCACCATGCCCCACTTCATCAAAGCTCAGATCAAATAGGAAAAAATTGCCACTACTTATTCTTTTGCTCGCAATTGCAGTTGTATTTGTTCCTATGACCTTTGTTTTCCTATGGATAAGGTATAGAAGAGGTAAAAGTGCTCCTCAACAAGCTAATTCATTGTCTACCGAAGCAAGTGAAAGGATTTCATACTATGAACTTCTCCAAGCAACTAATGCGCTTAGTGAGAGTAATCTGATTGGTTCTGGAGGTTTTAGCTCTGTTTACAAAGGCGTTCTCAGAAGTGGAACTGTCATTGCAGTTAAAGTGTTCAACCTGCAACTGGATGCGGCATTCAAGAGTTTTGATACGGAATGTGAAGTTTTGCGTAGCCTTCACCATAGGAATATCGTAAAAGTCATTACTAGTTGTTCCAATCATGATTTCAAGGCTTTAGTTCTTGATTATATGCCTAATGGGAATCTTGAGAAGTATTTGTATTCACACAACTACTTCCTCGACATCAAACAGAGACTAAGAATAATGATAGATGTGGCATGTGCTTTGGAATATCTTCACCATGGGTGCTCGTTGCCTGTGATTCACTGTGACGTGAAGCCTAGTAACGTCTTGCTGGATGAAGATATGGTTGCCCACCTAAGCGACTTTGGCATTTCAAAACTGCTTGGTGAAGATCAGGGTGATTTATACACTAAAACCTTAGCAACATTAGGTTATATTGCTCCAGGTACATCTCTTAGTTTTGCTGAATACTCCTTTCCTTTTTTCCTACCAAGAAAGTATATTGTATCTTTAAATGAATTGTTTGACTGTAGAGTATGGACTGGATGGACTAGTGTCAGCAAAGTGCGACGTCTATAGTTATGGGGTCATGTTGCTGGAAACGTTTACTAGGAGAAAGCCCAATGAGTTTGAGGGAGATCTTAGCTTGAAGCAATGGGTGAGTTTCTCACTTCCAGATGCTGTAATGGACGTCGTAGATGCCAACTTGGTAACCCAAATGGGTAGTCGCTTACAAATGAAACTAGATGTTGTGGCATCAATCATGATAGTAGCATTGGATTGTTGTGCTGAAAATCCGGCAAGAAGGACTAACATGAACGATGTTGTAGGAATGCTACAGAAGATCAATGTTCAACTTCTTGCATGTTGAACAATGTTGCAAATTTTTATAGTGGTTCGCTTTTATCTTTTAGCACTTGATTTGAGCATGATTCTGTTTTCAACAGTTCTAGCTGGTTGCAATAAATCTGACTGTTGCAGCCTTATGACAGAATACTTAAAAAATACACTACTTTAGAAGGTTCAAACACTCACACATCGACATTTTTGAAGAGTCCGAGCAACATAGACATTCAGTCTATTGCAAGTATCTTATGGAAACAAGAAGTTTTACTTAGCTGAAATTCCCCTTTTACAAATCCCATCCCCCTTTAGTTTCCTCAACAATATACTGTGCTATTAGTTCTTTTGTCCAACTTACCTTTGTTGAAAATGGGATTAGTTTTGAGTATTATATGCTTTCATCCAGAGGCAGATCTAGGGAGAGTCCACCTTTGTGTATACGGAAAAAGGGATCGTACTCATTCTGAACAACATCCACCCTTCTTATCAGCAGATACATCATCTTTTCCGATGTTAATTGTCTGTCCTCTTGGTATAGATGCAGGATCATCTCCTATATCAAGAGCTTTAAGACTAACCACTTGATAAATCTGAGTGAGTACTTCTGTGAAGGAGTTTTCTACATTGAGTGCCTCAAGTGCAGATGTTTCCATGAAGAAAGTGTTCTCTCTTTCTGCAAAACCACTTGATTCGCCCGTGGGGAAAGCTCTGAGGTGGCGAAGATCCACCTTATTCCCCACGAGCATTAAAACGATGTTTTGGTCTGTGTGGTCTCTCAATTCTTTGAGCCATCTTGCTACATTCTCAAATGTAACATGGCGTGTTATGTCGTAAACCAGTAAGGCACCCACTGTTCCGCGATAATGTCCACTAGTGATGACTCGATACCTTTTTATGAGACATTAAAAACGATCAGATATAATTCAGGGAGAGGCGCGGATATTGTTAAATTAGTGGACACAGTGATCATCTAACTAGAAGTTTATTAAGAGAACGAAGAATCGTAGCATAAGGTCAACATAACCACTTCTTTCGTAGCATATAATTCACCATCGAATTCTTTCAACATACAAATTTGGCATCATACGTAAGTATGCCCTTTAACTTGACTTCAGCTCGCATCTATGTCCTCCAACTTTAGATATGCACAAGTAGACACTTAAATTTGTCTTAAATTGAATAAGTAGACACACACGTCCTATGTGTCATTTCGTATGAGATTGTCATGTAGATGCCATGTACATGTCACATAGGATGTGTATGTTTACTTGTTCAACTGTATACAAGTGTAAGTACCTACTTGCGAACACCAAAATATAGTCAAACATTACAAATGTGTGTGCGCGCGCATTAATAACAATTACATATCGACTTAAAATTCTAGATCCGTCACGATTTAATAATAAAATAAAGGAAAAGGAATTGGCACCTTTCTTGACCAGCAGTGTCCCAAATTTGAACTTTGAAAATTTTGTCATCAACATGAATAGTTTTTTTAAAACTTGAAAATTCAACACCAATTGTAGAACGTGAAAGCAAATTTTCTTCTTAGCTTGCTGAAAGTTGGTAATATGGAGAAATATTTTTTAAAACCAACCAATAGGAAACCGTCTAACTGTTTTTTTTTTCAAGCCAACTAAACAATAATTATTGATTTATTGTTTAATAGTGGTAACAGCCGCCCCAAAAAGAAAAAATGTTATCATAGCAAAAATCACCTCATTTAAGAAATCAAAAAACAAGATATTTAATTTACTAAATTACCCCTATTTAATAAATGTCTCTTGAAAATTGGACACTGTTAAGAAGATGGAGTACAAGAGTATAATTGGAAAAATATATGATTTTTTTGTCTAGAATTCCTTAGGTATTAATAATTTTAGTTTATTAAGGTGACACTTATTATAAGGGGGACATCCAGAGTTGCAATAACTATAGGGGATTAAGCTATTAAGTCACTCTATGAAGATCTGGGAGAGAGTGGTCGAGGTGAGGTTGAGACGGATAGTGTCTATTTCGGAAAACCAGTTTGGGTTTATGCCTGGCCGCTCGACGACGGAGGCAATTCACCTGGTACGGAGGCTGGTGGAACAATATAGGGAAAGGAAGAAGGACCTACACATGGTGTTTATCGACCTGGAGAAGGCATACGACAAAGTCCCCAGGGAGGTGCTTTGGAGGTGCTTGGAGGTGAGTGGAGTCCCGCAGGCATATATTAGAGCAATTAAGGATATGTATGAGGGAGCGAAAACTCAGGTGAGGACGGCGGGAGGAGACTCAGAGCATTTCACCGTCTTACAGGGATTGCATCAGGGATCTACTCTTAGCCCCTTTTTGTTTGCTATGGTGATGGACGTGTTGACGCGGCGTATTCAAGGGGAGGTGCCGTGGTGTATGCTTTTTGCAGACGATATAGTTCTGATTGATGAGACTCGAGGGGGTGTGAATGACAAATTAGAGGTGTGGAGACAAACTCTTGAGTCTAAAGGGTTCAGGTTGAGCAGAGGCAAGACAGAGTATTTGGAATGCAAGTTTAATGACGTAAGGCTGGAGGACGAGGTGGTCGTGAAGCTGGAATCACAGGTGGTATGTAAAAGGGATAGTTTCAAGTATCTCGGGTCTGTGATTCAGGGGAACGGTGACATTGACGAGGATGTCTCACACCGTATTAGGGTGGGATGGATGAAGTGGAAGCTAGCGTCGGGGGTGTTGTGTGATAAGAAGGTGCCGCCCAAGCTTAAAGGCAAATTTTACAGGGTGGTAGTCCGTCCGGCCATGTTGTATGGAGCGGAGTGTTGGCCAGTTAAGACTTCCCACATCCAAAAAATGAAGGTGGCAGAGATGCGGATGTTGCGCTGGATGTGTGGGCTGACTAGGGGGGATAGAGTTCGGAATGAGACTATCAGGGAGAAGGTTGGTGTGACTCCAGTGGAGTGCAAGATGCGGGAAGTCCGATTGCGCTGGTTCGGACACGTGAAGAGGAGGGGCATGGATGCCCCAGTTCGTAGGTGTGAGAGACTAGCGTTGGATGGTTTTAGGCGGGGTAGGGGTAGGCCGAAGAAGTATTGGGGTGAGGTGATTAGGCGGGATATGGAGCAGTTGCAGCTCACCGAGGACATGACCCTAGATAGGAAGGTCTGGAGGACGCGAATTAGGGCAGAAGACTAGGGCCAGTTTGGGTCGCTAGTGTAGTGTTTTACTTGTTGGGGGTAGTATTCTTGTTATGATTCCGTGCTCCTTGTTTTAGTAAGAGGCTGGGTGCTTTCCTCTGTTTCTTTCTATTTATGGCTGCCGTATTTATGTTATTTATGTTATGTTTTCTTGTAACCTTGTTCGGTGCTTTAATATGTATTTGTTTGGTATCTTGTGTCTTGAGCCGGGGGTCTATCGGAAACAGCCTTTCTACTTCTTTAGAGGTAGAGGTATGGACTGCGTACATCTTACCCCCCCCCCCCCAGACCCCACCAGGTGGGAATACACTGGGTTTGTTGTTGTTGTTGTTGATATATATATATATATATATATATATATAATGATCTTCTAGACTTGGTTGATATGTATATTTATATTTATAAAAAAAAAGTTGGTCTTCTGCTACTTTTGTTTGCCATTGGGTAGGAGTTACTTGTGATTCTCATCACCAGAGAGTGAGATCCTTGAATCTTTCCAACATGACTCTTGCAAGATTTTGAGTGAATTTGGAAACCTCACATTTCTTGTTTCTTTTGACTTATTCCATTTTGAAAACCCGTGGAGAAAAATACAATGTCGAGATTATAAGAGAATCCTTCATTTTAAACTAACTAAAAAATATTTAAAATAGAAGAGATAGAACATGTCTAGAAAATACCACACTAAAGAAAAGTTCATGAACAAACCTCCGATATAATGATGAATTTACTCAAAACAAAGTAGAAAGATGAAGAGAAAATTGAAGGAAAGAGACAAAAAGAACCGGGGGAAAAAAAGAAAGAAAAATCACAAAGATAAATATAAGGGATAAAAAGATAAATATTTTTATCAAACCTCAAAGAATTTTATTCTAAAAAATAAAAAAGGTGAGGATACAAAGCTTCTCACTTTTTTTTTTTTTTAAATCAGTTTTTGCTTTTTTTTTAGCACTTTTTAATTTTATCAAACATTTTTTTAAAAAAAAGCTAAAATAAAAAGATTAAAAGTTGATTTGACCAGATTTTAATTCTATCCAAACGGGCTCTTAATGTTGTGTTTTCTTTTATCAAAAAAAAGTTCATACAAATATACTCTAAAACAAGTAAAAATTTCAAACAAATTATATGTTGGGTTCGAAATCGAGAGGGTGTCATGCGGGAGCTAATAGTTGGAAACTATTGAAATGATAAATAAGATGACATTAAATTCAAAACAAATACAAAAAATATATTATTAATATGATTTGATCAAACGACTTACATATTAAAATAATAATGAAAAACTTAAAACCTATTGGGAGAAAATCTCCCTCTAAACAAAATTATTTAATGAACTACCTTATGAAGGTTATTGTGTTATAATATGAAAATTATATTTTAATAAATTACCCGAACCATTTAGTTCAAAAATAATAAAAAGTTGGGAAGAGACAAAAATAGTAGATACGTTAGGAGCTAGAATAAAGTTTTTACATCAATGGTATAGAAACTTATGTGAAAAATATAGAGAAGAATTAAAAATGGAAAAAACATTAATAAGAAATTTAGCATATTACAAAAATAAAATAGCACCCCAATTTGGATGCAAAGAAATATATTATAAGAAAGAAAAAAGATATAAGAAATATAAGAAATATAAAAAATCAAAATATAAATATAAGAAATCAAGAAAAAGATATTATGTAAAAAATTACAAAAATAAAAGACCATATAGAAAGAAAAAATCTATAAAAGAATGTACATGTTATAATTGTTGAAAGTTAGGACATTTAGCTACAGATTGTAAATTACCTAAAAATCCAAAAAAATAAACAAATATCAGAAATAAAAATAGAAAATATAGAATATATGCAAATAGATTATATAGATTATGAATTAGAAAGTGAAGATAGTATATATGAAATTTCAGAAAACGAAACAGATACTGAAATAGATAGTGAAACAGATGAATCAAATGACTGAAGAAGATATAAAAATAATAACAAAGGAAGAATATTTAAATGATGAAGGAACGGAACAAAAAATAATATTTGACAGTAATATATTTGATGAAATAAAAGGAAAAGAGTTAGATTTAAGTGTAGAAAAAATATTTAAAATACCAACAATAAAAAATCTTTTTACTAGGAAAAAGATGAATATTATATAGTATGCCAAAAAGAACATGTAATAGACTGCAGATATGCAAAAGGTAAAGCTAGTATACCACTAGTAACAAAAAGAATAATTAATAAAGAAATAAATTATATAAAAAGTAAAGGAGATCCAATAAAATATGTACACCTTGGAGGTACAGAAATATTAATAAAAGCATGTTTTAGAGAAGGAATAGATACACCGATAGAATTATATTTAGCAGATGATAGAATTATAAAACCTATAGAAAAAAGCATAATAACTGCCGTAAAAGGAAATTTGATATACCAAAAATTTAAATTCAAAATAAGTGCAAATTATTCAGTAGCAGTAACAGATAGAAATATAGATAAATCACTAGTATTATATTGGAAGATATGAGGTATAGAATTAACCCCAGGAAGTAAAATATTTACAGCAAGATGTAAAAATTTATATGTATTAACGACAAAATATAAAATAACAGGGAAAAATAAAATTAACAAGATACAAATAGATAGCCCATTTGAACAAATTGTAAAAACAATAGATTATAATGATTATAGCTATAGAGACATAGATATAGAAGAAAATTTAGAAATAGTAAATGATAGAATAAATACAACAAAAAGAATAGCTAATGAAAAACCAGAATGATCAAGCTCATCAAAAAGAACAAGTTATGAAACAAATTCAATAAGTAATTTAAACCAATATTACATAACAGGAAAAAAAATGAAAAAGAATATTTAATTCTCCAAAACACAGGACAAGAAGAAAATTATATAGCAAAATATCTAGTAAAAGATGAAGAAATAAAAACTAATAATGATATATGCCCAGATTTACCAAGAAGTTTAATAAATAGTATAAACATGGCAGAAAAAGAAATAATAATCGGAGTTAGAAAAATAAAAATAGAATTTGAAGTAAAAGAAGAAATGCAAAAAGCAGATATAATATTAGGAATAAAATGGTTAGAACAAGTAAAACCATATAATATAGAACATAAACAATTAACTATAACATATAATAGAGAGAAATTATTCTTAAAAAGAGCCTTAACATAAAATGAAAATATATGTATTAATGAAAATAGTAGTGGAAGGATATTACAGTAGATATTATACGCCTATGATAGATACAGGAGCAGAAGCTAATTTACGTAGATATAATTGCTTACCGGAAAGTAAATGGGATAAACTAAAAACACCAATAATAGTTAAAGGATTTAATAATGAAGGAAGTCTAATTACTTATAAAGCTAGGAATGTAAAAGCACAAATATGGGATAAGATATTAACAATAGAAGAAATTTATAATTATGAACTAACATCAAAAGATATACTTTTAGGAATGCCATTTTTAGATAAACTATACCCACATATAATAACTAGAAACGACTGGTGGTTTACAACACCATGCAAACAAAAAGTAAGAGCAAAAAGAGTTAATAATAAAATAAGAAAGAAAACTGATTGGATAAGAGGAAGTGAAAAAAAAATTACACAAAAGTTAGAAAATATAAAAAATACTGAAGATACAATAGAACTAGTAGTATTTTCGATAAATAAAACAGAAATAACTATATTTTCAATAAATAAGATAGAAATAGTTAAGAAAAAATTAGAACAATTATATAGTGAAGATCCATTAAAAGGATGGGAAAAACATAAAACTACCATAAAAATTGAATTAATAGACAAAAATAGTATAATAACCCAAAAATCATTAACATATAATTTTGACGATTTAAAAGAATTTAAAATGCATATAGATGAATTATTAGAAAAACAATATATACAAAAAAGTAATAGCAAACATAATAGTCCAACATTTATAGTAAATAAACATAGTGAACAAAAAAGAGGAAAAAGTAGGATGGTTATTGATTATAGAAATTTAAATGCAAAAACTATAAAAAATAATTATCCAATACCAAATAAGATATTAAAAATAAGACAAATACAAAGATATAATTATTTTAGCAAATTCGATTGTAAATCAGGATTTTACCATCTAAAGTTAGAAGAAGAATCTAAAGAATTAACCGCATTTACGGTACCACAAGGATTTTATGAGTGGAATGTATTACCATTTGGATATAAAAATGCACCAGGTAGATATCAACATTTTATGGATAATTATTTTAAACAATTACCTAATTGCATAGTATACATAGATGATATATTATTATATACAAAAACTAAAGAAGAACATATAAAATTATTGGAACAGTTTACAGATATAATAGAAAAATCAGGAATAAGTCTAAGCGAAAAGAAAGCTGAAATTATGAAAAATCAGATAGAATTTTTAGGAATACAAATAGATAAAAGTGGAGTAAAAATGCAACAACATATAGTACAAAAAAATAATAAATTCGAAAGAAGAATTAGATACAAAAAAGAAATTACAATCATTTTTAGAATTAGTAAACCAAGTAAGAGAATATATTCCAAAATTAGCAGAAAACTTAAAACCACTACAGAAAAAATTAAAAAAAAAGATATAGAATATAATTATAATGAAGAAGATAAAAAACAAGTTCAAAAAATAAAATTACTTTGCAAGAATTACCAAAATTATAATTTCCAGATGAAAATAGAAAATTTACATATATGGTAGAAGCAGATGCCAGTGAATATAGTTACGGAGGAGTACTTAAATATAAATATGAAGCAAAAAAAATAGAACACCATTGTAGGTACTACTCAGGTACGTTCAACGAGACAGAAATAAAATGGAAAATAAATAGAAAAGAATTATGTTTATTATATAAATGTTTGTTAGCATTTGAGCCATATATTGTATATAACAAATTTATTGTGCGAACAGATAATACACAGGTACGCTGGTGGCTAACAAAGAAAATACAAAATTCTGTTACAACAAAAGAAATTCGGAGACTAGTTTTAAACATATTAAATTTCACATTTATAATAGAAGTGATCAGTACTAACAAGAATGTTATTGCAGATTACATATCAAGACAAAGCTACACAGACTGAAATGATAGAAGAAAATATACATGAAAAGATACTCAACGCCCTAACTACGCTTTCATTGAAAGTGGACAGTATGGGTACTGAGATAGAAAAGATGGGTACTGAGATAGAAAAGGTAAAGCTAAAGACTAGTGAAGATAAACTGAAGTCTATAGCTATGAATTAGCTAACTCAGCAATGCGCAGAGCTATGTCAATCGGAAGACAATAAAATTCCAGAGATAGAAGGAGACGTTGGGATACTCCATAAAACCCATAACGTTTATCAATCTACTTCTGCAGGTACAAGCAGAGGAGTTAGAAAAAATATGAACCTAAACAAGCTATTTGATAAACCATATACACCAAATACATCAAAAGATCCCATGTTTATACCCCACAAGTTACCACATACCGAGAAAGTCTAAACCAAGACAAAAAGACTTACAACTATACAGCCCATACATATATAGAAAATATCTACAATGTACAAACCTTTTTAAATAGCAACCCCAAAGCTACAAACATCCAAGAGCCAGATACAAACTATATAACCCAGAGATTGAGCGGATATAATAAGCTAATTGCTTTACCTAAAACTAAACCAAGCTTAGTTAAAACTTGCTACGAATATGGACTACTTAGTACTGTATATACCACGGACGGAACTGAGATATCCACTATACCAGAGATATATGAAGCATTTATCACTTTTAAAAGAATAACCAAAGGTACCTTGTTTTTTATAAAAATTTACACGGCACCAGCAGAGATATTATTTGATGAAGTTAAAAAACCTATACAAGTTGTAAAGATAGGAATGACACGAGATATGATTATACCATAAGATATTATTTCACAGCCAGAGATACCTAGAATCGAGATACCAAAATTTTATGCGAACAAAAGGATTATCGGACTATCTACAATTTTGCAAGAACTAGCAAATACATATTGCAACCAAAATCCTATATGGAGCTACTATTCAAGAAATCATGTACTTATATATTCAAATTCAAAAGAGTTACGAGAAACAGATATGGAAACTATTAGGCAATGGATTCTCACGTTGCTTAAACCAGAAACGGAACCTATCGCCAGAGCTATCAGAGAAAAATTTATTTCGGAAGAATTATTAACTAGATATTGCAAGACTATTGGACATAAATATCCAGATCACAAATGTTCAAAATGTAATGGAGGAGATAATGATGTCCCAGCAGTTCAGCTAGAATAAAAGAAGATAAGGACGCCAGCTGGAAAGATAAGAGCAAGAGCAATAATGGAGATACAACAGATATGACAAAATAAACGGAAGACAAGATATTTAATATATTGTATAAATCTTTAGTCTTTAGATAGTTTACGTAAAAGAAAAGATAGTAAAAGTAGCTGATAGAATTTAATGTACATTCAATGTAAAGTTTGAATTTTTAGCTTTATAGGCTTAGGGTAGACTTTATAGAATGGAAGACTTTTAAGTCTTTCTTTGTTTTTTAGCGGACAGGTGTAAAAATGTAAAGATGTATTCTTTTCTATAAATAAAAGGAGAAGAAGGCATTGCAGAGGCAGGCCTACACACATTAGCCAAAAAACTCTCTCCATTTAAAATTATTTTGCCCAGTTAATTAAATATATACACTTCAATGGAAAAAACTATGGAGCAACAAACCTCAAAAATATCAAACCTACCGGAACATGTATATCTATTTATGATTATGAATCGCTAAATTCATAATTCCCAACAATCATGATATAATAAAATAAATTTATATTAGTTACTTTATAGTAGTATTATTCAAAGAATTATATGTTAAGAAGTTTATTAGCAAAGTGGAAACGGAGAAAAATCCCTAAGAACTATGCCATCCTAAAGGTGAAACCAATGAGGCAAGAAGCCGTGGTGGGGAGTAACCAGAGTCGAGGCGCTGTTTAAGGGAAAAAGTATCCGAATTACCATGCTAATAGTGACCGAAGAACATGTTATTTAAGAATAATCTAGTATATAGTAATCTGAGATGACTATATTTTATTATGTACATGGTTGAAGGGAATATTTTGAAAAATGCAATTTTATGATAATGAATAATAATTTATCTGATGTCATGGTAGATAAATTTAAGATACTTATTTTGTATGCACTTAGAGATATAAATGTTGCAAATATAAGGAAAATTATATTAGAAAAAGCATTTGGAGAATATTACATGACTAGAGTAAATTATATACCCTGTCTACCTAGCTACTCTTATAAATACTTATTATGTTAAAATTACGTAGAATTTTTAAAGATATTCGAAATATACAGTTACTAGAAAAACAGATAAAAATAAATATAGACAAATACATGGAAAATAAAAAATATATAAAATCTCTTAATAAAAATATGCAAGAACTACTAAGGCTAAAACAAATAACTATAAAATATCAATTTTAGAAAATAGATCATTTAGACTACCTTAAAGTTTTAATCTTATACATACTTAAAGATATAGAAATTATAGATATTAAGAAAATGATATTAGAAGAAGTAATAAACTACGAAATTAAAATTATAAATTCGCTAGAACGGATATACAAAGAAATTTACCCAGAAGGATATTATTCAGATCAAGATTGTGGATGTTAGAACATATTAGAAAAACTAGAGAATATCAAGATAATCTAAATAATGAAATTAATTATAGAAACCGAATTAGAAAAATAATGGAAGATCTAAAAGAAAAGTTAATATGGATAGAAAAAACCTTAGAAAATTTAGAAAAAAGTACATGTGATAGTTTATATAATTTAAAAAATTCACTACGAGAAGAACAACACAAGATAATAAATAACATAGAAAATCTAGAATTAGATATATACTACAGTACAGATAGAATAAATTATTATACGGAAATTTGTAACTCTGCAGTTATTACAGGATAAAATAATAAACCAAATAAATTAACGGATACATCTTACAAAAAGAATAATTTATTAAAACAAAATTTAAAAAATATCCACGCACAAAAAAGAATAGATTCATTAGATATAAATCTTTTTATTATAAATCTAGATATTAGCCTAGTTATCCGCACCCCCTACAAATGGTCTTTCTTAGCTAGAGATAAAAGGATTATAAACATGTAAACTATGCAAATCTTGTAAAAATACTTCTCGAGCGTTTAGTATAAGTTAATTTTACTAATCTAGTCAAGAAAAGATAAAGCAAGACTTGGTTGATGACTTGCACAAGTCTTGGGCTGATTGAAACGTGCAAAACTTGGTGAAATTAAAATTGATATGACCAATGGCGGAGCCACATGTTCGTCTAAAAAATACATTGTGTAGGTATGTAAAAATATTTTTAATGTATATATTACATAATGACACTCTTTGATTTTTTCATGAATTTACTTCTTAATATTTTGAATTTTTTTTGTTGAAAATTTTGATTCCTCTCATTTCTTGTTTCTCTTGACTTTGGTTTTTACACCAACTTCAAGTTATTAATATTAGAAATAATAGTTTCACTGGTTCCATCCCTTCTACATTTTCTAATGAGTCCACACTTGAGACTTTGAATCTGAATTTCAATTCCATTGAGGGACAAATACCAAAAGTGATTGGAAGTCTTATAAACCTTAGAGAATTAATGTTGCGAGGTAACAAGCTCATAGCTTCTATTCCTCTGTCACTCTCAAATGCCTCGAGGTTGGAGACTTTAGATATATCTTTTAATTCACTTCAAGGGAATATTCCAGAAGGGATCGGCAATCTTCACAACATGAAGTTGTTGGGCATACAAGCTAATCAACTTACGGGGTCTATACCATTCAAAATTTTCAATATCTCAAGAATCGAAGTCATTGCATTTACAGGCAATAGCTTATCAGGATATCTTCCCAATGGTTTATGCAATGGTCTCCCAATACTCAAAGGGCTTTATCTATCCGATAACAAGCTTCATGGTCATATGCCGACGAGCTTGTCAAATTGCTCACAACTTCAACTACTAGGTTTATCGGAAAATGTGTTTGATGGACCAATACATAGTGAAATTGGAAGATTGAGTAACTTGCAGCAATTGTTTCTCGGAACTAACCATCTATGCTTGTATCTAATTGCTTCGGAATTGAGTAATTGCTTTTATCTTGGGTAATTTCAGTTATTGAATTAATTGAGGTATCTAAGTTTGGGGGTATTAGGCATGGAGAGCGAAGCCAGATTAATGGCTCCGTTCAGATATATTTATCTTCTATACGTATTTTTTTTTCTTTGTTCTTTTAATACTTTCATATGACCAACAATATAAAATTTAATATCTTAGTGGATTAGATCATGGGAGATTGACAACATAAACAATAAACAATTCTTATATCTTAGCAAAAATAGATGGAACCAACTATTTAAACTCGCCAGTAATCCACTATATGTGTTTCCAGGTGAAATACCCAAAGAGATAAGCAATCTCATTGAGTTTAATAGTTTTAGTGGTTCACTCCCAATGGAGATCATCAACATATCCGGGCTGAGAGAAATTGGAGAGCTTTATCTATCAGGAAGCCTCCCACCAAACATGTTTTCTTTCATACCCAACATTGGAGAGCTTTATCTGAGTAGCTTAACCAATCTTGTTGGGACTATTCCTCATTCTATCTCCAATTGTTCAAAACTTACTATTCTAGACCTTTCCTACAACAAAATCACTGGCTTGATTTCCAATTCTCTTGGATATTTGACTCATCTACAATATCTAAGTTTAGGGGGAAACAATTTAACCAGTGACTCATCATTAAGCTTCCTGACTTCCTTAACCAAATGTAGAAATTTAACATTTCTTGGTATATCTCTCAACCCACTAAATGGCATGCTTCCAGCCTCCATGGGGAACCATTCCACATCTCTTAGAAAATTTATCGCCAGTAGTTGTAAAATCCAAGGGCGAATTTTAAATGAAGTTGGGAACTTAAGCAACTTATTATTCCTTGATCTTTCTGGAAACAACTTGGCTGGATCAATTCCCACAGCAATTGGCAACTTGAGAAACCTTCAGCGCTTCGACTTGAGTAACAACAAACTTACAGGATTTGTTGGTGATCATATATGTAAATTGCAGCATCTGGGTGATATTTACTTGGATCAAAATCAACTTTCAGGATCTCTTCCTAATTGTTTAGGGAATATTAATTCCCTTAGGGAGATACGTCTCAGTTCCAACAAATTAAGTTCCAATATACCACCAAGCTTAGGGAACCTTCACGATCTAGTGGTTCTTGACTTATCGTCAAACAACATGGTAGGTTCTTTACCTCCAGAAATTGGAAATCTAATGGCTGTAACAAAGATGTATCTATCGATGAATAAATTTTCAAATAGAATTCCAAGAGAAATTGGAGGATTGCAAAATCTGGCACACCTTTCTTTGAAACACAACAAGTTGCAAGGATCTATACCTGACTCAATGAGCAACATGGTAGGTTTGGAATTCCTAGACCTTTCTCATAACAATATATTCGGAATAATTCCCAAGTCTTTGGAGAAACTTCAAAACTTGAAATTTTACGGTGAAATACCGTCGGGAGGTCCTTTCAAGAACCTCTCGAGTCAGTTTTTCATCTACAATGAAGCATTGTGTGGTTCTTCAATATTTAGTGTCCCTCCATGCCCCACTTTATCAAAGCACAAATCAAATAGAAAAAAAATACTAGTTCTTTTTCTTTTGCTGGGAATTGCACTAGTAGTTGTTCCTAGCACCTTTATTTTTTTCTGGATAAGGTATAGAAAAGGTAAAAGAGCTCCTCAACAAGTTGAATCATTGTCTGCAATAACAAGAGAAAGAATTTCATACTATGAATTGATCCAAGCAACTGATGCGCTTAGCGAGAGTAATCTGATTGGTTCTGGAAGTTTTGGCTCTGTTTACAAAGGTGTTCTCAGATTGCAGTTAAAGTGTTCAATCTGCAACTGGATGCGTCATTCAAGGGTTTTGATACAGAATGTGAGGTTTTGCGTAGCCTTCGCCATAGGAATCTCATAAAAGTCATTACTAGTTGTTCCAATCTTGATTTCAAGGCTTTAGTTCTCGATTATATGCCTAATGGGAGTCTTGAGAAGTATTTGTATTCGCACAACTACTTCCTCGACATCAAGCAGAGACTAAGCATAATGATAGATGTGGCATGTGCTTTGGAATATCTTCACCATGGGTGCTCATCGCCTGTGATTCACTGTGACGTAAAGCCTAGTAACGTCTTGCTGGATGAGGATATGGTTGCACATCTAAGCGACTTTGGCATTTCAAAACTTCTTGGTGAAGATGATAGTGATTTATGCACAAAAACATCAGCAACATTGGGTTATATTGCACCAGGTACGTCTCTTGATTTTGCTTTGCACATTTCTTTTCCGTTTCTCTTTTTCCACCTAGTTATCATGTTACATCTTTAAATTAATTCTTTGATTTTAGAGTATGGACAAGATGGATTAGTGTCTACTAAATGTGACGTGTATAGTTATGGAATCATGTTGCTGGAAACGTTTACCAGGAGAAAGCCTAGTGAGTTTGAGGGAGATCTTAGCTTGAAGCACTGGGTGAGTTATTCACTTCCTGATTCAGTAATGGATGTTGCGGATTCCAACTTGGTTTCACCGGTGCATTCCAGTGTTTATATTTTGCCTCTTTATATAGCGTGTCAACCCAAGCAATCCATAGTTTCTCTGTGTGTAGACTCAAAGCCCAAAGTAACTTACAGATTGCAGATTGGTTCCATAGTTCTATAGGCAGATTTTCTCTAATGCCACCGTAGAATTCCTTGTTATTGTAGCTTCCCCAGACCACAAATAGCTTCTACGAGTAGCCTCTATCAACTTGATTGCTTTCTTTGGCATCATAAGAATTTGACCATCTATGTATTGATCTTGGCAGTAATCTTTGACTGTAGGGGTTTGCGTTGCAGAACGGTGAGTATTTTAATGGATAATGAAATACCTGTGTTCTTTTGCAGAACGGTGACTTGAAAGGAAGCTCACTACCCTCATAGCCAAGCAGAGCTAGGATACTTCTTTTGGTATGGTCATTTACCCCACCAGAATAGACTCGACTCTTATCTACATTTGCTTTCAAACCAGAGGCCTCAGAGAACATGAAGTTAGAACAAGTGTTATTTAGTTAGACTGGAGGAAAGATAACGAAAGAATGGAGTGTTTGGAACATGAGACCTGCTCCGGTTCTGTTATATTAGTTATCTGGTGGGAGCAGACCATCAAATGATTAGAATGGAGAAAAAACATTGCAGTTTGAAATACTCTTGTTTACAACTGTTTTCTCTCTGGTGCAATTTTATTTATGTATTGTGCTGACTCACTATGCTTATTATATGACTTAAGGTCACCAGAAACCGACACCTTTTCCCGGCCATACCAAGCATGTATATTTAATATAGAGAGAAGTATCTATTACCCTTGAACTTGTCGAGTTTTATTCATGTTACACCTCAACTTCGACTTGTTCTAAGTACCTTTCTGAACTTGTTGTTTTAGTAAGTCGTGTGGCCGTTTTTTGCTGATGTGGCAAAATATTTGTAGTCACACTCCATCACGCGCGTGATGGAGTATTTTTTGGGCCAAATCAGCATTTTTCATGATTAAAAATAAAAAAAAAACATTTTTCTTTAATTTTTTCAAAAAATTTAACTATCCCTCTTCCTCCATTACTTTCAATCTAAAAAAAATTTCATCCATATAATAATTTTTTAAAACTCCAGTTTATTAATTAGTTTGTGAAATAAAAATTTCATCCATTTATTAATTTTATAAAAATTTCGTTTATTAATCTAAAAAAAAATTCATCCATTTATTAATCCAATCTAAAACTTCATTTTCCATTCATATGAAACTCTTTCAATTTTATAATCTTAATTATACGTATCATATGAGTTATTGTAACAAAAAAAAATGTACTAAATATCGAAGAAGATATTTTAAAAAATAATAACAAAATAAATACTAAAGAAACTAAGACACATACTTATAATAAAGAGAACGTAGTTATATTGGTTATCGATTTTTTGTGCCTAACGATTTGATTTTTGAATTAACCGATAAGAAAATACTCATAAAATAAAAAAATAGAAAAAGTAGTAACTAACATTAAAAGAAACCGAATCTTAGTTGCAATCAAAATCTACTTATTTGGTGTAATATATATCTATATCTATAATCTATAATCTATATTTATAATTTATAATATATTAAAAGTGTAAAGGTCCTTAGAAAACTGATTTGAACTTTTTGCCCTTCATTAAAACACTATGCAATAGACAAAATTGTCTTTTCACTATTTTTCTTAAATTATTATATAATCATACTTTTAATATTTAAAAGCAAGGAGTGCTAAATTATATGGTAAAATAAAAATATATAGAGAACTAATATTAGTAAATTTTTTGTTTCCTTTTATATGTGGAAAAGGAGTCTTGAAATATATGGTCAGAAAAAAGTCCTAACATATGTCATAAGAGAACAAAAAAAATGATTTAATAGAAAACTTTTAATAAAAAATAAAAAGAAAATCTCACTTGAAGTTTTGAAAAAACTATTGTACGTTTATTATGATTTTAGTTCCAAAATAAATCATTATTTAACACTTTTAACTCAATTAAATTTTTTTACTTTGATTTCTGTTTTTCTCCCCCCAAAAAAAATTAGGGTACGTTGGGAAACTTATTTTTATCAAATAAATTTTTAATTAAATTCTTGTCCTAATAAATTTTAGTTTAAATTTTTTTCCTTATTTAAACTAATTCTAAATTTTAGAATTTCTTTTCTTACTTGAATAGGATTTTTATCAATTTAAACTCATGTTTTATACAAATTCTTTCCTTATTTGAATTAAATATTACAATTAAAATAAAAAGATTAAGGACTCCTACAATATATGAGAACAACCTTATAAAATAAAATTATGGAAAGAAATTAATTATATATTTTAAATAGAAATCCTAATTGATAGGGTTATATTTTGGACTTTCAATATAATACCCTAATGGTCATAATAATCGTTTGTGTTTTTTTTTTTTTCTCATGGTCAATATATGATAATAAATTTTCTTTGTGGCCTTATTAGCGTCTCTTGATTTCAAAGAATGAAGTATAAAGTAATCAAGTAAGAAACGAATTTTCATGTATTATTTTAATTGTTTTTATGTGTCAATTGTTGTGAATTTTTTTTTTTCATGTTCTGATTAATTTGTTTCTATTTTGTGATTATTTGATTGAAATTATTGTAATGTTGTCCAACATTATACTTTTTTGTGCGTGGATATTTCTTAGATTTTGTTTTAATATTCTTTAATGATTTATTCTTTTTGTAAGATGTATCCATTAATTTATTTGATTTATTATTTTATCCCGTAGTAACTGCAGAGTTACAAATTTCTGTATAATAATTTATTCTATCTGTACTGTAGTATATATCTAATCCTAGATTTTCTATGTTATTTATTATCTTGTGTTGTTCTTTTCGTAGTGAGTTTTTTAAGTTATATAAACTATCACATGTACTTTTTTCTAAATTTTCTAAGGTTTTTTCTATCCATATTAACTTTTCTTTTAGATTTTCCATTATTTTTCTAATTCGGTTTCTATAATTAATTTCATTATTTAGATTATCTTGGTTTTCCCTAGTTTTTCTAATATATTCTAACATCCTTGATCTGAATAATATCCTTCTGGGTAAATTTCTTCGTATAACTGTTCTAGCCAATTCATGGTTTCTATTTCATAGTCTATTACCTTTTTAGTATTATTTTCTTAATATCTATAATTTCTATATCTTTAAGTATATATAAGGTTAAAACCTTAAGGTAGTCTAAATGATCTATTTTTTAAAATTGATATTTTATAGTTGTTTGTTTTAGCCTTAGTAGTTTTTGCATATTTTTATTAAGAGATTTTATTTTTATTTTCCATGTATTTATCTATATTTGCTTTCATCCGTTTTTCTAGTAACTGTATATTTCGCATATCTTTTTTTAAAAATTCTACGTAATTTATCATGATAAGTATTTATAAGAGTAGTTAGGTAGGCATGGTATATAATTTACTCTAGCCACGTAATATTCACCAAATGCTTTTTCTAATATAATTTTTCTTATATCTGCTACTTTTATATCTCTAAGTGCATACAAAATAAGTATCTTAAATTTATCTACCATCACATCAGATAAATTATCATTCATTTTTATAAAATTGCTTTTTTCAAAATATTCCCTTCAACCATGTACATAACAAAATATGGTCATCTTAGATCACTATATACTAGATTATTCTTAAATTACATGTTCTTCGATCACTATTAGCATGGTAATTCGGATACTCTTTCCCTTAAACAGCGCCTCGACTCTGGTTACGTCCCGCCACGGCTTCTTACCTCATTGGTTTCACCTTTAGGATGACATAGTTCTTAGGGATTTTTCTCCGTTTCCACTTTGCTAATAAACTTCTTAACATATTATTCTTCGAATAATTCTACTATAAAGCAACTAATATGAATTTATTTTATCATATCATGATTGTTGGGACTATGAATTTAGCTATTCATAATCATAAATAGATATACATGTTCTGGTAGCTTTGATATTTCTGAGGTTTGTTTCTCCATAGCTTTTTCCATTGAAGTATGTATGTAATTAACTAGGCAAAATATTTGTTACGGAATGGAGAGAGTTTTTTCTTTGTCGTGAGAAGACTTGCCTTTGCAATGTCTTCTGCTTTCTTTATTTATAAAACGAAAGAAAGAATTTTTACATTTGTGTACACGGTTTTTTAATGCTTGCTAAATGCTAAAAAGAACAAAAAGGTCAAAAAGCCTATAAGGCTAAAAAGTTTCCTAGGTCCTAAAAAGTCTATAAAATACAAACTACATTTAATGCTCAATAATGCTACCCTATTATCTTTTACAAAAGTACTTAAAATTTATACAAATTTATACAATAAGATCAAATATCTTGATATCTTGTCTCCGTTGATTTTGTCGTATCTGCCATATCTCTATTATTGCTTCTCATCTTATCTTCCAGCTGTTATCTCGTCTTCTTGATTTTTATTCTAGATGTACTTCTGGAATAATATTATCTTCTCCATTACACCTCGAACATTGGTGATCTGGATATTTATGTCCAATTATTTTACAATATCTTGTTAGTAATCCGTCAGAAATAAATCCTTTTTTAATAGCTCGTGCAGTAGATTGTTTCTCTGGATTGAGTAGTGTCATTATCCATTGTTTGACATCCTCCATATCTGTTGGTCGTAGCTCTTTTGAATTGGAGTAAATCATTTGGTGATCTCTCGAGTAGTAGCTCCATATTGGGTTTCCGTTAGTATAATTATTTGCCAGTTCTTGTATAATCGTAGCTAGTCCAATAAGTCTTTTATTTGCGTAGAACTCGGGTATCTCAATTCTAGGTATCTCCGGTTGCTGCGCAATATCTTCTGGTATAATCATATCTCTAGTTAGTCCTATCTTTACGACTTGTATAACTGGTTTTATCTTGTCATATAATATCTACGCGGGTGCAGTATAACACTTTATATAAAATAGAGTGTTTTTCGTTATTCTTTTATAGGTAGTGAATATCTTGTATAACTCTTCCATGGCTGTCAATTCTTCTCCGTCTTGGGTGTATATGGTGTTTAGCAGTCCGTAGTCAAAACAGGTTTTTACTAGGCCTGGGTTAGTTTTCGGTAGTGCGATTAGCTTGTTATATCCTTGTAATTTTTGGGTTATATAGTTGGTGTTTGGTTCTTTGATGTTTGTAGCTCTTGGGTTATGGTTTAGAAAGGTTTGTACTCTATAGATGTTTTCTATATATTTCTGGGCTGTATAATTGTAAACTTTTTTGTCTTGGTTTAGGCTATCTCGGTATGTGGTAACTTGTGGGGGTATGAATAAGTGGTCTTTTTGTATTTTTGGTGTAAATGGTTTTTCAAATATTTTATTCATGTTCGCGTTTTGGTATCTTGGTCGACTAACTCCTTTGCTTGTACCTGCAGAAGTAGATTAATAAATGTTATGGGTTTTATGGAGTGTCCCAACGTCTCCTTCTAGCTCTGGAATTTTATTGTCTTCCGATCGACATAACTCTGCACACTGCTGAGTTAGCTGATTCATAGCTATAGACTTCAGTTTATCTTCATTAGTCTTTAGCTTTTCTATCCCAGTACCCATACTGTCCACTTTCAATGAAAGCGTAGTTAGGGTGTTGAGTATTTTTTCTAGTATCTTCTTCTATATTTTTAGTCTGTGTAGCTTTGTCTTGATATGTAATCTGCAATAACATTCTTGTTAGTACTGATCACTTCTATTATAAATGTGAAATTTAATATATTTAAAAATAGTCTCCGAATCTCTTTCGTTGTAACTGAATTTTATATTTTCTTTGTTAACCACCAGCGTACCTGTGTATTATCTGTTCGCACAATAAATTAGTTATATACAATATATGGCTCAAACGCTAACAAACATTTATATAATGAACATAATTCGTTTCTATTTATTTCCCATTTTATTTCTGTCTCATTAAACGTACCTGAGTAGTATCTACAATGGTGTTCTATTTTTCTGCTTCATATCGATATTTAAGTACTCCTCCGTAACTATATTCACTAGCATCTGCTTCTACTATGTATATAAATTTTCTATTTTCATCTGAAAATTGTAATTTTGATAATTCTTTACAAAGTAATTTTATTTTTTGAACTTGTTTTTTATCTTCTTCATTATAGTTATATTCTATATCCTTTTTTAATTTTTTCTGTAGTGGTTTTAAGTTTTCTGCTAATTTTGGAATATATTCTCTTACTTGGTTTACTAATCCTAAAAATGATTGTAATTTCTTTTTTGTATCTAATTCTTCTTTCGAATTTATTATTTTTTGTACTATATGTTGTTGCATTTTTACTCCACTTTTATCTATTTGTATTCCTAAAAATTCTATCTGGTTTTTCATAATTTCAGCGTTCTTTTCGCTTAGACTTATTCCCGATTTTTCTACTATATCTGTAAATTGTTCCAATAATTTTATATGTTCTTCTTTAGTTTTTGTATATAATAATAGATCATCTATGTATACTATGCAATTAGGTAATTGTTTAAAATAATTATCCATAAAATGTTGATATCTACCTGGTGCATTTTTATATCCAAATGGTAATACATTCCATTCATAAAATCCTTGTGGTACCGTAAATGCGGTTAATTCTTTAGATTCTTCTTCTAACTTTAGATGGTAAAATCCTGATTTACAATCAAATTTGCTAAAATAATTATATCCTTGTATTTGTCTTATTTTTAATATCTTATTTGGTATTGGATAATTACTTTTTATAGTTTTTGCATTTAAATTTCTATAATCAATAACCATCCTACTTTTTCCTCTTTTTTGTTCACTATGTTTATTTACTATAAATGCTGGACTATTATGTTTGCTATTACTTTTTTGTATATAGTGTTTTTCTAATAATTCATCTATATGCATTTTAAATTCTTTTAAATCGTCAAAATTATATGTTAATGGTTTTTGGGTTATTATACTATTTTTGTCTATTAATTCAATTTTTATGGTAGTTTTATGTTTTTCCCATCCTTTTAATGGATCTTCACTATATAATTGTTCTAATTTTTTCTTAACTATTTCTATCTTATTTAATTGAAAATATAGTTGTTTCTGTTTTATTTATCGAGAATACTACTAGTTCTATTGTATGTTCAGTATTTTTTATATTTTCTAACTTTTGTGTAATTTTTTCACTTCCTTTTATCCAATCAGTTTTCTTTCTTATTTTATTATTAACTCTTTTTGCTCTTACTTTTTGTTTACATGGTGTTGTAAACCACCAGTCGTTTCTAGTTATTATATGTGGATATAGTTTATCTAAAAATGGCATTCCTAAAAGTATATCTTTTGATGTTAGTTCATAATTATAAATTTCTTCTATTGTTAATAACTTATCCCATATTTGTGCTTTTACATTCCTAGCTTTATAAGTAATTAAGCTTCCTTCATTATTAAATCCTTTAACTACTATTGGTATTTTTAATTTATCCCATTTACTTTCCGGTAAGCAATTATATCTACGTAAATTAGCTTCTGCTCCTGTATCTATCATAGGCGTATAATATCTACTATAATATCCTTCCACTACTATCTTCATTAATACATATATTTTCATTTTATGTTAAGGCTCTTTTTAAGAATAATTTCTCTCTATTATATGTTATAGTTAATTGTGTATGTTCTATATTATATGGTTTTACTTGTTCTAACCATTTTATTCCTAATATTATATCTAATTTTTGCATTTCTTCCTTTACTTCAAATTCTATTATTATTTTTCTAACTCCTATTATTATTTCTTTTTCTGCTATATTTTTATTATTTATTAAACTTCTTGGTAGATCTGGGCACATATCATTATTAGTTTTTATTTCTTCATCTTTTACTAGATATTTTGCTATATAATTTTCTTCTTGTCCTGTATTTAAGAGTATAAAATATTCTTTTTCATTTATTTTGCCTGTTATGTAATATTGATTTAAATTACTTATTGAATTTGTTTCATAACTTGTTCTTTTTGATGAGCTTGATGATTCTGGTTTTTCATTAGCTATTCTTTTTGTTGTACTTATTCTATCATTTACTATTTCAAAATTTTCTTCTATATCTATGTCTCTATAGCTATAATCATTATAATCTATTGTTTTTACAATTTGTTCGAATGGGCTTTCTATTCGTATCTTGTTAATCTTATTTTTTCCTGTTATTTTATGTTTTGTTGTTAATACATATAAATTTTTGCATCTTGCTGTAAATATTTTACTTCCTGTGGTTAATTCTAATCCTGATATCTTCCAATATAATACTAGTGATTTATCTATATTTCTATCTGTTACCGCTACTGAATAATTTGCACTTATTATAAATTTAAATTTTTGGTATATCAAATTTCCTTTTACGGCAGTTATTATGTTTTTTTCTATAGGTTTTATAATTCTATCATCTGCTAGATATAATTCTATTGGTGTATCTATTCCTTCTCTAAAACGTGCTTTTATTAATATTTCTGTACCTCCAAGGTGTACATATTTTATTGGATCTCCTTTACTTTTTATATCATTTATCTCTTTATTAATTATTCTTTTTGTTACTAGTGGTATACTAGCTTTACCTTTTGCATATCTACAGTCTATTACATGTTCTTTTTGGCATACTACATAATATTCATCTTTTTTCCTAGTAAAAATATTTTTTATTGTTGGTATTTTAAATATTTTTTCTACACTTAAATCTAACTCTTTTCCTTTTATTTCATCAAATATATTACTGTCAAATATTATTTTTTGTTCCGTTCCTTCATCATTTAAATATTCTTTCTTTGTTATTATTTTTATATCTTCTTCAGTCATTTGATTCATCTGTTTCACTATCTATTTCAGTATCTGTTTCGTTTTCTGATATTTCATATATACTATCCTCACTTTCTAATTCATAATCTATATAATCTATTTGCATATATTCTGTATTATCTAATTTTATTTCTGATATTTGTTTATTTTTTGGATTTTTAGGTAATTTACAATCTCTAGCTAAATGTCCTAACTTTCCACAATTATAACAAGTACATTCTTTTATAGATTTCTTCTTTCTATATGGTCTTTTATTTTTATAATTTTTTACATAATATCTTTTTCTTGGTTTCTTGTATTTGTATTTTGATTTTTTATATTTCTTATGTCTTTTTCTTTTCTTATAATATCTTTCTTCACATCCAAATTGAGGTGCTATTTTATTTTTGCAACATGCTAAATTTTTTATTAATATTTTTTTCATTTTTAATTCTTCTCTATATTTTTCACATAAGTTTCTATACCATTGTTGTAAAAATTTTGTTCTTGCTCCTAATGTATCTACTATTTTTGCTTCTTCCCAACTTTTTATTATCTTTGAACTAAATGGTTCGGGTAATTTATTAAAATATAATTTTCTTATTTCCTTACTTTCTTCTATACTATATGCTCCTTTATAATAATATTCTTTAATTGTGCAAGCATATTCGTCTATATAACACATATTACATATTGTTAATTTTAACATTAAATTCCTGTTTGTATCTTTTTCTTCATCTTGTTCTTCTTCTATTGTTGTCATACTACCAAATTCATCTTTTATAGTTGTTTCATATTTTTTTAATAATTCTATAGGTGTTAGTTTAGCTGTTGTTGATGATGTTCCTTCCATAGGTTTATTAGCTCTTAATACTTTCTTACTATTTTCAGTTAGGTTTGAAAACCATAGTTTTACTGATCCTATTAGTGTTCTTTCTATATATTCTGGTGCATTTGTTATGTTTATATTATTATCTAATAATTGTTTTGTCATATATCCTATCCATAATTGTATTGTTTTTTCTGTATCTATTACACAGTCTAGGTCTAAAAAGTTATAATTTTTATTAACTATTTGTTTTGGTGTCCATTTGTCATATTCATTATATCTTTTAAATTTACTTTTATAATATATGGGTTTTCTTATTTCTGTTGTTTTAGGTATTATGTTGTCATCTTCTTTTTTATCAAGAGTATTTATTTCTGTATTGGTATTTTCTAAGTTTTCTTCATTAATTATTTCTTGTTTTTCGTTAATTTCTAAATTTTTTGTACTCGTTAATATTTCCGTATATGTTTCGCTATCTTTTGTATCATAATTATCTGTTTCTTCAACATCTATATTATTTATCTCTAATTTTTCCTTAAATTGATTTATCTCATTCAGTAATTTTTGTTCTCTATCTTTTTCTTCTTTTTCTTTTTGTCTTTGTTAGTACAAATCTTTTAACATTTGTCGTTCTTTTTCTAATTCAGCAATTCTACTATTTTTAGTTTCTTCTATAATAGACTACATATATAATTATTAAATACATCTGGGTTATTCTGTAATTAGTTATTCTTCAGTTCTCTATATATACAGCTGTAACCTCTTCAATATCAATAAGATCAATTATTATTAAATTATATCATGGTATCAAAGCTAGGGTTTCTTCTTCCGCCCAAACCCTAATCTCTCCTCTTTTCCGACGTGTGTGCGCTGCCGCCACCGTCTACACCACGCCGCACGGCCTCCCTCCTCCGCCGTAGGTCGGCGCCATGGACAAGGTTGTTGATCCTCTGTCAAATTTACCGTCTAGAGTAAAATTACTGCTCAGGAATCTCCACAATCTCATCCCCGAAAAATTATCTGACAACAACTACCCGGCCTGGGCACTTAACGTCCGCACTGCCCTCGCAGCCAACTTGCTGCTCGGATGGATTGACGGTACGGAGAAGCCGCCGCCCGAGACAGCCGAGGAGGACGGCGTCATGCTCCCAAATCCTGACTACCTTCCGTGGATGATTGTAGACACTCAGATCCGAGCCTGTCTTCTCGCAGTTATTAGCCCCTCTGTGCACAAACACGCCCGGGGTTTTCTCACATCGGCTTCACTTTGGGACGCACTAGCCACAAGGTACAACTCTGTGTCCACGGCTCATATTTTTCAGTTGCGTGACAGATTGCATACTCTTCGGAAGGGAACGAAGACGATGACTCAATACCTTGATGATGTGGCCTCTATTCTGTCTGACCTAGATGCTGTGAACGAGATTATTCCTGAACGAGACGTGGTGAATGCCGTGCTACGTGGTCTTCCGTCTGGCTATTCCTCTCTCAAACAGCATATTCGCCTCTCACCTGTCGAAATCACTCTGAATCAACTGTCTGGATGGCTTAATGCAGAAGAATTGAATCTAGACATGGAACACAAATTACTGCTCGGAGAAGCCAGTTCCACCCCTGGCGTCACGGCTCTCTACTCGGCTGGCAGCGGGGGCTCGGCCAGGGGTCGCGGTGACGATCGTCGTAACCAAGGGCGAGGCAGCGGCGGCGGTGACCGTCGGAACGCCGGGCAGCAAGGCAGAGGTGGGCCTTCACCGAGGGACGGCTTCCAGTCAGGCCGCGGACAGGGACGAGGAAACCAGCGGGGGCCCACACGAGATCTTCCGACGTGCCAAATTTGTGTTAAACGGGGCCATTCTGCGGCAAATTGCTGGTATCGTTATGATGACTCGCAGAATGTAAATAGCCAGTCCGGCGGATCAAGGGCGATGCATGCGTCCACAAACGCTCAATCTGGCGATTGGTATCTAGACACAGGTGCTAACACCCATGTGACGTCGGATTATTCACAACTTCAAGCTCCTCATCCGTATCATGGCTCAGAAACTATTACAGTAGGCAATGGTCAATCCCTTCCCATCACAAACACCGGCTCTGGGTATGTCTATACCCCAAATGGTAAATTTCATCTCTCAACCCTTCACCACGTCCCTTCCCTCACATCCAATCTTTTATCTGTTTATCGCTTTACTAAAGATAATAACTGCACCCTCATTTTTAATGACACCAATTTCTAGATAGTGGACAATACCACGAACCGGGTGCGGTACACGGGCCGCTGTGAGCATGGGCTATACACTCTTCCATCCAGGTCTCCGTCTGTTGTGAGTCAAGCCATTCTCTCGTCCACCTGGCATCGCCGGCTTGGGTACCCATCATCCACCATCACCAAATCCATTTTATCTTCCTTAGGTTTTAATTTTTCAGAGAAATTACATTGCGAGTCCTGTTCAGTGTCTAAATCTTGTCGTTTACCTTTCTCACTGTCTGAACACAAGGCCACTGCGCCATTTCATTTAATTCATTCTGATGTTTGGGGTCCAACCTCAGTTCCTTCTGTTCAAGGTTTTCGTTATTATATCTGTTTTGTTGATGATTACAGTAAATTCACTTGGCTTTATCCTCTGAAATTTAAATCCGAAGCTTATACTGTTTTTGTCAACTTTGACCGAATGGTTCAAAATCAATTTAATGCCAAAATCAAAATTTTTCGAAGTGACAATGGCAAAGAATTTGTCAACAATGCATTTGGTGTTTTTCTTCAAAGTCTAGGGGCTCTTCATCACACTTCATGTCCATATACCCCTGAACAAAATGGCGTTGCTGAGCGCAAACACCGTCACCTAATAGAAACAGTTGTTACGCTCCTCCATGATTCCACCTTACCCGTTTCCTTTTGGGTTGATGCCCTTGCTACTGCCAACTACCTCATAAATCGCATGCCTACTCACACTCTTTCCAACTCCACTCCATATGCCCGTCTCTACAATCATCCACCCGACTACATCCATCTCCGCCCGTTTGGGTGTCTGGTTTATCCCTGGTTGCGTCCACACACTCAACATAAACTTCAACCTCGGTCCACCCCTTGTGTCTTTCTAGGCTATCATCCCACTATCAAAGGTTACAAATGTTTCGATCCTGTATCTCAGAAAACATATGTTTCCCGTCATGTTCGTTTTGTGGAGGAACAATTTCCTTACACAAGTCTTTCCTCTACTCCATACTCCCCCAATCCACTTGGCATTGTGCCATTATTTCCGTCCTTTTCACACGCTCATGCTCCGGCTCACTCGGCACCTAACCCGGTACCCCACTACACCACTACCCACTCGCACCGCCAAACCTCCCACCCGGTCACCCACCCGAACCCCCAAACCTCCCACCCGGTCAACCAGCCGACTGCCACACAACCCACCACTTCCCTACATCATGCTCCTAACACACATACAGCCACCCCATCCACCGCTGCACATCCCAGCTCCCACGGCAGCCCCACCCAACCCCCGTCCACCCATCATACAACTCCACCACCCCTTCCTAATCACCCTCCACTCAACACTCACCCTATGACAACCCCAGCCAAGGCCGGTACCTTCAAACCCAAAGTCTACCACACTCAAATACCCTTTGATGCACATCCCATAACTGAGCCTACTACCTACAACCAAGCCTCCAAAAATAGTTTCTGGTGCCAAGCTATGGATGAGGAATTTCAGGCTCTGAATGAACAACGTACATGGGATTTGGTACCTCTGCCTAGTAACCGAAAGTCTATTGGGTGTAAATGGGTGTTTCGCATCAAACGAAATTCAGATGGATCTCTTTCTCGCTATAAAGCACGTCTGGTTGCAAAAGGGTATCATCAGGAGTATGGTGTGGATTATAAGGAGACCTTCAGCCCTGTTGTTAAGCAACAGACTATTCGTCTGGTCTTGTCTCTTGCTCTTCACTATGATTGGCCGCTTCATCAGTTAGACGTCAGCAATGCCTTTCTTCATGGTCATCTTGAGGAAGACATCTATATGGTTTAGCCACCGGGATATGTTAATCCCAACCGTCCTCACTATGTTTGCAAGCTTCGCAAATCACTGTATGGCCTGAAACAGGCCCCACGTGCCTGGTACACACGCCTCTCTACTTTTCTGCAGGGTCTTGGTTTTCGCACCTACCATCATGACAACAGCCTCTTCACCCTTCACTGTTCTCGAGGGACAGTCATCATTCTTATCTATGTGGATGATATTGTTATTACAGGCAGCTCGTCATCACTCATCACTGAAATTACTGAGGCTATGCATCGTGACTTCAAACTTAAGGACCTCGGTCCTCTGGAGTTCTTTCTTGGCCTCGAACTCATCCGCAAATCGGGAACCATATTGATGCATCAGACAAAATATACCCTTGAACTTCTAAATCGAGCTGGAATGACAGACTGCAAACCCGCGGTCACTCCCATGGCAGTCCGCCAATCCTCAGGGCCGAATACTCCCTTTGCCGATCCTACACTATATCGGAGCCTCGTCGGTGGACTTCATTATCTTGCTGTTACTCGTCCGGACATCCAATATGCAGTCAATCGAGTCTCCCAATCAATGCATGCTCCCACAGAACAACACTTTCAGGCCTTGAAACGCATTCTGCGCTATCTTAAAGGTACTCTTCAATGTGGAATTTTATTTCAAAAGGGCTCGTTTGATATATCTGTTTTTTCTGATTCGGATTGGGCTAACGACAAAGATGATCGGAAGTCCACTACTGGATATATTGTTATGATGGGACCGAATCTGATTTCCTGGTGCACCAAGAAGCAAACGCGAGTGTCCCGTTCCTCCACAGAAGCAGAATATCGTGCCATGGCTGCGGGTGTTGCTGAAGCCATGTGGTTACGATACCTTACAGATGCACTTGGCATTCCCCCGACGAAACCACAGATTTATTGTGACAATCAGTCCACTATTTGTGTTACCAAAAATCCAGTCCTTCATGATCGTATGAAGCATGTTGGGTCCGACTGTCACTTTGTTCGCGATGAGGTACTTGCAGGAACGATGGCCACGCACTATGTCCCATCTACTGACCAGCTTGCTGATATTCTCACCAAGCCTCTTCCGTTACAGCCTTTTCAGTATCTCTGCTCCAAGCTGCCCCTCGTTACCGCTGATCAGCTTGCGGGGGGATAATAGACTACATATATAATTATTAAATACATCTGGGTTATTCTGTAATTAGTTATTCTTCAGTTCTCTATATATACAGCTGTAACCCCTTCAATATCAATAAAATCAATTATTATTAAATTATATCATTCTATTTTTCGTATTTCTTCCGTAGTTTGTTGTTTAATTTTTTCTATTTCTTTTTTTCTGTCTATTTCTTCATTCTCTTTTTCTATTCTTACCATTGCTGTTAGTTTATCTTCTAATTTTAATTCTTCTTTTTCTAACATTAGATATAAATGTTCACCTATTTTCTTATATCTTCTTCCTAGATTAGAAAATACTATTTTTATTTTTGATCCTTCGTGATTTTCGTATATATTTTCATCTATTATGAATTCTTCTTTGTTCATTTTATTGTGAATAGTTCATGTTGGTATATATATTCTAAACTGTCTATTTGTGATTCTAATTTTAATATTTCATCTTTTTGTGTATTTATTGAGTTTTTACTAACTCCGGCAAATATATGTCTATGAACATCCTCATTGTTTGAAAAATATTAGCAAAATCAGGTATTCCTTAACCTACACTTATCTGTCTTAATATTCTTCTTAGCTTTCTATTCATTCCCCAAGTCTTGGCTTTCTATTTCTCTAATATAGTTAGAAGAAAGGGAAAGATTGGGTCTGTGAGAATAGGGTATATAACATAGGTTTTTTGAAAAAAAAAATTATTGAGATGTTATTTTATTAAGAAAAGAATATAAATTAATTTAAAAATAGGTTTTTCTTGATAATAAGTTAGTTTGATTTTAAACTCTTAGATATTAGGGTCAATTTTATTGTTCTTCTTTTGACTGGCTTTTTTTCTCATAAATAAAAACTAAATTTGTTTAATTTGTGCATATTTTATTTCTATTTTTTTTCTTTCTTTAGTGGTGAACCTAGATCAAACATTGTTTGATTTGACTGTATTTTTCGGATGATTTTTGGGAAAGCACAAATCAAATAGTTGACAAGAATAACATGGAGTATGAGACATTTTGAGGGAAATTTGCTTGGGTGATACTAGATGCTTGCAGGAGTATTGAGGAGGCAGTAGACTATGAGACTAATGATACCTCATGAGGTTTGTTCTATTCTACATCCAAATTGATCCATATATATGCATTTATATGTTGTCTTTATTCTGAAATATTCAATAAAATTTTTGAAACTATTTTGAAAAGGTAAAAATATGTCCACACTTGGTGTTTATACTAAATTAATATAATTTATTATGATTAAATAATTTAATAATATAAAATACAAGCTAATTAATTATGGTTAAGTAAAATGTACTCTAAATTTAAAAACATGACATGTATGTATTGGCTTGATGTAAACCCCGAGTGTGGATAATTTTTTACCTTTTGAAAAAAGGCTATTCTGGATATTATGTTATCAACACTATTTTACGATTAGCTCACAAGCTGGGTTGTAATGTTGAGATTTTTTGTTTCCTTTCTAGAAAAACATTTCAAATGAAATATGTTATATCAATTAAAAGTTAAAACACGTATAAGTGTGATCATTGGAAGTATAAAAAAATATTTTGCATATGTTGAGAAATTGATCTTTAGGTCATGCCTTCTAGATTTCATACTGATGGGTCTTTCAGAAGAATTTAGGCCTTTACATAACAATATGATCTACTATATCGTTTATTTTTTACGACATTTATTAATAAAGATGTTTGTTTTCATGAAAAGATATATTAATTTGAACGTACTAAATATCGTATAATTTTTAATTATTAATTGATATATCAAATTGATTTGAGGTAAGTTTTTAAATTGTAGTATGTTTTTAATGCTTACATTAATAAATAATAAATTATTACCGTGTACTTTTACAAAATTCTATTATCTTTACTATTTTTTTATTATACGTTAGAAATTAAAATGGCATTGACAAAGTCTATCATATACTATTATTTTTTTTCTTAAATTCATATGCAATTTGCAGGTTATATGCCATAGCGCGAGGGGTGAAGCTGAAAGGATTCGGAAGTAGATGAAGATTAAGAAATTATAAAGCATGAGTCACTCGAATTGTTGACCAAATCTACTTGATTTGAAAGAATAAGAACTTGCAATGCTCAAATTTGACTTGCCTTTATGTTATAATAGGAACGTAGCGAGAAATTATTGAGCTTTGTATATAAACACTGTCTTAACTACGATTATATATCTGTTAATACACTTTTTATATTTTGTGCTTCGTAGGATGAAAAAACCTTGCATAAGTATCTTATCATTTTGTGATATTATATTTTATTTCTTGATACTGCTATAATATATTTGTATGTTTGAAATATATAATGATATTTAGTTGCGGCATGATTTCATCACCAAGCAAATATCTGTCGTTGAAAATTCAAGTTTTATATTAAATAATTAAGGATAAACGTGCAATGCAAGTTCATATATATATATATTAAAAGTGTGAAGAGCCTTACAAAACTTTTTGCGCCTCATTAAAAGTTTTTGCTTTAGACAAAATTGTCTTTTCACTATTTTTTTTAATATTTAAGAGTTGAAAATTAATTAAATATTTATAGTAAAACCTTTTTCTTATTAAAAGTCATCAGAATTAATGACGACGAATACCTTTTTTATTAGTTTAAGAATTCTAAATAAACTTTTAAGAAGATTCAAACAATCAAGAAATAAATATGAAAGTGTTAGAATAAGTAATCAAAGATTTTTTTAAAGATTTAACTTTCAAAATAAGGAAATGTTTTTAATATAGGAAAAATAAAATAAAATAATCGCACTACAAATATAATTCAAATTGATGCGTCTCTCTTAGCTTCTAGCAGTAAGGAAAAGAGGTATTACATGACAAACGCAAAATTGACATTCATTAACCACTTGAAACTTTTAGTGGTAAAATATCTATGTGCTTTCAATAAAAATATATGCTATTTTTGCATTATTATATTAAAGTGTGGATGATCTTTGAGAATAGATTTAAACTTTTTGCACTTTATTAAAAATCTTCCAATAGATGAAATTGTCTAATTTTAAATAATCAAAGGTTACACGTGCGAGGCACATGCAATTTAACTAGTATATATATATATATATATATATATATATATATATATATATATATATATATATATATATATATATATATATATATATATATATATATATATATATATATATATATATATATATATATATATATATATATATATATATATATATATATATATATATATATATATATATATATATATATATATATATATATATATATATATATATATATATATGGGATGTAAAATAATAATTTAGCATAATCTTATTGGGTTATCGGTTTACCCAATAAAAAAAATCAAAATCAAATCAATGACCCAATAATTATTTTTATAAAATCATTAAAAAATCGTTAACCCTATAACAATAAATCAATAACATTTTTATCGGTTTGATTTTTGTAAGCCCCTAACTTAAATTGCAATTTCTTACCCCGTTAATTATAATAAGAAACATATTTGTGCATGTGAGTTTCCTCAAAATCTTAATCGAAATACTAATCGTACACTACTATGAAACACTAACTGGAAAAAAATAATTTCATAATTTCTTAACACACACCAAAAAATATAAATTTTTAGATAATAGCTTACTTGATCGACGAAAATTCAACCTTTCACTACTTTTGAGTAGAGAAAAACTGAGAAATATAATTTTTTTAGAGAGAAATTAGATAATTAAGGGTAGAAGTGAGTTATTTTTTAATATAGGATAAATATAAGGGAAGTGGATGGTATTTATCCACATGGAAAGCTACATCAACACTTTTTTCCACGTGTACTCGCCTGGTGAAAGATGGACCATTTAGCAATAGTGTTGGGAGGAACATTTTAAGTAATCAGAGTCCACTCAAAATTATTTTAGTGCGATAAAAAAGATCACTTTTCAAATTCAGTTCAAGGTTCATACATAATTGATCATCAAGAATTTTCTCATTTCTCCTTTCCAACTGCATTGTTTTGTTCTTAAAGCGTCAAACTCCATTAGCAAGAAATTAATACTTTAGCACAATTTAGCATATTGAGCTTAGCGTATACTATAACTATTAAAGTAATCAGTATCTATAGGACAATAATAAGATTGTTACAGATTGAGGAAAAGGCGAGTCAAGTCTAAAAATGCATCCTTTGTCCATTTTATGGGAACATCACCTACTTGATAACCAAGCAACAATAGCTATTTCTCACAATCCTGTGTTTCATGAAAAATCTAAGAACTTAGCTATCAAGTTTTTCTTCCTGAGAGAAGTTCAAAAAGATGGAGATGTGATTCTTGTCTACTGCAAGACGGAAGAACAATGGGCTGATATATTCACTAAGCCTTACCAGTCAACAAATTCGAGCTTCTCAGACAGAAAATTGGAGTTTGCGTTTCATAAAGCAAGGAGGAGTGTTGAGAGTTGCTTCAGGAATGCACGTCTTTCTTCGTTTTTTTTTATCTCCAATTTTTTTACGTATTAATGAGACACGACTTTTACAAGAAAATAATCAACCTCTCTGCATATTCTCGTCTACAAACTCCATCTCTGTTTAGTCAGCTAGCTTTTGAATTGAATTTCTATGTTATTTCCCTTTAACGGTTTTAACCCAACACCGTATAATATGTCCATATCAGCTATGTCCATACACGGTACTTTATACACGTCCGTATCATATACGTCCGTGATCTTCTTTCCTTTTTCTACTATAGTGAGTGATGTTCTTTCCCAGGTTTTGCTCCAGTCAGGCTGTTGTTGGAATTTGTTTTTCTTTGCGAGATTTTCTTGGAAGTCTTGCATTGATTCCATATGATTGATATTGTTCCAAGTTTAGTGCCGGACATCATGTTATTGAATGTTTGTTTCCTTTAGCAAGATATTCTTGGATATCTTTAGTTGATTCCCCAGAAATTCTGCATCTTTGGTGTATCTTCAATATCTTCTTCTTCCATCATTAGAGATCTTCAATATCTTGCAAATGTTTACTCATTAGTTTGTCATTATTAAAATATAGAACATAAGTATAGGAGGCTAACATGAATATCTCGCTCTTTCTAAGGAGATTCAAGTTCAATACGGCATAATCTACACTGATCCAGCGGTGTCACTCTAGACTTTTTTCCTCTAGGATACAATACCACAACAACGTCGTATAACTCAAATAACTCCGGATTAGTTGAGGAATCCAGAGCTCCACCAAAAGAACACCTTCATTCAACATATAATTACTCTCTTTTTTTCTTTATCTCTACTCTCTCTTTCACTACACTACTCTCTAATATGAACACAATATAATACTTCTCATCTATCACAACATTTAACCAACGACTCATCATTAAGCTTCCTGACTTCCTTAACCAATTGAAGAAATTTAACACTTCTATATCTATCTTCCAACCCTCTAAATGGCATGCTTCCAGCCTCCGCGGGGAACCTTTCCACATATCTTACAAATATTATCGCCAGCAATTGCAAAATCAAAGGGCTAATTCCATATGAAGTTGGGAACTTAAGCAGCTTATTAGACCTTGATCTTTCTGGAAACAACTTGGCTGGATCGATTCCCACATCAATTGGCAACTTGAGAAACCTGCAGGGCTTGTTCTTGAGTAATAACAAACTAACAGGATCTATCCGTGATAATCTATGTAAATTGCAGCGCTTGGATGTCATCGACTTGACTCAAAATCAAATTTCTGGATCTATTCCTAATTGTTTAGGGAACATTTCTTCCCTTAGAGAGATACATGTGGGTTCCAATAAATTGAGTAACAATATACCATCAAGCTTATGGAATCTTAAGGATCTAATGGTTCTTGACATATCGTCAAACAACATGGTTGGTTCTTTAACTCTAGAAATCGGAAAATTAAAGGCTACAACACTTATAGATATGTCGATGAATCAATTCTCAAATGGAATTCAAAGAGAAATTGGAGGGTTGCAAAATCTGGCGCACCTTTCTTTGAGACAGAACAAGTTGCAAGGATCTATACCTGACTCAATGAGCAACATGGTAGGTTTGGAATTCCTAGATCTTTCTCACAATAATATATCGGGAATCATTCCCATGTCTTTGGAGAAACTTGAATACCTCAAGTATTTCAATGTTTCAGACAACAAATTGTACGGTGAAATACCCTCGGGGGGTCCTTTCAACAACCTCTCGAGTCAGTACTTGGTTTTTTATTGATTTTTTATTTGGTTGTTTGCTAAATTGTTGGATTTATGTAAAGATTGTTATTTTTTCTTTTTTTGGTTTTAGTACTTGGTTTCTGGATGATTCCTTTTTCAGAAATATTAGCTGGTTACTATGAATCTTACTGTTTTGTCTTTAAATTGAATAACTAAAACCAAATTGATCCTCTTGAAAATCTTGAAGCGGAATGAATTTGTTTTAAATTGTTAGAGGAATCAACTGTACGAATACAGATAGGCAAGTAATATAAATGTCTTACATTGGAAACACTATCAGGACATATAACATCATGACAACAAGCATAACGGGCAAAGACCAAAAATGCTATATATCATAAAGCTAAACGATAAAAATGGCAGTTCAGTGCACGAAGATCTTGCATTCACACGGGATATGGAGAAGGATCGCCCCCAGGTGTTGTAACACAGCCAACCTACCCGACACAAATAGCAATGACTGATTCCACGACTCAAACTCGTGACCTATAGGTCATGCTACCCCATAAGCTTACATGACGATAAGTGAAGAAAAAAGATAATTTGCATTATCTTTTTACATTCTTTTTTCAATACAGTACCTATACGAAACTCTAATGAAGCAGAAAATTTGGCTACATTCTCGAAAATTTTTCAAATCAACCAATTCAGACTAGAAAAAAATTAATTAGACCCCTCAATGTTAAGTTCTAATTTCTTAAGTTATGATTAGAAAACTTCATGTATTCTGCACTTTGTCCTAGTCCATTTCGCAGCCATACCGAGCCTGTAAATTTAACAATGGACAGTTAGTTAAATTAGCTCCAGTATCTGCCTCCTGTTCGAGTAACGTCTCACAGTCCATTTTTGGTACAGGTGATGGTGTGAGAGTCAAGTCTAAAAATGCATTCTTTGCCCTTCGGGGTCCTTTGCCATATTATCAGTCTAACTCTATCTAGGCTGACTCCTTTGCGCACTTTATTGGAAGATCACCTACTACTACTTCAGTTTCTGGAGGTTAACTCCTCGAAATGATGATGTTGATGAAGAAACTGGAAATGAGGTTGATGATTTGGAAGATCAGTCTCTTGTAGAAAGTGACTCAGACGAGAAAATGTGTAAATTGTGTTTCTATTATTAGGTGGTGAAGTGTCAAACACACACACCTAATTGTTACCCTCCACGACTAAATTTAATTCTGAGTTTATTCAATTTTTAATAAAATTAAAATATTTATTTTATCTGGATAAATGTGCTTTAAAATATTTATTTGTGTTAAGTTTGTTATTTAAGTGATGATTATACATTTTCGTGTTTACATATAAGAGATGGTATAAATTTTGTCGCTTAAATAAATATTTTTATCAAAATTGGACCTTTACTGAGATTAGTTTGAAAATTAATTCAAACGGGTAAAGTTTTGATTTAAATATAGTTTATTCTCAAAAATAATTTATTTGGATGAATATGTGTTCGATTTTATTAAATTAATAAGCTATTAAACAAGGTATTAATTCATATCGAATTTCAATTTAATTTGATTAGTCTATTAAATTCGGTAATAAGTGAAATCAAATGGGTCACTCATGGAAACCTCTCTTTCCATCTCATCTCTCCAGACCTAGAGCCATCCCTTTTTGACTTTTTTCTTGAGTTTGTGTGTTTTCAAAGCCAAAATCCAATCCAAGTCAGAAGGGGTCAGTCAATCCGAATTTGTGAGATATGTTTTTCTCATCTTTTTGTCAAATCGCCAACCTTTCCTTGACTAAAACAGACTCTATTTTGAATTTTAATAGAGATTTTTTTCAATATAAATAGGAGTGGATGCTTCCATTTGGAGGGGGGCGATTTTTGAGGATCCAATGGGGAAAAATTTCGGATTCGGGGGAGCATTCCTCTAATCTCACATAACCAAAGGATTCGCGACGAATACACTCGGAAAGTCAATCTCGACGGAAGGTTAAAGTTCCGGCTAACCAAATTGTAACTCCGGTGGTTGGAAGTTTCGACTAAAAACTCGTCTTCCAGGTTCGCTGCCCCTAAAAAGGTAAACTTTTCATTTTTTTTCTTTCTTTTTCTTCTCACATGATTGTGTCTCGTCGAATTTATGATGGTTGTATTTAGTTTTCCTTCTACTGGTGGGATTGTTTGTTGTAGAAAGCTTTGAAAGCTATAAGTTTTGTGTGATGGAAATGGTATAGTTTTCCTTTGTCACTGTTAATAATTGCGTTGAATCATGGATTTTGTTGTTATGGTAGTATTCAGGTCATATTGTTATGGTAGCTCATTGTATTTGATACTGGAATGTGAAATTTGTTCTCATGTTCTCTTTCTCGAGTTTTAATTTGATTGTTGCTCTTACGTCTAAAACTCCTAAAGTTTTGCAAGACTACTGTTTGGAAAATGGTCATTCTATCTTCATTTCTTGAAGCGTTAGTAGTATCCAAGAATTACCTCCATGTGAGAATGTTGTTTATGTTCAGTTTCCTTTTTTATGTGTTGTGTTTCTGATGTTTCCTTGATTAACAAATGAACTAGTAAAAGTTTGATCCTTTGCTTTGATTTATTCGCAACCATTATCTTCAGTTTTTGTTTGTTCTTTGATTTGTGTGTTTGGAGTAAGTAGTTCGCAAGTGTCTCTTGATTCATAATATCAAACAGGGCAAATGAACTAAATATTAGCACAACGTTGTCCAGTTGGGGATTCCTCGATGACCTCTTGGCTTATGGTTCATCATAACTTGTCAAGGAGAGGAAGAAGCTGGTCCAAATCTATTGGGTTTGTCTTAAGTGTCGCCAACCTTTGTGCTCGAATTCTCTGACTGATTCATGGGCTAGTGATTACTGGTTAATTCGCTTCCCTTCAAATCTTCTCGATCTTGTATATTATTTCCATGTGGGTGTTCGAAATCTATGTTGAAAGATTTAAGCTAGCTGGAGGTATTGAACGACATTTGATCTTACATTACTTTTCTTGTTTTATTACTTGCCAAATTATTCACTTTAGAATAGGTACTTATCTTCTCTTTGTGGCATGTGACATTGACCTGAGTCCAATTGGGCTCCATACCCTTGCATCTCCCCAAAAAAAGCGTCAACCAAGGCCCCGAAAATGGACTGAGAGACAAGAAACAAGGCTGTATACAGCAGTATACGTGGGATATCCAGTTTAAACCGAGGAGGTGAAGTTGGGATATGTGTGGATGACTGGAAAACATGCATATATGGCTGATATACAGTCGGATATACATAAGATATACAAAAAAGCATGGAAAGAATAGCCGCTATATACCGCTGATATACACTCAAATAATGGACTGAATTCATGGGATTTAGGCCCAAAATCTGGCAACCCATAAATGTGCCAAAAGGGCCTATTCTAACTCTTCTTTTATTTTCAATTCTTATTTATTTGTATGTACTTGAACACCCTAACTAATTAATTTATATAAATCTCCTAAGTCGTTACCATTTTATTTTATCACGTATTTTAGTCGATTCGCGATTTTTTCACCTAATGTAACTCGTCTAAATGAATTAAAATGGTTACTTTCAATTTTTCTTCCTAAAACTAAGCTTAAAAAAAATTATGTATTTTATTAAAAATGGCATTTGTTTAGTTCATATGACTAGTGGCCTATTTGGATTAAAGTAATTTCCTTCGAATCAAGAAAAATTACTTTTCGCATATTTTTTGTTTGATTGATAAAATGTTTTTAACATGACACTTTCTTAATAATTTTCAAACGCGTTATTTATAATAAAAGTGACTTTTTTAAAAAAATAAAAATAAAATTAAAAGAAGGCGATAAATCCTCTTTTTTTATAAAAACGCAAGCTCATTTCCTCTTTAAATTCAAATGAGAAACCTAAGTTTACCTAGATTTCTTTTCAATTCCAGTAAAATATTAATTTCTCTGGAAATAATAATGAATTAAGTAGAATAGTTTCTTAACTAGAATACCCCTCTTGATCCCTTTTTTCTCAAAATTTAAATTTTTTATGATCAATTATAAATTAAGTAAAATATTTTTTCCCAAAATTAATATCGAATTAATTAGAACATGTTGTAACTTTTTTTAAGTAGACTATTTCTCTTTTAAACATGTAAATAAATAATTTCAATATTTTAAAAGTCAACTTTTTTTGTAAAGTTAGTCACCCTTATTTTAGTTAGTCTAAAAAATGATCTTTTGGTGAACCATTCTAAACGGATGCTCCTAAGTGTCTTAAAAACATTCTTAAAGGCATTAATTGAACCCTTACTCAGTTTCTCTAATTTTAAGGATTTATTTCTGTTTTTGTATCTTTGAAATTCCTTTAAGTTTTTCTTGATATGTTCTATAAAAAAATCAAGTGGCGACTCTGTAATTTTCTTAAAATTATTTTAAAATTTTCTCAAATCTTTTGAAATAGTTTTTAGAAAAAAGTCAAAACCATTTCCCTTCAAATGAAATCCGAAAAGGGATAAAACAACACAAAAAGCAAATAGAAAAGAAAAATAAAATGAGTGTTTTTCTAACTAGCAAGGACAAGTCTCGTTTTCGTTCTGTAGAAAGAATGTTAAAAGCAGGATGCTCAGAATATGTCTATTGGAACAATATAAGGATTAGAATGACAAAAAATATCCTTAGCTGTATATAATGGAAGGAATATACTAATACACTATAGGATAGTCAAAGAATATGTCTATTGAAACTATATAAAGATTAGAATGACAAGAAATATCCTTATCTATATATAATGGAAGGAATATAATAATACACTATAGGAGAGTCAAAGTATATGTCTATTGGAATTGTATCATGATTAGAATAACAAGAATATCCTTTTCCGTACATAATAAGTTGGGATCTATCCTTCTCGACCACCTCATTAATATCTGGATGGAAGAATCCGAAGTAGCCTAATGGTCAGCAAACAAATCAATGATGAATATATTTGTTTTATGTTGTCTCTAAGTAGTATGAAGCACCTATTTAATGGAGAAAAGGAAATAACAATGTCACATCACATGTGCTTTTGTTTGCTTTGACTACCACTTTTCTATTTGAGCAGCTCTTCTTTCGGGCGTTCTCTCTCATCCTTATCACTAGTGAAAATGGCGCCAAAGAAGCAAAAAGTGGTAAGGCGGTGACAAGGGGGGAGAAAGTGAACTTGATGGGCATTCTAATTATTTCTAATAATTACCTACTTTTACTTTTTCAAGTTGGTTTAATTGACATTCTAGATATGTATTATGAAGATGTCTATATAGGTTTAAAAAGATGCAAGAAAGACATGAAATTGTTGTAATTAAAATTTGTGGAATTTAACCAAACTTTTCTATAAATATGTATTTAGTTTTTAATGCCACAATTTTTGGAGGGAAAATTTATGCATTATATTTTTACTATATCGTTGATAACTTCAAAAAAAAAAAAAAATGAGAGCAAATGGATTTTTTAGAAAATGAATAAGAGGTATTATTTTATTTGTAAACAAAAACTTTAAAATTTTGCATCAAACTTGACGCTAATGTTCATAATAGTTGTATGGGCAAACTAAATTTAATTACTACGTCTATCAATCCATGTACGTTTATTACTCGTGATATTTTTTTCTACATGAGTTAAGTTTTAGTTAATTTCGATAAGGTACATTCATTAGCACATATTGTATGTTTTTATATATAACAATTAGCTAGTTAACGACCTAGCATGAAATCACATTGTATTAAATAAGTAATTAAGCATTAGATAATTAGATATTTAGATTACACATTTATATATACATACAGGATTTACTCTATCTATCCACAGACACCTATATATGTTTATTAAAACTAGGTCACTATTAAAGTGTAAAACATTTCATGATTCTATCAAACTATAGTACATTCATTATATCTTTAACACATATTAATTAGTTGTTTTTATATATTACACATATCATCGGGTGTTGTTGCAAAATCTTTCAAGGTATGGTGTATAATCGATTCCGGGATAATAGGGATAAGAGATTTCACGATTAATTTTAGGATAAGTTTACTTCATGTTTGGTTGAGATAAAAACATGGGACAAATCATCCCTAGATTAGTTATTTCGAGAATGTAGCATTATTTTTATCCCTCCTTGAGTGTGACGTAACTAATCCCGAGATAGTTAATATCCGAATAACTTAACACTCTTTGTCAAAGTGCATTTTTATTGCCGCTAACAACTTTCGTTAGATGTGTTTATCGCACCATTCCGTTATGCGAAATCAATCCTTATTCTGCACTTCCTCTCACCACCTTAAAATATATATAAATTATGAATTCTTCAGAGCGGTAAGGCAGACGTATAAGGATTATCGAAGAAGTGCCTCAACGCTCTACAACCATTACTTTGATTTTTCTTTATGCAATTATGAACTCTATGAAACTTTATCAATTTCAATGCAACTTATCTTTTTGGAGTTGACAAAACAAACTACACGCAACTTGAGGATGCCCCCTTTTTTCTTCACAACTTGTTTGGATAACACGATATTTAAAGGAAAGTGGTTGTTGTTGAGACCAATAAAAGAATTAAGCACAAAAAAAATAAAGCACGCAAGACTTGCCAAGTCTTTGGCTGAATAGATGACTTTTTCGGCACAATATTTATAATTCTGATTGAGATGTGAAAGACTTGGTTGATTTGGTGGTATTAGTATTGATATGACCAAAACGGAGGCCTCATTTCTATTTAAAGTCTCAAAATGGAGAAAGCATACCTACTAATTTTTGCAATAATGGAGAAAGCCTTCACATTTTTTCTCTTAACACTCTTGTTGCTCATGGCTAGTTTAACTATGACCCAAACCAACATTACCACTGATCAATTGGCTCTTCTCGCTTTGAAATCCCAAATCATTTCAGACCCTTCTAACTTCTTGGATGAAAACTGGTCTCCAGCTACGTCTGTTTGTCATTGGGTTGGAGTAACTTGTGGCTCCCGCAACAAGCGAGTGATGTCCTTGAATCTTTCCAACATGGCTCTTGCAGGCAGGATTCCCCGTGAATTCGGAAACCTCTCATTTCTTGTTTCTCTTGACTTGGGAAGCAACAATTTCCAGGGAAATTTGCCTCAAGAAATGGCACGCTTGCGTCGGCTTAAGTTTCTTGATGTAAGTTTCAACAGCTTCAGCGGAAAGGTTCCCTCTTGGTTTGGGTTTTTACACCAACTTCAAGTTCTAAATCTTGGAAATAATAGTTTCACTGGTTCCATTCCTTCTTCATTTTCTAATATGTCCACACTTGAGACTTTGAATCTGAATTTCAATTCCATAGAGGGCCAAATACCAAAAGTGATTGGAAACCTTAGAGAATTAAAGTTGAGGGGTAACAATCTCATAGGCTTTATTCCTCTGTCGCTCTCGAATGCCTCAAGGTTGGAGGCTTTAGATATATCTTATAATTCACTTCAAGGAAACATCCCAGAAGGGATCGGCAATCTTCACAACATGAACTGGTTGGCCATACAATATAATCAGCTAACGGGTTCTATACCATTCACAATTTTCAATACTTCTAGGATCGAATTCATTGCATTTACTGGCAATAGCTTATCAGGAAGTCTTCCCAATGGTTTATGCAATGGTCTCCCGATACTCAAAGGGCTTTATCTATCCGAAAACAAGCTTGTCAAATTGTTCACAACTTCAACTATTGAGTTTATCAGGTAATGGGTTTGATGGACCAATACAAAGTGAAATTGGAAGATTGAGTAACTTGCAGCAATTGTATCTCGGAACAAACCATTTCAGAGGTATGTTTTATCTTATAAAAGCTAGTAATATTTTATCTATTTACTCCAAAAGAAAAAAAAATTAATTACACATTAACTGCAGGGATAATTCCACAAGAAATTGGAAATCTTGCTAATTTGATGGAGTTATGGATGGAGGGAAACCAGATAATCGGCTCAGTCCCAATCTCCATATTCAATATCTCATCGCTGCAAATTTTGTCACTGTGGAAGAACAATCTTAGTGGATTCATACCACGGGAGATTGGCAACTTAACCAAGATGCAGATTCTACAGCTTAGTGGAAATAAGCTTATAGGTACATATATATTCTAATGGTATCTCATGTTAATTTTTATAGATCCATTAGAAGTATTAAAATTCTATGAATTTATGCATCTAATGAGTAATAAAATGTAACATTTATAAATAAATCTTCAAGCGTATGACAAGAAACGCCATAAAAGGAGCGTTTTTGATGTTTAAAATTAATCTGTTTTAAGAAATAACCAGTAAATTTGAACTCCTGTTGGTAGTTAGCTAACTTCTAATAAAGTATCATTTTATATATTTGAGTCCATATATGAATACAAACCTGCACAATCAGAAATTGATAGAAAATTAAATTAAGAACTTTAATGAAGAAAAAAATATGTAATATGTACATCCTTCTTAAGACTATGATCATTAACGATAGGAAAAAGAGAAGTATATAGTTATTACATAATTTTCTGAGTTCTTGTCGATACCTTCTCCCATAAACAATTAAAATTCAAGAGTCATCTTATCAAGTCAAACTAAAGCATGAATCACTTAGATAAGCATTGAGGTAAATGGTCCATCTCATATTTTATTCATGTTTTGACAGGTAAAATACCCAAAGAGATAAGCAATCTTGTTGAGTTGGAGAAACTTGATCTTTCTCTTAATAGTTTTAGTGGTCCAATTGATATGGAGATCTTCAACATATCACGGCTGAGAATAATTGAGCTTTCACTCAACAATCTATCAGGAAGCCTCCCACCAAACATGTGTTCTATCTTACCCAACATTGAAAAACTTTTTCTGGGAAACTTAACCAATCTTGTTGGAACTATTCCTCATTCCATCTCCAATTGTTCAAAACTTACTAAACTAGAGCTTTCAGGCAACAAACTCACTGGCTTGATTCCCAACTCACTTGGATATCTGACTCGTCTACAATTCCTAAACTTGGGGGAAAACAATTTCACTAGCGATTCATCATTAAGCTTCCTGACTTCCTTAACCAATTGTAGAAATTTAACAGATCTTTATCTTCCTTTCAACCCTCTAAATGGCATGCTTCCAGCTTCCACGGGGAACCTTTCCATCTATCTTAGAAAATTTTACGCCGGCAATTGCAAAATCAAAGGGCGAATTCCAAATGAAGTTGGGAACTTAAGCAGCTTATTAGACCTTGATCTTTCTAGAAATAACTTGGTCGGATCGATTCCAACATCAATTGGCAACTTGAGAAGCCTCCAGCAGTTCAACTTGAATAACAACAAACTTACAGGATTTATTGGTGATCATATATGTAGATTGCAGCATCTGGGTGATATTTACTTGGATCAAAATCAACTTTCAGGATATCTTCCTAATTGTTTAGGGAATATTACATCCCTTAGGGAGATACATCTCGGTTCAAATAAATTGAGTTCCAATATACCACCAAGCTTAGGTAACCTTCAAGATCTAGTGGTTCTTGACTTATCATCAAACAACATGGTAGGTTCTTTACCTCCAGAAATTGGAAATCTAAAGGCTGCAACACTAATAGATCTGTCAATGAATCGATTCTCAAATGGAATTCCTAGAGAAATTGGTGGGTTGCAAAATCTGGTGCAGCTTTCTTTGAGACACAACAAGTTGCAAGGAGCAATACCTGACACAATGAGCAACATGGTAGGTTTGGAATTCCTAGATCTTTCTCATAACAATATATCTGGAATCATTCCTAAGTCTTTGGAGAAACTTCAAAACCTGAAGTATTTCAATGTTTCTTTCAACAAATTGTATGGTGAAATACCCTCGGGAGGTCCTTTCAAGAATCTCTCGAGTCAGTTTTTCATCTACAATGAAGCATTGTGTGGTTCTTCAATATTTAGTGTCCCGCCATGTCCCACTTCATCAAAGCACAGATCAAATAGGAAAAAATTGCTAGTTCTTTTTCTTTTGCTCGCAATTGCAGTTGTATTTGTTCCTATGACCTTTGTGCTCCTATGGATAAGGTATAGAAGAGGTAAAAGTGTTCCTCAGCAAGCTGACTTATTGTCTACCGTATCAAGAGAAAGGATTTCATACTATGAACTTCTCCGAGCAACTAATGCTCTTAGCGAGAGTAATCTGATTGGTTCTGGAAGTTTTGGCTCGGTTTACAAAGGCATTCTCAGAAGTGGAACTGCCATTGCAGTTAAAGTGTTCAACCTGCAACTGGATGCGGCATTCAAAAGTTTTGATACGGAATGTGAAGTTTTGTGTAGCCTTCGCCATAGGAATCTCGTAAAAATCATTACTAGTTGTTCCAGTCTTGATTTCAAGGCTTTAGTGCTCAAGTATATGCCTAACGGGAGTCTTGAGAAGTATTTGTATTCGCACAACTACTTCCTTGACACCAAGCAGAGACTTAGCATAATGATAGATGTGGCATGTGCTTTGGAATATCTTCACCATGGGTGCTCGATGCCTGTGATTCACTGTGATGTGAAGCCTAGTAACGTCTTGCTGGATGAAGACATGGTTGCGCACCTAAGCGACTTTGGCATTGCAAAACTGCTTGGTGAAGATGAGGGTTATTTATACACTAAAACCTTAGCAACATTAGGCTATATTGCGCCAGGTACGTCTCTTAGTTTGCTGGTTACTCCTTTCTTTTTTTCCCACCTAGAAAGTATATTACATCTTTAAGTGAATTGTTTGACTGTAGAGTATGGACTGGATGGACTAGTGTCTACAAAGTGTGATGTCTACAGTTATGGGGTCTTGTTGCTGGAAACGTTTACTAGGAGAAAGCCTAATGAGTTTGAGGGAGATCTTAGCTTGAAGCAATGGGTGAGTTATTCACTTCCTGGAGCAGTAATGGACGTCGTAGATTCCAACTTGGTAACCCAAATAGGTAGTCGCTTACAGATGGAGCTAGATGTTGTGGGATCAATAATGAAAGTGGCATTAGATTGTTGTGCTGAAAATCCGGCAAGAAGGACTAACATGAAAGATGTTGTAGGGATGCTACAGAAGATCAATATTCAACTTCTTGCATGCTAAGCATATTCTCGGAGTCTCTCCTTCCAGATTACTTGTTTGTTGCAAAAGTTTGCTAAATTGTTGGATTTACGTGAAGATCGTTATTTTTTTTTTTTTTGTTTGAGTACTTGGTTTATGGATGATTCCTTTTTCAGAAATGTTAGCTGGCTGCTATAAATCTTAGATTCTGTATCTGAAGCATGCGATATATTCCAAAGAATCAGATCTTAATTCCAGCTCCACGCCATCAGAAGGAACTGAAGATGAGATGAAAGCAGCTGCACAAGATATTGCCAGTTATCAGGTTTCTTTTTTAGGATGCAGTTTCTGGGTTTATTTTTCTCTTTTTTTTTTTGTCGTTATAAATATAAAAACACAACACTTAAATATAATAGTGTAACACCCCACATCGTCCATGCGTTAGCTTGAGGTAGCATGCTGTTAGGTTAAATGGCTAGAATAGTATTTAAGAGACTAAGCCTCATGTCTTTTGACTTTCAAAGTGAGTAAAGTTTAAACCATATACAATTTCCCTAATTTCAACTATTTTGTAACACCACAACTTAGGAAGGAGTCCCACCGGCAAAACAAAGGAGGGATGCTGGGTATATGTGTGTAAAAACCTTACTCCCTAGTGACGCATTTTAAATCTGTGCGGGTCTGGGCCCAGAGCGAACAATATCACTAGTGGGTTGGGGAGTGGGGGTATCTCGGGCCTGTGTGGTTCGGGATGCCCGTCGCGTCCAGGACCTCGGGTCGGGTCGTGATAGAATGGTATCTGAGCCGTTCTTGTGTCGTCCCTGTAGATGTGGACCAGTGTGACTCACTGAGTCCGTAAGGGGGGGGGTGTATGTAACACCCCAACTTAGAAAGGAGTCCCGTCCTCGCTGAATCCGTAAGGGGGGTGTATGTAACACCCCAACTTAGAAAGGAGTCCCACATTGGCAAAACACAGGAGCGGGGAAAACCTCAGTCCTGAGTGTAGGCAAATCCTATTCGGTGGGGCAAACCTCAGCAAGGACACTGAGTCCGTAAGGGGGTGTATGTAACACCCCAACTTAGGAAGGAGTCCCACATCGACAAAACACACATCGACGGAGTCCCACATCGACAAAACACAGGAGGAATGCTAGATATATGTGTGAACAAAACTTACTCCTTAGTGACGCGTTTTAAAGCTGTGAGGGCCTGGGCCCAAAGCGGACAGTATCACTAGTGGGTTGGGGAGTGGTAGGGGTATCTCGGGCCTGTGTGGTTTGGACTGCCCGTTGCGGCCAGGGCCTCGGGTTGGGTCGTGACATTTTTATGAGATGTTTGCTTCACCTTTAACCTGATGAACATTATACTCAGTAGTCACAAGTATACAAACCTTAATATGAATATGTACCAACGCAGTACGTCACAAGTATATCACTATGTCCGATATTCTTTGTTTAGAATAAAACTGAGTAGCAGCTTGGTTCAACAGCAAACTTCAATTAACTCGTTCTTAAACAGCGTAAACTTGAAGATGGAATGACAGAAAACAGCAATAAATAAACCAATATGTGGATGTAGAGAACTTCGTTGCCAACGACAACAATTTGGTAAACAGGATCTCTGCCGAAGAGAGTTACCACAACAGGTGATGGTTCAAACATGAAGTTTGTGAACTTCATATAGTATATACTGTTTAGTGACATTTCCCAAGAAAGAATTTTCAACAAGAATCTCTTTATACTTAACAAAAATGAGTAGAAAGTGATATCTGTCCAAACACATCTGAACTACCACTTTGTTAGACTTCGTAGGTTAGAAATAAGAGATAATGGTCAAAAACACACCTGAACTATCACTCTTTCCTGAATTTTACCTAAGTTCCTCAGACTCTTCAAAAATGTCTACGGATGCGTCTCGGATCCTCCAAAAATAGTGTATTTTTGAAGGATCCGACACGCGTGCGGCAACGATTTTTGGAGAGTCTGAGCACCTTAGAGTTTCACACCCCAAATATCAGTTGTTCCCTTTTCCTATCTGAACTATCACCAGATGTTCCGTTTTCCTACCTGAAGTATCACCATCTATGTATTAAAACACACCTTGTTGAGTAGATGGTGAACGTTCGGGTAGGAAAGTGATAGTTCAGTTGTGTTTTTACCATTAATAACTTGAGAAATAATACTAGCTTAGAGTTACCGATACTAAACATAAACAATGTCGGCGGTCCTCTTTAAGAGGCAAGGATAACTACGGGAAAAAAAATCTTAGGAAGCTACTTGTGACTAGATACATAAAGGTACTCTTATGATTACGACTCACCAGCACTTTTGCACTTCCGAAATCACAAATTTTTACTTGGTGGGTAACAGGGTCTACCTGTGGAGGCCAAAAGAATGATATCATAATATGAAGGGCCGCAATATACTAGCCGAAATAGCAACATCAAAGACACATTACCAAAATATTCTGAGGTTTCAAATCTCTGTGGCAAACGCCGGCAACATTGTGCATGTACGCCAGCCCCCAAAATACCTGAACAAGTCTCCGTTTAATATAGCTCGTGATTACGAAGAAAAGTGTGGCTCAATAAGGTGCGTCACTTACTTGATACGTGTAAAGCTTAACGTAGATGAGTGGCATTCTTTGGTTCACATTGCTGTAATGCTTCAACATCCGATACATAGTTTCCGGAACATATTCCATGACCAAATTGAGAAAAAGCTCGTTTTTACTAGTATTTGAATAGAAGTAATGCTTTAAAGAAACTACATTCGGGTTATCCATAGTCCGCATCAACTGCGGTTCACGATTCTTGTATCTACGATCTTGTAGAAATGCTAGCTGGTTACTATGAATCTTACTGTTTGGTCTTTAAATTGAATAACTAAAACCAAATTGATCCTCTTGAAAATCTTGAAGCAGAATGAATTTGTTTTAAATTGTTAGAGGAATCAACTGTATGAATAGAGATAGGCAAGTAATATAAATGTTTTACATTGGAAACACTAACAGGACATATAACATCATGGCAACAAGCATAACGGGCAATGACAAAAAATGCTATATATCATAACGCTATACGATAAAAAATGGCAGCTCAGTGCTCGAAGCATCTTGCATTCATGCAGGATACGGAGAAGGATTGCCCCTAGGGATAGTAACACAACCAACCTACCCGACATAAATAGCAATGACTGATTCCACGACTCAAACTCGTGACCAATAGGTCATGTTGCTCCAAAAGCTTACATGAAGATAAGTGAAGAAAAAATATAATTTGCATTCTCTTTTTACATTCTTTTTTCAATACAGTACCTATATGAAACTCTAAAGAAGCAGAAAATCAGGCAACATTCTTCAAGATTTTCCAAATCAACCAATCAAGACTAGAAAAAAAATTAATTAGACCCCTCAATGTTAAGTTCTAATTTCTTAAGGTATGATTACAAAACTTCATGTATTTTGCACTGTATCTGAGTCCTTTTCGCGGCCATACCAAGCCTGTAAATTTAACAATGGACATTTAGTTAAATTAGCTCCAGGTATGCCTCCTGTTCTGTTCGAGTAGTGTCTCATTGTCCCTTTTTAGTACAGTTGATGGTGTGAGAGACAAGTCTAAAAATGCATTCTTTGCTCTTCGGGGCCCTTTGCCATATTATCAGACTAACTCTAAAAATGTCTCATTGTTGAGGCGATTCAAGTGCAGAAGTCTAGAATCTAAATAGTATGGTCCTTTCTAATTGAGTCATAAAAGATTACAAAATTGTACAAGGATTTGAGAGGAGTCCGTTAGTGCTTCAAGGTGTATTGATTCTAGTGTAAACTTTGATCCTGATGAAATCGTGCTTTTTAGCCTGAGGTATTAAGTGTATCCAGACCCTTTCAAAATTCTTGTTGCTGGAAATGCTGTGTAGCAGAATGTTGGAACTGTATTTCCACCCGAGTAGTTGTATATGTTAAAGTGTCATGACCTATTGGTAGTGAGATTGGGCCAAGAAGTTGGTGATATGAAGTCTCAAGGTTAGAAGTCAAAGTGAGGGTGACTTTTATGTAAATAAATATTTTAGTTGTATAACTATTGGTTGAGGGATGATTTGTCATTTTATAGTGATAGACTAGTGTGGTAGTAATATTTGTAGATTGTAAGGTATTCGATAAAGGAAGTGTTTGGCTGTGATTATTATCGATTCAAATAGGGAAGGAACTTAGAATGGATAGTTGTGGTGGGTATATAAATCAGTTATAGGTTGTAAATGGAGAAGGAACATTTTAGTCAATAAGTTGTAGGAAAAGACTCATTATTGTTTATTGAATTTTGAAGGTCATTTTGATGTATGAATGGGTAAGTAAATATGATGTGAGAAATTAGAATATGTTGATAAGATTGTAATGGGTTATAATAGAAGACTAAGGTTGATCATGTTTATTATGTGACCTTACCTTCTTGATCTTCTTTTCTTTAGTGGATGTAAACTAGTACTTCATGTGAGAAGGTATGTAGTAGATTTTGAGCTGTAATAGTGATGTCATGGAGGGGTTGTGATTGTAGGTAGTAGTTAAATGAAATGAAGTATTTTGAGTTGATTTCCCAATTTGATTGACTAGTATAATATGTTGCATGCTTCATCGGTGGTACATGATTGTTGCTAGACTATAGGCTTGAACTTTAGATGTAGAACGTGGTGGTAAGAATAGTAGCTTAAGATTAATGATGCATGTTTTGTGGAGAAATTAGTAGTCTTGATGTGATGTGCGAAATGGCCTAGGTTGATCATTTATGAAAAGTTTAAGTGGTAATCGTGAGGTATATGTGTACATGAGGACTAGTGATAAAACGATGAATTGTAGATGTTCATTTAGGCCCCTTGAGGTTTAGGTAATTACTTTGGAAGGATGAAAATTTTGTGTAAATATAGTAAGGTAAGGTATATGTGTAGGGATACAGAGTGTGGAAGCGTGATAAATTCAACCAAAGATTCCGAGAAATTAATAAAAACAGTAAAATTGACACCAAGGTTTTAGGTGGAAAAACCCTCTTTAAATAGAGGTAAAAAACCACCGGCGAGAGAGCCAAAGATTCCACTAATATTGACGAGAGTACAAAATATTTTCTCGGGACTAACAAGACAAAATAGCCCCTTACAAATTCTCTACGAGTATAGAAATACTCAACCAAGAAGTAGAGAAAGAAGAAAATATAAAGGAGAGATTGGCTATTGAAATGTTGTGTGGGTGTCTTTGCAAATGAAGTAGCATTGACTTTTATAGCCAAATCTGGACCTCAAAAGTCTTGCCTTCATATATGAATGCAGCCACCGATGTTGAAAACACAAAGTCACAAATGTCTTCATCATCCACAATTGTTGAAATATGAGCAACAATTGTTGACAAAAGGAGAGCAACAATTGTTGACCAACAAATCTCCACCTTGATCTCCTTTTGACCGGAAATACTCTCTCTCCATGAAAACCTGTTAACAATGAATAATACCAGCTAAGTCCAAGCAATGATCGAACTTAGCGACTGGAAGTGGTTTGGTTAACATATCTGCAGGATTTTCAGTTGTATGGATTTTTTCCACAGTAATTTCTCCTGCATCAACAATATCTCGGATAAAGTGGCGTTTAATATCAATATGCTTGGTCTTTGAGTGATGCTTGCTATTCCTGGCCAAGTGGACAGCACTCTGACTGTCGCAGAGTATAACAAGAATGTGTTGTTGTAAACCAAGTTCAACAACCAAGCCTCGGAGCCAGATAGCCTCTTTCACTCCTTCAGTAGCAGCAATATATTCTGCTTCAGTGGTGGACAAAGCCGCAATGGCTTGAAGTGATGAATACCAACTGATAGCAGAGCCGCAGAGTGTAAAGATATAGGCTGAAAGTGATCTTCTCCGATCTAAATCACCACCGTAGTCGGCGTCAACATAACCAACTACGCCTCCTGGATCAGACCTTTGTCTATCAAATACCAAACCAATATCAGGAGAACCCTTCAAGTAACAAAGGATCCATTTGACAGATTCCCAATGCTGTTTTCCTGGGTTGTGCATGAATCTGCTAACAACACTAACCGCATAAGCCAAATCAGGCCTAGTACATACCATAGCGTACATAAGGCTTCCGACTGCATTAGAATACGGGACATGTGACATGCGTCTTTGTTGTGGAAGTTCTTGAGCCATAGACCATGGTTGTGGTAAACCTCGACGTTGAGGTGGATGTTGTCGTGGACTCATTTGTTCAGCAGTGACTTCATCTTTTTGAGTGGTGGAAGAATTAGGGATATTTGTTTCCAGAGTGGGTGCTTCAGTCTCAAACTCCACCTTCTCTCGAACATCCTCCTGATCACCTGTATCAGTGGAGGGAACAACAGTATCTTTTCCATAAGATAGCATACCATTTTCATTAATGGTTACATTCCGACTATGAAATATTTTGCAAGATTCAGGGTCATACAAACGATAGCCTTTAACCCCTAGGCCATAACCTAAGAAAATGCATTTCTTAGCATGAGGTTCCAATTTTCCCTCGTTCACATGAGAATAAGCAGGGAAACCAAATATTCTAAAATTAGAATAATCAACAGGGTTACCTGACCAAACTTCTTCTGGAATTTTGAAGTCGAGTGATCGATTTGGTGAGCGGTTTATCAAGTAGCATGATGTTGAAGTTGCTTCTGCCCAAAGTTCTTTCCCCAAAGTAGAATGGGAGAGCATACAACGAACTTTCTCCAAGATAGTTCTGTTCATCCTTTCAGCAACTCCGTTTTGTTGTGGAGTTCTTGGAACGGTGAAATGTCTGGCAATACCTTCTTTCTTGCAGAAATCATTAAACTCATTAGAACAAAATTCGAGGCCATTGTCTGTCCTTAGCCTCTTGATCTTCTTGCCAGTCTGGTTCTCAATTAATAATTTCCACTCTTTAAAGGTGGAAAAAGCTTCATTCTTTTGCTTGAGAAAATATACCCAGAGTTTACGTGAAAAATCATCAATAAATGTCAACATATAATGACATTTACCTCTGGAGGGAACTCTCGATGGACCCCAAAGATCTGAATGGATGTAGTCCAAAGTACCTTTGGTCCTGTGAATGGCTTTTGAAAAGCTAACCTTTCTCTGCTTACCAAAAATGCAATGCTCGCAGAAATCGACCTTACCGGTACAATGGTTGCCAAGATAGCCTTTCTTTTTGAGAATTTGGATTCCCTTCTCACTCATGTGGCCCAACCTCAAATGCCACAACTTCGTGTTGTCTTTGTTGGATGAGGCGACGGCTGCAGAACCTATAACAGTTGAACCCTGAAGCAAATACAAACTACCAGATCGAATTGCCTTTAGTAACACAAGAGCTCCTTTGGACACTTTTAAAACTCCACCTTCAGCTGAGTATCTACACCCTTGAGATTCAAGAGTGCCTAGGGAAATGAGATTCCGTTTCAAATCAGGGACATGTCTGACACTGGTCAAAGTTCTAACGACTCCATCATGTGTCTTGATTTTGATTGTGCCTTTGCCGACAACTTTGCATTGAGCATCGTTGCCCATTAAGACAAGACCACCATTAAAAGATTCATAGGTGGTAAACCAGTCTCTATTAGGAGACATATGAAATGTACAACCAGAATCAAGAACCCACTCATTTTTTGACCTTTGATCAGTACCAGAAGCAATAAAACACTCTCCATCAGATTCGGTTTCTACAAAACTAGCTTCGGCAGATTTTTCGGGTTGCTTACCCTTATCTTCTCTGTTTTGCTTATTTTTCAATTTCTAGCACTCAGAGATTTCATGATTACTTTTCTTGCAATAACGGCAATACTTAGAGTTTTTACCTTTGGATTTGGATTGGTTTTTACCGCTAGCACCTACTTCGTGTTTTCTCCCTCTAACTACTAGTCCCTCACCCGAACTTTCAGAGTGAATTTGGGTATCAAATTTTTCTTTGGACAGTAGGTTAGACTTGACATCATCAAAGCTCAAGGTAACATTATTACCATATAGCATAATTTCTTTGAAATGTCTATATGAGGGTGACAAAGAAACAATAAGTAGTACGGCTTTATCCTCATCATCAATTTCGACATCCAGATTTTCCAAATCAATTATGATGGAATTAAATTCACCAAGATGAGATTGGATGAGTGTACCTTCAGACATACGGAGCGTGAAAAGTCGCTCCTTTAACCGGAGTTTATTTGCAAGACTTTTGGTCATGTACAGAGACTCCAATTTACTCCATATGCCGGCTGCAGTTTTCTCATTGATGACTTCGCGTAGCACCTCACGGGACAAGCATAATTGGATTGTGGATAACGCCTTTTCATCCGTCTCTTCCCACTGCTCCTCCGTTGTAGTGGCTGGCTTCGCCGATTTGCCGGACAGAACCTTCTTTAGGCCATTCTGGGTAAGAACAGCCAGCATCTGGACTCGCCAGATAGCAAAACTAATTTTACCATCAAATTTCTCAATATCGAACTTCGTCGACATTTTTAATAAAAAATCCCGGTTGAATTATCGTGGCTCTGATACCAATTTTTAGGGCTACAGAGTGTGGAAGCGTGATAAATTCAACCAAAGATTCCGAGAAATTAATAAAAACAGTAAAATTGACACCAAGGTTTTAGGTGGAAAAACCCTCTTTAAATAGAGGTAAAAAACCACCGGCGAGAGAGCCACAGATTCCACTAATATTGACGAGAGTACAAAATATTTTCTCGGGACTAACAAGACAAAATAGCCCCTTACAAATTCTCTACGAGTATAGAAATACTCAACCAAGAAGTAGAGAAAGAAGAAAATATAAAGGAGAGATTGGCTATTGAAATGTTGTGTGGGTGTCTTTGCAAATGAAGTAGCATTGGCTTTTATAGCCAAATCTGGACCTCAAAAGTCTTGCCTTAATATATGAATGCAGCCACCGATGTTGAAAACACAAAGTCACAAATGTCTTCATCATCCACAATTGTTGAAATATGAGCAATAATTGTTGACAAAAGGAGAGCAACAATTGTTGACCAACAATATGTTTATGTTATTTTTTCTCTTTCTTTTTGTCTTGTAGATGTTCATTTAGGCCGCTTGAGGTTTAGGTAATTACAAAATAATTCTCTACACCCAAACAATTATTGATATAATTATTTTGTCGTACTGCTCATATTAATCGATGTTTAGAGTAATGTCTTGAAAATGGTTTAGAAAATAAGTAACTAATGCTAAGGGTAATAGAAATAATTCTTTTGTCTTTTCTTGATATATCAAAAGTAATAAATAAATATAAAAATCTAATTAAAAAAATAGTGATAAGTAAAAAAACGAATGAGGGGAATATTTAACAAATTAAAGTATAATTGCACTCTTGGTCCCTCTATTATAACAGCAATGTCAATAATAATAGGGATAAGAGATTTCGCGATTAATTTTAGGATAAGTTTACTTCATGTTTGGTTGAGATAAAAACATGGGATAAATCATCCCCAGATTAGTTATTTCGAGATTGTAGCTCTATTTTTATTTCTCAGTGTGACGTAACTAATCCCGAGATAGTTAATCTATGGATAACTTAACACTCTTTCTCAAAGTGCATTTTTTTTGCTGCTAACAACTTTCGTTAGATGTGTTTATCGCACCATTCCGTTATGCGAAATCAATCCTTATTCTGCACTTCCTCTCACCGCCGCCCTAAAATATATATAAATCATGAATTTTTCAGAGCGGTAAGGCAGACATATAAGGACTATCGAAGAAGTGCCTCAATGCTCTGCAACCATTACTTTGATTTTTCTTTATGCAATTATAAACTCTATGAAACTTTATCAATTTCAATGCAACTTATCTTTTTGGAGTTGACATAACAAACTACACGAGCCGGAAATGTTCTTGAGGATGCGCCCTTTTTTCTTCACAAGTTGTTTGAATATCAAGATATTTAAAAGGAAAGTGGTAGTTGTTGAGACCAATAAAAGGGCAGTCCGGTGCACTAAGATCCTGCTATGCGTGGGGTCTAGGAAAGGATTAAACCCTAAGGAAATATCATACGTGTAGCCATACCCTGCATTTTTGCAAGAGGCTGTTTCCACAACTCGATATAGTGACCTTTTGGTCACTTGACAACAACTTCACCGGTTACACCAATGAGTTGGTTTAATTAGACAGTAGTGTTTGGAGCAACCAAATAACAAGATTTGACTATTATTGGAACTACTCTTAACCACATAATTCTACAAACTATGAAAGCAAGACTATTTCCAAAGAATTAAGCATAAAAAAAATAAAGCACGCAAGGCTTGGTTGGCTTGCCAAGTCTTTGGCTGAATAGATGACTTTTTCGCCACAATATTTATAATACTGATTGAGATATGAAAGACTTGGTTGATTTGGTGGTATTAGTATTGTTATTACCAAAAGGAGACATCATTTCTATTTAAAGTCTCAAAATGGAGAAAGCATACCTACTAATTTTTGCAATAATGGAGAAAGCCTTCACATTTTTTCTCTTAACACTCTTGTTGCTCATGGCTAGTTTAACTATGACCCAAACCAACATTACCACTGATCAATTGGCTCTTCTCGCTTTGAAATCCCAAATCGTTTCAGACCCCTCTCACTTCTTGGATGAAAGTTGGTCTCCGGCTACATCTGTTTGTCATTGGATTGGAGTCACTTGTGGCTCCCGCAACAAGCGAGTGAAGTCCTTGAATATTTCCAACATGGCTCTTGCAGGCAGGTGACATCAGTCTTTCCTCCGTAAGGAGGTCACGAAGGTGAGGTCCTGAGAGACATAGATGCTTCACACATGGCATCCGATTGAAAGAAAGAGATGGGTTGGCAATAAAACAGCCATTTCATTATTTTCGCAATTTAAAGATTACCCGGGAATTCGGAAACCTCACATTTCTTGTTTCTCTTGACTTGGGAAGCAACAATTTCCATGGAAATTTGCCTCAAGAAATGACACGCTTGTGTCGGCTTAAGTTTCTTGATTTAAGTTTCAACAACTTCAGAGGGGCGATTCCTTCTTGGTTTGGGTTTTTACACCAACTTCAAGTTATTAATATTAGAAATAATAGTTTCACTGGTTCCATCCCATCTTCATTTTCTAATATGTCCACACTTGAGACTTTGAATCTGAATTTCAATTCCATGGAGGGACAAATACCAAAAGTGATTGGAAGTCTTATAAATCTTAGAGAATTAAGGTTGCGAGGTAACAATCTCATAGGCTCTATTCCTCTGTCGCTCTCAAATGCCTCGAGGCTGGAGGCTTTAGATATATCTTTTAATTCACTTCAAGGAAACATCCCAGAAGGGATCGGCAATCTTTACAACATGAACTGGTTGGGCATACAAGCTAATCAACTTACGGGGTCTATAGCATTCACAATTTTCAATATCTCAAGAATTGAAGTCACTGCATTTACAGGCAATAGCTTATCAGGATATCTTCCCAATGGTTTATGCAATGGTCTCCCAATACTCAAAGTGCTTTATCTATCCACAAACAAGCTTCGCGGTCATATGCCTACAAGCTTATCAAAATTGTTCACAACTTCAACTATTGGATTTATCGAAAAATGAGTTTGATGGACCAATACATAGTGAAATTGGAAGATTGAGTAACTTGCAGCGGTTGTATCTCGGAACAAACCATTTCAAAGGTATGTTTTATCTTATGAATGCTAGTAATATTTTATCTATTTACTCCAAAAGAAAAAAAATTTAATTACACATTAACTGCAGGGATAATTCCACAAGAAATTGGAAATCTTGCTAATTTGATTGAGTTATGGATGGAGGGAAACCAGATAACCGGCTCAGTCCGAATCTCCAAATTCAATATCTCATCGCTGCAGATTCAAAATCAACTTTCAGGATATCTTCCTAATTGTTTAAGGAATATTACATCCCTTGGGGAGATACATCTCGGTTCAAATAAATTGAGTTCCAATATACCACCAAGCTTAGGTAACCTTCAAGATCTAGTGGTTCTTGACTTATCATCAAACAACATGGTAGGTTCTTTACCTCCAGAAATTGGAAATCTAAAGGCTGCAACACTAATAGATCTGTCAATGAATCGATTCTCAAATGGAATTCGTAGAGAAATTGGAGGGTTGCAAAATCTGGTGCAGCTTTCTTTGAGACACAACAAGTTGCAAGGATCTATACCTGACTCAATGAGCAACATGATAGGTTTGGAATTCCTAGACCTTTCTCATAACAATATGTTGGGAACTATTCCCATGTCTTTGGAGAAACTCCAAAACCTGAAGTATTTCATTGTTTCTATCAACAAGTTGTACGGTGAAATACCCTCGGGGGGTCCTTCCAAGAACCTCTCGAGTGACTTTTCGTCGACAATGAAGCATTCTGTGGTTCTTCAAGATTTAATGTCCCGCCATGCCCCGCTTCATCAAAGCTCAGATCAAATAGGAAAAAGTTGCTACGTTCATTTCTTTTGCTCGCAATTGCAGTTTTATTTGTTCCTATGACCTTTGTGCTCCTATGGATAAGGTATAGAAAAGGTAAAAGTGTTCCTCAGCAAGTTGACTTATTGTATACCGTATCAAGAGAAAGGATTTCATACTATGAACTTCTCCGAGCAACTAATGCGCTTAGCGAGAGTAATATGATTGGTTCTGGAAGTTTTGGCTCGGTTTACAAAGGCATTCTCAGAAGTGGAACTGCCATTGCAGTTAAAGTGTTCAACCTGCAACTGGATGCGCCATTCAAAAGTTTTGATACGGAATGTGAAGTTTTGTGTAGCCTTCGCCATAGGAATCTCGTAAAAGTCATTACTAGTTGTTCCAATCTTGATTTCAAGGCTTTAGTGCTCGAGTATATGCCTAATGGAAGTCTTGAGAAGAATTTGTATTCGCACAACTACTTCCTTGACACCAAGCAGAGACTTAGCATAATGATAGATGTGGCATGTGCTTTGGAATATCTTCACCATGGGTGCTCGTTGCCTGTGATTCACTGTGACGTGAAGCCTAGTAATTGCTGGATGAAGACATGGTTGCGCACCTAAGCGACTTTTGCATTGCAAAACTGCTTGGTGAAGATGAGGGTTATTTATACACTAAAACCTTAGCAACATTAGGTTATATTGCGCCAGGTAAGTCTCTTAGTTTTGCTGATTACTCCTTTCTTTTTTTCCCACCTAGAAAGTATATTGCATCTTTAAATGAATTGTTTGACTGTAGAGTATGGACTCGATGGACTAGTGTCTACAAAGTGTGATGTCTACAGTTATGGGGTCATGTTGCTGGAAATGTTTACTAGGAGAAAGCCTAATGAGTTTGAGGGAGATCTTAGCTTGAAGCAATGGGTGAGTTATTCACTCCCAGAAGCAGTAATGGACATTGTAGATGCCAACTTGGTAACACCAAAGGGTAATCTCTTAGAGAAGGAGCTAGACGTTGTGGCGTCAATCATGAAAGTGGCATTAGATTGTTGTGCTGAATCTACGGCAAGAAGGACTAACATGAAAGATGTTGTAGGAATTCTACAGAAGATCAAGATTCAACTTCTTTCATGTTGAGCATGTTGTTGGAATCTGTTGTTCCAAATCACCTGTTCATTTCATTTTTTTTCTGAATTGTTGGTGTAGCTTTAGGATTTCTGTTTTGTTAACACTTGGTTTGTGCATGATTCTTCTTTTAGAAATGGTAGATGGTTGCTATGAATCTCACTAAATTGAAGCGGAATGAATTTGTTTTAAATTGTTAGAGGAATCAACTGTATGAATACAGATAGGCAAGTAATATTAATGTTTTACATTGGAAACACTAACAGGACATATAACATCATGACAACAAACAGAATGGCCAGTGATAAAAAATACTATATATCATAAAGCTGTACGATAAAAAAAGGCAGCTCAGTGCACGAAGTATTTTGCATTCACGCGGGATAGGTAGTAGGATTGCCCCCAGGGATTGTAACACAGCCAATCTACCTGACACAAATAGCAATGACTGGTTCCACGACTCAAACTCGTGACCTATAGGTCATGTTGCTTCAAAAGCTTACATGATGATTAGTGAAGAAAAAAGATAATTTTCATTATCATTTTACTTTTTTTTTTTCAATACAGTACCTATATGTCACGACCCGAACTAGGGCCTGGCCGTGACGGACATCCCGAACCATGAAGGCCCGGACGTCCTACTCTATCTGGTAGTCATGCACAACATTCCTATAAGGGAAAAGGCTCAAATATGCCATTGAACTATTAGAAATGACTCATTTATGCCATCCGTTAAGAGTTGGGCTCATTTATGCCATCGCCGTTACAAAACTAGCTCATCCATGCCATTACTTTTAACAGCCGTTTTTTAGAAAATAGCTTTGCCACGTGGCAGCATATTAGAGGTTCACGTCATTTTAATTTATTTATTTTTTTGGTTTGATGCATTAAAAAGAATCCACCCAACTTTTTGATCCGTTAAAAATTAGTTTGATCTATACTTTTAAAATTTGAGATTATTTGTATATTGCCCCATATCAATAGTTTTTTTTTTCCTTTTCTGCTTTCACGTGTGACTCTGTTCACAATACGGATCAATAATATGATCTTCTCCCTTTGAACTAAATTTTACTTGATTAATTATTGTTAATGAGTTAACTTTGAGATTATTTGTGTATCGCCTCATATCATTTGAGTATTTATAGTTACCAAGCTCATTGATAAGATAATACATTTCATGCCATCACTCTATCATCCTCGTACCCATCCTGCAAAAATTTCAGTACAGTGGCGTTGATATCAATTATTGTGCTAATTAATTACCATAAAATACTTTTAATATTGTATATATTATTCGCTTTGAACCAAATTGACAATTTTTTTTCAAGAGACCTTAAATATCCGACATTTTGTAAATAATTTCATTTCATTTATACTTTTCACGTTGGACATTGTTCTCTCAAACACTCATTATACTGCTCCCTTTGCTCTTTTTTAATATGTTGTTTAATATTTTGACACAATCATATATTAAGATAATTATTTGACAATCAACATTAATCATTGGAGGTAGAATATTTGTCTAAATTACAATTATGTTTTTCTTAAATTATAATTTGATTTGATATAGTTACATAAAAATTGGTGAGACGTCATAGTTTTATATCTTTATATAATTAATTTTAAGTGGTCCAATCCTAATTAGAAATTGAATAAAAACAATATATAAGTCATGCATGTAAGTTACAACTCACAAATATTATGTATGTATAGTCTTTATCATTTCATTATATACTTAATTCAATGAATTGATTAGTTCCAAAATTTTATTGTTCTTTTCTCTTTAATGAAATAAAATATCTAAGAAGGAAAAATAAAATGAAGATGACATGAAATTTGTATAATATAGTATAAGGACAGTTGGCATATGTAAAAACAAAATTAAATTAAATATATTTTTGATAAGTTAGATGACATGGGAGTATATATTTGTGTAGGATTATAAATAAATTAATGTATATTTTATATATACATATTTTCATTGATTTCTTCATATATATTTTTATGTTATTTTAAAATCTTTTAATGAAAATTTTGACTCTACTATTAATCTAATCGTCATAAATCAAACTAACTTTTAATGGATCAAAAAGTTGGATGGATTCTTTTTAATGGATAAATTTTTTTTTTAAAAAAAATGACGTGGACCTCTAATATGCTACCACGTGGAAAAAATATTTTCTAAAAACCGGTTGTTAAAAGTAATGGCATGGATGAGCCAGTTTTGTAACGGCGATGGCATGAATGAGCCCAACTTTTAACGGATGGCATAAATAAGCCATTTATGATAGTTCAGTGACATATTTGAGCCTTTTTCCTTCCTATAATAAGAGACGATGTGGAAATACAATCTGATACGGAAACATGGTCATACTCTGAATTCAGTTTAACAATAAGAAATGAAATCCAAAATCAACTAAACAACATCTAGAACAATCTGTGAAATCTCTACTACATGATTAAATGACAACTGTTTGAAAACTGGGACAAGGCCCCCAGTAGACCAAAAAAAAAGGAATAACATAATTTGATATAATAGGCCTTCTGAAATAAAGAAGGCTCACCACTGCACTGATGCCTTCTCTCTAGATACTCTACTGCTTAGCCGAACCACTAGATAGAGCCTCTGAACCTAGGAGGTAGGGGGGTCAATACAGATGTACTGGTATGCAGAGCAAACTCAAAATAATAATTTATATTTAACATATATGAGAGAAATTTAAAACAGTTAATAAATATGTCATGTGGTAAACATCACATGGTCATTTTTTAAAAGACTCTGTAAAATCATCTGAACTCTGTAACACTCTTTGTTTTACTTCTGCGCTAGGTGGTATACCCTACAATTTCACAACTTTCACCGACTACTTTATCTTGGTTGCCGCCAAGATAGGAGTACTAGTGATGAAAGAGCACACAAGATCACACAGCAGGGTGCCACAACCCCAATCAAGTCATTATATCGTGGTTGGGCTCAAGATCATGAAGCAGGACTCCAAACCATAAGTTCCGATTTGGGATGACAAAGTACTAGGTACACAAGATCACATAGCAGGGTACCAAGATCCCGTGTCAGCAAATCATCGTTTCCAGCATACAGTCATTTGACTCGGGCTTTCTTCGGGTAACCACCTAACTCACATGAACCCAGTTTTTAACTCTTTAATACATAGATTCTCGGAAATCAAACTCTAACTCTGTCATGGCATACATTTATATGGTATCGTCATACCATTGACTTGCAAGTCACATTCTCTGAGCCATTTAGCAAATTATATCCCTGTTCTCAAAACATGGAATTTAGGACCACCATATCAACAATTCTTTTCAAGAAACTCATTCTTTAAAACTCATGTAAACATATGCAAGGAAACTCTCTTTGTCAACATTTCAAGAATTCAAGGTGGTCATGTCAAAGTTCTCAATTACATGCATTTCTTTCTCTTTAACACAATAACATCATAGTAACATCAATAAACGCCCTCTCATTATTTCTAAATCATGTTTCAATTACTATGACAATGAGAAAACAACTTTCAAATCACAAGGCATGCATTTCAATTTTTTTTCCGACAAAATCATAATCTTTAATTCAACATACGAGAGAGATTTCATAATATGTGCTCTCAAACAATCTTCAATCTCAGTTTTCATACATAGACATATACTTGTAAATTAATTCAAGGGGGAAAGACCTAAAGGCCAAATCAACAATATCATAAAAACATTTATAATGCATAATTAAAACATAGATTCCAAAAACTCCTTTAAAATTCATGCTTGATAATCTTTAAATCATGATCTAGTGTTGAAAACCCCATGTAGTTTTTAGGATAAACCCCACGTACCTCAATTAGGAATTTGATAGATGCTTCTTGAAGCCTACGGTTTGGAAATTCCGAATCTTCAATTAATTTCTAAAACCCACGGTTGAATTTTGAGGGATCTTGATTCCTAGGTTGAGACCTAAGTGTTTAGTTCTTGAGGGAGTTGGATAAAATTACCATATTTTGGTCAATTGAGGGCTTAATCACGTGTTTATGACTGAATAAGGGTGCGGGAAAGGACTAAAATACTCCTAAGGAAACAAAGAAAGTCGCAGCAGTCCCTCAGTTGACAGGCTGATATGCTGAAGTAAATTGGACATAACTTGTTACTCCGATGTTGTATTTGGATGAAATTAGTTGCATTGGAAATAAGACTCAAAGAGATTTCATTTGATATATATCAACCCTCCTAATTAATTATATATAGAAAGTTATGATCATTTGAAGTTGACCCTGAAATTATGGTCTGTAATGCGCCCGGAATGCTGGAGCAGTTCAAAGGCATTTCAAACCAGTGTGTTATGCCCCTAAAATGCACCCAAGACGTACTATTGACTTTTGCCATCGCGTATCAATAAGAAAATTAAGAAACGGAGGTCAGGAAAGTCACGAAATAATTCATCAAAGATTGGGAGCTAAAAATGAGACTAAGTCCCTTTGGCACTTAGAGAAATTTTTGAGTTTTACTCTATAAGCATGCTACTAGAAGCTAATACATGTACGATTTTCGCGGGGTGTTACATTATCTCCCCCTTGGGATCATTCATCGCCGAATGGTGGGTAGGAATGTTGAAGTCTTTAAGGTATGGAATAACATGGACATAATATGTCTTCTAAGAAAGGATATAGCCGAGCTGAAACATTTAAACTTCTATCATGAAACTGAATTCTGAGCTGACTTGACTTTACTTGCTTTAAAGAGTTGATTCATGCTGAGATTTTAGGATTCCCTGGAAGTGTTCATGATCAAATCATACATATTGAATTGAGAAGTGACAACTTATGCAAGTACGAATCATGAGACAACTGGACTTAGATCGTATCAGGGTATTACATTGTTTGAGCTAAAATACATGGGGAAATTTGAGATTATGCGCTGAACTCTTATGAACTGAGTCATGACTAAATAGCTGAATCTGAAACATGATGCTTTGACTGAACTTAATTCGCAACTTACATGGATGGAATAGATTATCTCTTGGGATGGTCATACGCCTGTGACCTCAGATACTAGGACTGGGTGAAAAGGTAGAAAACCACCGTAACTTGTCTGCCTGATTGTTAAACTGAATTACACTGTAAACTTATACTTAACTGGAGTATCTCTTCAACACTCCTTCTATAGAAGTTCTAGTAACATCAGGGAGAAAAGAATCTTGGGCATGTGTTACACAAGATACTCATCTAAGAAATCACAACAATGACACCACTCTATAGCATGGAATATAAACATATAATTCATACACTAGGATAGACTTACCAAGCCTTAGGCAAAGCAACTTTTTGTTTTCAAGCTTAGTACACTTCTCGAGTACTCCCTTAACTATACTATTCCCTTTTAAATACCATACTCACTTGATTGAATCTTTCATATCTTTTTAGAGATCACACCCTAAGAATAACGTGCCTTACCACTTCAATGACAAACTATGAACTTCAAGACAAACACCCATAAAGGCATACTTCACATATTATCTAAACCACTATCAATACAACTCCCTCGCGCTACCCCAAGAACACACACACACAACTTTCAACTAACCATCATCACATGTATCAAAGACTTGGCCCCAAATCATGCCTTATCTAAAAGAAGCATATAATGGTCTTCAATCAACAGGGAACATTTACTCATCACCACTATCATCACATAAGGAGGAGTCACTAAAAGGTTAGAACATAAGACCTTGAAGCATGGAAGGATATTATATAAGACTTGACACTTAACTGAGGCCTGAGGAACATCGAATCAACATCATGGATTCATCAAAGTGATTTGAGTTGAGGGCATACCTGGCTATAAGCTGGATCTCGCCAATCATTTGGCGTGAAACATGAGTTATGGAAACCAAGCACACTATAAAGTGTAAGTATATGAGTCATGAGCTACATGACCTCAACTTGGAGTTCATAACTTATGGAATGTAATTCCGATTACTGAAATGAACTGGAACTCCTCATTTTAGAACTGGAAGAGTACATGATTCTCTATCATATGCATGAACATGAACTATGATCATGGAACTGAAATGTAAGGCATGAGTTATGTATTACGATAACTGAAAAATACTGAGATAAGAATGGGTTGAGCCTCACCCTCACTTCTGATGTTTTCTATCATACTCGCATTACTACTAAAATCTAAGAGCCTGCCTTGGTCACTTATTCTATCTTCTCCCCCTCATCTTTAAGACATCATCTTAAGTTTGAGAGATCCCTTACCAAACTCTAAATTGAACCACACTAACTGCACTCTGGGGTCTGGAATACGACAATACACTCAATTAAATAGAATGTAACCTGAATGACTACACTGGAAGTGGGAAAACCCACTGCTAATACTACCTTCTGAGATACACTCTATCTTTCTATAGCCCCCAATAGTCATCATATAATACTTGAACACTTACTAACTTTGAATCTTCATGAGTATCCCCATAGTCGGAGTGCACACTCTCTAGCTCTTCAACTCTTATTTCTGTTGGTTCAACCTTCAAAAATTCAAACTAAGATTCTAACACTTAACATAGATATCACCCAGCCTTTGATTAATCATACTACTTCCGGCATAGCCTACCAATATTGCGACTCTAAACTTATATCTCTCTACTATGAGAATCAAGATCATATCAAAAGGCTCAACATTATCAATCAAAACTCCTTAACTTGGTAATTTAGAACACCATATGCCATCTAACTAGTCTTTCTCCACCTAGCAACTCAACGGTACCACTAGCCACACATAACATGTAATAGCCTTAGAAAAATGCCGCAACCCCATATCACCTTAGCATACTTCTACTTCATACATACAACATCATACTTCATTACGAATCAAATAAACTTAAGCTCTTACATGCATTGTTCAAGCCTATTAGATCGCTTCCCTAAAACTAGTATCATTATCCAAGAAATAATCACATCCACCTTTATGGCCATCAACTGTTCAAACTTAATGTATAGTGCTAAACATGATTTACAACCCAACCTTACACACAATTCTCACTTGGAAACTATGAAATAAAACATCAAGAAACAATAATACACTCGAACTCCGTAGCCACAATAATCGATCACGACCTTACGATTTTCCTTATTATAATTCATTAACACGCACTATTTCAACACATCAAGCCTATAGTCTAGCATCAATCACCTACCACCAATGAAGAATGCAACATAATATACTAGTCCATCAAATTGGGATATTCTACCCAAATATCTCATTTTATTTAGATACAGCCCACAACCAAAACACCTTCATGACATCACTACTATGCTTGAAAATCTACTACATACCTTCTCACAAGTAGTACTAGTTTACAACTACCAAAGAAAAGAAGGTCAAGGGGGTAGAGTCACATAATAGACATGGTCAACCTTAATTTTATATCATAACCTCACATCACACTTACTTACCCAAGCATACATTTAGACTACCTTCAAATTCCACAAACAATCGTGTGTCTATAATTATAACTTACTGGCTAATCTAGCCATTTTCATACTTCGAGCAAACAACAACTTACCTTATCTAATAACTCCTTCTCTACCTTCTACTAAACTAACACACAAGGACATATCACTTTATTACCAACTCAAATCTCATGCAAAAAGATGCGGTCATACATATATTCAATAAATCGCCCTTACCACTTTTCTTGCCATTACACCACTAAAACCCCAGTCCCAACCAACACAAGAATAATAAGATGAACAACAAGTTGCTAGTGAATCAAAATACGCCCCACACGACTTCACTAGACTTTGATTTTTTTTTTTGCACAAGAAAATGAGATGAATGACAAGGCAGCTATGCTAGTTAATCGAAAGAGCCCCACACAGCTTCACTAGATATTGAGTTTCAACAACACAATGATCACAAGATTACAAGAGATAGAAACTTGACACACAATAATCAATGATCTAAGAATACATATCTTATCCTAGTTTACTATTCAATGTCTACATCATGAGAATGGGTTGGTTAATTGACAATGTTGAAACTGTCAGACACAACTTTGTTTGATCTCCTTGAACCTAGCTCTTGGGATCTCCAGTCTGCTAGGTAGAGTTACCGCTGATTTGTCCTAGGCCTTAAACCCATTCCCTTGGATGTCCTTTCTACTCCTTCTCTAGATAGGCCTTTTGTAAGCGGATCCAACACATTATCCTTTGACTTTATATAGTCTACAGTGATAATTCCACTAGAGAGAAGTTCTCTAACGGTATTATGTCTTCATCTTATATGACGAGATTTACCGTTGTACATCATGCTCTCTACCCTATCTATTGTCGCTTGGCTATCACAGTGTATACATACTGGTGCCACTGGCTTGGGCTAATATGGAATATCTTCCAAGAAATTCCGGATCCATTCTGCTTCTTCACCAACTTTATCTAATACGATAAATTCAGATTCCATTGTTGAGTGAACAATACACTTCTGTTTGGATGATTTCCATGAGATCACTCCTCCACCGATAGTAAATACACATCCACTTGTGGATTTTACTTCGTTCGATCCGGTAATCCAATTTGCATCTCTATATCCTTCAAGTACTGCAAGATATTTATTATAATACAAAGCATAATTTTGAGCATATTTAAGATACCCCAAAACTCTTTTCATTGCCATCCAATGAGTTTTGTTGGGATTACTCGTGTACCGACTCAATTTACTGATAGTGCATGCTATGTATGGTCATGTACAGTTCATTATATAAATTAAACATCCCAATACTCTTGCGTACTCCAATTGTGAGTCACTTTTACCTTTATTCTTTCAAAGTGAAAAGCTCGCATCCAATGGAGTCTTGGCAATACCGAATTTCATATGCTTGAACTTGTCAAGTACCCTTTTGATATAATGAGACTGTGACAATTCCAACCCTTTTGATCAACATATCATCCACATATAAACATACAATGACTTGGTGATTTTGAGTGTCTTTAATATAAACACATTTATCACATTCATTTATTTTGAATCCGTTTGCCAACATGGTTTGGTCAAACTTTGCATGCCATTGTTTTGGTGCTTTCTTTAGTCCATATAATGACTTGATAAGTTTACACACCTTGTTTTTCTTTCCTAGAACAACAAAACCCTCAGGTTGTTCCATGTATGTATATTTCTTCCTCCAAATCTCCAGTTAGAAATGCGGTTTTCATATCCATTTGATGGATTTGAAGATCATATACTGCTACCAAGGAAATTAACATTCGAATCGAGGTTATCCTTGTTACTGGAGAGTATGTATCAATGTAATCAAGGCCTTTCTTCTATTTGAAGCCTTTTACTACAAGTCTTGCCTTATATTTATCAATAGTACCATCCGCTTTCATTTTTCTTTTAAAGATCCATTTAGAAACTAAAGGTTTATTTTCGGAAGGAAGGTCAACCAATTCCCATGTATGGTTGCTTAAGATTGAATCTATCTCACTATTGACTGCCTCCTTCCAAAAGGATGAGTCTGACGACGACATTGCTTCTTTAAACGTTTGAGGCTCATTTTCTAAGAGAAATGTTACAAAATCCAATCCAAATGAAGTTGATGTTCTTTGATGTGTACTACGTCCTGCATTTTCTTCATTATGTACATTCATATTTGGTTCATCTCGAGGTCGTTTAAATCCTTCACTAGACTGTTCATGTCTAAGTTTATATGGGTAAATATTTTCAAAGAATTCAGCATTGTCTGATTCAATTACCGTATTTTCACTAATATTCGGATTTTCGGATTTATGAACCAAAAATCGACATGCTTTACTACTTTTAGCATATTCTATGAACACGCAGTCCACCATTTTAGGTCCTATCTTAACCCTTTTAGGTATAGGAACTTGAACCTTCGCTAGACTCCCCCACACTTTGAAATAATTCAAGTTAGGTTTCCTTCCTTTCCATTTTTCATAAGGAATTGATTGTGTCTTACTATGGGGAACTCTGTTGAGTATACGATTGACTGTAAGGATAGCCTCCCCACATAAGTTTTGCGGTAAACCAGAACTTATAAGTAAGGTATTCATCATTATCTTCAAAGTTTGGTTTTTCCTTTCTGCAATACCATTAGACTGAGGTGAATATGGGGCCGTAGTTTGATGGATTATTCCATTCTCTACACATATTTACGCAAAGGGAGATTCATATTTTCCGCCCCTATCACTTCTTATCATTTTGATCTTTTTGTCTAACTGATTTTCAACTTTGGTTTTATATTGCCTAAACGCATCTATTGCTTCATCCTTACTACTTAGCAAGTAGACATAACAATACCTAGTGCAATCATCAATAAAAGTTATGAAATGCTTTTTCCTGTCACGTGACGGTGTTGACTTCATATCACAAATGTTAGTGTGTATTAAGTCTAAGGGATTGGAATTCCTTTTAACAAACTTATAAGGATGCTTCGCATACTTCGATTCCACACACATTAGACACTTAGATTTATTGCACTCAAAGTTTGCCAAAACTTCTAAGCTAATCAGTTTTCATAACGTTTTGTAATTAACATGGCCTAAACGTTCATGCCATAAATCATAAGACTCAAGAAAATAAGACGAATTCAAACTTTTATTTATTTCAACAACCATTACATTCATCTTATAAAGGCCTTCGGTCAGATAGCTTTTTCCTACATACATTTCTCCTTTACTAATTACCATTTTCCCAAAAACGGTTACACATTTGAATCCATTCTTATGTAGGAGTGAAACAGAAATTAAATTCCTACGTAACTCCAGAACATAAAACACATTGTTCAGTGTCAAGACCTTGTCGGAAGTCATCTTTAAGCAAATTTTTCCTGTTCCCTCCACCTTAGCAGTAGCAGAGTTGGCCATGTAGAGCATTTCTTCTGCTTGATCCAGAGATAATAACGAGAACAACTCTTTGTTTACGCAAACATGGCGTGTGGAACCAAAATCCATCCACCATTCGTGTGGATTCCCCACCAAGTTGTATTCCGTGAACATAGCACACATATCATCATATTCTTTGTTGGACTCAATCATATTCGCTTGGTCCTTTTTTTTGCCTTTCTTTGGGGATCGACAATCCGTGGACTTGTGGCCAATCATGCCACAGTTGAAGCATTTTCCCTTGAATTTATTCTTGGGTTGATTGCTTTCTTGTTCAACTTTCTTTCTCTTCTTAGAATTGTTTCGATCATCTTCTATAATATGTGCTCCATTAATTGTAGAATTTCCCTTTGACCTTCTTTCGGCGGATTTATTTCCCTCTTCAATATGAAGTCGGACAATAAGATCTTCAACGATCATCTCTTTGCGTTTATGCTTTAAGTAGTTTTTGAAGTCTTTCCATAAAGGTGGTAGCTTCTCAACTATCGCTGCTACTTGGAAACAGTTTATGTGAGTATTAAGAACATTTTTAATTTGTTCAACAAATGTATTTTCCAAAGATATACCTTCTGCTAGGAGATCAGATATGATGACTTGCAACTCCTGTACTTGAGAGACAACAGATTTGCTATCTATCATTTTGAAGTCCAGGAACCGTGCAATAAGGAATTTCTTAATTCCTGCATCCTCAGTCTTATATTTTTTTTCAAGTGCCCCCCACAGTTCCTTTGATGTCTTGGTCCCACTATAAATATTATAGAGGTCATCTTGGAGATCACTCAGAATATAGTTCCTGCAAAGGAAGTCTGAATGCTTCCAAGCCTCTACAATTACGAAACGCTCTTTATCCGAGGTTCCCTCGAGCACCTCAGGAGCGTCTTCGCTAGTGAACCATTGTAGACACAAAGTGGTGAGGTAAAAGAACAGCTTTTTCTACCACCACTTGAAGTCAATGCTCGAAAATTTTTTGGGCTTCTCCGCCGGTGCCATTGTTGGCGGAGCATTTGTACGGCTTGATGAAGCAATGATGTTTGCCCCCATAGTCGTCGCCATGTCATACGTTTGATTTTCATTTGTCATTTTTCCTATCACCACAAGATAGAAAAATTTAGTATTTTTCAGAATACTATTTATAAAGTTAAATCACTTGAAACTCTTCTTCTTGTTTCTAGTTAGCCGAAGTTTTTATTACTTCGAATTGTCAACAGAGTGAACCTTAACTTGTGATGAAGATTTTATGTCTTCTAATCACTAGTTAGATTCAAGCGGATTAGAAAGCTTAAGTGGTACCTCAAATAGTCAGATTCTACGAACGCACTAAACGATTTAATTATCACACAAAATAGTTTTTTCAAGAGAAGAAGAAGAGTTTATAATCTGAAATTTCTGTAATTTCTATGTCAAACCTATGGATGAAAACTAGGTTATTTATAGCCACAAGATGCCTCTTTAGAAAGGAGGAAATGGTTCACTCCAAAGGTTGCACCTTTGCTATAAGTTCATGTCTGTTCATCAAAGAGTACATCCTTTCCTGAACAGTCATATGTTTCCATGAATCAGTGTGTATTTTGCTGAATGGTTGCACATGTTTGTTCGACCAGTGCATCAGTTCAGTTAAAAAGCAGAAAACAGTGCATTCGTTCTAAAGCAATGCAACATTTCCGAAGCAGTTCAACTGTTCACGTAAAACAGTAGCATCAGTTCCTGCGTCACTGTTACTGAATGCATATATGCATACGTAAATGGAGGATTAAACACATAAAATATTTACTGCATTTTCTTTTTGCATTTTTTGGAAATCAAATAAAGTTTGTCCAAAAAGATAGATCTCATCGATCATTTTCCAAATCTGAATCCCAAACCGAAGCCGAGGCCGAGCCGAGCGAGCGACGACGATGGTGCAAGGTATATCTTATTCCTTGCCTCACTTATCCATGTGGAAGTGTGTTTCACAATATAAACACTTTAAATTTCTCTTCTTCTACCAATGTGGGAGAAAGAGTAAACTTTCCAATTTTGAGTACACTTTCCATGGTGTAAACTCAAATTTTCTTTTCCACTTGATTACTACATTTTCCATTCAACACATATATAGAACCCAACAATCCCCCACATGAATGGGGAATGGCTATTTTTCGTAAAACTTTTCCGAACAAGTATGTGATCATCAAGAAAAGACTGATTGCATCCGGATAAGTGGGTTTTCCTTTGAAATTTCCGTAGTGAACATGCATCGGATGCACTCGGTCAATCAGTAGATTTGATATCTTTGAACCACTAAGATTTATTGTACACCTAGACAATACATGTCACACAACCATCCTTTTACTATTTCTGGTTCTTACGGTTTTGTTCTTTTCAGCCATGAACACGTCCGAGTTTTCATGAGAGCTTAGAGAATAGGCCTTTACTAAAATTCTCTTTTAAGCGGCTTCCACTTTGCCCTCGCATAGGTGATTTGTAAACGTTCAATCCTGTAGATTAAAGTATTTGGTCAAATCTGCCAAATTTAGATAATCATTAAAAAACTTTTCACCTGAAGTCTTATCCTAGTTTACTATACATTGTCTACATCGTGAGAATGGGTTGGGTAATTGACAATGTTGAACCTGTCAGACACAACTTTGTTTGATCTCCTTGAACCTAGCTTTTGGGTAATTGACGTTTAATCTGCTCAAATGACTATTATACCCTTAGTGAATCCTTTTTATATAAATACAAATCAAATTTCCACTTTATTATCTTTTTATTTTCTCCAACAACTCTAATTTTTTTTTAAAAAAGTAACCCAATTAAGAAAAGTGTGATCAATTAGCTAATGCTCTTCTCGGTTTCTCCTTAAGATGATGGTGTATTCTTCATTTGAATATCCGAAGAGCTAAAAGTTGTAAAGGAATTCTGAGAATTTCATGTTAAATAGCTTCTATTTTGTGAAGCTCCAATGGAATATTTCAATAAATTTTCCTTAATTAAAAGGGAATAAGAGATGGAAATTTTGTAGGGTTTTCATCAGATTTCACATCTTCTTCGAAATGAACCTTTCAATTTTCATCGGACTTGAATGTTATTTTAATAAAGGCAGTTGTTTTTTATTTTTTTTCAAGGAAAAAATCTAAAAAGTACATGTATTTGTGATAGTGGTATATTAAGTTTTTTTTTAATATCTAAAATCTACATGTATCTTTTCAATTAGGTGACAACATTTGATTGGAGTACTAGTCCACGTAGGAGCGATTTTCACGCATATGTGTTACAGGATTGAAGTTTTTTTTTGTTGAGCTTTTGTATGGTTAAAGTTAAAGGGTCCACTTGTACACCGACAAAATTAAACGTCATAATTAGAATTGATGTCAAGTTGTCCTGTTTATGTATTATGTATTAGCTATTTGAAGTATGTGAACTCCCTTTTGGAGGTGGTTTGTGTTTGATCGACACATGAAGCCCTAAATTGCTAGTAGGTATCTTCTTTGATCTTGCCTTCCTTCACATTCATGCATTCTCTACCTTTTGGGAGTATCGAATATGAGTACAAGTTTTCTTTACCTAAATGATTACTTTAAGTACGAAAGGTTGTAGACACGTAATTTTGTCCCTCCCCAAAAGAATTTTTACCATTTTTACTCCTGCCTTACCACGTACCCTCATTCATATGATTATACCCCACAAAAATGCAAAAATAACAACCCTTCATAAAATTCCTATCAAATTTTATCTTGTTTTAATCCTATCCTAACTACCTCTCCCTACCCCCACCTCATAGCCCCTCACCCCTACCCACATGTACCCACTGCCCCACCCTCTCTCACAATTCCACTCACTATCTGCATATACCATATATACACAACAAAATAGAAAATAAAAGGAGGAGCATCTTTTGGGGGGCCCTCGAGATTTCACACACATAGAGCATCACATATTCATCCACCACATGAAGAAAATGGTTTCTTCTCCATAGGCAGAGAAGACACAACAAAAATCCTCCATTTTAATATATTCTTGAACATAGAGCACACACAAGAGAAGAATTCACACTATATACGCACACCACACTATTCTTTTTTTCAGATTGACACTCCCTTCACCACAGCAACACACGCAGATCGGGAGAGAGAGAGAGAAATTGAGAGAGAAAGAGGGAAAATGCATAGAGGAGAGGAACTCACGGAAACCTGACCAGTTTCACGATTCACTCATCGATACATACACACACACACCAGTCAAAGGGAGAATAAAAAAAAAGGGTACTGCTCCGGCGAATTTCGCCTGAGAGCGACCGAAATTTGGTCCATCTTCGTTGCTTCTCGCAGTGCGCAAAGCGATTCCCAAACCCTTTTCTCAGTTTCCCATTGAACTCTAGACAAAAATGGTGAACCGGCGACCAAAGTGGCGCAATCCGAGCAGTTTCAGTCTATTCCATCTGACAATGATAAAAATAAAATAAAATGGGTCAGTTGGTTCATTCGGGTTAATTCGAATTTAAGTTGGTTTGTTCGAGTTGCAGGTTCGACGTTGAGGTTCCATTTGGGTCGATGTTCCATTGCTCCGTCATTTTGATCAATCACTGCTTATTTGGAATAAAACTAACAATTGAGGTCCAATTCTACATCTCTTTATCTCTCTTATTTTAAATGGTGTGATTATGATTTTATTCGTTGTTATTTAATTTTTAATCTTGGTGTGAAGCATGTTAATCACATAGTTAATTTGGGGTTAAGTTGGATTTTGGGGAAAAGATTGAAAATAATTAAAAGTGAATATCGGTTTATGTTGGTTCAGTGACGATAGCTTGATTCGGAATAAAGTCGACTTTGTTAAGTTCAATAGCATCATGTTTTAGGCTGTGAATTGTTAGGTAAATGGTAGGGGGTAGGCAAATTTAGGGGTAACGATTTGTTGAGTGTTTTGTATATGTGTGTGAATGGTTCGTTCTATTTTATCGCACAAAAAAATTTAAAAGTGTACTTATTTAGTCGGAGAATGCCCCGAAGCCATTTATATTTGCTCACCGGAGAATGCCCTGACATGTTATGTTGGCGGAAGATGATCGTGATGAAGGCCTGAGGTATCGGATAAAGCATGGGAGCATAGTTAGGATTAGTGTAGGTTAGATAGGATTTATTTTCTCATTTTTATTTATTTTGGACTGTATAATTGGACTGAAGATTTTACTTTGGATTTATTTTGTTTTGTGTGTTTGTTTGATTGTTTTATGTGTTTTTGTGTGGTTTGTATATTCTTAGTGCCAAATTAGCTGATACACTCTACCAAGAGACCGTGGTTGAACCACGGGATCAAGGGGTGCCTAACACCTTTCCCTTGGTCAACAGAATTCCTTAGCTGGAATCTCTATTCACAAACCAGTTTAAAGAGTCAAATTGTTTTGAAAAGGATCTTTCAAAGGTGACTTGGCACACCAGATTATGTCAAGTGGCGATTCTGAATAAAAAATGTAAACAATCCTTTTTCGAAACAAATTTTCAATCTTTTGTCACTTTGAAAATAAAAACCCTTTCGAAACTTAAAAATCAAATCTTTTTTTTGGTAAAAAAGGGGAGTGACAGCTCTGGCAACTCTGCTGGGGATTTTTCAAAATTCGAGCTTATTTTTTGGAGTTGTATTGGCTTAATTTGACATTAAGGGTGTATAAACATTGTTTGTGTTATCGTATTATCACTGTTGAGTGCCTACGTGCTCTTTGTTTACAATTTTTATCTCATGTGTTACCACTTTATATCTGGCATCATATGCATAACCCGAGTCATTCTTTTTGCAATAAGTCCGTAGTACAAGTGTTGTACACGACCTCTAGTTGATTCACCCTTATTTTATGGGGGGAGCCGTTAGTGTTATGGAGTAGGTGGAAAGTAAAGTAGCCACTATCTACCATACGCTCCCTCGAACAGCCTTGTTAGTGAACCCCAACGTAGGTCAGCCTTTAGTTCATGTTTATGTGCCTCATATTGAAGACCTAGGGGGGCCCACTTGGCCCTTTGTAGGAGACTCACCTCTAAAGCATCCCTACGTGCTAAATGTTGCATCTCTGAGGATAACGTGGTCATTTGACGGACTGATTCGGGGAAAGTATGTGTTAGAAGTAAAGTGTGTAGGCAATGGAAAATCAAAAAAAAAAAAAAAGAAAAAAAGAAAAAGTAGTCAAAAAATAGTTTCGTAGTTTATTTTTAGAGTTCTTTATGACTTTTGTTTTTGACAATCCAAAAATTCAAAAAGAGTTTTTACCTTTCGTACTCATTTTCTTTAAGACATCAAAAAGATTTTTCCTTATTCCTTTACCATGCACTCATAAGTCAAAAATTCCAAAAAGATTTTCTTTATAGGAGCTTTTTATAAAAGAAAAATGAAAAAAAAGTTGGTAGAAGTTTTATATATTTCTTGTAAGAAAAATACCAAGAAAATTTTTTTCCTTTTGTAGTTGTTGGTGTAAGTTATGTGAAGTCTCAAATTGAAAACCCCAAAAAGATTTTATTCGTCTGTCTTTGATCTTGTCTCTTAAGTTAGGGTCAATTTGTCAGTGAATCGTTAATTTTCCAATTTGGACGAACTACGCACTCCTGATTCTCCTATTTCAGGAGGTGAGATACCTAGGCAACCTATTGTTGGTTCGGGGATCTTATTTCAAAAATTCAAAATATTTTTCTTCACTCTTCATTTAGAGTAGGTGTCTATGCATAAATAAAAGAAAACTAAAAAAAAATTTCCTTTAATAGGTTCAAGTTTTATTTTTGTATAAAATGCGAAATTCAAGATAAAGCCAGCAAAGCTCAAAAGAAAAGTATCGAGCAAGAGAATAGAGTCAGAAAGTTTCAAAAAAAAAAAGAGAAAAAATGTGTCCAAAGAAGGACGAAAAGAGTGTCAAGAAATTAGAGTCAGAAAAATCACAAAGAAAAAGAGTCAAAAGAAAAACAAGTCAGAATCAAGCAAAAAAGAATAAGCTGCCAAAACTACGCATGACCTGATTCTTCTCTTTCGGGGGTGAGATACGTAGGCTTCCCTATTCTGGGCTCGGTCCAACGAAATAAATCATTTAAAGTCACCCAGTCAAAAGAAACTGGGGCATGAGTTAATCCTCATTTTTTGAGTTGATTCCAAAAGTTGTAAGTCCTACCCTACTTTAAGTGTCGTTTGGGCCCCATGTCATCCTTTCTTTCTAACCCTATCCAAAAGACAAGTTACAACTGAAGAAAGACCTTCAGATCAATCTTTGACAATGTTAAGGCTAAACATGCAATGGTTGTGATGACACATTTTGAGGAACTACTTGGCTTTCTTAGTGGAACCAGGAGAGGAATAAGAATAAGAGAGCCTTATTGGTAAAATTCCTCACGGACACCATGAGGCGATGGTGAGCTGAGAGTAATGAAAATGATATTCTTATTAGTGAAAACCTTCACGGACTCCATAAAATGATGGTGAGGTGATAAAAAGAAATGAGAGAGACTTGTTGGCGAAATGAAGGCACCACTAGCCAAATGAGGTCTCCAAATGCAATTGGCCCAAGAAAGCAACTCACTTTCAGGGTCATTAACTCAACAACAATTTGTGAGAGTTTTCGATAGAAAGATCAGGCAGTTTAATCCGATATGAATGTCATAATCATTAGAGTTGACTGTCATTTCTAGATAAACTTTTCTTTTATCTTTTTTAGTGGAGACATTCATTGTCATTTCATTCTTTTCTATAGTTATATTTTTAATTTCTTGAGTCAGTTATCCAAATAAAATAAAAATTGTTGTCATTTTTCTCTTGTCTTTGAGTCAAGTCCATGTCAAAACAAGTGAGAAAGGATCTCAAAACTGGCTACCAGCTTCTTTAATTGGATAAAGCGAAACAAAAGGCCGGCACATAAAAGGCACATGATTTTGAGCTGAAATAAGGCATGCAAAAGTTTTGTCAACAGACAAGTCTAGGAACTCATAGAAATACCAAGGTTTAAAGGGTCTATTTGAGAAGCATGACTAAGAAGAGATACTGTGTTTGTTTTAGTAACTTTTAATAGTTTGAGTTCGGGTTAATGATTCAGCAAGCCAATGATATATGCTGGAAGCAAGGTTAAATGTGATGAGGGCAAGAGCGATCGCTGTGAAAGCTAAAGCCACAAACCATCCACCACATTTTAAACTCACAAGTTTTGTTTGATGAAACAGGTAACATATTACATTCAAAGCAAGGACTTCAAAGCGTAAATATCAAGGGTTGCAATGCCTCACTTTTACAAATGCAGGAAGCAATGTTTTTGCACAGGTTTAATAGTCAAATCCCTTGATTTCTAGAAGACATACCTTTTAGTCGAGTCACTCCCTTTGATTCCTATAAGATGTACCTTTTAGTCGATTCATTCCCTTTGATTCCTATAAGGTGTACCTTTTCGTCGAGTCATTCCCTTTGATTCTTATAAGACGTACCTTTTAGTCGAGTTATCTGTAACACCCCGTAAATTTTTTTCGTACACTTATCGCGATTATATGGAGTCCTAAAGACTTGCGTATGGGTTAAATTAAGTTTATGGTGTTCGGAAGTATCCCGTCAATAGTTGTATGAGTAGGTATTGGAATAATCTTTCCAACGATATAAAGTTTGCCCAAAACAGAGGAGTATTTCCTATAAGCGAGCACATTCGAAATTTCAAAACGGTGGCCGGGAAGCCCGTGAACAGTGATTCTGCAGGAAAATTTCTGCAGCTAGGCACACCAACTTGAGACGATCATAACTCCTTGTGCAAACGGAAATGTGTGGGCTGCTATATATAGACGAAAAGATCCGAGAGTATTCTTTCTAATGAAATTGGTTTCATTCAAATCCAACATCTGAGTAAGGAGTTATACTCGTTTTACTTCAGCCTCTCAAAACAGATTTTTGTGAACAGTAAATTAGCAGGAAAATACTGAGGCCTGCCAGTTTTTGGGTCAACTTTGAATGATCATAACTTCCTCAATATAATGAAATGGGCGAGCTACCATATATCAAAAGAAAGATCTTCGAGTCGTCTTTCTAATGCAATTAGTTTCATCCAAATCCAACATCTGCGTAAGGAGTTATACGCGTTTTACTTCAGCCTCTCAAAATAGATTTTTAGGGTCAACTTCAAACGATCATAACTCCTTGTACAGGACGAACTGGGTGGCCTAATTTATATGAAATGAAAGCCCTTTTAATTATATTTACAATGATACCAATTTCACCCAAATCCGATATCGGAGCAAAGAGTTATGATCGATTTACTTCAGCCTGTCAAAACTGTCCACTGGTGACAGATTCGGGATTTATTTAAATTTTGAGGGCACAATGGTCATTTTCTATTACCTTTGGACGAAAATTGGTCTTAAAAACCTGCACTTAGCCTCATTTATCCCAAAAATTATCCAAATTATTAAGAGAGGTGAAACCCTAGCCAATTTCAACCTCAAATATTTTGTGATTCAACCGCAGAAAATTCAAATTGGTTCCGTAGTTGTGTTCACCATCTCGAAAGCTTCGAGAAGCACCCCATGGTTATGTAAGGAGGATTCTAAATACAAGAGTTCATTGTTAAGGTATGAATATTGTTTATTCTTGATTCTTATCCATGAATAAGTATTTATAAAGGATTATGAGTATTGTCTTGATGTTGGAAGATAACTAGAAACATAGTTATGAATTGTTGTGTATAAATTGTTAGTAGTAAATTATGAAAGTTGCTGTATTGGATTATGGAGGATTAATTGTGGTGATATAACATTATATTAGTGGTTATGTATGCCTAGTGATCATGTTGGTATTGGATGGTGATTAAGAAGGGAAATAAAGGCTAAGAGTGATGTTGAGGGATATTTCATGAAAATGCATGATATGTGAATGTAATAAGAGTATAAGAGGATGTATGTAGTACTCCTATTGATGAGCTAAAGGATTACTTCCTAGACATTATTTGGTGAAGTTAATACCTAAATGGTAAGGTTTGGTTGCTAATACTAGTTTGCCACAAATGACTTATTGTAGATAAGTGTTCGAAGAGTACGGGAAGTCACTTGTATTGAAGTGGTTATATCAAGGTATGTAAGACATACTCTATCTAATCTTTGGCATGAATAATGACCCATGGCACTCTCAAGTAAGCTTCCAACATTGTCCTACGACACATGACACATAATAACATCATATGATCTTCAACACTACCAATTGAACTTGTTTTCACTTTTAAGATGTCCGGCTAGTCAAAAAAAATGTCCATATACTATTGTTGACTCCGAAATGGTTTAATGAGGTATCCATGGTTCTCTACTTCATCTTCATGATATTGATTACCTATTTACATGTTTTTCCTATTGAGGTATCATGGTTTAAAGTTCCATAAAGTGTGACCACAAAGTAACCAATCTCAAAGATTAATTTAATTAAGAAATGCAATGTCTGTATTTTAAATTGATGATATGATGTATTGTATTAGTACCACTGATCAGTTGGCCATTGTATGACATATGTTATGTATTGATAAGGATTACGGGAAGTAATGATATGCAAGTAATGTGCAGGTATCCCATCAGTTCTTTTAAGTGTGGTCTACTCATACTGTTTATTCACTCGTATCTGGTTTCTGTTGACCTTTTGTATATCATCTTGATACTCACTGCCTTACATACTCAGTACATATTTCCGTACTGACGTCCCTCACGGGGGACCTGCATTCATGCCTGCAGGAACAGGTAATTCAGGTCGTACACCTCCGCAGTAAGAGCCAGGACGTTCTGTTGTTAGTGGTGAGCTCCAGTTGTTTCGGGGCATCCCAAGTCGTCTCTATATGTACTTTTGGTATTTGCATAAAAGTCTTTTGTGGGCGGGAGTTTGTCCCGACCCCAACTCAGTCGTGTATCTATGTAGAGGCTTTTGTAGACATATTGTACAGCCATAGGAGTGTTTGGTTGATAGACGTGATGGCTCTGACGGCCAATTACTGTTTATATATATATTTATGCGTGTCTGCTGGGCTGATACAGGTACTGTTTTCCTCTATTTACAACGAAGTGCTGCCCAAATTTTTTAATTTTCATAAGTAATGTGAATGTGAAAGTATAGGTTATGAACGGGTTCTCCCGGGCCTCCTCGGCTACGGGTGCCAGTCTGCTCCAATGGGATTTGGGGTGTGACAGAAGTGGTATCAGAGAAGTTCGTCCTAGTGAGTCTACAAAGCCGTGTCTACGTAGAATCTCGTTTATCGGTGTGTTGTGCACCACATCTATAAACAGGAGGCTGTTGGACATTTAGGGATTGTTTCCACTCTTCATTTCTTAGATCGTGCAATAGATCCCATATTAGAGATAAAGTCATAATCAATCGCTTAATCCAATTGTTTCTTTTTTATTTATTATAGTGACGATGCCGGTTACAAGGAGAAAGAATAAGTGGAAGCGAGTAGATACAGTGGCCGGAGAAGGTACTAGTAAGTCACCACCGGCACAAGTTGAGCAAAGTGAGTCTCAAGCTGAGCATATATCAGGCGCTTCTTCTCCTCCGGAAGGGCCGTCTATTAATGCTGTTGATCGAGATTTGAGGGATGCAGTACAACTTCTGACGCATATAGTTGCCGGTCAACTTCAAGGGCAAGCTATTCCTACCACGGGTTCTAGTGGTATGGATAGAGCAGCTAGCCTTCGGACTCAGGATTTTCTGAAACTGGATCCTCCTACTTTTACCGGATCAGATATTAATGAAGACCCGCAGGACTTTGTCGATCAAACCCAAAGGGTTCTAGATGTTATGCATGTATCCGGTAAAGAGATGGTTGAGCTAGCAGCATATAGACTGAAAGGAGAGGCTATATTGTGGTACGAGGATTGGAAACGATCTAGGGGTATTGATGCACCTCCAACTACGTGGGGAGAGTTCAAAAATGCATTTATTGATCATTATCTTCCATTTGAGACTCGTCAGGCCCGTGCAGATCAATTCTTGAATCTTCGTCAGGGTAATATGAGTGTAAGAGAGTATAGTCTTTGATTTAACTCCTTGTCTCGATATGCTTCTAATGTGGTAGCTACTATGGACGACAGAGTTCATCACTATGTGAATAGATTGGAACCATACTTGGTTAGAGATTGTACCATTGCTGCTTTGAACAAGGACATGGATATAGCGAGGATACAAGCTTTCGCTCAGAAGATGGAAGAGCAGAGGCAAAGAAGAAGAACCCAGGAATCAGAAAAAGGATATTCTAAGCGGCCCAGAGCTATAGGGCAGTTTGTGGCATCTCAGGGAGGTTTTAGGCCTTCGTTCTCTCATAGATTGCCTAGCCCGTTATCTTCTTATCCTGCAATTAGTGCTCCACCACAATTTCAAAGGTTCAGAGGTAATCAGTTCGGGCAAAGCAGTGAAAATCAGAGTTCGCGAACAGTGGGGTATCAAGGGCAAGGGAGTATGAGTCAATTGAGACCTCCACGACACCCGTGCCCCATTTGTAGAAAATTTCACTTTGGCAAATGTCGGCTTGGGACGAATAATTGCTTTTGGTGCGGTAAACCGGGGCATATGGCTAGAGATTGCCCACGCAGGACCACAGGTAGTATAACACGACCTACCGGATCAGCTGTTGCGTCATCTTCGGTGCCTCCTTTGAGTAGGGGTGCACAACCTATGGGTCACGGTAGAGGTGATAGAGGAGTAGCTAGTGCTAGCGGAGCTCAGAACCGTATGTATGCCCTAGCAGATCGGCAGAATTTAGAGGCTTCTCCAGACGTGGTTACAGGTACGTTGTCCATCTTTGCATTTGATGTGTATGCCTTAATTGATCCTGGTTCTACATTATCGTATGCTACTCCTTTGGTTGCGGGAAGGTTCGGAAGAACACCCGAATTATTAGCCAAGCCGAAGTATCAACGCCAGTGGGGGAATCTCTTATAGCTAGGAATGTTTATCGAAATTGTGTTGTGAATATTTGTGGTCGTGATACTTTGGCCGATCTTGTTGAGTTGGAAATGGTAGATTTTGATGTTATTATGGGCATGGATTGGTTAGCGTCTTGTTATGCTACAGTAGATTGCCGTTCTAAGAAGGTATATTTCCATTTCCCAAATGAGGCAGTCCTTGAATGGAAGGGTAATGTTGGCGCGCCGAGAGGTAGATTTATTTCTTACTTTAAGGCAAGAAAAATGATTTCCAAGGGGTACATATACCATCTGGTTAGAGTAAGGGATGCAGAGGCAGAGCCGCCAACTTTTCAGACCGTTCCGGTTGTGAATGAATTTCCTGATGTATTTCCTGAAGAACTACCAGGTTTACCTCCTGAACGAGAAGTGGAGTTTGGTATTGATTTGTTGCCAGACACACAGCCAATCTCAATACCTCCTTATAGAATGGCACCAGCAGAGTTGCGAGAATTGAAAGAGCAACTGAAAGACTTGCTAGAGAAGGGATTCATCAGGCCTAGTATGTCCCCTTGGGGAGCACTAGTATTGTTTGTGCGTAAGAAAGATGGTTCGCTGAGGATGTGTATTGACTATCGGCAATTGAATAAGGTGACTATTAAGAATAAGTACCCCCTTCCCCGAATTGATGATTTATTTGACCAGTTGCAGGGTGCCCAGTGTTTTTCCAAGATTGACTTGAGATCAGGCTATCATCAAGTGAGGGTCAAGGATAAAGATATACCTAAGACAGCTTTCCGAACACGGTATGGTCATTATGAATTCCTGGTTATGTCATTTGGGCTGACAAATGCACCCGCAGTTTTTATGGATCTGATGAATAAGCTGTTTAAGCCGTTTCTAGATGTGTTCGTGATAGTTTTCATAGATGATATTCTGGTCTACTCTAGATCAGAAGAGGACCATGTTAATCACTTAAGGCAGGCGTTGCAGATTCTTCGTGATCGTAAGCTGTATGCGAAGTTTTCTAAATGTGAGTTTTGGCTCAAGTCAGTGGCATTTTTGGGCCATATTGTATCAAGTGAAGGCATAAAAGTTGACACTCAGAAGATTGAGGCTGTGAAGAATTGGCCAAGACCCACGACGCCTACGGAGATTCATAGTTTCCTCGGGTTGGCTGGTTATTATAGAAGGTTTGTTGAAGGTTTTTCTTCTATTTCTGCACCTTTGACTAAGTTGACGCATAAAGCCTCCAAGTTTCAATGGAATGATGCTTGTGAAAAGAGTTTCCAGGATCTGAAGAGAAAGTTGACTTCTACACCGGTATTGGTACTTCCTGAAGGCACAAAAGGGTATGCAGTGTACTGTGATGCTTCGAGAATTGGCTTAGGATGCGTACTAATGCAACATGGTAGAGTAATAGCCTATGGCTCTAGACAGTTACGACCTCATGAGAGGAATTATCCCACGCATGATCTTGAGCTAGCTGCAGTTGTATTTGCTTTGAAGATATGGCGCCACTACTTATATGGGGTTCATGTTGACATATATACCAATCATAAGAGCCTGCAATATATCTTCAGTCAGAAAGATCTAAACTTGAGGCAGCGGAGATGGCTTAAATTGTTGAAAGATTATGATGTTGATATCTTGTATCATCCAGGGAAAGCGAATGTGGTAGCGGATGCACTGAGTCGTAAGTCTAAAATGGCATCTATAGAAAAGCAGGGGGTTATTAAGGATCTTCACCAACTAGCTAATTTGGGAGTTCGACTTCTCGAAACTCCAGATGAAGAGGTTATTGTACGTAATGCAACGGAATCTTCATTGATAGCTGAAGTGAAAGAGAAGCAGTATGCAGATCCAATTTTATTGCAGCTTAAGGAGGATGTGCAGAGTGGCACGACAAAGGCATTTGAGCTTACGCGAGAAGGAGTGCTTCAGTGTCAGAATCGTTTATGTGTACCTGATGTAGTTGAGCTAAGAAAGAGAATTATGACAGAAGCACACTGTTCAAGGTATTCCATCCATCCAGGGTCGACTAAGATGTATCAAGATTTGAAAGCAATATATTGGTGGAATGACATGAAGAGGAATATTGCCGAATTTGTAGCTGAATGTCCGAATTTTCAAAGAGTCAAAGTAGAACACCAGAAACCCGGTGGTTACATGCAATGTATAGATCTTCCAGTCTGGAAGTGGGACAAGATCAATATGGATTTCATCACGGGTTTGCCTCGTACATATCGGAAGTTTGATTCCATATGGGTGATCATTGATAGGCTTACCAAATCTGCGCACTTCTTACCAGTTAAGACAACTTATACGGTGGAAGAGTATGCAAAGTTGTATATTAAGGAGATCGTTCGGTTACATGGAGTTCCAATTTCCATTATATCCGATCGAGGAACCCAATTTACCGCGAATTTTTGGAAGTCTTTTCAAAGGAGTTTGGGGACACAAGTAAATCTAAGTACGGCTTTTCATCCTCAAACGGACGGACAAGCGGAACGTACCATCCAGACACTTGAAGACATGCTACGAGCATGTGTATTAGATTTCAAAGGCAACTGGGATGATCACCTACCTCTTATCGAGTTTGCCTACAATAATAGCTATCATTCAAGTATCAAAATGGCACCATATGAAGCATTGTATGGAAGAAAGTGTAGATCGCCAATAGGATGGTTTGAAGCAGGTGATGCGGTCTTATTTGGACCGGATCTTGTTTATCAAGCAATGGAGAAGGTTAAAGTGATCCAACAACGGCTTGCAACAGCTCAAAGTCGACACAAATCTTATGCGGATGTTAGAAGAAGAGGACTTGAGTTTTCTATCGATGATTGGGTATTCTTGAAAGTATCACCAATGAAAGGAGTGATGAGGTTTGGCAAGAAAGGAAAGTTAAGTCCACGATACATAGGTCCGTATAAGATCATTCAAAGATTTGGACAAGTTGCTTATGAGTTAGAGCTACCTCAAGAGCTCTAAGCAGTTCATCCTGTATTTCATGTTTCGATGCTTCGCAAGTACGTCGGAGAACCATCGCACATCACTACTACGGAAGATGTACAAATTACAAAAGATCTCACTTTTGAAGAAATGCCTATTGCTATTCTTGATCGCCAAATTAAAAAGATAAGGAATAAAGAGATAGCATCGGTAAACGTACTTTGGAGGAATCAACAAGTTGAGGAGATCACATGGGAAGCTGAGGAAGCGATGAAGATTAAGTACCCTTACCTATTCAACGATGAGGAGGAAGTTCATGAGACGGAAGAAGTACAATAACAAGTAAGTGTTTGTTTTTATGCAAGGATGTTATGATGATGAATGTGTTAATTGTAAGCTTGGACATGTCTTAACTGAGTAACTATGCTAACATTCGAGGACGAATGTTCTTAAGGGGGGGATAATGTAACACCCCGTAAATTTTTTTCGTACACTTATCGCGATTATATGGAGTCCTAAAGACTTGCGTATGGGTTAAATTAAGTTTATGGTGTTCGGAAGTATCCCGTCAATAGTTGTATGAGTAGGTATTGGAATAAGATTTCCAACGATATAAAGTTTGCCCAAAACAGAGGAGTATTTCATATAAGCGAGCACATTCGAAATTTCAAAACGGTGGCCGGGAAGCCCGTGAACAGTGATTCTGCAGGAAAATTTCTGCAGCTAGGCACACCAACTTGAGACGATCATAACTCCTTGTGCAAACGGAAGTGTGTGGGCTGCTATATATAGACGAAAAGCTCCAAGAGTCTTCTTTCTAATGAAATTGGTTTCATTCAAATCCAACATCTGAGTAAGGAGTTATACTCGTTTTACTTCAGCCTCTCAAAACAGATTTTTGTGAACAGTAAATTAGCAGGAAAATACTGAGGCCTGCCAGTTTTTGGGTCAACTTTGAATGATCATAACTTCCTCAATATAATGAAATGAGCGAGCTACCATATATAAAAAGAAAGATCTTCGAGTCGTCTTTCTAATGCAATTGGTTTCATCCAAATCCAACATCTGCGTAAGGAGTTATACGCGTTTTACTTCAGCCTCTCAAAATAGATTTTTAGGGTCAACTTCAAACGATCATAACTCCTTGTACAGGACGAACTGGGTGGCCTAATTTATATGAAATGAAAGCCCTTTTAATTATATTTACAATGATACCAATTTCACCCAAATCCGATATCGGAGCAAAGAGTTATGATCGATTTACTTCAGCCTGTCAAAACTGTCCACTGGGGACAGATTCGGGATTTATTTAAATTTTGAGGGCACAATGGTCATTTTCTATTACCTTTGGACGAAAATTGGTCTTAAAAACCTGCACTTAGCCTCATTTATCCCAGAAATTATCCAAATTATTAAGAGAGGTGAAACCCTAGCCAATTTCAACCTCAAATATTTTGTGATTCAACCGCAGAAAATTCAAATTGGTTCCGTAGTTGTGTTCACCATCTCGAAAGCTTCGAGAAGCACCCCATGGTTATGTAAGGAGGATTCTAAATACAAGAGTTCATTGTTAAGGTATGAATATTGTTTATTCTTGATTCTTATCCATGAATAAGTATTTATAAAGGATTATGAGTATTGTCTTGATGTTGGAAGATAACTAGAAACATAGTTATGAATTGTTGTGTATAAATTGTTAGTAGTAAATTATGAAAGTTGTTGTATTGGATTATGGAGGATTAATTGTGGTGATATAACATTATATTAGTAGTTATGTATGCCTAGTGATCATGTTGGTATTGGATGGTGATTAAGAAGGGAAATAAAGGCTAAGAGTGATGTTGAGGGATATTTCATGAAAATGCATGATATGTGAATGTAATAAGAGTATAAGAGGATGTATGTAGTACTCCTATTGATGAGCTAAAGGATTACTTCCTAGACATTATTTGGTGAAGTTAATACCTAAATGGTAAGGTTTGGTTGCTAATACTAGTTTGCCACAAATGACTTATTGTAGATAAGTGTTCGAAGAGTACGGGAAGTCACTTGTATTGAAGTGGTTATATCAAGGTATGTAAGACATACTCTATCTAATCTTTGGCATGAATAATGACCCATGGCACTCTCAAGTAAGCTTCCAACATTGTCCTACGACACATGACACATAATAACATCATATGATCTTCGACACTACCAATTGAACTTGTTTTCACTTTTAAGATGTCCGGCTAGTCAAAAAAAATGTCCATATACTATTGTTGACTCCGAAATGGTTTAATGAGGTATCCATGGTTCTCTACTTCATCTTCATGATATTGATTACCTATTTACATGTTTTTCCTATTGAGGTATCATGGTTTAAAGTTCCATAAATGTGACCACAAAGTAACCAATCTCAAAGATTAATTTAATTAAGAAATGCAATGTCTGTATTTTAAATTGATGATATGATGTATTGTATTAGTACCACTGATCAGTTGGCCATTGTATTATAAAGATTATGTATATATGCTATTCCAGGGGTGGTCCCTGATGTATTGTATTAGTACCACTGATCAGTTGGCCATTGTATGACATATGTTATGTATTGATAAGGATTACGGGAAGTAATGATATGCAAGTAATGTGCAGGTATCCCATCAGTTCTTTTAAGTGTGGTCTACTCATACTGTTTATTCACTCGTATCTGGTTTCTGTTGACCTTTTGTATATCATCTTGATACTCACTGCCTTACATACTCAGTACATATTTCCGTACTGACGTCCCTCACGGGGGACCCTCACAGGTACTTCAGGTCGTACACCTCCGCAGTAAGAGCCAGGACGTTCTGTTGTTAGTGGTGAGCTCCAGTTGTTTCGGGGCATCCCAAGTCGTCTCTATATGTACTTTTGGTATTTGCATAAAAGTCTTTTGTGGGCGGGAGTTTGTCCCGACCCCAACTCAGTCATGTATCTATGTAGAGGCTTTTGTAGACATATTGTACAGCCATAGGAGTGTTTGGTTGATAGACATGATGGCTCTGACGGCCAATTACTGTTTATATATATATATTTATGCGTGTCTGCTGGGTTGATACAGGTACTGTTTTCTTCTATTTACAACGAAGTGCTGCCCAAATTTTTTAATTTTCATAAGTAATGTGAATGTGAAAGTATAGGTTATGAACGGGTTCTCCCGGGCCTCCTCGGCTACGGGTGCCAGTCTGCTCCAATGGGATTTGGGGTGTGACATTATCTCCCTTTGATTCCTATAAGTCATACCTTTTAGTCGATTCACTCCCTTTGATTCTTATAAGACATACCTTTTAGTCGAGTCATTCCCTTTGATTCCTATAAGACGTACCTTTTAGTTGAGTCATTCCCTTAGACCCCTAGAAGACGTACCTTTTAGTCAAGTCATTCCCTTTGACCCCTAGAAGATGTACCTTTTAGTCGAGTCATCCCCTTTGATTCCTATAAGATGTACCTTTTAGTCGAGTCATCCCTTTTGATTCCTATAAGATGTACGTTTTAGTCGAGTCATTCCTTTGATTCCTATAAGATGTACCTTTTAGTTGAGTCATTCCATTTGATTCCTATAAGACGCACCTTTTAGTCGAGTCATCCCCTTTGATTCCTATAAGACGTACCTTTTAGTCGAGTCATTCCCTTGGATTCCTATAAGACGTACCTTTTAGTTGAGTCATTCCCTTTGATTCCTACAAGACGTACCGTTTAGTCGAGTCATTCCCTTTGATTCCTATATGACGTACCTTTTAGTCTAGTCATTCCCTTTGACCCCTAGAAGACGTACCTTTTAGTCGTGTCATTCCCTTTCACCCCTAGAAGACATACCTTTTAGTTGAGTCATCCCCTTTGATTCCTAGAAGACATACCTTTTAGTCGAGTCATCCCCTTTGATTCCTATAAGATGTACCTTCTAGTCGAATCATTCCAATTAACTCATAGAAGATGCATTTCTTTGTTTGGGATAATTTTGTTTTTATTTTTGATGTGATTTCAGGAGCCCGCCTGAAGAACAGGGCGAATAAATGAAAAGTCAAGCAACATGGAGAAAAAGTTGAAGGTTAAGCAACAAGATGAAGAAACTGAAAGTCAATAGCTTGAAAAAATAGCAAGTCGGGAGCTTACCTGAAGAATAGGGTGATGAAGTTGAAAATCAAGCAACAAGTTGAAGAAATTGCAAATCAGGAGCCCGCCTGAAGAATAGGGTGATGAAACTCATGTCAAAAAGTCCAAAAGAAGCTGCGTAGATAGGATTTTGTAATTTCATTTATGTTTTTAACTTGTACTTTTCATTTTTGATGTAATGACAGAGCCGCGGACCGGAACCTCGACGGGACCTCACTCGACTCTCCAACTCGGTTGTCCTTCTTCCTTTTGTTTCTTTCTTTGAATGATGGTCGGGTCAAAATTCTATCTCATTGTCTACTTCTTTGTATGAAAACACTTTATGTTTACATGGATAGAGGGGCATGATGTAGACACGTAATTTTGTCCCTCCCCGAAAGCATTTTTACCATTTTTACTCCCGCCTTACCACATACCCTCATTCATGTGATTATACCCCACAAAAATACAAAAATAACAACCCTTGATAAAATTCCTAACAAATTTTATCTAGTTTTAATCCTATCCTAACCACCTCTCCCTACCCCCAACTCATAGCCCCTCACCCCTATCCACGTGTACCCACTGCCCCACCCTCTCTCACAATTCCACTCACTATCTGCATGTAACATATATACACAACAAAATAGAAAAGAAAAAGGGGAGCATCTTCTGGGGGCCCTATGAGATTTTCACACACACAGAGCATCACATATTTATCCACTATATGAAGAAAATGGTTTCTTCTCCATAGGCAGAGAAGACACAACAAAAATGCTCCATTTTTATATATTCTTGAACACAGAGCACACACAGGAGAAGAATTCACATGATATACTCACACCACACTATTCTTTTTTCTAGATTGACACTCCCCTCACCACAGCAACACACGAAGATCTAGAAAGAGAGAGAGAAATTAAGAGAGAAAGAGGAAAAAATGCGCGAACGAGAGAAACTCACGCACACCTAACCAGTTTCACAATTCACTCATCGATACATACACGCACACACTAGTCAGAGGGAGAATAAAAAAAAAAGGGTACTACTCCGGCAAATTTTGCCTGCGAGTGACAAAAATCTGGTCCGTCTTCGTTGCTTCTCGCCATTGTCTAAGCTCTTCGGAGCTCCGGCAGTGTGAAATAGCGAATCCCAACCCCTTTTCTCAGTTTCCCATTGAACTCTAGATGGAGATGGTGAGCCAACGACCAGAGTCGAGCAATCCGAGCTGTTTCAGTCTATTCCGACCAAATTCTATTTGACAACGATCCAAAAAAAATAAAATGGGTCAGTTGGTTCATTCGGGTTAATTCGGATTTGGGTTGGTTTGTTCGAGTTGCAGGTTCGACGTTGAGGTTTCTGTTGGGTCGAGGTTCCATTGCTCCGTGATTTTGATCCATCATTGCTTGCTTGGAATAAAACCAACAATTGAGGTCCAATTCTATATCTATTTGTCTCTCTTATTTTGAATGGTGTGATTTTTGGTTGAGATGATTTTATTCATTGTTATTTAATTTTAATCTTGGTGTAAAGCATGTTAATCACATAGTGAATTTGGGGTTAAGTTGGATTTTGGCGAAAAGATTGAAAATTGTTAAAAGTGAATAACGGTTTATGTTGGTTCAGTGGCGATGGCTTGATTCAGAATAAACGTCGACTTTTTTTAAGTTCAATAGTATCATGTTTTAGGCTGTGAATTGTTAGGAAAATGGTAGGGGGTAGGCAAATTTAGGAGTAACTATATGTTGAGTGTTTTGAATATGTGTGTGAATGGTTCGTTCTATTTTATCACACAAAAAAATTAAAAAATGTACTCATTTAGTCGGGGAATGCCCCGAAGCCATTTGTATTTTCTCACCAGGGAATGCCCCAACATATTATGTTGGCGGAAGAGATGAAGGCCCGGGGTATCGAGTAAAGCATGGGAGCGTAGTTAGGATTAGTATAGGTTAGATAGGATTTATTTTCTCATTTTTATTTATTTTGGACTACATAATTGGACTGAACATTTTACTTTGGATTTATTTTGTTTTGGGTGTTTGTTTGATTGTTTTACATGTTTTTGTGTGGTTTGTACATTCGTAGTGCCAAATTAGGCGATACACTCTACCAAGCGACCGTGGTCGAACCACGGGATCGAGGGGTGCCTAACACCTTTCCCTCGGTCAAATGAATTCCTTAGCTGGAATCTCTGTTCGCAAACCAGTTTAAAGAGTCAAACTGTTTTGAAAAGGATCTTTCTAAGGTGACTTGGCACACCGGATTATGCCAAGTGGTGACTCTGAATAAAAAATGTAAACAATCCTTTTTCGAAACAAATTTTCAATCTTTTGTCACTTTGATAATAAAAACTCTTTCGAAACTTAAAATCAAATCTTTTTTTTGGCAAAAAGGGGTGTGACAAAGGTGTCTTCTGAAACCAAATGGATAATAATATTTTCTCCTTTTGGATTGTAGAGAAGCATTTCTGTGTCTAAGGCAATCTCCATGGTCCTTGCAAGTGGAGTTTTTCTTGTTACTGTAACAATTCTTTGTCAACGTTATCTTCCTCATCTCCCCATTAACAATTATCCAGTCAACTCATCTGACATAATCTCTATTCAGCATCAGTCTATGGAATCTAGCGAGGTATGAATTTTATTCGTTCATTTAGTGTTGTCTCTTTCAAGTTCATTTTCGACTGTACTCTGCTTGTTGTACCTACTGTAATAATCCAGATTTTAATGAAGGGTAAGTGGGTAATTAGCCATTATCATTATTGTTAATTAATATAATTAAAGTGGTCAAGCCAAAAGACAAAAACCCTCCAAAAGACAAAAGCCCTCTCCTCTTATATTTGTGGCACATTCTAATGAAGGAGTAAAAGGTAAGGTAAACAGTTTCTTAAGTTTTCAAAAGCAGCAACTTCTTCAAAGGAGTAGAAAAGAAAAGAATTAGGGCAATTAGTCTCTTTACTCTTGGAAGAGAGCGAGCCAACGATGTATAATAACATTAGCCAGTAAGACTCACCTGCCAAACTTCACATTTATAAGGTACTCATCTTGTTACTAATTCTTTAGCATGAAAACTGTGCACACAAAGAGTATTTCGGAAGATTGGTCCTAATGGAGTTAACGAGATAGAGTGGAAGCTATTGATTAGTTAATGATTGTTTTTGATGATGTAATGATTGAGCAATGAGTAGAGAGAGAAAAGGGATCATATTCATGTTGTGGGACTCCTGATTTTGTATTGATATTAATTCATTTTAGATATGTTAACTTCCTGAACGTGAAAACAAAAGTACTTGTTGTACAACTTTGCAAATTCTTTGCATTGGTGGAGTTTTGAATACGCATTTAAGAGTTTCTTATATTGTTTGTGGCTAATGAGATCAAATGGTTAGGTAACTAATTTGTATGAGATTATTATTGAGAAATTAGGTTGGATAGAGATAATTTTTAATTCATCGCTTAAGGTATGAGATACTAAGGTTTAACTTTAAACTAGAAGATTAGGAGTATTGAGACTTGACATCGGCTAGCACAATTGGCATCGTTAAGTAATATTTTTATTAGATTGAAATCATTGGAGGCTGTTTGTTTGTTGTATTACGCATTGCAAGATTAAGGAACTTGTCATTCGCGTAGTAAGTGAGACTTTAAACTTTGGGTGCATGCTTTACAAATTTGTTAATAAGATATATTTATATTTGCCCGGTCCATGTGTTGGGACGAGAGTATGCTTGGTAGAATCGACGGTCTTCAAGGCCAGACACATAATGCTTAAGAATACTAATACTCCTTTTATAAATTATTTTGTGATGTGATATGATTGTGTACTGTGAGATTGGGGCATTGTGTATGCTTCCTAATTTAGTTGGGGCATTGTGTATGCTTCCTTTGAGCATTGTGTTTGCCTTACTTAGCATTGTGTATGCTTTTTGATTTGATACAGGACATTGTGTATGTTTCCCAAGTATTATGTATATTCTTGATATTTGGCACATTGTGTATGTGGCCCAGAACTTCTGGTGTTGGCTAATTACTCTGATTTCAAATGGTGATAAGTACTTTGTATAAATTGTGTTGAGATATATATTTTTTTAGGAATGATTGTTGGTCTCGTTGGACATCTTATTATGATATACTTCATGTGTGTAATAACTACATGTTCTTGGAGTTGTTGTATTTTCTAATACTTTTCCTAGGAGTACTTAAAGTAGTGAGATGAGGATCTTACTGGGTTATAGATATATAGGTCACTCCTTACTTGCATACTTGCAGATACGGTTACGGAGAGAGACTTGTGGCTGACGATCTTTACGTGTGGATTTTGTTGCTAAGGTGAACCTTCGCATTGTTCGTGGAGGCTGTCATCCAGCTTTAGTTATTTTAAGCTTATATTTCTTTTTGTTGGGTTGCATGCCCGAAAGCTAAACTCATGTAACTTTGTCTAGATGCTCCATGGTCTAGTGTGAGGTTTGGGTTAGAGATTTGTTACCTAAACTACTATTGCTTTTGTAAATCATTTCGCGATATCTTGCTGGATCATTACTTTGCATTTAATGATTATTTCATGCATTTGAAGCTGTACACATTTTTATCTCTGTGTTGTATACATTGTGAATGCATGGAAAGTTGCTCTCGACAAGTGTTGTTAGCGGGAGCCAGTGACACTCATGAGGTTTTTGGGACGTGACACCTACTTCATTGGCTGCTTCATCTGAGGGGAGATAAGTATCTTGTGTTAAGAAGTTACCATGTATTGGATGACACATGCTTTGCATTATTGACCACTTTTATTGTCTTTTACCCTCTTTTAGTTGATATCATTTTATCCTAGTCATTCTGTCTCTTTTTATCAGTAGGTAATATTGTTCAATCATGTTGAAAGAAGAAGAAAGAGCTACAAGTTCAATGCAACAGTTAATCTATTTGAGGAAGTTAGTTATTTAACTAACTGTGTGAAGTATAGTTGCTAGAGTTAGTTAGGAAGTTAGCTTCTAGATCCTTCCATGTAAGAATATATATACACGCTACTCACTACATGTAAAACTAAGAAAACACAAGATTCAATCAATGATCAAAGCTCTCCATTCCATTTCTTCTCTGTTCTCTGTTGTTCCTTCTTCTCTAATCTGTAACTTACAGAGTTCATATACCAAGAACTTTTATTCTATTCATGGTATCAGAGCCATGCGATTTTATGCTCACTACGAAGATTAAGTTTTAGCTTCCCCGACATTCAGTTTCAAGAATCTCAAGAAATCGATTTACAACAATGGTGATACCTTCTAACAATGGTGAAAATGTTGAGGAATCTTTAAGCTCAGAAAATGGTGCAACAGGTGCAAAAAACTCTGTGGGAGTCGACTACAATCACCCTCTATTCTTGCATCCCTCAGATGTAAGTGGTTTACAGGTCATTTTATTTCAATTAACCGGAATTGAAAATTTCTCAATGTGGTTTCGATGTATGAGACTCTCACTGTTAGGAAGGAACAAACTAGGAATGGTAGATGGTTCTTGTTCCAAGGAAAAATTCTTTCCTGAATTGGGCAATTAATGGGAAGGAGTGAATGTCATTGTTTTCTCTTGGATCATGAGTGCAGTAGCTAAGAACTTGCTTGGAGGTATAATGTATGCTACAAGTGCTCAAGCAGTTTGGAATGATCTTTGTGAGAGGTTCAACAAGATTGATAGGTCAAGAACTTTCAATCTTCACAAGAAGATAGCTACTCTATCCCAGGGAACAACTTCTGTATCTCTCTATTACTCAAGACTGAAAGATCTGTGGGAAGAATTTGAAGCTTTAGTGCCTATTCCAGGGTGCAACTTTGAAACATCAAAAGATTATGTTGCTCATCTTCAGAAATTAAAGTTGTTTCAATTATTGATGGGGTTAAATGAATCATATGGTCAGGAAAGAAGCCAAATATTGCTTATTAATCCACTTCCAACTATTAACCAAGCTTATGCTATGATAATCAGCGATGAGATTCAAAGATCTGCAGGTGCTGCAACTGGTATTCTTGGTGCTAATCCAACCTTTACAAGCTATGAGTCTGCTATTTTCTCTAGAGGCAAATGATCTTTATCCTAAAGGAAATGAGTCAACAGTGTTTACTAGAGGAGTACAAAAAAATAAACAATTCAAAAAGAATCACACTCTTTACTGCGAAATCTGCAAGATCAGAGGCCATTCAAGGGAGAATTGCTGGAAAGTGGTTGGTTACCCTGCTGATTTCAAATTCAGAAAGAAAATTGGCACTAGTACAGGTGCAAATGTAGTCTGCAATGACATAAAAAATGCAGGATATATGCAGGGTACTCACTCCACACTACCTCAAGATACTAGTATTACAACTGCTGTCAAGTCGTTGTTAGGAGGAGCTGCACATCAACCAACTCCATGCACCTTCACTAATGAACAATATGCTCAAATTCTACAGCTACTACACAAAGAAGACGGCTAAGTATTCAGCTCATGCAGCAGGGAAAATGGTAGAGTCAATAGGCTCCACCAGTGAGGGTCCATGGATTATAGACACAGGTGCAACCAATCACATGGTTGTAGATCTCAGTGCCTTAATCAAGACCTCTATATCTAACAGTGAAGTGCCAAAAAGAGTATACCTATGAAATGGTGATATATCTCTAGTTACACATGTTGGTTCATGTAATGTGTTTGGACAAGACACTATCACAAATGTTTTTCACCTCCCTCAGTTTAAATTTAACTTACTGTCAGTATCTAAAATTACAAAAGAACTACATTGTTTAGTTGCTTTTTATCCTGATTTATGTTTGTTTCAGGATCTTTACATTGGGAAGGTGAAGGGGATTGGTAGGGAAGCTGATGGATTATATGTTCTTGCCAACACTACTATGAATAATGCTGCAATGATTACTCAAAGATCTGATGCACTTACTGATTTGAACACTACATCTATCTGTGATTCTGTTATTGATAGTGTAAATCTAGACATAGCCTTATGGCATAAAAGACTAGGACATGCTCAACTAATGTACTCAAGAGAATTCTATCCATAGATAATAGCATATCTGCCAATAAGATCACTGAGTATGGAGTTTGCCCATGTGCAAAGCAAGTTAGGCTTCCTTTTCCTACTACATGTATTAAGACTTCTAGCACATTTGAATTGTTACACATAGATGTATGGGGGCCCTACAAAGTTCCCACAATTGAAGGAAATAGATACTTTTTAACAATAGTTGATGACTACTCTAGAATTACTTGGATCCATTTACTTAAGCTTAAGCCTGATGTGTGTGTGTCACTTTCTCGGTTTATTCAGTATGTCAAGACTCAGTTTGGTAAGAATATTAAAATCACTAGGTCTGACAATGGTTCTGAGTTTGTAAACTCAGTATGTCATGCTTTGTTTACAAAATTAGGCATCATCCATCAAACAACTTGTACCTACAGCCCTCAACAAAATGGAGTGGCTGAGAGAAAACACTGGCACATTTTAGAAGTCACTAGGGCCCTTAGATTTCAAGGTGCAATACCTATTAAATTATGGGGTTTATGTGTCAAAGCAGCAGTATATATAATCAACAGGTTGCCTACATCCATACTAGATCATATGTCACCATATGAGAAAGTATATGGAAATAAACCTACTATTGGTCATATGAGAACTCTAGGTTGTCTATGCTATGCTAAAATAGTTCAACAATCAGATAAATTGCAATCTAGAACAAGAGAATGTATATTAATGGGCTATTCAGAAACTCAGAAGGGATATTTACTATATGATCATGCTATCAAAATGTTTTTTGTCAACAGAGATGTCAGCTTTAGAGAAGAAGTATTCCCTTTCAAGGAACAAGATACTCAAACTCAACATCTCACAGCTGCTAAACTCAATGATACATTTTCTAATTGGCCAGACTTATATACACCTAACACGATGCTCTCACATGATACAGAAACTACTTAAACATCAATAGTGGAACACACTGATCCCTGGGTGCAGACAGAAGCTACACAAGTTCAAGATGATTAGGATTAAACATCAAATATGCCTCAAGCTGAGGAGCAAGTACAAGTTGTTGCAAGGACGACTGCCAGATCTAGAAAGGCTCCTTTATGGCTCAAGGATTTTGTGTCTCTCAACATACATTAGGAAGAACCTTATGCTTTAAGTATAGGTGAATACATGAAATATGATAGACTATCTCCTAAGTACCAGGCTTGCATAGCAAATTCATCCACTACCACTGAACCTGCCACTTATAATGAGTCTGTGAAAGATCCTAGGTGGATAGAAGCAATGAAAACTGAGATTGCAGCACTTGAAGGTAATCAAACTTGGGAGATCACTAGTCTACCTGAAGGTAAGAAACCTATAGGCTGTAAATGGATCTTCAAAGTAAAGTACAAAGCTACTGGTGAGGTAGAAAGATTCAAAGTAAGGTTGGTTGCTAAGGGTTATAGCCAACAAAAAGGAATTGATTTTAAAGAGACATTCTCACCTGTTGTTATGATGAAAACAGTGAGAACAATTCTTGCCATTGCAGCTCAAAAGAATTGGTTCATACACCAAATGGATGTCTACAATGCATTTCTGCAAAGTGACCTTCATAATGAAATTTACATGGACCTGCCACAGGGATTCAAGAGCCAGGGGGAGTATAAACATGTGTGTAGACTCTTGAAGTCCCTGTATGGTCTAAAACAGGCTCCCAGGCAGTGGAATCCCAAGCTATCTGAAGCCTTGTTGAAAATGGGATTCAAACAGAGCCAGCTAGATTACTCTCTTTACATAAAGCACAATAGTTAAGGTAATACTATTGTCTTAGTCTATGTAAATGATATGTTAATCACCAGAGACTCTCTAAGACTTATTGAAGACACAAAAGACAAACTTCATCAATCCTTCAAGATGAAAGATCTAGGTGAACTCAAATTTTTTCTTGGTTATTGAATTGCAAGATCAAAAGAAGGTATTCTGATGCACGAGAGAAAATATGCATTAGATCTTTTATCTGAATTGGGACTTGGTGCTGCTAAACCAGCTGCTACACCTATAGACACAAACATCAAGCTGACTACTTAGGAGTGTGATGATCATATCTATAAAAATGAGCAAGGACCCACTGATCCACCAGCTAATCTGCATGCTTATCAGAGACTCATAGGAAAACTGTTGTATCTCACTATGACCAGACCTGATATTACTTATAGTGTCCAGACTCTCAGTCAGTTTCTACAACAATCAAAAAAATCTCACATGGATGCTGCTATCAGGCTAGTCAAACACATTAAGAAGAAACCTGGACAAGGAGTATTAATGTCTAGTCAAGCAAATGGAGAAGTCTCTGCATACTGTGATGCAGATTGGGCATCATGTCCATTCTCAAGAAGATCTGTCACTCTGGCTACTTGGTAAAGTTAGGAGAATCTATTGTTTCCTGAAAATCTAAGAAGAAAAACACAATTTCCAGGAGTTCAGCTGAAGCTGAATACAGAAGCATTGCAGCAACTGTGGCTGAACTTGTCTGGTGACTGGAACTATTAAAGGAGATTGGGATTGATGTCAAACAGCCTGCAAAAATTCACACTGATAGTAAGTGAGCAATACGAATTGCATCCAATCCTGTATATCATGAAAGGACCAAGCACATTGAAATAGACTGCCACTTCATAAGGGAGAAGATAACTCAAGGACTAGTTACAGTCAACTATATTCCTACCAGGGATCAACCAGCTGATGTGCTAACTAAGGGCCTCAACAGAGCTCAACATGAACATTTGATGTCAAAGCTAGGCATCCTAAATCTATTTGGGATCACCTAGCTTGACTGTTGAAAGAAGAAGAAATAGCTACAAGTTCTGCATCTGAAGCATGCGATATATTCCAAAGAATCAGATCTTAATTCCAGCTCCACGCCATGAGAAGGAACTGAAGATAGATGAAAGCAGCTGCACAAGATATTGCCAGTTATTAGGTTTCTTTTTTAGGATGCAGTTTCTGGGTTTATTTTTCTCTTTTTTTTTTGTCATTATAAACATAAAAACACAACACTTAAATATAATAGTCATGGTCAGAATCAAGGATTACGAAAGGCTTTGGTCTTTCCTGAACATTTAACCAATTATATTCCATTGTGAATAACTAAGAATTGCAAGAGCGATAACCACTGTATTTTATGGTCAAGCACAATTAATAAAGCTAGTTATCAAGGTCAATTATTTGATCTAGCTTACATTACGCCATAATCCTGTTCACAACTGTACGGTCGCTTGATAAATGTTTAAAAATTTCCTGAAATGAGCTAATTGGAGTCAGATTTGCATTTAGAGTTCACGAGATTTCTGCATTATAAAATTTAAGCGTTGAATATTCTATTATTATTGCTACTTTTTTTTCTCCTAAGAACCTAATGCCTTTATCTACCCTGGATTTCAACTCTACTATAGTTTCTAGTTGAGCAAGGCTATAGATTTGTCGTGAATGTTTACTAGTAAATATTTATGTGTTTATCATAGTTGATGTGCTTATATTGCCTGTCAGGTTGTTTTATCTCGGGATGGTAAAATTTTTGAACTCCAGCCTACAAATCGCATTGCCGAAAATCAATGGGCAGCAAACCCTTTAGTGAAAGAGCTCTATGGAAAGAAAAAATTTGTTCCTGGAAAATACAAAGATTCACACTGTCTGTTTCATTAATTGATTTTCTAAGCCTACGAAGATATCAGTTACTTAGTTTGGATGATTTTTTAATGCAGGCTTGATAGAACGAGGTCGCAAGATGATAACCCGGCCCAATGATGTTGTTATACTGGAATTATTGATGTCATCAAATCCCCAAAGTTCATTTGCTTTGGTAAGACCAGTTACTGAAATTAGTATATGAACATTTTTGCGTCGCCACATTCAATACTTGTACAATGGTAATGCAAAAGGGGCATTGTTGAAATGGTAAGTATATACCCTTCGTCATACTTTGAGTACACATATCTCCCTACCGTTAGTGTGAGGGGCATATACGTACCATTTTATTAACGGTAGGGGCATATGTGTACCCAAAGTATGACGGATAATATATGCGTACCATTCATCATGGTTCAAGGGAATATTTGTCCCTTTTCCGTTGTTGAAATGTGATGATTCTAAGGATTATAAACAGAATATCTGACGCTTATCAACACCAGCTATATGTGAATTAGCTAATCAATTAGTGACGCCATCAACAGTTAGAGTTTGCCTTAACAGCGATAAAGAGTACATAAATATGTCTACACAAAACAACATAGCTAATAGGAAGTAGAGCTTCTGACTCAATCAAACATCATGGTTCACTCGTGCGCGGGGTGTGGAAAGCACATGTACTCGATAGGCATCATAGGCCGACAATGCTGAAGTAACAACAGTTATATCACACTAAGCATGAAATTTTACCTCAACGAGATCTCCTTAGCACGTAAAGAATTTAAGTGAAGTAATACAAAGAAGTCAAATAATCATTGGGATCTATCCTTCCTGCTCACCTCTTTAATATATGGAGGGAAGAATTCAAGGGTAGCCTGATGTTCAACAACTAATTCTATGATGACTATATTTGTTTTAAGGCATAATGCATAAATATGACCCTAAACTTGACACCAAATTATAACTTTGACCTTAAACTTTGATAGTGCACAAATAGGACCTTTAACTTTTCAAAACCTGAACAAATATAACCTTCGATTTTGCAAACTCCATGCATGAGTTTCACTTGCGCCTACGTGGATATATGTAATTCATTCATACGGTGCCACGCCATTAAAAGGGTTGCCTGGGAGGACTTTTGATCTGGACTTAAAACGACGTCGTTTTGCTTATTATTATTATTATTATTATTATTATTATTATTATTATTATCATTATTATTATTATTATTATTATTATTATTATTATTATTATTATTATACTATTTATACATGTTACATACTACTATTGCTTCTATCAATATACCACTACTACTAATACGACTAATTATTATTATTATTATTATTATTATTATTATTATTAACAATATGTTAATAAAATTTTCATCTTAATAACGTTAATTTAATATACTACTACTATTCTCCTTAATAAAAATTTCTTAGTAACGTTTTAATAACGTTAATTTAATAAAGTTAATATAATAACGTTTTAAAAATGTTAATTTAATATAGTACTGCTACTGCCCTTAACAACCTTTTATTAATAACGTTTTAATAACGATAATTTAATATACTACTACTACTGCCCTTAATAATGTTTTATTAATAAGGTTTTAGTAACGTTAATTTAATAACGTTTTGATAATATTAATTTAATAACGTTAATCTAATAACAGTAATTTAATAATATTTTAATAACGATAATTTAATAAATTTAATTAAATAACGTTTTATTAAAACTATAATTTTTTTAATTTATTATTAACATAGTTTCATCTTTGAGCTGAAAATAATAAAAAAATAATAGTGAAAAGTCATTTAAATGTATAAAAAGGAATTAGTAAGGGCATAATAGTCATTTTACTCTTTTTTTTTAATTTTTGGAACGCTCAAATTTTTAGCCCGGCACACCTAGTTTTGCGTGTACAACATGCGTTTTGCCACATAGGATTGGAGGTCATATTTGTGCAGTTTTGAATAGTTAAAGGTCACATTTGTGCACTATCAAAGCTTAAGATCAAAGTTATAATTTGGTGTCAAGTTTAGGGTCATATTTATGTATTGTGCCTTTTTTTTAATGTTTTCTCGAAGTAGTAGTACCAAATGCTTATTTAATCGCGAAAGGCAAATAACAAACTTTTCTTTTTAAACCTTTGTTAACTTAAATCGACTATAGAAGGTGTCATCCTTTTATGCCATTTCGAAACTCACAGAGAAAAATATAATTGCGACGTAACAAAAGAATCCTCCATTTTAGACCAACTATCAGTTTCTTAGTGAAAATCTTGGTTTCGCATTAAATATACAATACAATAATAAATAATAAGTTACAACCATCCAAACAAAGTGTAAGACATCATTATCTACTTATTGCGTTGACAGACATCTTTAATGCTCCCACATAACTTGGAAAATTTATCTTTTTCATCTAAAATGAATGGCTTCTACACTTGGATATCAAATTCACAACAACCATCTTTTTGTTTTATTGAAACGATATTTTAGTTGTATGAATATTTATATGATGGAATAAATGAAGGAAAGTTGTTTTTCCCTTTTTCCTTAGAAAAGAAATTCGAAAGAAAAGACATCATACCTTGAATTTTGGGTGTGTTACAAGTAGACATTTAAACTGTCATAAAATTAAATAGTTAAACACATGCGCCCTAAGTGGCAAATCATATGAGATGCACACATCCTACATATCATATCGTGAGTGATAACATCAGCCAAAAATATATATGAGCAAAATAGAGCCCTCTTTTTTGTGGTTTAAACTCATGTATACCATTTGCATTCTCATTTTCAACAATGTGAGACACACACCACAAGAATGTCAAGAAAAGTTGAATTCTTGATGTGTCCACACAAGCAAAACACACATTTGTGTTCACACTTTGGTATGTGCCGGAACGGAGGTAGAAGGTTGTGTACGAACTCTGTAGCTTTAGTCCAAATATCAATATTCTTATTAAAAAATTTACTAAATATTTACAAATTTAAATTTAGAACCAGATTATCAACACCTCATACAAGTCGCTATTTGTGAATTTTAACCCATAAAATTCAAGTTCAGACTCCCTGTTTCTCAAGGTTCAGTGTTACATTTTTATTGATCGCTTTACTTGCTTTCCGATGAATTTGTGTAAAACATGTTAACACACAATCACAGTTTGCAAGACTTAGTTGATTTGGTTTGTTTCAAATGGTCAAGTCCTTGGCCCTACATAAGGTGGGAAATAAATTAAGTTAGGAAACAATATTCAAAATAGGATTTTAAAGAAAAGTACTCAAAAAAAAAGATATTCTTAAAAATTATCACTATATAAAGTCTCAAATACCACACGTTAACAGCCATACCATTTTACCACACAAGATTTTCGAAGAGTCACGTGCACCATCAAGATCAACCCTATAAACACCATCACTAACTTGAGATTTTTCAAGCACACCATGTGAAAAATATCTAAAGTGGATTTTTTGAAGGAATGGATATCATAGTTTTCTACTTAAATTTCTAGAATAGTCTAGTGAATTAATATCATAATTTTCTAGTAAAATCTCTAGAATACTCTAGCATAGTATTTAGGATAATTATCCTAGTATCTAGATTCTTCTACATATTTAGAAGATAAAAGTTGCCTAGATTATTCTTGTAGAAATATCTAGAATAGTATCTAGAACCATCCATGGATAAGTATAAATAGGATGGTCTTGAACAATTGTACTTCAACCAAAATCCAACAAAAAACAATTCAATTCAAGAAGTCTTTGTCACGCCCCAAGCCGAGGACCTAGACGTGACACGCACCCGATACTATTGCTAGTATGAGCAAACGTTCTGGCATATCACATGAGCATACAACTAACAGAACGAATAGAGAGGAAACAAAATAGGACAAGATTTCTTAAAGGATAAAGTCTTTCAACAATGTTCATTAAGATCAGTTAACATCTGAAGATACAATAGTCACAAAAAATAAGACAAAAAATTACAAGAGCTCTCTGACAACTAAATTAGTCTGTGAAGCCTTTAATGACTGACTAACACTGTTGGGAAAAGGTGCAGGCATATCCTGACGCTGAAAGAAACATAGAGAAATTGCCATATCTAAATTTGCCCCAGGTAGAAAGGAGGCTCACCAATAGTAGAAGATGATAATCCTAATGATGCGCTTGACCGCGGACTTCAGATCCAAAACCTACATCATGTAACGATGTAGCGCTAAAGATGATCAATACGTGGAATGTATTGGTACGCAAAATAATTTCAAGAGGGTTGTACAACAAGAGATTAGAAGTAACAATGAAATTCAAATATAAGTGAAGGCAACTGGAAAGGAACAAGAGTGTAAACTAAATTTATAATTGACCAAGTAAAGTAGATTTAATTCCTTTGATTATTTGTGGGAGAAAGTAGTGAACCGTCATAAACCACCATGTGAGCGCATGGAGTCTGATCTCGGCCTGATCAGTTAAGCCGTCCTATACCTTGCCGGGTATAGGATGTGACATGACATAATTTGCTAGCAAGTATCCATGGTTATTCCCTTTTAGGGACACATAAAAAAAAGAGTCATCCGACTTGCGGAATAATCTCTATCCTATGTCGGCAAACATAGTTTCGGGCATTTGTCATTTCAACTTATGTCTTCACGGTCAGCTAACTAGCTCCCTTATGCTCATGACATTATCTTATTTATTTGATTAGCACTTGATCAAAATGTTAGCCTTGGCAGGATCATGCTCATGGTTTATCCATTTTAGGCTCACGTACATATATTTGCCGTTTTAGGCTAATGATCATGAATTTGTCCTTTAGGACTCATGCTTGGAAAATCAACCTCTTTGGTATCATGCTTCATGAATTATTATAGTTATTGAGCATTTGGGGTGTCATGAATGAGGATGTTGCTCTTACATAGTGAGCAATATATTTCCTTAATAATAGAGTAGGATATTTTTGAATTAGCGATGTAACAGTATGTTTTTTTTTTGTTGTCTGAACGTTGCAGCGAGAGAACAAGTATTCTGTGCTGATTCATATTTTATGATTATGCAGTTGAAAAAGAAAGTAAAGAAGCATATTGCAGCTACAAGGCTACGGCACTGGTGTATCAGATAAGGATTGCTCGAAAGTGGACCGTGTACAAAAACCACATTATAGACGGATATACAATCTCGCAATGAAGTCAAACAAAGAGTAGATACATTTTGAAATTCAAAAAATAACTAGGAGAGGTCACCTTTGATCAACAAATTATGTAATTAGTTCTCACTCACTTCTTTTAAATAGTGAGGTGCTCTCTAGGTGTAATCGCTTAACTTTGCAGATTGTAGATATTTTACAGTTATTGCCAAAAACATCTATGATTCATACATCAAATCACAAGGGTTGTTGGAACTCACAAAATTCAGAAAGGAAGAACATGAAACAGAAAGTTATCTGTACACACCCAACAACTATTAAACCATTAAATTTCATTGATAAGATTGTAGAAAAAATTTGAATTGGATAATAGTAAAATGTCCAGAAACGAGAGTAAGGAATGGTTCTATATACCTCAAAACGTTTGAAAGAACTTGAAATCGGAAGAAGAAATTTATACTTGATTTTCGATCAAGTTCTTTGTGTTTCTTGGAGTTGTAATTGATAGGATGAATCTGGATATTTTCTGATGGAAAACATAGGAAAACTGCTTGAAAAGTAAAGCATTTATCATGTGAATCTTGAGGAAAAGAGAAGGACTCTTCATTTTTTTAACGCACGAAACTGATGTGAATAGAGGGGATTTTATGTGCTAGAAAAGAAACTAACGCCTCTGCTGAAAAGAAAACGTCTGCTATAAAACAAATAACGTTTAGAAACTGAAGAATAAGGATTTAATTGATTGGGATAAGGTAAAAAGGAAAAGACGAAATCACCCGCAAGAATATGAAAATAAAAGGGAAAAAAATAGAAAATTTTCGTCTGGTATAGGGTTGTTCTGACTGTTCTTTGTAAAATACACGTAACTTTTTACTCGGGAATCGGATTGATGAGCTGTTTGTGGCATTGGAAAGAAGACTCAAAAAGCTTCAATTTGATAGGTTATAGGTCATGTAACTCTAAATATTCTAGGATAAATCCTTGTTTAACTCTAAATATGTACCTATACGAAAACTTAATCATTAAAGGACCTTTCAACTCAAATTTGTTTTAGAGATTTCTTATGCCCTTAATTCATACCCAATACCCCTACATCACATAAGACATGACCTTTACACCTAGATACAATAAAATTTGTAGATTCATGTCTAAGTACATTTGAAGAGACGTCCAATTTATTTTATCTTTAGCTCGAACATTCAGGGTGTTACAGTCTTCTTCCTTAACAAAGCTTCCATTTCATAGCTTTCTTTTCTTAGTTGAATCTTCCGATCTTAGTTAAACGATCTTGGGCTAACAAAAGGTCTCTCCAGTTACACCTTGCTTCTTCTATTCACTACATGGTATCAGATCCATAGCCACACGTTGGCTTCTGAAGTTTATTTCAAGATTGGATTTGTGATCTATTCAACTAGTTTGTCCTAATGGATTTTAGTGGTCGCGTTAATGGACTGGGAATGGAATTGTTGAATTAGTGTAATTACAAGGTATGGAAGATTTGTATGGAATCATACCTTGTGGGGGAGGATTTGTGGGATGTTGTTAATGGGAGTAACCCAAGTCCTCCAAAGACGGACCGGAGAATAGTAGTGCATGCAAGAAGTGGAAGCAGATTAATGCGAAGGCAGAGTTTATTTTGAAGAGGTCCATCTCCTCAAATTTATTTGACCATATTTTAAGGTGTAAATCAGATCATGATATTTGGATGACACTCGATCAGTTATTCAATAATTAAGAAGAATGAAGTCCTGTCACACCCCTTTTTTTATCGCCAAAAAGATTCATTTTAAGTTTCGAAAGGGTTTTTATTATTAAAGTGACAAAAGATGAAAATTTATTTCAAAAAGGACTTTTTATATTCAAAACTCAGAGTCGCCACTCGACATAATCCAGTGTGCCAAGTCACCTATGGAAATTCTTTTCAAAACGGTTTTGACTCTATAACTGATCCGCGAACAGAGATTCCAACTAAGAAATTCTGTTGACCAAGGGGAAGGTGTTAGGCATCCCTCGATCCCGTGGTTCGACCATGATCACTTGACGGAGTGTATCGGCTAATTTGACATAAAAAATGTATAAACCACACAAAAAATACATAAAAACAATCAATCAAACACACAAAACAAAACAAATCCAAAATTTAGTGTCAATCTAATAATACAGTCCAAAATAAGAAATAAAAAAAATGCGAAAAATAAATCCTATTCTAATCTACACTAATCCTAAATTGCGCTCCCAAGCTTTACCCGATGCTTGGGGCCTTCATCACGAACATCTGCCGCCGACATAATACGTTGGGGCATTCCCCGATAAATAAGTACAAAAGACCTCGAGGCATTCCCGGCGAAATGAATACATATTTTCAATGCGAGAAAATCAAACCATTCAACGAAATTTCAAACATTCAACAAAACCACAAATTCTAAATTTTGCCTACCCAACCTATGTTTGCCTACCCCACTCGACCTATCATGATACTAGTATGTTCAACGACATCAATATTTATCCCGAATTAAACAAAACAACAATAAATCAAAATTAATCCAAATTCTCCCTTTTATCAGTTTTTCAATTTCGTCTTCCCCAATTTCATTGTCAAACTAATTAACCCATCCTTCGACTATCAAATCCAATATCAACCACATACGCACAACAAAGATTCAAGCATGCTAAACAAACAAGTTATTCACACCCGAAACAAACAACCAAAATTCCAAAAATAGAATAGGGAATGAGATAAGAAATGGACCTCAGTGCCGCTTTCAATCAATTGTTATTCGATTAAACGAGATAAAATCCGCACTGAGAACCTCGACGGGTACCAAAATCTTGACTCCCAAAATCAGGTATAGACCAGTTCGAATCCTCAGTAAACCCGAAGTCTGACTCAAATCAAAATCACGAATAAACAACGAAGAACCCTAGACGGAGATTAGGAAATCACAAAAAAATGAACTAGTATTCAACCCGCTGGAACCAAAATCAACCAATCCTGTTTTGACCAATTTTTGTCGCGAGATCCAAACTCTCTTCCGTCATATTTTCAATGCTTTCCGGCGATTAAAAGATCACCAAAACTGAATCAATGCCGAGAAATAACCAGTTTTCTTCTCTATTTCATTATTTTCGGTGATAAGAGACAAATTGTAAGCTGAAACAACTGAATTCAACGAGCAATAACTGATTCTGAGGAGTTTCCGACAAGAAACTCGCCGGACATGGTCCAACAGTGCTGGTTTCCCCCTCTCTCTGTCTAGTTCAACCCAATCTTGATCTCTCTTTCTCTCTGATCAGCTCAATCTCTCTCGGTTCTCCCTATTTTTCCCTCAAATGTGCGTACGTATGTGTACCAGTGAGATGTGAGGGTGACGATGGGTGTTCGCTGGTGAGGTCCCAATGTGCATGTGTGGGTGCTGGTTACTGTGTGTGCATCTCCGCACAATTTCTCACTGTTTCTCCTCTCCGATCTCACTTTCTCTCTCAATTGGTTGTCCTAAACCCCACAATTCTCGTGTTTATATTGCTGTGTGTGGTGTCGTTATATGTGTTGTGTGATTTTTTTTGTGCGTATATTTATGTAAAAAATGGAAGGATGGTGAGGTGAGTGAGGTGTTAAACTTTAATAGGGAGGGGTTGTTAGAATAAGATAAAATTAGTTGGGTTGTTATTTTTGTCATTTGTGGAGGTGTAATTACATGGGTGAGGGTACACGATAGGATAAAGTAAAAAATGGGTAAAAATGATATCGGGGAGGGACGAAATCAGGTGTCTACATCATGCCCCCTTTGAATGTAAACACGAAGTGTTTTCGAACAAAGAAGTGGACAACAAGACAGAATTTTGTCCCGACCATTATTCAAAGGAAGAAACAGAAAGAAGAAGGAAAACCAAATCTTGACTTAGGACAACCTACCTACCCATGTTATGGGGGAATCAATTGACAGGTATCCCAAAAGATTGGAAGGAAATGAACCATACCGAGTTGGAGAGTCGAGTGAGGTTACTTCGAGGTTTCGATCCGCGGCTCTGTCATTACATCCAAAATAAAAATTACAAGTTAAAAAACATAAATGAAATTTAAAAAAATCCTGTTCTTCAGGCGGGTTCCTGACTTGCTATTTTATCAACTTGTTGCTATCCTTTCAATTCCTTCACCTTGTTCTGCAGGCAGGCTTCTGACTTGCTATTTTTCAATCTGTTTAAGTTTTAATTTCTTCACCTTTTTGCTTGGTTTTCCATTTATTCGCCCTATGCTTTGGACAGGCTCCTGAAATCACATCAAAACTAGAAAGCAAATTATCCCAAACAAAAATTATTATAAAGAGAAATTTCGTTTTCCAGAAAAGTAAAGTTCCAAAAGCAAGAATTAAATTTTGCCCCAGTTTATCATCAAAGGACTTTTGTGAAAGTCACATCATTATAGGAATCAAGAACAATGACTCTACTATAAGGTACGTCTGACAGGGATCAAAGGAATTGACTCGACTAAAAGGTACGTCTTCTAGGGGTCAAGGGGAATGACTCGACTAAAAGTTACATCTTATAGGAATCAAAGGGGATGACTCAACTAAAAGGTACGTCTAATAGGAATCAAGGGGATGACTCGACTAAAAGGTACGTCTAATAGGAATCAAGGGGATGATTCGACTAAAAGGTACGTCTAATAGGAATCAAGGGTGATGACACGACAAAAAGGTACGTCATATAGGAATCAAAGGGGATGACTCGACTAAATGGTACGTCTAATAGGAATCAAGGGGATGACTCGACTAAAAGGTACGTCTTATAGGAATCAAGGGGGATAACTCGACTAAAAGGTACGTCTTATAGGAATCAAAGGGGATGACTCGACTAAAGGGTACGTCTTATAGGAATCAAAGGGGATGATTCGACTAAAAGGTACGTGTAATAGGAATCAAGGGAATTGACTCGACTAAATGGTACGTCTTCTAGGAATCAAAGGGGATAAATTGACTAAAAGGTACATCTTATAGGGATCAAAGTGAATGACTCGACTAAAAGGTACGTCTTATAAGAATCAAAGAGAATGACTCAACTAAAAGGTACGTCTTATAGGAATCAAGGGAGATGACTCGACTAAAAGGTACATCTTCTAAGAGTCAAATGGAATGACTCAACTAGAAGGTACGTCTTCTAGGAGTGAAGGTTCAATTTAAGAACTGTATCACCCAGCAAATGAAAACTGAAATCCCTAGACAAGAAAGTGTGTCTCTGAGGGATATAAGAGGATGAATTTTTACAATGATTTAATTATCAAACCTGTGAAGCAACATTGATTCCTGCATTTGTAAAAGTGAGAAATTACGGGCCTTGATGATTAGGCTTTGAAATCCTTGATTTGAAGGTAACATGTGTTCCTGTTTCATGCAAAGAAAGGCTGTGAGTTTAAAAACATTGTTGTTGACACCTAATTTTTGCCCTCCATAACTAAGCTCAATTCGGAGTTTCTTCGATTTTTAAATAAAATTACAATATTTATCTGAGTCGAATAAAAGATTTTTTAAAATATTTTCTGTACGTAATTTTGTCATTTTAAGAAGCGATTATACATTATCGTATTCAATTATACGAAGTTATATAATTTTGATACCCGCATATTTGTTTTACCAAATATCGGATCTTAATCAAGCTTCGTGTTGAAAATAATTTCAAATAATTAAGATATTGATTTAAATTTAATTTATTCACCAAAATAATTTATTTGGATAAATATGAGTTCGATTTTATTGAATCAAGAATCATTGGAATTGAATTGGTTGTTAATTCATTTCAGATGTCGTTATTTTAGTCAATTTATTGAATTAGACCTCAACTAAAATTAGTTTGACCATAACAATTGGTCAATTTAATTTGGGGTTAGGCTAAATTAAATACGATCATCTAATTTTTCATTCAATGACTATTTAATAAATAACCTAAATCCCTAATTTACCCAAATCAACCTAACTTTTTTTTTACTATTTAAAAAACGCAAACCAGCCCCTTTATTCTTCTTCATATCAGCCCAGCCAAAACTACCCAACCAGCCCAAACCCAAACACTTAACCCGGCCGACTACATCCATTCCTCTTCCTCTCTAAAACAATATCAGCTTCCAACCTCAACAAAGTAAAACAACCTCCATCCACGCACAGTTCATCTGTGCCCGACCCGAACTATCGACCCCAAAACCGCTCTTTTGCCCTCTTGTATGCGTCACATGACTCTCCCACGAGTCCGTACAAGGAAAATTTGAGAGCCTTCTAGAACTCGTGTGCGTGTCCTCCCCAACGTCTAAGTTTGATTCTTCTTGGATAAGGTGGTACGAATTCATACATATCTGGGGGTTTTTAATTGGTTCTCGAATGGAATTGTTTGTCTCCATTTTTATTGGTCCACCATTTCTATCAAAATGGGTACATTTGTTGAGGAAATCCCAAGCCAAAGGGGGATTTTCGAATTTCAAATTTGAAACATCCTCTTATTTCAAGTCCCTAAAGTACCCCTTGTCATCCTCCTATATAAGGAGGCCCTTCATTCATTGAAAGAAAAAAAAATAGGGGAGGAAGTCAAAATTAGGGTTAGAAATTCTGAGGATAAAATTCAGGGTTCGAGAATTAGGGAAACAAATTCTAGGGTAGGAAGCAGGGGATTTTTTTTAGTTGGGGGAAAAATCTGGGGGTTAGGTTCTCTGCAGAGAAAATTTGAGAATTTTATTCTCTCCTCTTCTTTGACTTTTGAGTTGGAAGTTTTAGAAGCAAAGTGGGTTCGAAATATTTTCAAAAAAGCTAAGGGTTGAAGATATTTAGTTTGAAAATCTGGGGGGGTTTCAAAATCTCTAAGAGGTAAAAGCAAAAGGACGCTCTGTTGGTGGTCAACGTCGTGAGATTCTAGTAGCGATAAGTTTGTTGATAGCTTGTCGTCCCGTTTCCTGTCCTGAAAGAGGTAAACGCACGGTCGTCCCTCTTTCTGCTTCATTTTGATATTTCCTGCTTCACCCCTCTTTCTTCATAGAAAATGGTCATCTGTGTATCTTAAATGAGGCTGGGAATGTGTATCATAGAGGCTATGAAGGCCGTTAAAATTGTTTTGAATTTGTTTTGGTATTGTTATTCTGCTGGTATGACGTGAAAATCGGTTCCATGGTTGATCCCGTAGTTATTCTCGTCTGTCAGGAGTTCCTCATTTCGTATTAAGGTTGTTAGTCCGCCATTTACTTCTGTGTCAGCGTATATTATGTTGTGGAGGTCCCACCTTCCTATTGTTGATGGTTGAGTTCATTGTTTGACTCAACCATGTTCCTGGAAAGGGTTAGAATGCTAATTTAGTGTCATTTTTGCTCAACGAGATTTAAATGCTAATATGTCACATAGATTCTGTGAATGCTGTTTATTCAAGATGGATTGGTTCTGTCCTTTCCCCTTTTCCCGATTATCTAAACGTTCCCAGTGGTTTGCGCTCCTTATTTTGTTCAAGTTTTACTGCTATTCGATTTAACCTATCACATGATTTCAGACTAATATTTGTAACTTACGAATATTTATTGAATGACTATTGGATCCTGCTCAAACTAGATAGTTTATTTAGCATGAACTTTATTTCAAAATTTATGGTTTAGATGGATCGTACATGTCTGCTGCTAACTCTCCCAGCCTCTAGAGTTAATGGAGATAGTGGGTGTATGTTCGAAATTCAAGAAACCAGTTCAATGAACCAACAGGGGCCTTCTCTTTGACATTTGTGAGTTCATTTCGAATTGGTCATAGAGAAGATAAGGGCGGCGGATTGGTATATTGTAACTCCCCATAAAAGTCGTGCATGGATTAGCCTTTAATAGAGTGCCCTTAGACTTAAAAACTTGAAAATTTTTGTGAGTGTAATGAGGACTTAGTGTCATTTTAGCTGGCAATCTTCGGGATACAACTTTTCAACCTTTCCGATATTCGTTTTTAGATTTTCAAGTTGCGTTACGATCGGGAAAGCTCATAGTGCATCTCGGATAAGTTTCGGAACTTTTCAGAACTCATAAGGCTGCGTTTGGATTTCAAAATAGTACCAAAACGCATAGCCTATTGCCCAGTTTTCAGCATTTCAGAGTCAGCTTCAAACAATCATAAATCCCTGTATATAATGAACTGTGTGAGCTATAATATATAAAACGAAATCTCTTTGAGTCCTCTTTCAAATGCAGTTCGTTTCATCCAATTTGATTATATGAGTAAAAAGTTATAATCGATTTACTCCAGCCTATCAAACTGTCAACTGAGGGACAGATTTGACCTTAATTGTTCCTTAGGGGTATTTTGGTCATCCTCCACCCCTATATATACCACCAACACGGGATTTAATCCCTCAAACACCATAATACACATACTTTTCCAAAATTGCGCAAGAATTCTCCTTAGGGTTTCAAAATAAAAACCCAAATAGTTCAAGATTCGACCGTAGGTTTTCGAAGATAATTACATATTCGGAATCACCAATCCGCAAGCTTCAAGAAACATCTATTATCCTTGGAAATAGAGGTACGCGGGGGTTTTCCTAAATTCTCATGGGCATAGAAAAAAATCATGTTTTAGAATGGGGTTTAAAATTATGTATATATATTTATGTATAAGATGTTTTAACATCATTGTTTTGGTCTTTTGACCATCTCCAAAGCGATTTGACAGTTTATATACATATATGAATGAATGTGTTTCAATTTTGAATACATGAACTTGCTAAAGACATTTGACCACCAGGTGTTGGATGAAATTTCTGCATTAATTGAACTTTATGTTTCGGAATATGAAATCCTTTACATCAGTTACATGTTTTGGTGGTCTAAACTATGTTTTGAATGAAAGATCTTGCTTAATACATTATGGCTCAGAAATATCATGACTTGCAATGTCTTGGTATGACAATACCAATTCAGACTAACGCCATATCAGACTCAGACTAACAGACATTTCAGACTTTCATGATTTTAGACATTCAGAATGTTGCATGTACAGAAAAGGTTAAAAATGGGCATACAGAGATGTTAGGTGGTTCCCCGAAGAGGGCTTGAGTTCAAGCGACTCATTGCCTAAAACCGTGGTTTGCCGACCCGGGTATACTATTATGCGCTGACTTAAATGTCCTGTGGCATATCAGACTCAGACACTCAAACACTTACGGCACACTTGGGTTGGGGGCTTCCCCGCCGAGTCAATGGAGGATTCCGTACAGCCCGTGGAATATCAGACTTGTAGGGGAATACCACCTAACTTAGAACTAAAACACAGATTTTGATTTGAAATGAACAGGCAGGTTACATATTTTCAGAAAGGGCCCATGTATTTTTCGGAAACAGTTTTATACATGATGTCTTGATGAAAAATTGCTTTCACTTAATATATATATATATATGTATGTTCCATTATACTATTTTTGGATTGCTTCGCGTGCCAGTACTTTTGTTCTGACCCCCCCTCTTCCAGGTCCTGAGGCATAGTCTAGGGGTCCAGCTACTCAGTAGACATTCTCAAATTTGCAGACTTGATGTTGCAGTGGTGAGCCTTCTATTATTCGGAAGACCTAATTATGTCAGACATTATCTTATTTATTATGCTTTTGGTTTACTGGGGGCCTTGTCCCAGTTTCTTTTTAGACAAATGATTGTGTTCTTAGTAGAGATTTCGCAGACTGATGTCAGATAGTATTATTCAAAAATGTTGCAGAACTTGACCATGTATTCCGTACTCAGTTTCAATTCCGCATTTTATTATGATTACGAATGTTGTGCATGATAAACAGATATAGAATGGGTGTTCCGGGCCTTCATGGTTCGGGATGCTCGTCATGGCTAGGGCCTAGGCTCGGGTCGTGATAAACTTGGTATCAGAGAACGGTTCATGGTCCCAGGGTGTCTACGAAATTGCGTCGGGTAGAGTCTTATTTATGGGTGTGTAGCGCGCCACACTTATAAGCAAGAGTCTACAAGACATTTAGGAATGTCTCTCTTTCTCCATGTTCTAGTTCATGAAATAGAGTCAGAATGTTCCTCCTTCATACTCTAATTCATGCTATGGTGACGTCCATACGAAAGTAAAATCATCCCAAATTCTTTCCTTACTCTGATGTTCTCAGACCTATCACATTTCTAGGGTGAATCAAGTGCAGAAGTTTAGAGTCTAAATGATATTGTCCCTTCGGATCGTGTCATATAAGATCTTAAAATTGTGCAAAGACTTGAGAAGAGTCCGTTATTGCTTCAGAGTGTATGGGTTCTAGTGTGAACCTTGATCTTGACGAAATCGTGCTTTTCAGCCTTTTGTATTGAGTATATTCGGCCCTTTTCAGAAATTTATGTTGCAGATGTCATGCTTAAGGGGAGAAGATGTGTAGTAGAAGTGTTGGAATTGTATTTCCACCCAAATAGTAGTATAAGTTAAAATGTCGGTGTCATGACCTATTGGTAGCAAGTAGCGTGTGTGGATTGTATGATAATCTGTGGGGGAAATATTTGACTCAGATTTTTTTTTTCTATACAAAGTAAGATGTGTATTCTCAGATTATGGAATGTTGTGTTACAAGTTTCTATCTCTTGAAAATATTTTATCATCGTGTTGGTGAAACTAAAAAGTCTAGTGAAGCCGTGTGGGGCTCTTTCGATTCACTAGCATAGTTGCCTTGTCATTCTTCTTATTTTCTTGTTCAAACTACAAAAAAATCAAAGTCTAGTGAAGCCGTGTGAGGCCTATTTCGATTCACTAGCAATTTGTCATTCAACGTGTGGTTCTTGTGTTGGTTGAATATATGTATAGCTGAATCTTTTTGCATGAGATAGAGTTGGTAATGAAGCGATTCGTCCTTGTGTGTTAGTTTATTAGTAGAAGACAGAGAAGGAGTTATTAGGCGAGGTGAATTGTCCATGCTTGAAGTAAGAAAATGGCCAGATTAGCCAGTAGGTTATAAGTATAGACTCATGGTTGTTGTGGATTTTGAAGGTAGTGTAAATGTACGCTTGGGTAAGTAATCGTGATGTGAGAAAGAAGTATAAGTAGATACGATTGTACGGGGTTATAATATAAGGATAAAGTTGACCATGTCTATTATGAGGCTTTAACCCCCTTGACCCTCTTTTCATTGGTAGTTGTAAACTAGTGATACTTGTGAGAAGGTATGTAGTAGATTTTTGAGATATTTGGGTAGAATATCCCAATTTGATGGATTAGTATATTTATATTATGTTGCATTCTTCATTGGTGGTAAATGATTGATACTAAACTATAGGCTTGAATTTAAATGGTGTGGTGGTAAATAGTGGCACGAGTTTGATGATGCATATTTTGTGGGATTAAATTAGTAGGCTTGATGTGCTGAAATAGTACATGCTAATGGATTATGATAAGGAAAACCGTTAGGTCATGATCGATTATTGTGGTTATGAAGTTCTAGTGCACTAGTGTTTCGTGATGTTTATTTCATAGTTTCCAAGTGAAATATTTGTGTAAGGTTGGGTTGTAAATCATGCATAGCACTAGATATTAAGTTTGAACAGTTGATGTCCATGAAGGTGGATGTGAAGATTTCTTGGTTAATGAATACTAGTTGTATAGAAGTGATCTAATAGACTTAAACGGTGCATGCAATAGAGTAAGTTTATTTGATTCGTAGTGGTATATGATATTATATGTATGATGTAGAAGTATGCCTAAGGTGACATGAGGTTGTGGCATTTTTCTAAGGCTATTACTTGTTGTGCGTGACTAGTGGTACCATTGAATTGTTAAGTGGAGAAAGACTAGTTAGATGGTACATGGTGATCTAAATAGCCATGTTAAGGTGTTTTGATTGATAGTGTTGGGCCTTTTGCGGTGATCTGGATTCTTATAGTAGAGGGATATAAATTTGGAGTCGCAATAGTGGTATGCTCTATCGAAAGAGATATGGTTCATCAAAGGCTTGGTGATATCCATGTTAAGTGTTAGCATCTAAGCTTGACTTTTGAAGGTTAAACCGATAGAATAAGTGTCCAAGCATTATACTATGACTATTGGTGGCTAGAGAAAGATAGAGTGTATCCCGGAAGGTAGTCATTCGGGCTAAGTTCTATGATATGCATGTATTGTATTTTTTTTCAGACCCTAGAGTGTAGTAAGTGTAGTTCAGTTAGAATATGGCAAAGGATCTCCCAAACTCTAGATGATGACTTGAAGCTAAGGCGGAGATGACCGAACGAATGACCAAGTAAGGCTCTCAGATTCTAGTAGTGATGCAGTATGATTTAGAACGTTAGAAAGTGAGGGTGAGACTCAACCCATTCTTATCTTAGTATTTTTTCAGTGATCCCAATGCCTACTCAAGCTTTACGTTTTAGTTCCGTGATCATAGTTCGTGATTCCTGTATATGATAGAGAGTCACGTACTCTTCCAGTTCAAAAGATAATTAGTTCTAGTTCATTCAAGTAGTCGGAATTACATTCCTTATGTTAGGAACTCTATTTGAGGTCATGCAACTCATGACGCATGTACTCACTCTTTATAATGTGTTCAGTCCCATATAAAAATATTCTCATGCTTCAGGGTCTTATGTTTTAACCTTTTAGTGTCCTCCCTATGCAATGATAGTGGTGATGAAGTAAATGTTCTTGTTGATGGAAGATCATAGTACGTTTGTTTAGATAAGGCCATAAGTATGAAGTGAGATTTGGGGCCAATCTTTGATACATGTGATGTTTAGTGGAAAAGTTAGTGTGTGTATGTTTTTAGGATAGTGCGTGGGAGTTATATTGATAATAGTTTAGAAACTATGTGAAGTATGTATTTATGGGTGTTTGCCTTGAAGTTAACATGTGGTTATAAATTAGGCTTGAATGACGTTTTGGAATTGTAGTGGAAGGTTGCAATATGCATTAACGACTTCATATTAAGAGTTCAGAGTAGTCATTAAAGTGGTAAGGCATGTTATGCTTAGAATGTGATCTTTAAAAGAGGTATAGAAGGCGGCATCATATGGTTTAGAATAATAGCGTGGTGTAGCATGTTGTATTTTTGTGACTTAGAGTTAGGCTTGATCGCGGGGTAAGGATTAAGCTATTTTAGACATTAGTAGAAAAATTTGTCAATGCTCATATGAGAAATTTAAGCTGAATTGAATGAATATCGTATTTATAGCGAATAGTATAGTTATGGGATATTCGGGAAGTGCGCTAAGCCTGAAAGTAAGAAGTCGTATTGCCAAAGGTCTAAAAATTCTATCCTAATTTAGGAGTTATATGTCTATATTTCAGACTGCAGAGTAGAGTTAATGTTGTAATTTCCTCAGTTGGATGTCTTGTGTAATCCATACCCAAGATTCGTGGCTCCCTATTACTGTTAGAACTTCTCTAGAGAGAGTGTTGAAGAGATACTCCAGTTAAGTATGGAAGTCCAGCATAATTCAATCTGTATAGTCAGTAAGTCAGTTTAACAGGTAGATTCGCATGACTTGTTTTCTCGTCTTTTCAATTATTCATGCTACCCAAAATCTCAGACATGCTACTATTCCAAGATAGAGTATACCAGTAGTTGCGAGTATAGCTTAGTTCATGTGTCATGCATTAGATTCAGATTCCAGATGTTCGGTTATGATTCAATTTGTAGGTGCCTAGTGCATCGCCTCAATTTTTTTTTTTTCCGAGTATCTTAATGAATTGAGCATTCATAGAGGGACATAGTGTCCCAAGGGGGAGATACGTCATTCAGTTGCATGTATAGATTCTTATTACAAGCCTTGCACCAGTTATCATTGCATAATCAGTCATACATTCATACGTTAGTTCAGTCAGATATGCGTGCATTAAAAATGCATGTTCAATAAAAAAAAGTTCAGCTTATCAGTGTATTTAGTCCTGCGTTCATGAGAACAACTCAAGGACAGATCCATGCATCAGATATGCATGTTCATTATGAGAATTCAGCTTATGAATAGCTTCAGTCGTGTATTCCATGCATCAGATATGCGTGTCCGATATAAGAATTCAAAATATCAGTAGTTTCAGCCATATGGTCATGTTTCAAATCAATGTATTCTTTATTAAAGGACATGTCGTGTCCGCGTTATTCTATATCTTTAAGGCTTCAACAAGTTCCTATCCATCATTCGAGGACGAATGATCCCAAGGGGGATATAATGTAACACCCCGAAAAAGTCGTGCATGGATTAGCCTTTAATAGAGTGCCCTTAGACTTAAAAACTTGAAAATTTTTGTGAGTGTAATGAGGAGTTAGTGTCATTTTAGCTGGCAATCTTCGGGATACAACTTTTCAACCTTTCTGATATTCGTTTTTAGATTTTCAAGTTGCGTTACGATCGGGAAAGGTCATAGTGCATCTCGATAAGTTTCGGAACTTTTCGGAACTCATAAGGCTGCGTTTGGATTTCAAAACAATACCAAAACGCATAGCCTATTGCCTAGTTTTCAGAATTTCAAAGTCAGCTTCAAATAATCATAAATCCCTGTATATAATGAACTGTATGAGCTATAATATATAAAACGAAATCTCTTTGAGTCCTCTTTCAAATGCAGTTGGTTTCATCCAATTTGATTATATGAGTAAAAAGTTATAATCGATTTCCTCCATCCTATCAAACTGTCAACTGAGGGACAGAATTGACCTCAATTGTTCCTTAGGGGTATTTTGGTCATCCTCCACCCCTATATATACCACCAACACGGGATTTAATCCCTCAAACACCATAATACACATATTTTTCCAAAATTGCTCAAGAATTCTCCTTAGGGTTTCAAAATAAAAGCCCAAATAGTTCAAGATTCGACCGTAGGTTTTCGAAGATAATTACATATTCGGAATCACCAATCCGCAAGCTTCAAGAAACATCTATTATCCTTGGAAATAGAGGTACGCGGGGGTTTTCCTAAATTCTCATGGGCATAGAAAAAAATCATGTTTTAGAATGGGGTTTTAAATTATGTATATATATTTATGTATAAGATGTTTTAACATCATTGTTTTGGTCTTTTGACCATCTCCAAAGCGATTTGACAGTTTATATACATATATGAATGAATGTGTTTCAATTTTGAATACATGAACTTGCTAAAGACATTTGACCACCAGGTGTTTGATGAAATTTCTGCATGAATTGAACTTTAAGTTTCGGAATATGAAATCCTTTACATCAGTTACATGTTTTGGTGGTCTAAACTATGTTTTGAATGAAAGCTCTTGCTTAATACATTATGGCTCAGAAAAATAATGACTTGCAATGTCTTGGTATGACGATACCAATTCAGACTAACGCCATATCAGACTCAGACTAACAGACATTTCAGACTTTCATGATTTTAGACATTCAGAATGTTGCATGTACAGAAAAGGTTAAAAATGGGCATACAGAGATGTTAGGTGGTTCCCCGAAGAGGGCTTGAGTTCAAGCGACTCATTGCCTAAAATCGTGGTTTGCCGACCCGGGTATACTATTATGCGCTGACTTAAATGTCCTGTGGCGTATCAGACTCAGACACTCCAACCCTTGCGGCACACTGGGGTTGGGGGCTTCCCCGCCGAGTCAATGATGGATTCCATACAGCCCGTGGAATATCAGACTTGTAGGGGAATACCACCTAACTCAGAACTAAAACATAGATCTTGATTTGAAATGAACAGGTTACATGTTTTTAGAAAGGGCCCATGTATTTTTCGGAAACAGTTTTATACATGATGTCTTGATGAAAAATTGCTTTCACTTAATATATATATATATATATGTATGTATGTTCCATTATACTATTTTTGGATTGCTTCGCGTGCCAGTACTTTTTTGCTGACCCCCTCCCTCTTCCAGGTCCTGAGGCACAGTCTAGGGGTCCAGCTACTCGGTAGACATTCTCGGATTTGCAGACTTGATCTCGCAGTGGTGAGCCTTCTATTATTCGGAAGGCCTAATTATGTCAGACATTATCTTATTTATTATGCTTTTGGTTTACTGGGGGCCTTGTCCCAGTTTCTTTTCAGACAGATATTTGTGTTCTTAGTAGAGATTTCGCAGACTGATGTCAGATAGTATTATTCAGAAATGTTGCAGAACTTGACCATGTATTCCGTACTCAGTTTCAATTCCGCATTTTATTAAGATTACGAATGTTGTGCATGATAACCAGATATAGAATGGGTGTTCCGGTCATTCATGTTTCGGGATGCTCGTCACGGCTAGGGCCTAGGCTCGGGTCGTGGCATATATCCTTGGGGGTCATAAACTATGCTTTCTTTCAGTGGGTTAACCCTGAATAGTGTTATTCTTACGGATGAGATTATTTTTGTAGCTATGTTTTGCTTCATTCCTTCACTTACTCTACTAGATATGTTGATTTTCCCTCTTAGATATGAAAATTTGACTGTCTTGATAGCTGCACGATAGATCCGTGTACAAATGCGGTTTAAATTTGACATTGTTTTGTTTTAGCTTCCCGTCACTGATTAGTTTATTAAAAGCGGCAGCGTATCTGTTTAAAGATGACCTCTTGTCACTTTCTTTGTTTTTAGTTATTCTGTTTCTTGTTTCTTGTGTAATGGGAATGGTTCATAATCATTTTTCTTAAAAAAGTATTGGCCTAATAATTACTGATGGACTCTGTACTTGCTATATTTTGGTTGAAAAAGTGATTCGTCTCTATACTCTTCTTCATACCTTATCTATTTATGGAATGTTACGTGCCTATTGCCTACAGAATTATTTATTTATTTATTTATTTATTTATTTCCATCTCATGTTTTATCTCATAAGTTATCTATGAATATAAAATCCTCAAACAAGTGTGTTAATTCCCTCGTTTTCTTTTCTTTTTCATGAACCCATTTGGGAATCCCAATGGACTCTTTCCCCTGCATTACGTAATGGACCATTGACGCCCAATCCTTTTAAGAATAATTTTGCAAAAGCCAAAAAGCAACCTAGTGTGCGGACACGAGGAGTTAAAAGAAGGAGGAGGGGTTGAAATCCCACATTCGAAGCGGCTAAGAGACAAAAGTCTCATTCGTCATTTTATTTTATTTTATCCATTTATTGTTGTCTTCGTTTGTTTTATTCACTTATTTATCTATTCATTCATCTCGGCCTCGAAGCCAAAGTTGTATTTAATACAGGTGGAGGCAAGATTCGAGCCAAACGCTCGAAAACAAGATTAGGACAGGTGAAACGGGTTGAAAACCCAACTAGATTAGGACAGGTTTAACGGTTTGGGCTTCAAAGCCTAAATCACTACTTCTCTCCCCTTTCCATTTTCTTCCTGATTATTTGTTTTACATGCCTTTTGCGAACCTAGTTACATCCCCTAATGAATTCGCTAAAAACTAATTTTTGCAAACTTTCAAAATATTTCTAAAAACAACCACTTTTCAACAAATCAAATTTTAGAAGTTAATCAAAGATGTTTTCAAACAATCCGGATAACCGTAAGTTAGTGGACGTTTTAGGTGCCTAACACCTTCCTAAAACGTTAATAGGAACCACTTACTCGGAATCTCTAACTTAAACCGATTTTCCTATTTTGAATCGTTTTAAGTAACTCTTTAAAGGTTTCTTAATTTCTTTTCAAAATTAAGTGGCGACTCTCAAAAAGTCAAAAATTTCTCCGCAAAACAATGCGGATTTGATATCCATCTGGTGCACTTTCCAGCCACGTTGTGCAGCAATAGTAAGAAGCAACTTAATTGTGTCGAGCCTAGCAACTGGAGAAAACGTGTCAGAATAATCAAAACCAAAAATCTGTGCATACCCCTTAACTACAAGTCTTGCCTTGAGCTTGTTAACAGAACCATCAACATTCAATTTTGTGTGGTAAATCCACTTCACACCAATGATCTTTCTAAATTAAGGCTTTTCACAAGTTGCCAGGTCTTATTCTTCTTTATCTTTGCAAGATCCTCCTCCATTGCGGCTTTCCACTTAGGATCTAAAACAGCCTCTTCAAATCCAGAAGGCTCTAAAATGGCCACATTGCATATCTGGTATATCTCAGAGAGCAACCGTGTTCCTCTCATAGGTTGATCATCAATGTTTCCATCAAAATTTGGTAGATTGCTTGTGATCTGCTTCTGATTAATTTTTTTCCCTGTCCCATTGATCATTCTCCATGCTAAATACATCTCTACTTACCATAATTTTTCAAGTATGAGGCTGAAAAATTCTGTAAGCTTTAGAGATTGTACTGTAACCAATAAATAATCCAGGTTCAGGTTTCTTCTCAAACTTGTCCCTCTTAACCTGCAGAATATGAGAGAAAACACAAATAACCAAAGATTTTTAAAGTTTTTAAGGACGGATTATAGTCGGGCCACGCCTCAAAAGGTGTCTTGCCGTCAACTGCTTTGTTAGGCAATCTATTCAGCCAAAAACCAGCAGTGTTAGCTGCTTCTGCCCATAAATATTTTGGTAGGCCTTTCTCATATAACAAACACCTCGACATCTCCATTATCGTCCTATTCTTCATTTCACTGACTCCATTCTATTGCGGAGTATACGAGGCAGTTAATTGATGCTCAATACGGGGTAGTTGGTAGGGTCATATTTATGCATTATGCCTTTAAAAAAAATATAGTCATCATAGAATTAGTTGCTGAACATCAGGCTACCCTCGAATTCTTCCCTCCATATATTAAAGAGGTAAGCAAGAAGGATAGATCCCAATGATTATTTGACTTCTTTGTATTACTTCACTTAAATTCTGTACGTGCTAAGGAGATCTCGTTGAGGTAAAATTTCATGCTTAGTGTGATATAACTGTTGTTACTTCAGCATTGTCGGCCGATGATGCCTATCGAATACATGTACTTTCCACACCCATGCATTCCGCGCACGAGTGGACCATGATGTTTGATTGAGTCAGAAGATCTACTTCCTGTTAGCTATGTTGTTTTGTGAAGACATATTTATGTACTCTTTATCGTTGTTAAGACAAACTCTAACTGTTGATGTTGTCAATAATTGATTATCTAATCCACATATGGATGGTGTCGATAAGCGTCAGATAATCTGCTTATAATCCTTAGAATCATCACATTTCAACAACGGAAAAGGGACAAAGATTCCCTCTAACCATGACAAATATTCCCTCTAACCATGATAAATGGTACGCATATATTATCCGTCATACTTTGGGTACACATATGCCTCTACCGTTAATGAAATGGTACGTATATGCCCCTCACACTAATGGTAGGGACATATGTGTACTCAAAGTATGACGAAGGGTATATACTTACCATTTCAACAATGCCACTTTTGTATTACCATTGTACAAATATTGAATGTGGCGACGCAAAAATGTTCATATACTAATTTCAGTAACTGGTCTTACCAAAGCAAATGAACTTTGGGGATTTGATGACATCAATAATTCCAGTATAACAACATCATTGGGCCGGGTTATCATCTTGCGACCTCGTTCTATCAAGCCTGCATTAAAAAATCATCCAAACTAAGTAAATGTTATCTTCGTAGGCTTAGAAAATCAATTAATGAAACAGAGTGTGAATCTTTGTATTTACCAGGAACAATTTTTTTTTTTCCATAGAGCTCTTTCACTAAAGGGTTTGCTGCCCATTGATTTTCGGCAATGCGATTTGTAGGCTGGAGTTCAACAATTTTACCATCCTGAGATAAAACAACCTGACAGGCAATATAAGCACATCAACTATGATAAACACATAAATATTTACTAGTAAACATTCACGACAAATCTATAGCCTTGCTCAACTAGCAACTATAGTAGAGTAGAAATCCATGGTAGATAAAGGCATTAGGTTCTTAGGAGAAAAAAAAGTAGCAATAATAATAGAATATTCAACGCTTAAATTTTATAATGCAGAAATCTCGTGAACTCTAAATGCAAATCTGACTCCAATTAGCTCATTTCAGGAAATTTTTAAACATTTATCAAGCGACCGTACAGTTGTGAACAGGATTATGGCGTAATGTAAGCTAGATCAAATAACTGACCTTGATAACTAGCTTTATTAATTGTGCTTGACCATAAAATACAGTGGTTATCGCTCTTGCAATTCTTAGTTATTCACAATGGAATATATTTGGTTAAATGTTCACGAAATACCAAAGCCTTTCCTAATCCTTGATTCTGACCATGACTATTATATTTAAGTGTTGTGTTTTTATGTTTATAACGACAAAAAAAAAGAGAAAAATAAACCCAGAAACTGCATCCTAAAACAGAAACCTAATAACTGGCAATATCTTGTGCAGCTGCTTTCATCTCATCTTCAGTTCCTTCTCATGGCGTGGAGCTGGAATTAAGATCTGAATCTTTGGAATCCATCGCATGCTTCAGATACATAGGAAGCTCCCCTATATCTCCAGGCCAAATAAAATTCCTTGATTCTCCTAACGATGGAGACACAGTAATCTTCCAACTACAGAAACAACGAGCACTTGGCAATGTGATGATTTGAACAGAATCAAAGTTCTTGGTATATGAATTCTGTAAGTTACAGATTAGAGAAAAAGGAAGAAGAGAGAACAGAGAAGAAATGGAATGGAGAGCTTGATCATTGATTGAATCTTGTGTTTTCTTAGCTTTACATGTAGTGAGTAGCGTGTATATATATTGTTACATGGAAGGATCTAGAAGCTAACTTCCTAACTAACTCTAGCAACTATACTTCACACAGTTAGTTAAATAATTAACTTTCTGAAACAGATTAACTGCTACATTGAACTTGTAGCTTTTTCTTTTTCTTTCAACACTCCCCCTCAAGCTAGGTGATCCCAAATAGATTTAGGATGCCTAGCTTTGACATCAAATGTTCATGTTGAGCTCTATTGAGGCCCTTAGTTAGCACATCAGCTGGTTGATCCCTGGTAGGAATATAGTTGACTGTAACTAGTCCTTGAGTGATCTTCTCCCTTATGAAGTGGCAGTCTATTTCAATGTGCTTGGTCCTTTCATGATATACAGGATTGGATGCAATTCGTAATGCTGACTTACTATCGGTGTGAATTTTTGCAAGCTGTTTGACATCAATCCCAATCTCCTTTAATAGTCCCAGTCACCAGACAAGTTCAGCCACAGTTGTTGCAATGCTTCTGTATTCAACTTCAGCTGAACTCTTGGAAATTGTGTTTTGCTTCTTAGATTTCCAGGAAACAATAGATTCTCCTAACTTTACCAAGTAGCCAGTGACAGATCTTCTTGAGAATGGACATGATGCCCAATCTGCATCACAGTATGCAGAGACTTCTGCATTTGCTTGACTGGACATTAAAACTCCTTGTCCAGGTCTCTTCTTAATGTGTTTGACTAGTCTGATAGCAGCATCCATGTGAGATTTTTTTGATTGTTGTAGAAACTGACTGAGAGTCTGGACACTATAAGTACTATCAGGTTTAGTCATAGTGAGATACAACAATTTTCCTATGAGTCTCTGATAAGAATGCAGATTAGCTGGTGGATCAGTGGGTCCTTGCTCATTTTTATAGATATGATCATCACACTCCTTAGTAGTCAGCTTGATGTTTGTGTCTATAGGTGTAGCATCTGGTTTAGCAGCACAAAGTCCCAATTCAGATACAAGCTCTAATGAATATTTTCTCCGGTGCATCAGAATACCTTCTTTTGATCTTGCAAATTCAATACCTAAGAAAAATTTGAGTTAACCTAGATCTTTCATCTTGAAGGCTTGCTGAAGTTTGTCTTTTGTGTCCTCAATAAGTCTTACAGAGTCTCCTGTGATTAACATATCATTTACATAGACTAAGACAATAGTATTACCTTCACTATTGTGCTTTATGTATAGAGAGTAATCTAGCTGACTCTGTTTGAGTCCCATTTTTAACAAGGCTTCAGATAGCTTGGGATTCCACTGCCTAGGAGCCTGTTTTAGACTATACAGGGACTTCAAGAGTCTACACACTGGTTTATGCTCCCTCTGGCTCTTGAATCCCGGTGGAAGGTCTATGTAAATTTCATCATGAAGGTCACTTTGCAGAAATGCATTGTAGACATCCATTTGGTGTATGAACCAATTCTTTTGAGCTGCAATGGCAAGAATTGTTCTCACTGTTTTCATCATAACAACAGGTGAGAATGTCTCTTGAAAATCAATTCCTTCTTGTTGGCTATAACCCTTAGCAACCAACCTTACTTTGAATCTTTCTACCTCACTAGTAGCTTTGTACTTTACTTTGAAGATCCATTTACAGCCTATAGGTTTCTTACCTTCAGGTAGACTAGTGATCTCCCAATTTTGATTACCTTCAAGTCTTGCAATCTCAGTTTTCATTGCTTCTATCCACCTAGGATCTTTCACAGCCTCATTGTAAGTGGCAGGTTCAGTGGTAGTGGATGAATTTGCTATGCAAGCCTGGTACTTAGGAGATAGTCTATCATATTTCATGTATTTACCTATACTTAAAGCATAAGGTTCTTCCTAATGTATGTTGAGAGACACAAAATCCTTGAGCCATAAAGGAGCCTTTCTAGATCTGGCAGTCCTCCTTGCAACAACTTGTACTTGCTCCTCATCTTGAGGCATATTTGATGTTTGATCCTGATCATCTTGAACCTGTGTAGCTTCTGCCTGCACCCAGGGATCAGTATGTTCCACTATTGGTGTTTGAGTAGTTTCTGTATCATGTAAGAGCATGTGTATATAAGTCTGGCCAATTAGACAATGTCTCATTGAGTTTAGCAGCTGTGAGATGTTGAGTTTGAGTAACTTGTTCCTTGAAAGGGGATACTTCTTCTCTAAAGCTGACATCTCTGTTGACAAAAAACATTTTGATAGCATGATCATATAGTAAATATCCCTTCTGAGTTTCTAAATAGCCCATTAATATACATTATCTTTTTCTAGACTGCAATTTATCTGATTGTTGAACTATTTTAGCATAGCATAGACAACCTAGAGTTCTCATATGACCAATAGCAGGTTTCTTTCCATATACTTTCTCATATGGTGACATGTGATCTAGTATGGATGTAGGCAACCTATTGATTATATATACTGCTGCTTTGACACATAAACCCCATAATTTAATAGGTATTGCACCTTGAAATCTAAGGGCCCTAGTGACTTCTAAAATGTGCCAGTGTTTTCTCTCAGCCACTCCATTTTGTTGAGGGTTGTAGGTACAAGTTGTTTGACGGATGATGCCTAATTTTCTAAACAAAGCATGACATTCTGAGTTGACAAACTCAGAACCATTGTCAGACCTAATGATTTTAATATTCTTACCAAACTGAGTCTTGACATACTGAATAAACTGAGAAAGTGACACACACACATCAGACTTAAGCTTAAGTAAATGGATCCAAGTAATTCTAGAGTAGTCATCAACTATTGTTAAAAAGTATCTATTTCCTTCAATTGTGAGAACTTTGTAGGGCCCCCATACATCTATGTGTAACAATTCAAATATGCTAGAAGTCTTAATACATGTAGCAGGAAAAGAAAGCCTAACTTGCTTTGCACATGGGCAAACTCCACACTCAGTGATCTTATTGGCAGATATGCTATTATCTATGGATAAAATTCTCTTGAGTACATTAGTTGAGCATGTCCTAGTCTTTTATGCCATAAGGCTATGTCTAGATTTACACTATTAATAAAAGAATCACAGATAGATGTAGTGTTCAAATCAGTAAGTGCATCAAATTTTTGAGTAATCATTGCAGCATCATTCATAGTAGTGTTGGCAAAAACATATAATCCATCAGCTTCCCTACCAATCCCCTTAAATTTTTGAGTAATCATTGCAGCATTATTCATAGTAGTGTTGGCAAAAACATATAATCCATCAGCTTCCCTACCAATCCCCTTCACCTTCCCAATGTAAAGACCCTGAAACACACAAAAATCAGGATAAAAAACAACTAAACAATGTAGTTCTTTTGAAAGTTTAGATACTGACAATAAGTTAAATTTAAACTGAGGGAGGTGAAAAACATTTGTGATAGTGTCTTGTCCAAACACATTACATAAACCAACATGTGTGACTAGAGATATATCACCATTTCGTAGGTATACTCATTTTGGCACTTCACTATTAGATATATAGGTCTTGATTAAGGCACTGAGATCTGCAACCATGTGATTGGTTGCACCTGTGTTTATAATCCATGGACCCTCACTGGTGGAGCCTATTGACTCTACCATTTTCCCTGCTGCATGAGCTGAATACTTAGCCATGTCTTCTTTGTGTAGTAGCTGTAGAATTTGAGCATATTGTTCATTAGTGAAGGTGCATGGAGTTGGTTGATGTGCAGCTCCTCCTAACATGGACTTGACAGCAGTTGTAATACTAGTATCTTGAGGTAGTGTGGAGTGAGTAGTCTGCATATATCCTGCATTTTTTATGTCATTGCAGACTACATTTGCACCTGCACAAGTGCCAATTTTCTTTCTGAATTTGAAATCAGCAGGGTAACCAACCACTTTCCAGCAATTCTCCCTTGTATGGCCTCTGATCTTGCAGATTTTGCAGTAAAGAGTGTGATTCTTTTTGAATTGTTTATTTTGTTGTACTCCTCTAGTAAACATTGTTGACTCGTTTCCTTTAGGATAAGGATCATTGGCTCTAGAGAACATAGCAGACTCATAGCTTGTAGAGGTTGGATTATCACCAAGAATACCAGTTGTAGCACCTACAGATCTTTGACTCTCATCGCTGATTATCATAGCATAAGCTTGTTTAATAGTTGGAAGTGGATTCATAAGCAATATTTGTCTTCTTTCCTGGCCATATGATTCATTTAACCCCATCAATAATTGAAACAACTTTAATTTCTGAAGATGAGCAACATAATCTTTTGATGTTTCACAGTTGCACCCTGGAATAGGCACTAAAGCTTCAAATTCTTCCCACAGATCTTTCAGTCTTGAGTAATAAAGAGATAAAGAAGTTGTTCCCTGGGATAGAGTAGCTATCTCCTTGTGAAGATTGAAAGTTCTTGACCCATCAATCTTGTTGAACCTCTCATAAAGATCATTCCAGACTGCTGGAGCACTTGTAGCATACATTATACCTCCAAGCAAGTTATTAGCTACTGCACTCATGATCCAAGAGAGAACAATGGCATTCACTCTTTCCCAGTGATTGCCCAATTCAGGAGAGAATTTGTCCTTGGAACAAGAACCATCTACCATTCCTAGTTTGTTCCTTCCTAACAGTGAGAGTCTCATACATCGAAACCACATTGAGAAATTTTCAATTCTAGTTAATTGAAATAAAATGACCTGTAAACCACTTACATCTGAGGGATGCAAGAATAGAGGGTGATAGTAGTCGACTCCAACAGAGTTTTGTGCACCTGTTGCACCAGTTGCTGAGCTTGAAGATTCCTCAACATTTTCACCATTGTTAGAAGGTATCACCATTGTTATAAATCGATTTCTGAGATTCTTGAAACTGAATGTCGTGGAAGCTAAAACTTAATCTTCGAAGTGAGCATAAAATCATATGGCTCTGATACCATGAACAGAATCAAAGTTCTTGGTATATGAACTCTGTAAGTTGCAGGTTAGAGAAGAAGGAAGAAGAGAGAACAAAGAAGAAATGGAATGGAGAGCTTGATCATTGATTGAATCTTGTGTTTTCTTAGCTTTACATGTAATGAGTAGCGTGTATATATATTGTTACATGGAAGGATCTAGAATCTAACTTCCTAACTAACTCTATCAACTATACTTCACACAGTTAGTTAAATAACTAACTTCCTGAAATAGGTTAACTGTTACATTGAACTTGTAGCTCTTTCTTCTTCTTTCAACATGATTGAACACTATTACCTACTGATAAAAAGAGACAGAATGACTAGGATAAAATGATATCAACTAAAAGAGGGTAAAAGACAATAAAAGTGGTCAATAATGCAAAGCATGTGTCATCCAATACATGGAAACTTCTTAACACAAGATACTTATCTCCCCTCAAATGAAGCAGCCAATGAAGTAGGTGTCACGTCCCAAAAACCTCATGGGCGTCACTGGCTCCCGCTAACAACACTTGTCGAGAGAACAACTTTCCATGCATTCACAATGTATACAACACAGAGATAAAAATGTGTACAACTTCAAATGCACGAAATAATCATTAAATGCAAAGTAATGATCCAGCAAGATATTGCGAAATGATTTACAAAAGCAACAGTAGTTTAGGTAACAAATCTCTAACCCAAACCTCACACTAGACTATGGAGCATCTAGACAAAGTTACAGAAGTTTAGCTTTTGGGCATAAAACCCAACAAAAAGAAATATAAGCTAAAAATAACTAAAGCTGGATGATAGCCTCCACGAACAATGCGAAGGTTCACCTTAGCAACAAAATCCACACGTAAAAATCGTCAGCCACAAGTCTCTCTCTGTAACCGTATCTGCAAGTATGCAAGTAAGGAGTGACCTATATAACTATAACCCGGTAAGATCCTCGTCTCACTACTTTAAGTACTCCTAGGAAAAGTATTAGAAAATACAACAACACCAAGAACATGTAGTTATTATACACATGAAGTATATCATAATAAGATGTCCAACGAGACCAACAATCATTCCTCAAAAATTATATATCTCAACACAATTTATACAAAGTACTTATCACCATTTGAAATCAAAGTAATTACCCAACACCAGAAGTTCTGGGCCACAATCACAATGTGCCAAATATCAAGAATATACACAATACTTGGGAAACATACACAATGTCCCGTATCAAATCAAAAAGCATACACAATGCTAAGTAAGGCATACACAATGCTCAAAGGAAGCATACACAATGCCCCAACGAAATTAGGAAGCATACACAATGCCCCAATCTCACAGTACACAATCATATCACATCACAAAATAATTTATAAAATAAGTATTAGTATTCTTAAGCATGAAGTATATGTGTCTAGCCTTGAAGACCGTCGATTCTACCAAGCATACTCTTGTCCCAACACATGGACCGGGCAAATATAAATATATCTTATAAACAAATTTGTAAAGCACGCTCCCAAAGTTTAAAGTCTCACTTACTGCGCGAATGACAAGTTCCTCAATCTTGCAATGCGTAATACACCAAACAAACAGCCTCCAATGATTTCAATCTAATATAAATATTACTTAACGATGCCAATTGTGCTAGCCGATGTCAAGTCTCAATACTCCTAATCTTCTAGTTTAAAGTTAAACCTTAGTATCTCATACCTTAAGGGATGAATTAAAAATTATCTCTATCCAACCTAATTTCTCAATAATAATCTCATACAAATTAGTTACCTAACCATTTGATCTCATTAGCCACAAACATTATAAGAAACTCTTAAATGCGTATTCAAAACTCCACCAATGCAAAGAATTTGCAAAGTTGTACAGCAAGTACTTTTGTTTTCACGTTCAGGAAGTTAACATATCTAAAATCAATTAATATCAATACAAAATCAGGAGTCCCACAACATGAATATGATCCCTTTTCTCTCTCTACACATTGCTCAATCATTACATCATCAAAAACAATCATTAACTAATCAATAGCTTCCACTCTATCTCGTTAACTCCATTAGGACCAATCTTCCGAAATACTCTTTGTGTGCACAGTTTTCATGCTAAAGATTTAGGAACAAGATGAGTACCTTATAAATGTGAAGTTTCGCAGGTGAGTGTTACTGGCTAATGTTATTCTACAGCGTTGGCTCACTCTCTTCCAAGAGTAAAGAGACTAATTGCCCTAATTCTTTTCTTTTCTACTCCTTTGAAGAAGTTGTTGCTTTTGAAAACTTAAGAAAGTGTTTACCCTACCTTTTACTCCCTCATTAGAATGTGCCACAAATATAAGAGGAGAGGGTTTTTGTCTTTTGGCTTGCCCACTTTAATTATATTAATTAACAACAATAATAATGGCTAATTACCCACTTACCCTTCATTAAAATCTGGATTATTACAGTACGTACAGCAAGCAGAGTACAATCAAAAATGAACTTGAAAGAGACAACACTAAATGAACTAATAAAATTCATACCTCGCTAGATTCCATAGACTGATGCTGAATAGAGATTATGTCAGATTAGTTGACTGGATAATTGTTAATGGGGAGATGAGGAAGATAACGTTGACAAAGAATTGTTACAGCGACAAGGAAAACTCCACTTGCAAGGACCATGGAGATTGCCTTAGACACAAAAATGCTTCTCTACAATCCAAAAGGAGAAAATATTATTATCCATTTGGTTTCGGAAGACACCTTTGTCACACCACTTTTTTGCCAAAAAAAAGATTTGATTTTAAGTTTTGAAAGAGTTTTTATTATCAAAGTGACAAAAGATTGAAAATTTGTTTCGAAAAAGGATTGTTTACATTTTTTATTCAGACTCACCACTTGGCATAATCCGGTGTGCCAAGTCACCTTAGAAATATCCTTTTCAAAATAGTTTGACTCTTTAAACTGGTTTCCGAACAGAGATTCCGGCTAAGAAATTCATTTGACCGAGGGAAAGGTGTTAGGCACCCCTCGATCCCGTGGTTCGACCACGGTCGCTTGGTAGAGTGTATCGTCTAATTTGGCACTACGAATGTACAAACCACACAAAACACGTAAAACAATCAAACAAACACCCAAAACAAAATAAATCCAAAGTAAAATGTTCAGTCCAATTATACAGTCCAAAAGAAATAAAAATGAGAAAATAAATCCTATCTAACCTACACTAATCTTAACTACGCTCCCATGCTTTACCCGATACCTCGGGCCTTCATCACGATCATCTTCCGCCTACATAATACGTTGGGGCATTCCCCGGTGAGCAAATACAAATTGCTTCGGGGCATTCCCCGACTAAATGAGTACGTTTTTTAATTTTTTTGTGTGATAAAATAGAATGAACCATTCACACACATATTCAAAACACTCAACATATCGTTACTCCTAAATTTGCCTACCCCCTACCGTTTTCCAAACAATTCACAGCCTAAAACATGATACTATTGAACTTAAAAAAGTCGACGTTTATTCCGAATCAAGCCATCGTCACTGAACCAACATAAACCGATATTCACTTTTAACAATTTTCAATCTTTTCCCCAAAATCCAACTTAACCCCAAATTCACTATGTGATTAACATGCTTCACATCAAGATTAACAATTAAATAACAATGAATAAAATTATCTCAACCAAAAATCACACCATTCAAAATAAGAGAGATAAAGAGATATAGAATTGGACCTCAATTTTTGGTTTTATTCCAAACAAGCAATGATGGATCAAAATCACGGAGCAATGGAACCTCTACCCAACAGGAACCTCAACGTCAAACCCACAACTCGAACAAACCAACCCAAATCCGAATTAACCCGAATGAACCAACTGATCCATTTTTATTTTATTTTTATCATTATCAGATGGAATAGACTGAAACAGCTCGGATTGCGCCACTCTGGTCGTTAGCTCACCATTTCCATCTATAGTTCAATGGGAAACTGATAAAAGGGGTTGGGAGTCGCTATTTCACACTTCCGGAGCTCTGGAGAGCTTAGACAACGGTGAGAAGCAATGAAGACGGACTAGATTTCGGTCGCTCTCAGGCAAAATTCGCCGGAGCAGTACCCTTTTTTTCTGATTCTCCCTCTGACTGGTATGTGCATGTATGTATCGATGAGTGAATTGTGAAACTGGTTAGGTGTGCATGAGTTTCTCTCCTCTGTGCATTTTTCCCTCTTTCCCTCTCAATTTCTCTCTCTCTTTCTAGATTTGTGTGTGTTGTTGTGGTGAGGGGAGTGTCAATCTGGAAAAAAAGAATACTGTGGTGTGAGTATATCGTGTGAATTCTTCTCCTGTGTGTGTTCTGTGTTCAAGAATATATAAAAATGGAGGATTTTTGTTGTGTCTTCTCTACCTATGGACAATAAACCATTTTCTTCATGTAGTGGATGAATATGTGATGCTCTATGTGTGTGAAAATCTCATGGGGCCCCCAGAAGATGCTCCCCCTTTTCTTTTCTATTTTGTTGTGTTTATATGGTACATGCAGATAGTGAGTGAAATTATGAGAGAGGGTGGGGCAGTGGGTACACGTGGGTAGGGGTGAGGGGCTATGAGTTGGGGGTAGGGAGAGGTGGTTAGGATAGGATTAAAGTTAGATAAAATTTATTAGGAATTTTATCAAGGGTTGTTATTTTTGTATTTTTGTGGGGTATAATCACATGAATGAGGGTACGTGGTAAGGTGGGAGTAAAATGGTAAAAATGCTTTCGGGGAGGTACAAAACTACGTGTCTACATCATGCCCCTCTTTGCATGTAAACACAAAGTGTTTTCATACAAAGAAGTAGACAATGAGACAGAATTTTGACCCGATCATCATTCAAAGAAAGAAACAAAAGGAAGAAGGACAACCGAGTTGGAGAGTCTAGTGAGGTCCCGCCAAGATTTCGGTCCGCGGCTCTGTCATTACATCAAAAAATAAAATTACAAGTTAAAAACATAAATGAAATTACAAAATTCGATCTACGCAGCTTCTTTTGGACTTTTTGACTTGAGTTTCATCACCCTATTCTTCAGGCGGGCTCCTGATTTGCAATTTCTTCAACTTGCTGCTTGATTTTCAACTTCATCACCCTATTCTTCAGGTAAGCTCCTGACTTGCTATTTTTTCAATCTATTGACTTTCAGTTTCTTCATCTTGTTTCTTAACCTTCAACTTCTTCTCCATGTTGCTTGACTTTTCATTTATTCGCCCTGTTCTTCAGGCGGGCCCCTGAAATCACATTAAAACTAAAAACAAAATTATCCCAAACAAATAAATGCATCTTCTATGAGTTAATTGTAATGATTCGACTAGAAGGTACATCTTATAGGTATCAAAGGGGATGACTCGACTAAAAGGTACGTCTTATAGGAATCAAAGGGGATGACTCAACTAATAGGTACGTCTTCTAGGGATCAAAGGGAATGACTCGACTAAAAGGTAGGTCTTCTAGGGGTCAAAGGGAATGACTCGACTAAAAGGTACGTCATCTAGGGGTCAAAGGGAATGACTCGACTAAAAGGTACGTCTTATAGAAATCAAAGGGAATGACTCGACTAAAAGATACGTCTTATAAGAATCAAAGGGAGTGACTCGACTAAAAGGTACGTCTTATAGGAATCAAAGGGAGATGACTCGACTAAAAGGTACATCTTATAGGAATCAAAGGGAATGAATCGACTAAAAAGTACGTCTTATAGGAATCAAAGGGAGTGACTCGACTAAAAGGTACGTCTTCTAGGAATCAAGGGATTTGAAAATTAAACCTGTGCAGCAACATTGCTTCCTGCATTTGTAAAAGTGAGGCATTGCAGCCCTTGATATTTACGTTTTGAAGTCCTTGCTTTGAATGTAATATGTTACCTGTTTCATCAAACAAAACTTGTTAGTTTAAAACGCGGTGGCTGGTTGGTGGCTTTAGCTTTTGCGGCGATCGCTCTTGCCCTCATCACATTTAACCTTGCTTCCAGCATATATCATTGGCTTGCTGAATCATTGACCCGAACTCAGATTATTAAAAGTTACTGAAACAAAAACAGTATCTCTGTTTTGTCATGCTTCTCAAATAGACCCTTTAAACCTTGGTATTTTCATGAGTTCCTAGACTTGTCTGTTGACAAAAATTTTGCATGCCTTATTTCAGCTCAAAATCATGTGCCTTTCATGTGCCGGCCTTTTGTTTTGCTTTATGCAATTAAAGAAGCTGGTAGCCAGTTTTGAGATTCTTTCTCACTTGTTTTGACATGGACTTGACTCAAAGACAAGAGAAAAATGACAACAATTTTTATTTTATTTGGATAACTGACTCAAGAAAATAAAAATATAACTATAGAAAAGAAAGAAAGAACAATGAATATCCCCACTAAAAAAGATGAATGAAAAGTTTATCTGGAAATGACAGTCAACTCTAATGATTATGACATTCATATCGGATTAAACTGCCTGATCTTTCCATCGAAAACTCTCACAAATTGTTGTTGAGTTAATGACCCTGAAAGTGATTTGCTTTCTTGGGCCAATTGCATTCGGAGACCTCATTCGGCTAATGGTGCCTTGAAGGGTTTTTGCCAATAAGTCTCTCTCATTTCTTTTTATCACCTCACCATCATTTTATAGAGTCTGTGAAGGTTTTCACTAATGAGAATATCATTTTCGTTACTCTCATCTCACCATCTCCTCATGGTGTCCGTGAGGATTTTTACCAATAAGGCTCTCTCATTCTTATTTCTCTCCTGGTTCCACTAAGAAAGACAAGTAGTTCCTCAAAATGCGTCATCACAACCATTGCATGTTTAGCCTTAACATTGTCAAAGATTGATCTGAAGGTCTTTTTTTGGTTGTAACTTGGCTTTTGGATTGGGTTAGAAAGAAAGGTTGATATGGGGCCCAAACGACACTTAAAGTAGGGTAGGACTTACAACTTTTGGAATCAACTCAAACAATGAGGATTAACTCATGCCCCAGTTTCTTTTGATTGGGTGACTCTAAATGATTTATTTGGTTGGATCGAGCCCAGAATAGGACAACCTACGTATCTCACCCCCGAAAGAGAAGAATCAGGTCATGTGTAGTTCTGGCAGCTTATTCTTTTTTTCTTGATTCTGACTTGTTTTTTTTTTTTTCTTTTGACTCTTTTTCTTTGTGATTTTTATGAGTCTAATTTCTTGACACTCTTTTCATCCTTCTTTGGACACATTTTTTCTCTTTGTTTTTTTTTTGAAACTTTCTGACTCTATTCTCTTGCTCGATACTTTTCTTTTGAGCTTTACTGGTTTTATCTTGATTCCATAAGAGGGGTATGACAGAAAATAACACTAAGGCTCAAATGGGGTAAATAAAGGATGACACAATGTTTGGATAGCAGAATAAAATGCCTTCGTCATATCAATCCTTAAAAATACTAGTACATAGAATGCAATATGAAAGTGCACGATCAACATCACTTATGACATGTTTTACAACACTAACTTTCCCCGAACATGTGTGTCACCTCTTTTTCTATACTTGTCAAAAATGCAACTCCACTTTTGTTGTACATCCCTCACATTGAATGACTCATCATGCTTTTGTGGAGTTGATTTTCTTTCTGTTCCTCTTGATAGAATCACGCAGACACTGTTTGACCTAATTGAGCTGTGCTTTCAATTGATGATCAAGTTATTCTTGTGATTCTCAAAATAATTACCTTAATTTTGAAAGAAGGCTTCAACTTGTCACCAAATATCTCAGCACTCTACCTATTTTCTCAAGTTCTTTTTCTAACCTTAGCCCTCTGATTCCATGTTTCATGGTTAAATTGGACTTTAAGATCTGGCTAAAAATTTTGCAAGCATGTCATATCACTAGAGTCAACAAAAAATGTACTGTATAAAGAAAACAAACAAACAACACATATTTAAAACACAAAGGAATAGGGACAATTCATTTAGTTGAAATAAAAGATAAAAGGGTTTGAACATAAACTACAAAGGGACAAAAAAGGATAGATCCTGAACTACAACCCTGAAATAATTCGAAAAACAAAAAAGAAAATAAAACAAACTACCAGACCTCTTCCTAGTAGGGAGAGGGGTGACTTCTCAATTGCTTAGCCTGACAACTTTGCCACTAGTTTGCATATCAGCATGACTAGAGCATCTCTCACTATCAATGTTCTGCACTATAATTGATCCATCTTGAATCATCTTTTCAATTTCTCTTTTCAAATCTCGACAATCTTCAATACTATGACCCTGAGCATCAGAATGATATGCACATCGTACATTAGGATCAAACTTTCTTGAGCGCCCATTAAGAGTGCACCCAAGGAGAGGAGTGATCATGCCCCATCTGAAATAAACTGGAATAACAATCTCCAATTGGTGTGAAGCTATCTCTTGACTTATGCCTCATTTCATCGTTCGGCTTGGATCGAAAATCAGGCTTAGAAGGATTTTGGTATGTTTGTGGATTTAGAGAATGACTCTGAGGAGTTGGTGTATTCCACTGTGGGTAATATAGGGGTTGAATATGTGGTTGTGCGTTATTTACTATATATGGAGGTGGAGGAGCAGAGTATAATGGATTTTGAGAGTGATTATGTGAAGCTTGGGCATGAAATTGGGTTTGTGACTGCGAGTGACGATGACGGGGTCTTCTTGATCGTGCCCGCTGTCCAACTATAATAGAAGATGCAACTTCCTCATTCTTTGTCTCCCCAAAACTTCCTTAACCATTTTGAATTGCTTGAGTTGTCGTTTTCAATGTTGCAAAACTCACAATGCGACCAGTCTTAATTCCCTCTTCTATCATCTCCCCCATTTTAGGGACCTCAATAAATGGCTTGCCTAACACAGGTAACAAATGTTGATAATATGTTTCATCTTACGCTTGAATAAACACCTCAACTATCTTGCTTTCTTTTATTGGAGGCTTCACCCTAGCAGCTTGTTCACGCCATTTGATCGCATACTCTCTGAAAGTCTCTGTATTCTTCTTTTTCATACTGGTTAGGGATTTTTTTGTTAGGGATCAATTCCATATTATATTGAAATTTTTGCACAAATTCATTAGCTAAATCATCCCAACTATTCCACCTATCAATATCTTGATAAACAAACCACTCCGAGGCTAGATCTGAAAGACTATCACCAAAGTAAGCCATAAGCAGTTCTTCTTTGCCTCCAGCACCTCTTAATTGGTTACAATAACATCTCAAATGCGCCACCGGATCCCCATGTCCATCATATTTCTCAAACTTTGACATTTTAAATCCTGGAGGAAGGTTGACACCTGGAAACATACATAAGTCCTTATATGAGACACTTTTGTAACCCACAAGTCCTTGCAAGTTCTTCATAGCCAATTCTAAACTTCTCAATTTTCTGGTCATTTCCTCTTGTTCTTCTGTCATAACAGGCCTCTCAGTGTTAGGAGGAAATTCAGGCGGGTGAGTGTCACCGTAAAAACTAGTCAACTTGAATGTAGGCTTGGAAGTGTAACGTTGATCACCAGTAATATTCAATGCAGGCTCTCTTGTAGAGTAGGGAGGCACAACTTGTGGAGTACATCAAAAGTAGGAGCTTCAGGTGGGGGTAGCGCCGCAAAAGCATAAACATCAGGTGGAGCCGATTATGTGGTAGTTTTGGATTGGGGAGTGAGGAAATGAACATTGGAAGTGGTTGGATATTGTTGCCCCAGAGTCGATCCTGATACATCTTGTGTCATATCAACAAAAATGGAAAATTATGCATGTGGCACGAGAGGCAAGATAGAAAGATATTCCAAATTATCAGTGGGAACTGGAGGAGGCAGCAACCCATTAGCCCAAGCTCGATGCATTTCTATAATTTGCTGCCTTAATTTTTGAATCTCTTCATTAGCTCCTAAATTCTCATTTATCGAACTCTCTATTTGATTAGTGACAACAAACTCGGTATCCTTGTTGTACATAACCTTCTCTGTGACTTGGTGCAATATGGAGGACCAGCCAAAATTCCATAAACCAACCACCCCAAACTAACTGAACAAGAGATAGCAAATGTGTTAGAGTTCAACACTTTCTCAATTATTTTTTTTTTGAAAAGTTCACCGAACCCAAGAAGGGCGCCTACGTATCACACCCCCGAGAGAGGAGAATCAGGTGTGCGTAGTTCGTGAAATCTTGCCAAAATGGCCAAATAAACTCTTTTTCTTTTTCTTTTTCTTTTTTTCTTGAAATTTTAAGAAGAAAGGAAAAATGACAAATTGTCAAAAGAATAGACCACAATATTTTTTGAATTTTTTAGCTTTAATAACCTATACAAAATGAAACCTATGATTACCAAAGAAACTCTTTTTTGGGTGATCAATTTTGCATTTCATACGAAAATGAAACTTGAACCTATTAAAGGAATTTATTTTTGTAGTTTTGTTTTATTGATGCATAGACACCTACTCTAAATGAAGAGTGAAGAAAATTATTTTGAATTTTTGAAATAAGATCCCTGAACCAACAATAGGTTGCCTACGTATCTCACATCCCGAAATAGGAGAATCAGGGGTGCGTAGTTCGTCTAGATTGGAAAATTAACGATTCACTGGCAAATTGACCCTAACTTTAGAGACAAGATGAAAGACAGACGAATAAAATCTTTTTGGGGTTTTCAATTTGAGTCTTCAAATAACTGACACCAACAACTACGAAAGGAAAAAAAATTTCTTGGTATTTTTCTTATAAGAAATATATAAAACTTCTACCAACTTTTTTTTCATTTTTCTTTTATAAGAAGCTCCTATAAAGAAAATCTTTTTGGAATTTTTGAATTATGAATGCATGGTAAAGGAATAAAGAAAAATCTTTTTGATGTCTTAAAGAAAATTAGTACGAAAGGTAAAAAATCTTTTTGGATTGTCAAAAACAAAAGTCATAAAGAACTCTAAAAATAAACTACGAAACTATTTTTTGACTACTTTTTCTTTTTTTCTTTTTTTCTTTTTTTTCGATTTTCCATTGCCTACACACTTTACTTCTAACACATACTTTCCCTAAATCAGTCTGTCAAATGACCACGTTATCCTCAAAGATGCAACATTTTGCACGTAGGGATGCTTTAGAGGTGAGTCTCCTACAAAGGGCTAAGTGGGTCCCGCTAGGTCTTCAATATGAGGCACATAAACATGAACTAAAGGCTGACCTACGTTAGGGTTCACTAACAAGGCTGTTTGGGGGAGCGTATGGTCGATAGTGGCTGCTTTGCTTTCCACCTTCTTCATAACACCGACGGCTCCCCCTCTAAAATAAGGGTGACTCAACTACAGGTCGTGTACAACACGTGTACTACGGACTTGTTGCAGAAAGAATGACTCGGGTTATGCACATAATGCCAGTAATAAAGCGGTAACACATAAGATAAAAATAGTAAACAGAGAGCACGTAGGCACTCAACAGTGATAATACAATAACATAAACGATAACACAAACAATGTTTATACACCCTTAATGTCAAATTAAGCCGATACAACTCCAAAAAATAAGCTCAAATTCTGAAAAATCCCCAGCAGAGTCACCAGAGCTGTCACATTTACCAAAAAAAAAGATTTGATTTTAAGTTTTGAAAGGGTTTTTATTTTCACAGTGACAAAAGATTGAAAATTTATTTCGAAAAATGATTGTTTACATTTTTTATTCAGAATCGCCACTTGACATAATCTGGTGTGCCAAGTCACCTTAGAAAGATCCTTTTCAAAACAGTTTGACTCTTTAAACTGGTTTGCGAACAGAGATTCCAGCTAAAGAATTCTGTTGACAGAGGGAAAGGTGTTAGGCACCCCTCGATCCCGTGGTTCGACCACGGTCGCTTGGTAGAGTGTATCGGCTAATTTGGCACTACGAATGTGCAAACCACACAAAAACACGTAAAACAATCAAACAAACACACAAAACAAAATAAATCCAAAGTAAAATCTTCAGTCCAATTATACAGTCCAAAATAAATAAAAATGAGAAAATAAATCCTATCTAACCTACACTAATCCTATCTACGCTCCCATGCTTTATCCGATACCTCGGGCCTTCATCACGATCATCTTCCACCAACATAATACGTCAGGGCATTCTCTGGTGAGCAAATACAAATGGCTTCGGGGCATCCTCCGACTAAATAAGTACATTTTTAAATTTTTTTGTGCGATAAAATAGAACGAACCATTCACACACATATTCAAAACACTCAACATATCGTTACTCCTAAATTTGCCTACCCCCTACCATTTGCCTAACAATTCACAGCCTAAAACATGATGCAATTGAACTTAACAAAGTCGACGTTTATTCCGAATCAAGCCATCGTCACTGAACCAACATAAACCAATATTCACTTTTAACAATTTTCAATCTTTTCCCAAAAATCCAACTTAACCCCAAATTAACTATGTGATTAACATGCTTCACACCAAGATTAACAATTAAATAACAATGAATAAAATCATAATCACACCATTCAAAATAAGAGAGATAAAGAGAGGTAGAATTGGACCTCAATTGTTAGTTTTATTCCAAATAAGCAGTGATGGATCAAAATCACGGAGCAACAGAACATCGACCCAAATGGAACCTCAACGTCGAACCCGCAACTCGAACAAACCAACCTAAATCCTAATTAACCCGAATGAACTAACTGACCCATTTTATTTTATTTTTATCGTTGCCAATGGAATTTGGTCGGAATAGACTGAAACAGCTCGGATTGTGCCACTCTAGTCGTTAGCTCACCATTTTCATCTAGAGTTCAATGGGAAACTAAGAAAATGGGTTGGGAGTCGCTGTTGCGCACTGCCGGAGCTCCAGAGAGCTCAGACAATGGCGAGAAGTAACGAATACAGACTAGATTTCAGTCGCTCTCAGGCGAAATTCGCCAGAGCAGTACCCTTTTTCTTTTATTCTCCCTCTGATTGGTGTGTGTATGTATCGATGAGTGAATCGTGAAAATGGTTAGGTGTTCATGAGTTTCTCTCCTCCGTGCATTTTTCCCTCTTTCTCTCTCGATTTCTCTCTCTCTCTCCCGATCTGCGTCTGTTGTTGTGGTGAAGGGAGTGTCAATCCAAAAAAAAAGAACAGTGTGGTGTGCATATATCATGTGAATTCTTCTCCTGTGCGTGCTCTGTGTTCAAGAATATATAAAAATAGAGGATTTTTGTTGTGTCTTCTCTCCAATGGAGAAGAAACCATTTTCTTCAGATGGTGGATGAATATGTGATGCTCTATGTGTGTGAAATCCCGTGGGCCCCCAAGAAGATGCTCCCCCTTTTCTTTTCTATTTTTTTGTGTATATATGGTATATGCAGATAGTGAGTGGAATTGTGAGAGAGGGTGGGGCAGTGGGTACACGTGGGTAGGGGTGAGGGGCTATGAGGTGGGGGTAGGGAGAGGTGGTTATGATAGGATTAAAACAAGATAAAATTTGTTAGGAATTTTATCAAGGGTTGTTATTTTTGCATTTTTGTGGGGTATAATCATATGAATGAGGGTACGTGGTAAGGCAGGAGTAAAAATGGTAAAAATATTTTTGGGGAGGGACAAAATTACACTTAAAGTAATCATTTAGGTAAAGAAAACGTGTACTCATATTCAATACTCCCAAAAGGTAGAGAATGCATGAATGTGAAGGAAGGCAAGATCAAAGAAGATACCAACTAGCCATTCAGGGCTTCATTTGTCGATCAAACACAAACCACCTCCAAAAGGGAGTTCACATACTTCAAATAGCTAATACATAATACATAATACATAATACATAAACAGGACAACTTGATATCAATTATAATTATGACGTTTAATTTTGTCAGTGTACAAGTGGACCCTTTAACTTTAACCATACAAAAGCTCAACAAAAAAAAACTTCAATCTTGTAACACATATGCGTGAAAATCGCTCCTACGTGGACTAGTACTCCAACCAAATGTTGTCACCTAATTGAAAAGATACATGTAGATTGTAACACCCCGTAAAAGTCGTGCATGGATTAGCCTTTAATAGAGTGCCCTTCGACTTAAAAACTTGAAATTTTTTTGAGAGTGTAATGAGGACTTAGTGTCATTTTAGCTGGCAATCTTCGGAACACAACTTTTCAACCTTTCCAAATTTCGCTTTTCGATTTTCAAGCTGCGTTACAATAGGAAAAGCTCATAGTACGTCTCGGATAAGTTTTGAAATTTTTCGGAAATGCATAAGGCTGCGTTTGGATTTCAAAACAGTAGCAAAACGCATAGCCTATTGCCCAGTTTTCAGTATTTCTGGGTCAATTTAAAACAATCATAACTCTCTGTATATATTGAGCTATAATATATAAAATGAAACCTATTTGAGTCCTCTTTAAAATTAAGTTGGTTTCATCCAATTTGAATAGATGAGTAAAACGTTATAATCGATTTACTCCAGCCTATCAAACTGTCAACTGAGGGACAGATTTGACCTTAATTGTTCCTTAGGGGTATTTTGGTCATACTCCACCCCTATATATACCACCAACACGGGATTTAATCCCTCAAACACCATAATACACATACTTTTCCAAAATTGCTCAAGAATTCTCCTTAGGGTTTCAAAATAAAAACCCAAATAGTTCAAGATTCGACCGTAGGTTTTCGAAGATAATTACGTATTCGGAATCACCAATCCGAAAGCTTCAAGAAACATCTATTATCCTTGGAAATAGAGGTACGCGGGGTTTTTCCTAAATTCTCATGGGCATAGAAAAAAATCATGTTTTAGAATGGGGTTTTAAATTATGAATATATATTTATGTATAAGATGTTTTAACATCATTGTTTTTGGTCTTTTGACCATCTCCAAAGCGATTTGACAGTTTGTATACATATATGAATGAATGTGTTTCAATTTTGAATACATGAACTTGCTAAAGACATTTGACCACCAGGTGTTTGATGAAATTTCTGCATGAATTGAACTTTAAGTTTCGGAATATGAAATCCTTTACATCAGTTACATGTTTTGGTGGTCTAAACTATGTTTTGAATGAAAGCTCTTGCTTAATACATTATGGCTCAGAAAAATCATGACTTGCAATGTCTTGGTCAGACGATACCAATTCAGACTAACGCCATATCAGACTCAGACTAACAGACATTTCAGACTTTCATGATTTTAGACATTCAGAATGTTGCATGTACAGAAAAGGTTAAAAATGGGCATACAGAGATGTTAGGTGGTTCCCTGAAGAGGGCTTGAGTTCAAGCGACTCATTGCCTAAAACCGTGGTTTTCCGACCTGGGTATACTATTATGCGCTGACTTAAATGTCCTGTGGCGTATCAGACTCAGACACTCCAACCCTTGCGGCACACTTGGGTTGGGGGCTTCCCCGCTGAGTCAATGGTGGATTCCATACATCCCGTGGAATATCAGACTTGTAGGGGAATACCACCTAACTCAGAAGTAAAACACAGATCTTGATTTGAAATGAACAAGCAGGTTACATGTTTTCAGAAAGTGCCCATGTATTTTTCGGAAACAGTTTTATACATGATGTCTTGATGAAAAATTGCTTCCACTTAATATATATATATATATATATATGTTCCATTATACTATTTTTGGATTGCTTCGCGTGCTAGTACTTTTGTGCTGACCCCCCCCCTCCTTCCAGGTCCTGAGGCACAGTCTAGGGGTCCAGCTACTCAGTAGACATTCTCGGATTTGTAGAATTGATCTCGCAGTGGTGAGCCTTCTATTATTCGGAAGGCCTAATTATGTCAGACATTATCTTATTTATTATGTTTTTGGTTTACTGGGGGCCTTGTCCCAGTTTCTTTTCAGACAGATGTTTGTGTTCTTAGTAGAGATTTCGCAGACTGATGTCACATAGTATTATTCAGAAATGTTGCAGAACTTGACCGTGTATTCCGTACTCAGTTTCAATTCCGTATTTTATTATGATTACTAACGTTGTGCATGATAACCAGATAGAGAATGGGTGTTCCGGGCCTTCATGGTTTGGGATGCTCGTCATGGCTAGGGCCTAGGCTCGGGTCGTGACATAGATTTTAGATATTAAAAAAAAAACTTAATATACCACCATCACAAATACATGTACTTTTTAGATTTTTTCCTTGAAAAAAATAAAAAACAACTGCCTTTATTAAAATAACATTCAAGTCCGATGAAAATTGAAAGGTTCATTTCGAAGAAGATGTGAAATCCGATGAAAACCCTACAAAATTTCCATCTCTTATTTCCTTTTAATGAAGGAAAATTTATTGAAATATTTCATTGGAGCTTCACAAAATAGAATCCATTTAACATGAAATTCTCACAATTCCTTTACAACTTTTAGCTCTTCGGATATTCAAATGAAGCATACACCATTGTCTTAAGGAGAAACCGAGAAGAGCATTAGCTAATTGATCACACTTTTCTTAATTGGGTTACTTTTTTAAAAAAAATTAGAGTTGTTGGAGAAAATAAAAAGAGAATAAAGTGGAAATTTGATTTGCATATATATAAAAAGGATTCACTAAGGGTATAATAGTCATTTGAGCAGATTAAACGTCAATTACCCAAGAGCTAGGTTCAAGGAAATCAAACAAAGTTGTGTCTGACAGGTTCAACATTGTCAATTACCCAACCCATTCTCATGATGTAGACAATGTATAGTAAACTAGGATAAGACTTAAGGTGAAAAGTCTTTTAATGATTATCTAAATTTGGCAGATTTGACCAAATAGTTTAATCTACAGGATTGAACGTTTACAAATCACCTATGCGAGGGAGAAGTGGAAGCTGCTTCAAAGAGAATGTTAGTAAAGGCCTATTCTCTAAGCTCTCATGAAAACTGGGACGTGTTCATGGCTGAAAAGAACAAAACTGTAAGAACTAGAAATGGTAAAAGGCTGGTTGTGTGATATGTATTGTCTAGGTGTACAATAAATCTCGGCGGTTCAAAGATATCAAATCTACCGATTGACCGAGTGCATCTGATGCATGTTCACTATGGAAAGTTCAAAGGGAAACCTACTTATCCAGATGCAATCAGTCTTTTCTTGATGATCACATACTTGTCCGTAAAAGTTCTACGAAAAATATCCATTATCCATTCATGTGGGGTATTGTTGGGTTCTATATGTGTATTGAATGGAAAATGTAGAAATCAAGTGGAAGAGAAAAATTGAGTTTAGACCATGAGTGTACTCAAAATTGGAAAGTTTACTCTTTCTCCCACATTGGTAGAAGAAGAGAACTTTAAAGTGTTTATATTGTGAAACACACTTCCACATGGATAAGTGAGGCAAGGAATAAGATATACCTTGCACCGTCGTCGTCGCTCGCTCGGCTCGGCCTCAGCTTCGGCTTCGGATTCAGATTTGGAAAACGATCGATGAGATCTATCTTTTTGGACAAACTTTATTTGAATTCTGAAAAATGCCAAAAGAAAATGCAGTAAATATTTTATGTGTTCAATCCTCCATTTACATATGCATATATGCATTCAGTAACAGTGACGCAGGAACTGATGCTACTGTTTTACGTGAACAGTTGCACTGCTTCGGAAATGTTACATTGCTTTAGAACTGATGCACTGTTTTCTTCTTTTTAACTGAACTGATGCACTAGTTGAACAAACATGTGCAACCATTTAACAAAAGACACGCTGATTCATGGAAAGATATGACTGTTCAGGAAAGGATGCAATCTTTGATGAACAGACATGAACTTACAGCAAAGGTGCAATCTTTGGAGTGAACCATTGCCTCCTTTCTAAAGAGGCATCTTGTGGCTATAAATAACCTGGTTTTCATCCATAGGTTTGACATAGAAATTACAGAAATTTCAGATTATAAAATCTTCCTCTTCTCTTGAAAAAACTATTTTGTGTGATCATTAAATCATTCAGTGCGTTCGTAGAATCCGCCTATTTGAGGTACCACTTAAGCTTTCTACTCCGCTTGAATCTAACTAGTGATTAGAAGACATAAAATCTTCATCATAAGTTAAGGTTCACTCGGTTGACGATTCGAAGTAATAAAAACTTCATCGCTAACTAGAAACAAGAAGAAGAGTTTCAAAGGATTTAACTCTATAAATAATATTCTGAAAAATATTAAATTTTTCTATCTTGTGGTGACAGGAAAAATGACAAATGAAAATCAATGTATGATGTGGCGACGACTATGGGGGCAAACAATATTGCTTCATCAAGCCGTACAAATGCTCCGCCTACAATGGCACCGGCGGAGAAGCCTAGAAAATTTTTGAGCATTGACTTCAAGCGGTGGCAGCAAAACATGTTCTTTTACCTCACCACTTTGTGTCTGCAATGGTTCACTAGCGAAGATGCTCCTGAGGTGCTCGAGGGAACCTCGGATAAAGAGCGTTTCGTAATTGTAGAGGCTTGGAAGCATTCAGACTTCCTTTGTAGGAACTATATTCTGAGTGGTCTCCAAGACGACCTTTATAATATTTATAGTGGGACCAAGAAATCAAAGGAACTGTGGGGGGCACTTGAATGGAAATATAAGACGGAGGATACGGGAATTAAGAAATTTCTTGTTGCACGGTTGCTGGACTTCAAAATGATAGATAGTAAATCTGTTGTCTCTCAAGTACAGGAGTTGCAAGTCATTATACCTGATCTCCTAGCAGAAGGTATATCTTTGAAAAATACCTTAGTTGAACAAATTAAAATGTTCTTAATACTCACATAAACTGTTTTGTAGGTTTAATTGTGAATGATGCTTTCCAAGTAGCAGCGATAGTTGAGAAGCTACCACCTTTATGGAAAGACTTCAAAAACTACTTAAAGCATAAACGCAAAGAGATGATCGTTGAAGATCTTATTGTCCGACTTCGTATTGAAGAGGATAATAAAGCCTCCGAAAGAAGGTCAAAGGGAAATTCTACAATTAATGGAGCACATATTGTAGAAGAAGATCGAAACAATTCTAAGAAGAGAAAGAAAGATGAACAAGAAATCAATCAACCCAAGAATAAATTCAAGGGAAAATGCTTCAACTGTGGCAAGATTGGCCACAAGTCCACGGCTTGTCGATCCCTAAATAAAGGCAAGAAAAAGGACCAAGCGAATATGATTGAGTCCAACAAAGAATATGATGATCTGTGTGCTATGTTCACGGAATACAACTTGGTGGGGAATCCACGCGAATGGTAGATGGATTCTGGTTCCACATGCCATATTTGCGCAAACAAAGACTTGTTCTCGTCATTTTCTCTGGCTCAAGCTGAAGAAATGCTCTACATGGCCAACTCCGCTACTGCTAAGGTGGAAGGAACAGGAAAAATTTGCTTAAAGATGACTTCCGGCAAGGTCTTGACACTGAACAATGTGTTTTATGTTCCAGAGTTACGTAGGAATTTAATTTCTGTTTCACTCCTAGATAAGAACGGATTCAAATGTGTAACCGTTTCTGGGAAAATTGTAATTAGCAAAGGAGAAATGTATGTAGGAAAAGACTATCTGATCGAAGGCCTTTATAAGATGAATGTAATGGTTGTTGAAATAAATAAAAATTTGAATTCGTCTTATTTGCTTGAGTCTTATGATTTATGGCATGAACGTTTAGGCCATGTTAATTACAAAATGTAATGAAAACTGATTAACTTAGAAGTTTTGGAAAACTTTGAGTGCAATAAATCTAAGTGTCAAATGTGTGTGGAATCGAAGTATGCGAAGCATCCTTATAACTTCGTTGAAAGGAAATCCAATCCCTTAGAATTAATAGACACTGACATTTGTGATATAAAGTCAACACCGCCACGTGGTGGGAAATAGTATTTCATAACTTTTATTGATGATTGCACTAGATATTGTTATGTCTACTTGCTAAGTAGTAAGGATGAAGCAATAGATGCGTTTAGGCAATATAAAACTAAAGTTGAAAATCAATTAGACAAAAAGATCAAAATGATAAGAAGTGATAGGGGCGGCGAATATGAATCTCCCTTTGCGTAAATATGTGTAGAGAATGGAATAATCCATCAAACTATGGCCCCATATTCACCTCAGTCTAATGGAATTGCGGAAAGGAAAAACCAAACTTTGAAGCTAATGATGAATGCCTTACTTATAAGTTCTGGTTTACCGTAAAACTTATGTGGGGAGGCTATCCTTACGGCCAATCGTATACTCAACAGAGTTCCCCATAGTAAGACACAATCAATTCCTTGCGAAAAATGGAAAGGAAGGAAACCTAACTTGAAATATTTCAAAGTTTGGGGGTGTCTAGCGAAGGTTCAAGTTCCTATACCTAAAAGGGTTAAGATAGGACCTAAAACGGTGGACTGCATGTTCATAGGATATGCTAAAAGTAGTAAAGCATGTCGATTTTTGGTTCATAAATCCGAACATCCGGATATTAGTGAAAATATGGTAATTGAATCAGACAATGTTGAATTCTTTGAAAATATTTACCCATATAAACTTAGACATGAACAGTCTTGTGGAGGATTTAAACGACCTCGAGATGAACCAAATGAGAATGTACATAATGAAGAAAATCCAAGACGTAGTACACATCAAAGAACATCAACTTCGTTTGGATCGGATTTTGTAACATTTCTCTTAGAAAATGAGCCTCAAACATTTAAAGAAGCAATGTCATTGTCAGACTCATCCTTTTGGAAGGAGACAGTCAATAATGAGATAGATTCAATATTAAGCAACCATACATGGGAATCGATTGACCTACCTCCCGGAAATAAACCTTTAAGTTCTAAATGGATCTTTAAAAGGAATTGATAAATATAAGGCAAGACTTGTAGTAAAAGGCTTCAAAAAGAAGGAAGGCCTTGATTACTTTGATACATACTCTCCAGTAACAAGGATAACCTCAATTCGAATGTTAATTGCCTTGGCGGCAGTATATGATCTTCAAATCCATCAAATGGATATGAAAACCGCATTTCTAAATATAGATTTGGAGGAAGAAATATACATAGAACAACCTGAGGGTTTTATGGTTCTAGGAAAGAAAAACAAGGTGTGTAAACTTATCATGTCATTATATGGACTAAAGAAAGCACCAAAATAATGGCCTGTGAAGTTTGACCAAACCATGTTGGCAAACGGATTCAAAATAAATGAATTTGATAAATGTGTTTATATTAAAGACACTCCAAATCACCAAGTCATTGTATGTTTATATGTGGATGATATGTTGATCATCAGTAGAGACATTTCTGACATAAATGCAATAAAATGAATGCTCGAGAGCAAGTTTGATATGAAGGACCTTGGAGTTGCATATGTGATCTTAGGTATAAGAATCCATAGAACTCCACAAGGGTTGGCATTGTAAAAGTCTCATTATATCAAAAAGGTACTTGACAAGTTCAAGTATATGAAATTCGGTATTGCCAAGACTCCATTGGATGCGAGCTTTGCACTTCAAAAGAATGAAGGTAAAAGTGACTCGCAATTGGAGTACGCAAGAGTATTGGGATGTTTAATGTATATAATGAACTGTACACGACCAGACATAGCATGCACTATCAGTAAATTGAGTCGGTACACGAGTAATCCCAATAAAACTCATTGGATGGCAATGAAAATAGTTTTGGGGTATCTTAAATACACTCAAAATTATGCTTTGCATTATAATAAATATCCTGTAGTACTTGAAGGATATAGTGATGTAAATTGGATCACCGGATCGAATGAAGTAAAATCCACAAGTGGATATGTATTTATTATCAATGGAGGAGCAGTCTCTTGGAAATCATCCAAACAGAAGTGTATTGCTCACTCTACAATGGAATCTGAATTTATCGCATTAGATAAAGTTGGTGAAGACGCAGAATGGCTCCGAAATTTCTTGGAAGATATTCCATATTGGCCTAAGCCAGTGGCACCAGTATGTATACACTGTGATAGCCAAGCGGTAATAGATAGGGCAGGGAGCATGATGTACAACAGTAAATCTCTTCATATAAGACGAAGACATAATATCGTTAGAGAACTTCTCTCTACTGGAATTATCACTGTAGACTATGTAAAGTCAAAGGATAATGTGTCGGATCTGCTTACAAAAGGCCTATCTAGAGAAAGAGTAGAAAGGACATCCAAGGGAATGGGTTTAAGGCCTAGGACAGTCAGCAATGGCGGTAACTCTACCTAGCAGACTGGAGATCCTAAGAGCTAGGTTCAAGGAGATCAAACAATGTTGTGTCTGACAGGTTCAACATTGTCAATTAACCAACCCATTCTCATGATGTAGACAATGAATAGTAAACTAGGATAAGATATGTATTCTTAGATCATTGATTATTGTGTGTCAAGTTTCTATCTCTTGTAATCTTGTGATCATTGTGTTGTTGAAACTCAAAATCTAGTGAAGCCGTGTGGGGCTCTTTCGATTCACTAGCATAGCTGCCTTATCATTCATCTCATTTTGTTGTTCAGAAAAAAAAATGAAAGTCTAGTGAAGCCGTGTGGGGCCTATTTTGATTCACTAGCAACTTGTTGTTCATCTTATTATTCTTGTGTTGGTTGGGATGCGGGTTTAGTGGCGAAATGGCAAGAAAAGTGGTAAGGGCGATTTATTGAATATATGTATGACCGATTTTTTTTGCATGAGATTGAGTTGGTAATAAAGAGATACATCCTTGTGTGTTAGTTTAGTACAAGGTAGAGAAGGAGTTATTAGCTAAGGTGAGTTGTTGTTTGGTCGAAGTATGAAAATGGCTAGATTAGCCAGTAAGTTATAATTATAGACACACGATTGTTTGTGGAATTTGAAGGTAGTCTAAATGTACGCTTGGGTAAGTAAGTGTGATATGAGAAAGTCGTATAAGTAGATAAGATTGTATGGGGTTATAATATAAAATTAATATTGACCTTGTCTATTATGTGACTCTGCCCCCTTGACCTTCTTTTCTTTGGTAGTTGTAAACTAGTGCTACTTGTGAGAAGGTATGTAGTAGATTTTGAGGCATAGCAGTGATGTCATGAAGGTGTTTTAGTTGTGGGCTATATCTAAATAAAATGAGATATTTGGGTAGAATATCCCAATTTGGTGGACTTGTATATTATGTTGCATTCTTCATTGGTGGTAGGTGATTAATCTAGACTATAGGCTTGATGTGTTGAAATAGTGCATGTTAATGAATTATAATAAGGAAAATCGTAAGGTCATGATCGATTATTGTGGCTACGGAGTTCTAGTGTATTATTATTTCTTGATGTTTTATTTCATAGTTTCCAAGTGAGAATTGTGTGTAAGGTTGGGTTATAAATCATGTTTAGCACTAGACATTAAGTTTGAACAGTTGATGGCCATGAAGGTTGATGTGATTATATCTTGGTTAATATACTAGTTTTATGGAAGCGATCTAATAGGCTTGAACAGTGCATGCAAGAGCTTAGGTTTATTTGATTCGTAATGAAGTATGATGTTGTATGTATGAAGTAGAAGTATGCCAAGGTGATAAGAGGTTGCAGTATTTTTCTAAGGCTATTACATGTTATGTGTGGCTAGTGGTACCGTTGAGTTTCTAGGTGGAGAAAGACTAGTTAGATGGCATATGGTGTTCTAAATTACCAAGTTAAGGAGTTTTGATTAATAATGTTGAGCCTTTTGATATGATCTTGATTCTCATAGTAGAGAGATATAAGTTTAGAGTTGCGATATTGGTAGGCTATGTCGGAAGTAGTATGATTCATCAAAGGCTGGGTGATATCTATGTTAAGTGTTAGAATCTAAGTTTGAATTTTTGAAGGTTGAACCAACAGAAATAAGAGTTGAAGAGCTAGAGAGTGTGCACTCCGACTATGGGGATACTCATGAAGATTTGAAGTTAGTAAGTGTTCAAGTATTATATGATGACTATTGGGGGCTATAGAAAGAGAGAGTGTATCTCAGAAGGTAGTATTAGCAGTGGGTTTTCCCACTTTTAGTGTAGTCATTCAGGTTACGTTTTATTTAATTGTGTGTATTATCGTATTCCAGACCCCAGAGTGTAGTTAGTGTGGTTCAGTTTAGAGTGTTGTAAGGGATCTCTCAAACTTAAGATGATGCCTTAGAGCTAAGGGGGAGAAGATAGAATAAGTGACCAAGGCAGGCTCTTAGATTTTAGTAGTAATGCGAGTTGGATATAAAACATTAGAAGTGAGGGTGAGGCTCAACCCATTCTTATCTCAGTATTTTTCAGTTGTCCTAATACATAACTCATGCCTTACATTTTAGTTCCATGATCATAGTTCATGTTCATGCATATGATAGAGAATCATGTACTCTTCCAGTTCCAAAATGAGGAGTTCCAGTTTATTTCAGTAATCGGAATCACATTCCATAAGTTATGAACTCCAAGTTGAGGTCATGTAGCCCATGACTCATGTACTTACACTTTATAGTGTGCTTGGTTTCCATAACTCATGTTGCAAGCCAAACAATTGGCGAGATTCAGCTTATAGCCAGGTATGCCTTCAACTCAGATCACTTTGATAAATCCATGATGTTGATTCGATGTTCCTCAGGCCTCAGTTAAGTGTCAAGTCTCATATAATATCCTTCCATGCTTTAAGGTCTTATGTACTAACCTTTTAGTGACTCCTCCTTATGTGATGATAGTGGTGATGAGTAAATGTTCCCTGTTGATGGAAGACCATTGTATGCTTGTTTTAGATAAGGCCATAAGTGTGAAGTAAGATTTGGGGCCAAGTCTTTGATACATGTGATGATGGTTAGTTGAAAGTTGTGTGTGTGTGTTCTTGGGGTAGCGCGAGGGAGTTGTATTGGTAGTGGTTTAGATAATATGTGAAGTATGCCTTTATGGGTGTTTGTCTTGAAGTTCATAGTTGGTCATTGACGTGGTAAGGCACGTTATGCTTAGGGTGTGATCATTAAAAAGATATGGAAGATTGAATCAAGTGAGTATGGTATTTAAAAGGGAATACTATATTTAAGGGAGTATTCGAGAAGTGTACTAAGGTTGAAAACAAAAAGTTTCTTTGCCTAAGGCCTGGTAAGTCTATCCTAGTGTATGAGTTATATGTTTATATTCCATGCTATAGAGTGGTGTCATTGTTGTGATTCCTTAGATGAGTATCTTGTGTAACACATGCCCAAGATTCTTTGCTCCCTGATGTTACTAGAACTTCTTTAGAAGGAGTATTGAAGAGATACTCCAGTTAAGTATAAGTTTACAGTGTAATTTAGTTTAACAGTGTAATTTAGTTTAACAGTCAGGCAGACAAGTTATGGTGGTTTTCTACCTTTTCACCCAATCCTACTATCCGAAGTCACAGGCGTATGACCATCCCAAGAGATAATCTATTCCATCCATGTAAGTTGCGAATTAAGTTTAGTCAAAGCATCATGTTTCAGATTCAGCTATTTAGTCATGACTCAGTTCATAAGAGTTCAGCGCATAATCTCAAATTTTCCCATGTATTTTAGCTCAGACAATGTAATACCCTGATACGATCTAAGTCCAGTTGTCTCATGATTCGTACTTGCATAAGTTGTCACTTCTCAATTCAATATGTACGATTTGATCATGAACACTTCAAGGGAATCCTAAACTCTCAGCATGAATTAGCTCTTTAAAGCAAGTAAAGTCAAGTCAGCTCAGAATTCAGTTTCATGATAGAAGTTTAAATGTTTCAGCTCAGCTATATCCTTTCTTAGAGGACATATTATGTTCATGTTATTCCATACCTTAAAGACTTCAACAGTCCTACCCACCAGTCGGGGACGAATGATCCCAAGGGGGAGATAATGTAACACCCCGCGAAAATCGTACATGTATTAGCTTCTAGTAGCATGCTTATAGAGTAAACCTCAAAAATTTCTTTAAGTGCCAAAGGGACTTAGTCTCATTTTTAGCTCCCAATCTTTGATGAATTATTTCGTGACCTTCCCGACCTCTGTTTCTTAATTTTCTTGTTGATACGCGATGCAGAAAGTCAATAGTATGTCTTGGGTGCATTTTAGGGGCATAACACACTGGTTTGAAATGCCTTTGAAATGCTCCAGCATTCAGGGCGCATTACAGACCATAATTTCAGGGTCAACTTCAAATGATCATAACTTTCTGTATATAATTAACTGGGAGGGTTGATATATATCAAATGAAATCTCTTTGAGTCTTCTTTCCAATACAACTAATTTCATCCAAATACAACATCGGAGTAAAAAGTTATGCCCAATTTACTTCAGCATATCAGCATGTCAACTGAGGGACTGCTGCGACTTTCTTTGTTTCCTTAGGGGTATTTTAGTCCTTTCCCACACCCTTATTCAGCCATAAACACGTGATTAAGCCCCCAATTGACCAAAATATGGTCATTTTATCCAACTCCCTCAAGAACTAAACACTTAGGTCTCAACCTAGGAATCAAGATCCCTCAAGATTCAACTGTGGGTTTTAAAAATTGATTGAAGATTCGGAATTTCCAAACTGTAGGCTTCAAGAAGCATCTATCAAATTCCTAATTGAGGTACGTGGGGTTTATCCTAAAAACTACATGAGTTTGTAAACACTAGATCATGATTTAAAGATTATCAAGCATGAATTTTAAAGGAGTTTTTGGAATCTATGTTCTAATTATGCATTATAAATGTTTTTATGATATTGTTGATTTGGCCTTTAGGTCTTTCCCCCTTGAATAGATTTACAAGTATATGTCTATGTATGAAAACTGAGATTGAAGATTGTTTGAGAGTACATATTATGAAATCCCTCTCGTATGTTGAATTAAAGATTATGGTTTTGTCGGAAAAAAAATTGAAATGCATGCCTTGTGATTTGAAAGTAGTTTTCTCACTGTCATAGTAATTGAAACATGATTTAGAAATAACGAGAGCGCGTTTCTTGATGTTACTATGATGTTATTGTGTTAAAGAGAAAGAAATGCATGTAATTGAGAACTTTGACATGACCAACTTGAATTCTTGAAATGTTGACAAAGAGAGTTTCCTTGCATATGTTTACATGAGTTTTAAAGAATGAGTTTCTTGAAAAGAATTGTTGATATGGTGGTCCCAAATTCCATGTTTTGAGAACAGAGATATAATTTGCTAAATGGCTCAGAGAATGTGACTTTCAAGTCAATGGTATGACGATACCATATAAATGTATGCCATGACAGAGTTAGAGTTTGATTTCCGAGAATCTATGTATTAAAGAGTTAAAAACTGGGTTGATGTGAGTTAGGTGGTTACCCGAAGAAAGCCCGAGTCAAATGACTCTATGTTGGAAACCATGATTTACTGACACGGAAACTTGGTACCCTTCTATGTGATCTTGTGTACCTAGTACTTTGTCATCCCAAATCGGGACTTATGGCTTGGAGTCCTGCTTCATGATCTTGAGCCCAACCACGATATAATGACTTGACTGTGTGATCTTTTGTGCTCTTCCCTCACTAGTACTCCTATCTTGGCAGCAACCGAGATAAAGTAATCAGTGAAAGCTGTGAAATTGTAAGGTATACCACCTAGCGCAGAAGTAAAACAAAGAGTGTTACAGAGTTCAGATGATTTTACAGAGTCTTTTAAAAAATGCCCATGTGATTTTTACCATATGACATATTTATGAACTGTTTTAAATTGCTCTCATATATGCTAAATATAAATTATTATTTTGAGTTTGCTCTGCGTACAAGTACATCTGTATTGACCTCCCTACCTCCCAGGTTCAGAGGCTCTATCTAGGGGTCCGGCTAAGCAGTAGAGTATCTAGAGAGAAGAGATCAGTGCAGTGGTGAGCCTTCTTTATTTCAGAAGGCCTATTATATCAGATTATGTTATTCCTTTTGTTTTGGTCTACTGGGGGCCTTGTCCCAGTTTTCAAACAGTTGTCATTTAATCATGTAGTAGAGATTTCGCAGATTGTTCTAGATGTTGTTTAGTTGATTTCGGATTTCATTACTTATTGTTAAACTAAATTCAGAGTATGACCATGTTTCCGTATCAGATTGTATTTACGCATCTTCTCTTATTATAGGAAGGAAAAAGGATCAAATATGTCACTGAACTATCAGAAATGACTTATTTATGCCATCCGTTAAAAGTTGGGCTCATTCATGCCATCGCCGTTACAAAACTGGCTCATCCATTCCATTACTTTTAACAACCGGTTTTTAGAAAATAGTTTTTCCATGTGGCAGCATATTAGAGGTCCACGTCATATTTTTTTTAAAAAAAATTTATCCATTAAAAAGAATCCACCCAACTTTTTGATCCATTAAAAGTTAGTTTGATCTATGACGATTAGATTAATAGTAGAGTCAAAATTTTCATTAAAAGATTTTAAAATAACATAAATATACTCCCATGTTATCTAACTTATCAAAAATATATTGAATTTAATTTTGTTTTTACATATGCCAACTGTCCTTATACTATATTATACAAATTTCATGTCATCTTCATTTTATTTTTCCTTCTTAGATATTTTATTTCATTAAAGAGAAAAGAACAATAAAATTTTGGAACTAATCAATTCATTGAATTAAGTATATAATGAAATGATAAAGACTATACATACATAATATTTGTGAGTTGTAACTTACATGCATGACTTATATATTGTTTTTATTCAATTTCTAATTAGGATTGGACCACTTAAAATTAATTATATAAAGATATAAACTATGACGTCTCACCAATTTTTATGTTACTATATCATTAAATCAAATTATAATTTAAGAAAAACATAATTGTAATTTAGACAAATATTCTACCTCCAATGATTAATGTTGATTGTCAAATAATTATCTTAATATATGATTGTGTCAAAACATTAAACGACATATTAAAAAAGATGAAAGGGAGCAGTATAATGAGTGTTTGAGAGAACAATGTCCAACGTGAAAAGTAAAAAAGAAATGAAATTATTTATAAATGTTGGATATTTAAGGTCTCTTGAAAAAAATTGTCAATTTGGTTCAAAGCGAATAATATATACAATATTAAAAGTATTTTATGGTAATTAATTAGCACAATAATTGATATCAACGCCACTGTACTGAAATTTTTGCAGGATGGGCATGAGGATGATAGAGTGATGGCATGAAACGTATTATCTTACCAATGAGCTTGGTAACTATAAATACTCGGATGATATGAGGCGATACACAAATAATCTCAAAATTAACTCATTAACAATAATTAATCAAGTAAAATTTAGTTCAAAGGGAGATGATCATATTATTGATCCGTATTGTGAACAGAGTCACATGTGAAAGCCGGAAAAGAAAAAAAAAACTATTGATATGGGGCAATATACAAATAATCTCAAATTTTAAAAGTATAGATCAAACTAATTTTTAACGGATCAAAAAGTTGGGTGGATTCTTTTTAATGCATCAAACAAAAAAAAAAAAAATGATGTGGACCTCTAATATGCTGCCACGTGGCAAAGCTATTTTCTAAAAAACGGTTGTTAAAAGTAATGGCATGGATGAGCCAGTTTTGTAATGGCAATGGCATCAATGAGCCCAACTTTTAACGGATGACATAAATGAGTCATTTCTAATAGTTCAGTGGCATATTTGAGCCTTTTCCCTTATAGGAATGTTGTGCATGACTACCAGATAGAGTAGGACGTCCGGGCCTTCATGGTTCGGAATGTCCGTCACGGCCAGGCCCTAGTTCGGGTCGTGGCATATAGGTACTGTATTGAAAAAAAGATAATGAAAATTATCTTTTTTCTTCACTAATCATCATGTAAGCTTTTGGAGCAACATGACCTATAGGTCACGAGTTTGAGTCATGGAACCAGTCATTGCTATTTGTGTCAGGTAGATTGGCTGTGTTACAATCCCTGGGGGCAATCCTTCTACCTATCCCGAGTGAATGCAAGATACTTCGTGCACTGAGCTGCCTTTTTTTATCATACAGCTTTATGATATATAGTATTTTTAATCACTGGCCATTCTGTTTGTTGTCATGATGTTATATGTCCTGTTAGTGTTTCCAATGTAAAACATTAATATTACTTGCCTATCTGTATTCATACAGTTGATTCCTCTAACAATTTAAAACAAATTCATTCCGCTTCAATTTAGTGAGATTCATAGCAACCATCTACCATTTCTAAAAAAAGAATCATGCACAAACCAAGTTTTAACAAAACAGCAATCCTAAAGCTACAACAACAATTCAGAAAAAAATTGAAATGAATAAGTGATTTGGAACAACAGATTCCAACAACATGCTCAACATGAAAGAAGTTGAATCTTGATCTTCTGTAGCATTCCTACAACATCTTTCATGTTAGTCCTTCTTTCCGGAGATTCAGCACAACAATCTAATGCGACTTTCATGATTGACGCCACAACGTCTAGCTCCTTCTGTAAGACATTACCCTTTGGTGTTACCAAGTTGGAATCTACAATGTCCATTACAGCTTCTGGGAGTGAATAACTCACCCATTGCTTCAAGCTAAGATCTCCCTCAAACTCATTAGGCTTTCTCCTAGTAAACGTTTCCAGCAACATGACCCCATAACTGTAGACATCACACTTTGTAGTCACTACTCCATCGAGTCCATACTCTACAGTCAAACAATTCATTTAAAGATGCAATATACTTTCTAGGTGGGAAATAAAGAAAGGAGTAATCAGCACAACTAAGAGACTTACCTGGCGCAATATAACCTAATGTTGCTAAGGTTTTAGTGTATAAATAACCCTCATCTTCACCAAGCAGTTTTGCAATGCAAAAGTCGCTTAGGTGCGCAACCATGTCTTCATCCAGCAATTACTAGGCTTCACGTCACAGTAAATCACAGGCAACGAGCACCCATGGTGAAGATATTCCAAAGCACATGCCACATCTATCATTATGCTAAGTCTCTGCTTGGTGTCAAGGAAGTAGTTGTGCGAATACAAATACTTCTCAAGACTTCCATTAGGCATATACTGGAGCACTAAAGCCTTGAAATCAAGATTGGAACAACTAGTAATGACTTTTACGAGATTCCTATGGCGAAGGCTACACAAAACTTCACATTCCGTATCAAAACTCTTGAATGACACATCCATTTGCAGGTTGAACACTTTAACTGCAATGGAGTTCCACTTCTGAGAATGCCTTTGTAAACCGAGCCAAAACTTCCAGAACCAATCATATTACTCTCGCTAAGCGCATTAGTTGCTCGGAGAAGTTCATAGTATGAAATCCTTTCTCTTGATACGGTATACAATAAGTCAACTTGCTGAGGAACACTTTTACCTCTTCTATACCTTATCCATAGGAGCACAAAGATCATAGGAACAAATACAACTGCAATTGCGAGCAAAAGAAATGAACGTAGCAACTTTTTCCTATTTGATCTGAGCTTTGATGAAGCGGGGCATGGCGGGACATTAAATCTTGAGGAACAACAGAATGCTTCATTGTCGACGAAAAAGTCACTCTAGAGGTTCTTGAAAGGACCCCCCGAGGGTATTTCACCGTACAACTTGTTGAAAGAAACATTGAAATACTTCAGGTTTTGGAGTTTCTTCAAAGACATGGGAATAGTTCCCAACATATTGTTATGAGAAAGGTCTAGGAATTCCAAACCTATCATGTTGCTCATTGAATCAGGTATTGCTCCTTGCAACTTGTTGTGTCTCAAAGAAAGCTGCACCAGATTTTGCAACCCTCCAATTTCTCTAGGAATTCCATTTGAGAATCAATTCATTGATAGATCTATTAGTTTTGCCGCCTTTAGATTTCCAATTTCTGGAGGTAAAGAACCTACCATGTTGTTTGATGATAAGTCAAGAACCACTAGATCTTGAAGGTTACCTAAGCTTGGTGGTATATTGGAACTCAATTTATTTGAACCGAGATGTATCTCCCTAAGGGATGTAATATTCCTTAAACAATTAGGAAGATATCCTGAAAGTTGATTTTGATCCAGGTAAATATCACCCAGATGCTGCAATTTACATATATGATCACCAATAAATCCTGTAAGTTTGTTGTTATTCAAGTTGAACTGCTGGAGGCTTCTCAAGTTGCCCATTGATGTTGGAATGGATCCGACCAAGTTATTTCCAGGAAGATCAAGGTCTAATAAGCTGCTTAAGTTCCCAACTTCATTTGGAATTCGCCCTTTGATTTTGCAATTTCCGGCGTAAAATTTTCTAAGAGAGATGGAAAGGTTCCCCGTGGAAGCTGGAAGCATGCCATTTAGAGGGTTGAAAGGAAGATAAAGATCTGTTAAATTTCTACAATTGGTTAAGGAAGTCAGGAAGCTTAATAGTGAATAGCTGGTGAAATTGTTTTCCCCCAAGTTTTGGAATTGTAGACGAGTCAGATAACCAGTGAGTTGGGAATCAAGCCAGTGAGTTTGTTTCCTGAAAGCTCAAGTTTAGTAAGTTTTGAACAATTGGAGATAGAATGAGGAATAGTTCCAACAAGATTGGTTAAGTTGCCCAGAAAAAGTTTTTCAATGTTGGGTAAGATAGAACACATGTTTGGTGGGAGTCTTCCTGATAGATTGGTGAGTAAAAGCTCAATTATTCTCAGCCGTGATATGTTGAAGAACTCCATATCAAGTGAACCACTAAAACTATTAAATGCAAGATCAAGTTCCTCCAACTCAACAAGATTGCTTATCTCTTTGGGTATTTTACCTGTCAAAACATGAAGAAAATATGAGATGGACTATTTACCTCAATGCTTATCTATGTGATTCATGCTTTAATTGGTTATGGGAGAAGGTATCGACAAGAACTCAGAATATTATGTAATAACTATATACTTCTCTTTTTCCTATCGTTAATGATCAAAGTCTTAAGAAGGATGTACATATTACATATTTTTTTCTCCATTAAAGTTCTTAATTTAATTCTCTATCAATTTCCGATTGTGCAGGTTTGTATTTTTATATGGACTGATATATATAAACTGATACTTTATTAGAAGTTAGCTAACTACCAACAGGAGTTCAAATTTACAAGTTATTTGAATCTGCAGCGATGAGATATTGAATTTGGAGATTCAGACTGAGCCGGTTATCTGGTTTCCCTCCATCCATAACTCAATCAAATTAGCAAGATTTCCAATTTCTTGTGGAATTATCCCTGCAGTTAATGTGTAATTAAATTTTTTTTCTTTTGGAGTAAATAGATAAAATATTACTAGCATTCATAAGATAAAACATACCTGTGAAATGGTTTGTTCCGAGATACAATTGCTGCAAGTTACTCAATCTTCCAATTTCACTATGTATTGGTCCATCAAACTCATTTTTTCGATAAATCCAATAGTTGAAGTTGTGAACAATTTGATAAGCTTGTAGGCGTATAACCGCGAAGCTTGTTTGTGGATAGATAAAGCCCTTTGAGTATTGGGAGACCATTGCATAAACCATTGGGAAGATATCCTGATAAGCTATTGCCTGTAAATGCAATGACTTCAATTCTTGAGATATTGAAAATTGTGAATGGTATAGACCCCGTAAGTTGATTAGCTTGTATGCCCAATCAGTTCATGTTGTGAAATTGCCGATCCCTTCTGGGATGTTTCCTTGAAGTGAATTAAAAGATATATCTAAAGCCTCCAACCTCGAGGCATTTGAGAGCGACAGAGGAATAGAGCCTATGAGATTGTTACCTCGCAACCTTAATTCTCTAAGGTTTATAAGACTTCCAATCACTTTTGGTATTTGTCCCTCCATGGAATTGAAATTCAGATTCAAAGTCTCAAGTGTGGACATATTAGAAGATGAAGTTGGGATGGAACCAGTGAAACTATTATTTCTAATATTAATAACTTGAAGTTGGCGTTAAAACCCAAACCATGAAGGAACCGCCCCTCTGAAGTTGTTGAAACTTAAATCAAGAAACTTAAGCCGACACAAGCGTGTCATTTCTTGAGGCAAATTTCCATGGAAATTGTTGCTTCCCAAGTCAAGAGAAACAAGAAATGTGAGGTTTCCGAATTCCCGGGTAATCCTGCCTGCAAGACCCATGTTGGAAATATTCAAGGAACTGGTAGTTGAAAATTCAAGGAACTGGTAGTTGAAACAAAAAGTTTACAACTACACAGCCCAGAAATACATAGAAAATATCTATAGAGTACAAACTTTTCTAAACCATAACCCCAGAGCTACAAATATCAAAGAACCAAACACCAACTATATAACCCAAAAATTACAGGGATATAACAAGCTAATTGCACTACCCAAAACTAACCCAAGCATAGTAAAAACCTGTTTTGACTATGGACTATTAAACACCATATACACCCAAGACGGAGAAGAATTAACAGCTAAGGAAGAATTACACAAGATATTCACCACCTACAAAAGGATAACGAAAGGCAATCTATTTTATATAAAGTGTTATACTGCACCAGCAGAGATATTATATGACGAGATAAAACCATGTAAAAATAGGACTAACCAGAGATATGATCATACCAGAAGATATTTCTCAGCAACCGGAGATACCCAGAATTGAGATACCCGATTTTTACGCAAATAAACGACTTATTGGACTAGCTACGATTATCCCGGAACTAGCAAATAATTATACTAATGGAAACCCAATATGGAGCTATTATTCGAGAGATCATCAAATGATTTACTCAAATTCAAAAGAGCTACGACAAGCAGATATGGAAGATGTCAGACAATGGATAATGACACTACTTAACCCAGAAAAACAATCTACCGCAAGAGCAATTAAAAAAGGATTTATTTACTACTGACAAGATATTGTAAAATAATTGGACACAAATACCCAGATCACCAATGTTCAAGATGCAATGGAGAAGATAACATTATTCCAGAAGTACATCTAGAATAAAAATCAAGAAGACAAAATGTCAGCTGGAAAGATAAGATAAAACAATAATGGAGATATAGCAGATACGACAACACCAACGGAGACAAGAATTATTGTATAGATTCTTTACGTAAAAGAATTGTAATTATTGTAAGTTACTATTCCTATATAGACTTTTTAGGCTTGTAGAATTCTTAAAAGGCTATAGGGCTAGGTAGTAGCCTTTTTGACTTTTTAGTTTTTTTTTAGCATTTAGTTAGCATTTAAAAAACGTGGACATATTAGAAGATGAAGTTGGGATGGAACCAGTGAAACTATTATTTCTAATATTAATAACTTGAAGTTGGCATTAAAACCCAAACCATGAAGGAACCGCCCCTCTGAAGTTGTTGAAACTTAAATCAAGAAACTTAAGCCGACACAAGCGTGTCATTTCTTGAGGCAAATTTCCATGGAAATTGTTTCTTCCCAAGTCAAGAGGAACAAGAAATGTGAGGTTTCCGAATTCCCGGGTAATCCTGCCTGCAAGAGCCATGTTGGAAATATTCAAGGACTTCACTCGCTGGTTGCGGGAGCACAAGTGACTCCAACCCAATGACAAACAGATGTAGCCGGAGACCAACTTTCATCCAAGAAGTGAGAGGGGTCTGAAACGATTTGGGATTTCAAAGCGAGAAGAGCCAATTGATCAGTGGTAATGTTGGTTTGGGTCATAGTTAAACTAGCCATGAGCAACAAGAGTGTTAAGAGAAAAAATGTGAAGGCTTTCTCCATTATTGCAAAAATTAGTAGGTATACTCTATAACATGTGGTTTTGAGACTTTAAATAGAAATGAGGTTCTCCCTTTTGGTCATATCAATACTAATACCACCAAATCAACCATGTCTTTCATATCTCAATCAGTATTATAAATATTGTGGCGAAAAAGTCATCTATTCAGCCAAAGACTTGGCTAGCCAACCAAGCCTTGCGTGCTTTATTTTTTTTATGCTTAATTCTTTGGAAATAGTCTTGCTTTCATAATTTGTATAATTATGTGATGAAGAGTAGTGCCAATAATAGTCAAATCTTGTTATTTGGTTGCTCCAAACACTGCTGTCTAATTAAACCAACTCATTGGTGTAACTGGTGAAGTTGTTGTCAAGTGATCAAAAGGTCACTAGATCGAGTTGTGGAAACAGCCTCTTGCAAAAATGCAGGGTATGGCTACACGTATGATATTTCCTTAGGGTTTAATCCTTTCCTAGACCCCACGTATAGCAAGAGCTTAGTGCACCGGACTGCCCTTTTATTGGTCACAACAACAACCACTTTCCTTTTAAATATCTTGATATCCAAACAACTTGTGAAGAAAAAAGGGGGCATCCTCAAAAACTTTTCCGGCTCGTGTAGTTTGTTATGTCAACTCCAAAAAGATAAGTTGCATTGAAATTGATAAAGTTTCATAGAGTTTATAATTGCATAAAGAAAAATCAAAGTAATGGTTGCAGAGCATTGCGTCACTTCTTCGATAGTCCTTATATGTCTGCCTTACCGCTCTGAAGAATTCATGATTTATATATATTTTAGGGCAGCGGTGAGAGGAAGTGCAGAATAAGGATTGATTTTGCATAACGGAATGGAGCGATAAACACATCTAACGAAAGTTGTTAGCGGCAAAAAAAATGCACTTTGAGAAAGAGGGTTAAGTTATTCATAGATTAACTATCTCGGGATTAGTTACGTCACACTCAAGGAGGAATAAAAATAGAGCTACAATCTCGAAATAACTAATCTGGGGATGATTTATCCCATGTTTTTATCTCAACCAAACATGAAGTAAACTTATCCTAAAATTAATCGCGAAATCTCTTATCCCTATTATTATTGACATTGTTGTTATGATAGAGGGACCAAGAGTGCAATTATACTTTAATTTGTTAAATATTCCCCTCATTCGTGTTTTTACTTATCACTATTTTTTTAATTACATTTTTATATTTATTTATTACTTTTGATATATCAAGAAAAGACAAAAGAATTATTTCTATTACCCTTAGCATTAGTTACTTATTTTCTAAACCATTTTCAAGACATTACTCTAAACATCAATTAATATGAGCAGTACGACAAAATAATTATATCAATAATTGTTTGGGTGTAGAGAATTATTTTGTAATTACCTAAACCGCAAGCGGCCTAAATGAACATCTACAAAACAAAAAGAAAGAGAAAAAATAACATAAACATATACCTTACCTTACTATATTTACACAATTTTCATCCTTCCAAAGTAATTACCTAAACCTCAAGGAGCCTAAATGAACGTCTACAATTCATCGTTTTATCACTATTCCTCATGTACACATATACCTCACGATTACCACTTAAACTTTTCATAAATCATCAACCTAGGCCATTTCGCACATCACATCAAGACTACTAATTTCTCCACAAAACATGCATCATTAATCTTAAGCTACTATTCTTACCACCACGTTCTACATCTAAAGTTCAAGCCTAGAGTCTAGCAACAATCATGTACCACCGATGAAGCATGCAACATATTATACTAGTCAATCAAATTGGGAAATCAACTCAAAATACTTCATTTCATTTAACTACTACCTACAATCACAACCCCTGACATCACTATTACAGCTCAAAATCTACTACATACCTTCTCACATGAAGTACTAGTTTACAACCACTAAAGAAATGAAGATCAAGAAGGTAAGGTCACAAAATAAACATGATCAACCTTAGTCTTATATTATAACCCATTACAATCTTATCAACATATTCTAATTTCTCACATCATATTTACTTACCCATTCATACATCAAAATGACCTTCAAAATTCAATAAACAATAATGAGTCTTTTCCTACAACTTATTGACTAATCTGTTCCTTCTCCATATGCAACCTATAACTGATTTATATACCCACCACAACTATCCATTCTGAGATCCTTCCCTATTTGAATCGATAATAATCACAGCAAAACACTTCCTTTATCGAATACCTTACAATCTACAAATATTACTACCACACTAGTCTATCACTATAAAATGACAAATCATCCCTCAACCAATAGTTATACAACTAAAATATTTATTTACATAAAAGTCACCCTCACTCTGACTTCTAACCTTGTGACTTCATATCACCAACTTCTTGGCCCAATCTCACTACCAATAGGTCATGACACTTTAACATATACTACTACTCGGGTGGAAATACAGTTCCAACATTCTGCTACACAGCATTTCCAGCAACAAGAATTTTGAAAGGCTGAAAAGCACGATTTCATCAGGATCAAAGTTTACACTAGAATTAATACACCTTGAAGCACTAACGGACTCCTCTCAAATTCTTGTACAATTTTGTAATCTTTTATGACTCAATTAGAAAGGACCATACTATTTAGATTCTAGACTTCTGCACTTGAATCGCCTTAACAATGAGACATTTTTAGAGTTAGTCTGATAATATGGCAAAGGGCCCCGAAGAGCAAAGAATGCATTTTTAGACTTGTCTCTCACACCATCAACTGTACTAAAAAGGGAACTCGAACAGAACAGGAGGCATACCTGGAGCTAATTTAACTAACTGTCCATTGTTAAATTTACAGGCTTGGTATGGCCGAGAAAAGGACTCAGATACAGTGCAAAATACATGAAGTTTTGTAATCATACCTTAAGAAATTAGAACTTAACATTGAGGGGGCTAATTAATTTTTTTTCTAGTCTTGATTGGTTGATTTGGAAAATCTTGAAGAATTTTGCCTGATTTTTTGCTTCTTTAGAGCTTCATATAGGTACTGTATTGAAAAAAGAATGTAAAAAGATAATGCAAATTGTATTTTTTCTTCACTTATCTTCATGTAAGCTTTTAGAGCAACATGACCTATTGGTCACGAGTTTGAGTCGTGGAATCAATCATTGCTATTTATGTCGGGTAGGTTGGTTGTGTTGCTATCCCTGGGGGCAATCCTTCTCCGTATCCTGCATGAATGCAAGATGCTTCGAGCACTGAGCTGCCATTTTTTATCATATAGCGTTATGATATATAGCATTTTTTTCATTGCTCGTTATGCTTGTTGCCATGATGTTATATGTCCCGTTAGTGCTTCCAATGTAAAACATTTATATTACTTCCCTATCTGTATTCGTACAGTTGATTCCTCTAACAATTTAAAACAAATTCATTCCGCTTCAAGATTTTCAAGAGGATCAATTTGGTTTTAGTTATTCAATTTAAAGACGAAACAGTACGATTCATAGTAACCAGCTAGCATTTCTACAAGATCGTAGATACAAGAATCATGAACTGCAGTTGATGCGGACTATGGATAACCCGAATGTAGTTTCTTTAAAGCATTGCTTCTATTCAACTACTAGTAAAACTAAGCTTTTTCTCAATTTGGTCATGGCATATGTTCCGGAAACTATGTATCGGATGTTGAAGCATTACAGCAATGTGAACCAAAGAATGCCACTCATCTACGTTAAGCTTTACACGTATCAAGTAAGTGACGCACCTTCTTGAGCCACACTTTTCTTCGTAATCACGAGCTATATTAAACGGAGACTTGTTCAGGTATTTAGGGGGCTGGCGTACATGCACAATGTTGCCGGCGTTTGCCACAGAGATTTGAAATCTCAGAATATTTTGGTAATGTATCTTTGATGTTACTATTTCGGCTAGTATATTGCGGTCCTTCATATTATGATATCATTCTTTTGGCCTCCACAGGTAGACCCTGTTACCCACAAAGTAAAAATTTGTGATTTCGGAAGTGCAAAAGTGCTGGTGAGTCGTAATCATAAGAGTGCCTTTATGTATCTAGTCACAAGTAGCTTCCTAAGATTCTTTTTCCCGTAGTTATCCTTGCCTCATAAAGAGGACCGCCGACATTGTTTATGTTTAGTATCGGTAACTCTAAGCTAGTATTATTTCTCAAGTTATTAATGGTAAAAACACAACTGAACTATCACTTTCCTACCCGAAAGATCGCCATCTACTCAACAAGGTGTAGATGGTGATACTTCAGGTAGGAAAATGGAACATCTGATGATAGTTCAGATAGGAAAAGGGAACAACTGATATTTGGGGTGTGAAACTCTAAGCTGCTCGGACTCTCCAAAAATCGTTGCCGCACGCGTGTCGGATCCTCCAAAAATAGTCTGTTTAGTGTATTTTTAAAAGATCCGACACGCATCCGTAGACATTTTTGAAGAGTCTGAGGAACTTAGGTGAAACTCAGGAAAGAGTCAGTTCAAGTGTGTTTTTGACCATTATCTCTTATTTCTAACCTACGAAGTCTAACAAAGTGGTAGTTCAGATGTGTTTGGACAGATATCACTTTCTACTCATTTTTGTTAGGTATAAAGAGATTCTTGTTGAAAATTCTTTCTTGGGAAATGTCACTAAACAGTATATACTATATGAAGTTCACAAACTTCTTGTTTGAACCATCACCTGTTGTGGTAACTCTCTTCGGCAGAGATCCTGTTTACCAAATTGTTGTCGTTGGGAACGAAGTTCTCTACATCCACATATTGGTTTATTTATTGCTGTTTTCTGTCATTCCATCTTCAAGTTTACGTTGTTTAAGAACGAGTTAATTGAAGTTTGCCGTTGAACCAAGCTGCTACTCAGTTTTATTCTAAACAAAGAATATCGGACATAGTGATATACTTGTGACGTACTGCGTTGGTACATTTTCAGATTAAGGTTTGTATACTTGTGAGGTACTGAGTATAATGTTCATCAGGTTAAAGGTGAAGCAAACATCTCATAAAAATGTCACGACCCAACCCGAGGCCCTGGCCGCAACGGGCATTCCGAACCACACAGGCCCGAGATACCCCTACCACTCCCCAACCCACTAGTGATATTGTCCGCTTTGGGCCCAGGCCCTCACAGCTTTAAAACGCGTCACTAGGGAGTAGTTCACACATATATCTAGCATCCCTCCTGTGTTTTGTCGATGTGGGACTCCTTCCTAAGTTGGGGTGTTACATACACACCCTTACGGACTCAGTGTTTTGTCGATGTGGTTACGGACTCAGTGTCCTCCCTGAGGTTTGCCCCACCGAATGGGATTTGCCTACACTCAGGACTTCTTCCTAAGTTGGGGTGTTACATACACCCCCTTACGGACTCAGTGTGGACGGGACTTCTTTCTAAGTTGGGGTGTTACATACACCCCCCTTACGGACTCAGCGAGAGCTCGCTGAGGTTTGCCCCACCGAATGGGATTTGCCTACACTCACGACTAAGGTTTGCCCCGCTCCTGTGTTTAGCCAATGTGGGACTCCTTTCTAAGTTACACCCCCCTTACGAACTCAGCGAGTCATCGCTGAGGTTTGCCCCACCGAATAAGATTTGCCTACACTCACGATTGAGGTTTGCCCCGCCTTACCGGGATTCGCCTACACTCAATTTGAACACTGGTCCACATCTACAGGGACTACACAAGAACGGCTCAGATACCATTCTGTCACGACCCAACCCGAGGTCCTGGCCGCGACGGGCATTCCGAACCACACAGGCCCGAGATACCCCACTCCCCAACCCACTAGTGATATTGTCCGCTCTGGGCCCAGACCCGCGCGGCTTTAAAATGCGTCACTAGGGAGTAAGGTTTTTCCACACATATACCCAGCATCCCTCCTTTGTTTTGCCGATGTGGGACTCCTTCCTAAGTTGAGGTGTTACAAAATAGTTGAAATTAGGGAAATTGTATATGGTTTAAACCTTACTCACTTTGAAAGTCAAAAGACATGAGGCTTAGTCTCTTAAATACTATTCTAGCCATTTAACCTAACAGCATGCTACCTCAAGCTAACGCATGGACGATGTGGGGTGTTACACTATTATATTTAAGTGTTGTGTTTCTATATTTATAACGACAAAAAAAAAAAAGAGAAAAATAAACCCAGAAACTGCATCCTAAAAAAGAAACCTGATAACTGGCAATATCTTGTGCAGCTGCTTTCATCTCATCTTCAGTTCCTTCTGCTGGAGTGGAGCTGGAATTAAGATCTGATTCTTTGGAATATATCGCATGCTTCAGATACAGAATCTAAGATTTATAGCAGCCAGCTAACATTTCTGAAAAAGGAATCATCCATAAACCAAGTACTCAAACAAAAAAAAAATAATAACGATCTTCACGTAAATCCAACAATTTAGCAAACTTTTGCAACAAACAAGTAATCTGGAAGGAGAGACTCCGGGAATATGCTTAGCATGCAAGAAGTTGAATATTGATCTTCTGTAGCATCCCTACAACATCTTTCATGTTAGTCCTTCTTGCCGGATTTTCAGCACAACAATCTAATGCCACTTTCATTATTGATCCCACAACATCTAGCTCCATCTGTAAGCGACTACCCGTTTGGGTTACCAAGTTGGAATCTACGACATCCATTACTGCTCCAGGAAGTGAATAACTCACCCATTGCTTCAAGCTAAGATCTCCCTCAAACTCATTAGGCTTTCTCCTAGTAAACGTTTCCAACAACAAGACCCCATAACTGTAGACATCACACTTTGTAGACACTAGTCCATCCAGTCCATACTCTACAGTCAAACAATTCACTTAAAGATGTAATATACTTTCTAGGTGGGAAAAAAAGAAAGGAGTAACCAGCAAACTAAGAGACGTACCTGGCGCAATATAACCTAATGTTGCTAAGGTTTTAGTGTATAAATAACCCTCATCTTCACCAAGCAGTTTTGCAATGCCAAAGTCGCTTAGGTGCGCAACCATGTCTTCATCCAGCAAGACGTTACTAGGTTTCACATCACAGTGAATCACAGGCATCGAGCACCCATGGTGAAGATATTCCAAAGCACATGCCACATCTATCATTATGCTAAGTCTCTGCTTGGTGTCAAGGAAGTAGTTGTGCGAATACAAATACTTCTCAAGACTCCCGTTAGGCATATACTTGAGCACTAAAGCCTTGAAATCAAGACTGGAACAACTAGTAATGATTTTTACGAGATTCCTATGGCGAAGGCTACACAAAACTTCACATTCCGTATCAAAACTTTTGAATGCCGCATCCAGTTGCAGGTTGAACACTTTAACTGCAATGGCAGTTCCACTTCTGAGAATGCCTTTGTAAACCGAGCCAAAACTTCCAGAACCAATCAGATTACTCTCGCTAAGCGCATTAGTTGCTCGGAGAAGTTCATAGTATGAAATCCTTTCTCTTGATACGGTATACAATAAGTCAACTTGCTGAGGAACACTTTTACCTCTTCTATACCTTATCCATAGGAGCACAAAGGTCATAGGAACAAATACAACTGCAATTGCGAGCAAAAGAAAAAGAACTAGCAATTTTTTCCTATTTGATCTGTGCTTTGATGAAGTGGGACATGGCGGGACACTAAATATTGAAGAACCACACAATGCTTCATTGTAGATGAAAAACTGACTCGAGAGATTCTTGAAAGGACCTCCCGAGGGTATTTCACCATACAATTTGTTGAAAGAAACATTGAAATACTTCAGGTTTTGAAGTTTCTCCAAAGACTTAGGAATGATTCCAGATATATTGTTATGAGAAAGATCTAGGAATTCCAAACCTACCATGTTGCTCATTGTGTCAGGTATTGCTCCTTGCAACTTGTTGTGTCTCAAAGAAAGCTGCACCAGATTTTGCAACCCACCAATTTCTCTAGGAATTCCATTTGAGAATCGATTAATTGACAGATCTATTAGTGTTGCAGCCTTTAGATTTCCAATTTCTAGAGGTAAAGAACCTACCATGTTGTTTGATGATAAGTCAAGAACCACTAGATCTTGAAGGTTACCTAAGCTTGGTGGTATATTGGAACTCAATTTATTTGAACCGAGATGTATCTCCCTAAGAGATGTAACATTCCCTAAACAATTAGGAAGATATCCTGAAAGTTGATTTTGATCCAAGTAAATATCACCCAGATGCTGCAATTGACATATATGATCACCAATAAATCCTGTAAGTTTGTTGTTATTCAAGTTGAACTGCTGGAGGCTTCTCAAGTTGCCAATTGATGTTGGAATCGATCCGACCAAGTTATTTCTAGGAAGATCAAGGTCTAATAAGCTGCTTAAGTTCCCAACTTCATTTGGAATTCGCCCTTTGATTTTGCAATTGCCAGCGTAAAATTTTCTAAGATAGATGGAAAGGTTCCCCGTGGAAGCTGGAAGCATGCCATTTAGAGGGTTGAAAGGAAGATAAAGATCTGTTAAATTTCTACAATTGGTTAAGGAAGTCAGGAAGCTTAATGATGAATCGCAGGTGAAATTGTTTTCCCCCAAGTTTAGGAATTGTAGACGAGTCAGATATCCAAGTGAGTTGGGAATCAAGCCAGTGAGTTTGTTGCCTGAAAGCTCTAGTTTAGTAAGTTTTGAACAATTGGAGATGGAATGAGGAATAGTTCCAACAAGATTGGTTAAGTTGCCCAGAAAAAGTTTTTCAATGTTGGGTAAGATAGAACACATGTTTGGTGGGAGGCTTCCTGATAGATTGTTGAGTGAAAGCTCAATTATTCTCAGCCGTGATATGTTGAAGATCTCCATATCAATTGGACCACTAAAACTATTAAGAGAAAGATCAAGTTTCTCCAACTCAACAAGATTGCTTATCTCTTTGGGTATTTTACCTGTCAAAACATGAATAAAATATGAGATGGACCATTTACCTCAATGCTTATCTATGTGATTCATGCTTTAGTTTGACTTGATAAGATGACTCTTGAATTTTAATTGTTTATGGGAGAAGGTATCGACAAGAACTCAGAAAATTATGTAATAACTATATACTTCTCTTTTTCCTATCGTTAATGATCATAGTCTTAAGAAGGATGTACATATTACATATTTTTTTCATCATTAAAGTTCTTAATTTAATTTTCTATCAATTTCTGATTGTGCAGGTTTGTATTCATATATGGACTCAAATATATAAAATGATACTTTATTAGAAGTTAGCTAACTACCAACAGGAGTTCAAATTTACTGGTTATTTCTTAAAACAGATTAATTTTAAACATCAAAAGACACTCCTTTTATGGCGTTTCTTGTCATACGCTTGAATATTTATTTATAAATGTTACATTTTATTACTCATTAGATGCATAAATTCATAGAATTTTAATACTTCTAATGGATCTATAAAAATTAACATGAGATACCATTAGAATATATATGTACCTATAAGCTTATTTCCACTAATCTGTAGAATCTGCATCTTGGTTAAGTTGCCAATCTCCCGTGGAATGAATCCACTAAGATTGTTCTTCCACAGTGACAAAATTTGCAGCGATGAGATATTGAATATGGAGATTGGGACTGAGCCGGTTATCTGGTTTCCCTCCATCCATAACTCCATCAAATTAGCAAGATTTCCAATTTCTTGTGGAATTATCCCTGCAGTTAATGTGTAATTAAATTTTTTTTCTTTTGGAGTAAATAGATAAAATATTACTAGCATTTATAAGATAAAACATACCTCTGAAATGGTTTGTTCCGAGATACAATTGCTGCAAGTTACTCAATCTTCCAATTTCACTTTGTATTGGTCCATCAAACCCATTACCTGATAAACTCAATAGTTGAAGTTGTGAACAATTTGACAAGCTTGCAGGCATACGACCGTGAAACTTGTTTTCGGATAGATAAAGCCCTTTGAGTATCGGGAGACCATTGCATAAACCATTGGGAAGACTTCCTGATAAGCTACTGCCAGTAAATGCAATGAATTCGATCCTAGAAGTATTGAAAATTGTGAATGGTATAGAACCCGTTAGCTGATTATATTGTATGGCCAACCAGTTCATGTTGTGAAGATTGCCGATCCCTTCTGGGATGTTTCCTTGAAGTGAATTATAAGATATATCTAAAGCCTCCAACCTTGAGGCATTCGAGAGCGACAGAGGAATAGAGCCTATGAGATTGTTACCCCTCAACTTTAATTCTCTAAGGTTTCCAATCACTTTTGGTATTTGTCCCTCTATGGAATTGAAATTCAGATTCAAAGTCTCAAGTGTGGACATATTAGAAAATGAAGAAGGAATGGAACCAGTGAAACTATTATTTCCAAGATTTAGAACTTGAAGTTGGTGTAAAAACCCAAACCAAGAGGGAACCTTTCCGCTGAAGCTGTTAAAACTTAAATCAAGAAACTTAAGCCGACGCAAGCGTGCCATTTCTTGAGGCAAATTTCCCTGGAAATTGTTGCTTCCCAAGTCAAGAGAAACAAGAAATGAGAGGTTTCCGAATTCACGGGGAATCCTACCTGCAAGAGCCATGTTGGAAAGATTCAAGGACATCACTCGCTTGTTGCGGGAGCCACAAGTTACTCCAACCCAATGACAAACAGACGTAGCTGGAGACCAGTTTTCATCCAAGAAGTTAGAAGGGTCTGAAGTGATTTGGGATTTCAAAGCGAGAAGAGCCAATTGATCAGTGGTAATGTTGGTTTGGGTCATAGTTAAACTAGCCATGAGCAACAAGAGTGTTAAGAGAAAAAATGTGAAGGCTTTCTCCATTATTGCAAAAATTAGTAGGTATGCTTTCTCCATTTTGAGACTTTAAATAGAAATGAGGCCTCCCTTTTGGTCATATCAATACTAATACCAACAAATCAACCAAGTCTTTCACATCTCAATCAGAATTATAAATATTGTGGCGAAAAAGTCATCTATTCAGCCAAAGACTTGGCAAGTCTTGCGTGCTTTATTTTTTTTGTGCTTAATTCTTTTATTGGTCTCAACAACAACCACTTTCCTTTAAATATCGTGTTATCCAAACAAGTTGTGAAGAAAAAAGGGGGCATCCTCAAGTTGCGTGTAGTTTGTTTTGTCAACTCCAAAAAGATAAGTTTCATTGAAATTGATAAAGTTTCATAGAGTTCATAATTGCATAAAGAAAAATCAAAGTAATGGTTGTAGAGCGTTGAGGCACTTCTTCGATAATCCTTATACGTCTGCCTTACCGCTCTGAAGAATTCATGATTTATATATATTTTAAGGTGGTGAGAGGAAGTGCAGAATAAGGATTGATTTCGCATAACGGAATGGTGCGATAAACACATCTAACGAAAGTTGTTAGCGGCAATAAAAATGCACTTTGACAAAGAGTGTTAAGTTATTCGGATATTAACTATCTCGGGATTAGTTACGTCACACTCAAGGAGGGATAAAAATAATGCTACATTCTCGAAATAACTAATCTAGGGATGATTTGTCCCATGTTTTTATCTCAACCAAACATGAAGTAAACTTATCCTAAAATTAATCGTGAAATCTCTTATCCCTATTATCCCGGAATCGATTATACACCATACCTTGAAAGACTTTGCAACAACACCCGATGATATGTGTAATATATAAAAACAACTAATTAATATGTGTTAAAGATATAATGAATGTAATATAGTTTGATAGAATCATGAAATGTTTTACACTTTAATAGTGACCTAGTTTTAATAAACATATATAGGTGTCTGTAGATAGATAGAGTAAATCCTGTATGTATATATAAAAGTGTAATCTAAATATCTAATTATCTAATGCTTAATTACTTATTTAATACAATGTGATTTCTATTAATAGAACTTTATTGAAAGAAAGAAAGGCTAAGGTTTACAATTTAATCTGAAAAGCATGGAAACTAACTAAACCAAAAGTAGGCTATATATACATAGCCAATAACCTAAAGGTCCATAAACTAAAGGCCCAATAACATATGGGCTAACATCCCCCCTCAAACTCACAATGCAACAGCAATAAGCATTGAGAGTTTGTCACACAAAAAACGAAATCGAGACGCCGACTGAGCCTTCGTAAAAAGGTCAGCAATCTGCAAAGACGATGGAACAAAAGGAAGCGATATGGTCCCGAGCTGCAAATGATGACGGGTGAAGTGACAATCAATCTCAATGTGCTTCGTACGCTCATGGAAGACAGAATTCTTTGCAATTTGTACCGCACTTTTGTTATCACAATGCAGGGGAGTAGGCATAGAAATGTGAACCCCCATATCTGCAAGAAGCCAACGTAACCAAATAATCTCACATGTAGTCACAGCCATGGCACGATACTCAGCCTCCGTGGAAGATCTAGAGACAACATCTTGTTTCTTGCTCTTCCACGAGATTAAAGAGTCTCCAAGAAACACACAAAAACCAGTGGTGGATTTACGATCATTGCGATCTCCATCCCAATCAGCATCACTATAGGCTCGCAACTCGAGAGATGACGTCGAGGGAAACAAGAGATTCTGAAACTGAGTGCCACGAAGATACCTTAGAATACGAAGTACAGCTCCCCAGTGCACAGAAGTAGGAGCAGTAACAAACTGGCTAACAACATGAACTGCATGTGCTATATCTGGACGAGTAACCGTAAGATAAACCAAACTACCCACAATAGTCCGATAAAGACTCGGATCTGATAATGGAACACCATCACTAGGAGAGTAACGTGCATTGGTTTCAAGGGGAGTATCTACAGTCCTGTTGTCAGAAAGACGCGCCCGTGTAAACAAGTCAGATATATACTTAGTCTGAGAAAGAAGATACCCTTTCTTAGACTGAGCCACCTCAATACCCAGAAAATAACGCAGCAAGCCCAAGTCCTTCATTGCAAATCGATGAGCCAAATCATGCTTCAATAACTCAATACCACTATGATCATCACCAGTAATAATCATATCATCTACATATAAGGACAATAGAATTCGCCCTGCACTTGTATATCTAACAAACAATGCTGAATCATGGTTACTCGGGACAAATCCAAGGGAAGTAATAACAGTGGAGAATTTCTCAAACCAAGCACGAGGGGCTTGTTTGAGACCATATAAAGCTTTTCGAAGCCGACAAACTTCACCTGGCTGGTGGTCAATACCTGGGGGAGGAGTCATATAAACTTCCTCGTGGAGATCACCGTTCAGAAAAGCATTCTTGACATCCATCTGAAATATCTTCCACTGTCGAACGGATGCAACAGCAATCATAGTGCGAACAGTCGTCATCTTTGCTACGGGGGAAAAAGTCTCCTCATAATCCATACCATATTGTTGTGAGTACCCTTTTGCCACAAGTCTCGCCTTGTATCGCTCAACAGACCCATCAGATTTTGTTTTTATCTTATACACCCATCGACAACCAACCGCATGCTTACCAGGTGGGAGAGTAACCAAATCCCATGTATGTGTATGATGAAGAGCAGCAAGTTCCTCAGTCATAGCATTCTGCCAGAGAGGATCAGACACAGCCTCTCTATACGACTCAGGTTCAGACAAATGATGTATGTTTGCAATAAAGGAAGCAAATGAGGCTGAATATGTAGAATAGGAAAAATCTGGCAGTTTGGTGGACTTACAAGGTCGAGTAGACCTCCTCAGAGGTGGTGGGTCTCCAGTCTCAACAGTCGAAGGAGCAGACTCAGGCACAGGCGAGGCTGAAGCACTATCAGGTGGCACACCAGATGGCATGGATGAATCCGGAACTGGAACCTCTATGTCAATCCCAAAGGGATCAATAAGCCGAATATCTGACTTTGTCACATCATGGGTTTTAGCTGGAATGGAATAAAAAGGAATATGTTCCAAAAAAGTGACATGTCGTGAAACATATAATTTCTGACTTACAGGATCATAGCAACGATATCCTTTTTGTCCAATACCATACCCCAAAAACACACATATAGCTGATTTTGACCCTAACTTATTTCGTTCAACATGAGGACGAAGAACAAAGCAAGTACATCCAAAAACTCGTAATGCAGAATAATTCGGCGGGTGACCATATAGTTTCTCAAACAGAGACATCCCTGAAGTCAATGCAGTAGGAATACGATTAATCACATATACAGCAGTTAGGACTGCTTCTCCCCAGAAAATACTAGGAACCTCTGCAGACAAAAGTAAAGAGCGTGCTGTCTCAACAATATGACGATGTTTTCTTTCTGCCAAACCGTTCTGCTCAGGAGTGTCGGTACAAGATGACTGGTGTATGGTACCATCAGAGGCAAGTAACTGAGTGAAGTCATTAGAGGTATATTCACCCCCTAAGTCACACCTGAAACACTTTATCACAGCCGAATGTTGTGTTTTAACAAGGGCTCTAAAGTTGTTGTAAATGCCAAAGAAATCAGATCTGCGTTTCATAAGATACACCCAGGTATAACGAGTATAGTCATCTATAAACGAAACATAATAGGTCGATCCACCCTTAGTGGAAACTGGCGCTGGTCCCCATACATCAGAATGAATAATATCAAAAGGAGCAACAGAATAAGACACACTTTTATTAAACGGTAAGGCAGAAAATTTTGCCAGTTTACAACCACTACAATCTGAAATATCACTAGTGTTCACATGACCCAAAGCACCACTAGAGACCAAAAAACGTAAACGTGAAACTGACACATGTCCTAATCTGGAATGCCAAAGATAAAACGGAGAAGACAAAGGACTCAAACGAAAAGAAGATAAATCTATGCTAGAGGCAGCAACTGCAGACACTTTGAGATTCTCCAAGACATAGAGTTCCCCCAACCTACGGCCGGTCCCAATCACCCTCTGAGTGTGTTGGTCCTGTATAACACAAACAGATTCAGAAAAAAACACCCAATTACCAGCCTTACACAACTGACTGACCGAAACAAGATTTAAAGCAAGTTTGGGAATGTAATAAACATCAGAGAGGACAATGTGAGGGGTAGTAACAGAACCAACACCCTCGACTGACATAGGTACAGCACTCGCGGACATAACAGAAATTGGTGAAATGGGTGACAAAGAACCAAACGATGACAAATGAGGGGACATGTGATGAGACGCACCAGAATCCAATATCCACAAGGAGGAAGGAATACCTGAGGTACTAGAAGAAACTGAACCCGAATGAGACATAGATGCTGACATGGCCGTAGGATTAGAAACGAAGAACTGTCTGAACTGTTCGAAAACCTGGGGATCCAACGCAGAAGGTGGCATAGTGCTAACAGACTCAACATCTACAGATGGTGCAGCAGCAGCGAACTGTGGAGGACGAGATGACCATGGAGGAGCACCAGAGGAGCGTGACGGAGACTTTTGCTGCCCATATTTCTGTTGCTGCCCAGATTGAGGCTGTTTGACCTTGTTAAGTAACAACGGACATTGAGCCTTCCAATGATTTTTCTGTTTGCAGAATGCACACTCATCAAATGCAACTTTAGGAGATTGTCGAGTCTGAGTACGTGGTGGCCTAGACTGATCAGTTGAAGCAGCAAACACGACAGGAGTAGTAGTTACTTTAGACCCTTGAACCACTTGAGACTTGATACGAGTCTCCTCTGCAATCAGTTCATGAACCACAGAATCAACAGTAGGGAGGGGAGATCGATGAAGGATTGTTCCACGTAGGCCCTCAAAGTCAGAACGTAGTGCCATCAAAAACTGAACCAAGCGTTGCTCTTCCCGTCTAGCAATGTACGGCCCAAAACCTTTTAACTCTGCAGATTCAGTAAGTGCCAATTGATCCCACAAATCCGACATGGCAGCATAAAAATCTTGAATACTGAGGTCATGCTGTTGAAGAGCACGGATATCATACTCCAACTGGTACTGTTTAGCAAAATTAGACTGAGTGTACAGTCTTTCCAAATGATCCCAGACCTCCTTTGCTGTGTCATACTTAGACAATTGCATACCAATTGACTGAGTTACAGAATTGTTGATCCAAGTGATAATCTTGGAGTTATTAGTTTCCCATAAGTCCACCAACAAATCAAAATTTTCAGTTGTATCATCGATAGGTCTTGGTTTTACTCCAGTGATATAACCCCACATATTCTTCCCACGAAGAAAATTCTTCATGACATAACTCCAATAGGCATAGTTCTTACCATCTAATTGAGTACTAATGGACTGGAGAGAATCATCCTTTCCAGTCATTGTAAACACAGCAACACAAAAAAAAAAAAAGATGCAAAACCCTAGGTTGAACAATTCCGAACGAACAACAATGGCAGCAAGCAAAGGAACGAAAGACGAACAATACCAGACAGCAAACGAAGACAGCAACGAATCAATCCAACGAAAACAGCAAACGAATACAGCAGCACCTCAAAGGACATGGATCGAACAGTAAACGAATACAGTTCGATCCGCGCAGTAGGTGCCCGCTACAAAATCTTCAACCAACAAATCAAAGGACATGGATCGAACTAGCTTTGATACCATATTAATAGAACTTTATTGAAAGAAAGAAAGGCTAAGGTTTACAATTTAATCTGAAAAGCATGGAAACTAACTAAACCAAAAGTAGGCTATATATACATAGCCAATAACCTAAAGGTCCATAAACTAAAGGCCCAATAACATATGGGCTAACAATTTCATGCTAGGTCGTTAACTAGCTAATTGTTATATATAAAAACATACAATATGTGCTAATGAATGTACCTTATCGAAATTAACTAAAACTTAACTCATGTAGAAAAAAATATCACGAGTAATAAACGTACATGGATTGATAGACGTAGTAATTAAATTTAGTTTGCCCATACAACTATTATGAACATTAGCATCAAGTTTGATGCAAAATTTTAAAGTTTTTGTTTACAAATAAAATAATACCTCTTATTCATTTTCTAAAAAATCCATTTGCTCTCATTTTTTATTTTTTTTTGAAGTTATCAACGATATATTAAAAATATAATGCATAAATTTTCCCTCCAAAAATTGTGGCATTAAAAACTAAATACATATTTATAGAAAAGTTTGATTAAATTCCACAAATTTTAATTACAACAATTTCATGTCTTTCTTGCATCTTTTTAAAACTATATAGACATCTTCATAATACATATCTAGAATGTCAATTAAACTAACTTGAAAAAGTAAAACTAGGTAATTATTAGAAATAATTAGAATGCCCATCAAGTTCACTTTCTCCCCCCTTGTCATCGCCTTACCACTTTTTGCTTCTTTGCACCATTTTCACTAGTGATAAGGATGAAAGAAAACACACGAAAGAAGAGCTGCTCAAATAGGAAAGTGGTAGGCAAAACAAACAAAAGCACATGTG